>OX465586.1:29087065-30287065 GCA_950022655.1 Alentia gelatinosa
ATAAGCCTAAAAAGAAAAAGCATGCTTGAAAAACGCCCGTTAAAAGACCAGAAAGTATATGTTCTTGCTATATCACCAGCACAAATCACTTAGACCCTACGCAGATGCACAG
Source organism: Alentia gelatinosa (assembly GCA_950022655.1). Taxonomy (NCBI): domain Eukaryota; kingdom Metazoa; phylum Annelida; class Polychaeta; order Phyllodocida; family Polynoidae; genus Alentia; species Alentia gelatinosa. Next base: position 29,087,178 of record OX465586.1, read on the forward strand.
AAACGGCAAACGATTGCTATCAACATCATTAGGGAAAAAAGGTTCAGCGATAACTTCTTCTATAGAGAACTGCCTTCATCAGTTGACGTTAAAACTGCATCTATCTTCCTACTTCATTTTATATCACAATAATCATTTCCACACACTAATAGATCGACTGATCATTTACAGCAGCTATACCTTAGAGTATAAAGTTCTGGTGGTAATGGAGCGGCGTGCAAGAAAAAAAACCAGTCAGATAAAGGTTTTTTCAATAAGTGCCACAGTCAACTGAAGTCTCTAGATACTGATGAGTTCTAATGGTCATATCATAGAATGGTCTAGTGGGTTTCTGCAGCCAACTGGATGCTTATATGCCGAAGAGTGTTCCGGCGATGATTAATGGCTAATTAAAAACAACACTTATGTAGGAAAGTACGTCAGTGTCCTATCTCAAGTAGATCACCTTTGATCTGTACAGCGAATAGAACCTGTTTTGTAGTTTGCCATTGTGCAAGGTCATATTGTTAAAATACACATACTTAATCCAACGTTGCAAAAAGAAAACCTGCAGAATGTTTCCTTTATATATCGTTTCTGAAGAGGCGTCTACTAATATTCTACTAATTCATAGTTCTCTTTCCACAAATATATGAAAATCTCTCTTTTTGAGCAAGAGGGAAGATCTATACATGTACCACAATTATAACTAAATGCATCTATCAAAGATTGATGCCTTTATGATAAACGTATTTATGCTGATATCAACCATGTCTCCCGTGGTCTCTTAAACTAATTATTAACTGCTTTTTTGCTTCTGACATGAAATAAATGCCATGTTGCTTTTTTTGGTGTGGACAAATTACGTTTGCCCTTGTCGATGAACTTATCGTCCTACATCCATTTGACCACGGACCATCTCCAGCCGGCTTTTGATGTTTCGGTAACATTTGCACAAATTGGGTGAGACCTGGGACAGAACCTGAAAATAAATTTTTTCCATAAGAGAATGAACTCACCCGAATAAACTCGCAAAGAGTTGAAGAGAGAGAACCCTTCTCTACCGAATAATTTTACAAAAACAGAACCTGAAAATAGTTGTGCACTGTTGACTTCATGATTATCATACCCAGTGCCTAATTGCTTTCTGTTAATTATCGCATAAATTTTGACACCACTACATCGGAAGAAAATATTCCCTTTCAAGGTAAGAGAGTACATGGAACTTTGCTCTCCAGAAAGTTATTGCTCACGCTTTCTAGTTACATGTAACAAAGTAATGATTGGTTATAGACTACCTTATTTGGGGGAGGGAACATTTTGAGAGCACAGATATATCCAAGCTCCATATCATGCACCCGGTGAAAATAGTGACAATTATGCGATCCCTGCGAAAACAGGTCTAACCATGACGGTCAGAAAGGCTGTATGACACTTAATTGAGAGGTGAAAATATGATCTCAATATATCAACAAGCGCAGTTGGAACATAAATTTATTGAGCATGGGACACGCCCATATAAGGTGCATTGGGTAGGGAGAGTTTACGTAGGCTTCCAGCTTCCTCCACATTCTAACCTTTCACTATCTGCAGTGCTACCGTTTCGCAACTGTACAACTGTACAACTGTGCAAAGGAACAGTATGTCTTTGAGCGTCGTAGAGTAGGGCCAAGGTAATCACAACCAAGTAACAAATTGACCCACTGGCGCTTGACATATTTGGACTCTGCATCATCAGTTTTAGAACTGGACAGTAGGCTCAGTGCCAAGCGGGTTATAGCAATTGACCCAATCATCCAAACCACAAATAAAACCCTTTAATTTTCCACAATTGGAATTCAACACTCATTCATCATAGATGAACATAACGTTGACTTCTAGTAAAAATCGACTACAAAATGGCAAGGAATGGGTATGAAATATAACTGTAACGTGTGACCCTGAATGAACATGGAAATACTTGCATGTCAAATTAAGTACAACTTTTATTCAAAAAAGCACATAGCTGCTTTAATGGATTGTACATTACGTCATATGTCTGTTATTTTGGCAGGACGTCATATCACAAGGAATCTTGTCATTGCCTTTTTGGAAGAAGTCGTCTATCAAATACAATGATTTATATCATACAGTTCTTTAAGGAATTATTCTGATGAGAATGACATGATTTCATTTAATCTCCTGCAGAACATGTAAGGCTTGTTTCTTCATGTATTGGAACTGGCTGCAAATGGCGATAGCTCTTAAAGAAACGGATATTTGTAGATCACAGGCCTAAACATTCTTTGCTCACTTTTCGATAGATGTCGTCTAATGAGTTACACATTTTGATTCAGGGAAAAATCCCATCTGACATTACCCAGCTTCATACGAATATGACGGATTAAAAAAAACGTAGTCCCTAGAAAATCCGATAAGATATCTCGCAATGTTATAATCTCTGTAAGGTTTTGTTATAGCCTGAGGCATTGATAGATTGTTCTGTAAATCAATTCTTGCATCCATGTTATTCGTTTATTCTGAGACAATCACTGCTTCGAAATGGGGTTTTCGTTGACATTGATAATTCTAATCAGTTATTCGATAGATAAAATCAGTTCATTTTATGGGGTTAATTCCATGTGTCCAGGTCCTGTGGATCATGAAAAATGAGGCTTAGTGCTGCATCCAGAGTCTCGTGAAGCGCATCTCCATTTTATCCGGGCATCTTCCCCCTAATTCCATGTCATTTTCAGTTATTTCACCTATTTCCCTACGCTATCTGCCAACGATTGCTATCATCAAAGGGGAAATTTTCATCAAAGGCAAGATTTCTGGAGACCCCTATTCATTCAAGGGACGATGTATGCATTACTTCAGGGCTTCTGCCTAAGACGTTTTACTGCAATAGCTCCAAATCATCGTCCCTTTTGCACTAAAACTTGTCATCTTTTTTATCGATAAGCCCAAGATTGCGGAATTTGCACCCTTCGCACCAGAACTCGTGATTTTCTGTCGATAGCACTACTACCCCAGTCGCAAGGTGTAAAACACAAATCGATTCTCTAAGGGGAAACTATAAAAAGTGGAACGCCTGGGAAATGCCATACATCTCCATTAATGAGATTTTTGCAGTAGCTGAGGACATTTTATCACCCCCTAAATAGTAATCAAATGGAGTTTAAAATTTCAAATTTTCAGGAAGAGAATTAAGAGCAACGAGATACGGTTCATCTGCATGTGTGAATAGAAAGTAGAAAAAAAATGTTTTCATGGTGTTTTATTGATCAATGTTTCTCGATTCATTGAACTGCTGATATCTGTTGCATCTTAGGCATTGAGGAGTACACTGAGGCATGGTGAGGGCGAGGGTGTCCTCAGACCTCTGCGGTATTCACCAGGATACACAATCTAAGTCGATCCTGGCCGGCGAATTGACAGGGTTGGGTTGGGATAAATCATGTGAGAATGCCTGCCTGAATCATTCCAGTGGAGGAGTGGAAGATTGCTCGCAGTAGCGGACATATCTTGTAAGATCTTATATAAATAACATTTACGAAATCCAGTGGGATACAGCCAGGTTCCGTGAGACGTAGCCCGACCCCGCCACCACAAAAACAAAATTGCGCTGATTAACTCTTTCCAGGCGAGCAGGTTGGTGGGTAGCAGTGGCTACAGGGGCCAGGATGCGTGTCTCTGGGGAGCGAGAATTCCTCAAGGCATTCAGTAAAGATTCATTAGTCATGTGACCTAAAGCAAGTTTTTGTTGCCATAGTTGATTTTTTTCAAAATGTATCAATTTCCACACATATCTTTCTATATTTTACACAAACTCTTTAAATATTTCCTGCATTTATTTAAATTGCCTAAATATATCATATATCTCGCCGCCTGTACAAATAATGCAGGCATTTTCGCCAACCATATACATAATGTCTGTAGGCATTTTCGCCTTTGCTTTTTATGCAATCCTAGCACCCCTCCTGTGCAACAGCTGGGCCCCTCCCCCAGCCTCCACCCGACCCCCTTCACGGTCACCCTCATCTGTAGGTGGCGAGTTCAAAGTACACTCAGTGCCGACTACACCTGGTCCTTCTGCCCTACTCTCCATCACCTGTGTTTCCATGGCAACCCGACGCTGTCTTCGGGGCAGTGGTGTCGATCGCCCGTCGAGGATCGCGACTGCCACTGCCTTCCGTGACGCTCTCTACCCGTGTCTGTGGTAGAGCAGGGTGGTTGCCAACAAACCAACCTTAGGCGTATCTAACCACACCCCCACCTCCCACCACTGCCACCACTCCAGGAGTTCCCCCGTCCCCCTTCCGTCCTTTCATCTCCTCTTCCAGTTGCCCCTGGCTGCTTTTAATGCAAGCTGGTTTGCTATGTAAGTGCTAGGGAAAACTCCGCTACTGCAAGCCAGGCTGTCACCCCCTGTCCCACCCCCCTCCCACACACACCGATAGATAAGAGAACGGAGCTGACACTAGCAGTACAAGAACTGCAAGCCCATCAGCATGCTACACGGCTACTAGGATGAAACTATCTTAGTCATTATTACCATAAGCTAGAGCAAACAGCAATACTTACTGTCACTCAACTATCACAAACATCATTACCTTAAACTACAACAACTACCACTACCTCCCTGATATTGGTACCATCCTATAACTATCATAGTCATTATTACCTTAAACTGCAGCAACTACCACTACCTGCATGATATCGATACTATCAATCAACTATTACAGCCAATATCACCTTAAACCATAGGAACTTCCACTACCTCCCTGAAACTGATATCATGATATATACTTGTGGTCGAATGTTAATGAAATACTACCCGCTGCCAGGGTTGCGGTATTGATAATGTGTCTTTAAAAAAATGTAACGCCACTAGCTAAGTCTCGGTGAAGCCAAGCATACTTTTTTAAATGGTGACGCTCCTTGGTTTACTGTTAAACGATTGCACTACAAACCTATCAGGAATATATATTCAGCATCATAAATACATGCCAAACATAGAGGAAACGCTCGCTATCCACGAAACTGCTGAAAAAAACAGACTGGAAATGGCAACCATTGCATCAACAATAAAAACGTCGTCTCATAGGTCCATATCGACCCGACTTTCCCCCAAACACAATTACCATCACCGACGATTTCAAACCCTTTAATTCTGTCGGTTGTTGACAAAATTAATAGATAGTGGCCTAATTGCATTATCTATGCACATATAATCGGTGAACACTTCTCTGCATGCCTGTTTCCATTCACCATTCTGGCATCAGTAATCCTTAAAAATCGATCTGTGGTTCCCAATTGCAGATCGTTGGCGAATAGTCGGCGAGTATAGATAATGGCTTTATTCGTCACTTTGCATGCCCCATCGTTTACTTGTAACCAGTAAAGGCCCGTTTCCATTGGCCGACGAGGATTGCTTAAGTGGGATTCACACGATGGGATTCATGTACCTCACAGGGTGTTTTTCGGAGGCATATCCTGCTGAGATTCTGTACCTGAACACAATTTTTTCGTATAAGTTATAGGGATTCATTTCAATGAGACATGTTTACCTCCTTGTAATTGTTAAAGACATTTTCCCCTAAAAAGGAACAAAATCGCATGAGATTTTGAGCCCTGTGAGGTACATGAATCCCACCGTGTGAATCCCACTTCAGACATTTTGAGTTACACAGAAAGTCTGTCGGTGGTGCCACTGACTATGGGTCCGTATAGTAAAATCGCTGAGGGTAGTAGATTTCACTCAGTGACCAAGCTTTCACTCAGTGGTGGGTGGTGCCACATTGCATAATCTAAGCCGAAAAGGTTGTGGGGCATTTCACGACCTTGGTTGTTTCCATTGACCGATATTGGGTCCACAGTACCAAAAGTCCGTCGGTGGTTCCTGACTGTAGATCGGTGAAGGGAAATCGGCCAATGGAAACAGGCCTTATACATATAATTGGTGGCGGGTTGAGGATTTTTGAAGCCGGGGTCCACTGATCTTCCAACCCTATCATGAAACATCATGAAATTTCATATGATTGTTTATATGGCATAGAGCTGTCTTCGTGGAATGATATCACGAAGCGCAGCTCAGTGATATCTGTAGCGGAGAATCAATCATATGAAATTGAGTGATGTTTTGATTTGATCCTACCCTGTCACATATTTTTAACTTCATATATCACCAGTGGCATATAAATATTTTATGGCATAACCGTGGCATACAGCCCCACCATGTTGAGTCTATGGAGATTTATATGAGGGGTAGGATAAATTCCGATATGCCCTAAGATGCACGTCCGATATAAAAAGGAAATCGCGTCGAAAGGCGACCTCTCACCGGGGCAGTTGGCCACGTCTCTGCGATTAGGCTCCGATCAAAAATGCGGGTCTACGATATTGTCCTGATGAAAAACCTGAACCGTGGGGTGTCTACAGCATTTCAAGATGTTGAAATGGTGATGGGTCATCAGGAGCATCGCAGAGTATTCTGCTGGGAAAATCGTTCTAACGTGTGGGATACTGATAAGAAAATTATGAGCTTCGGAATTAAATGAGGCACACATATACCTGTATGCACTGCAATTTTCGTGATTTCTGATTAGGTTTAAGTATCTCTTTTTTTGGTTTAACTCGGAGCAGAGATTTTATTGCCTGAAACAAATACATTATTGTTCTATGTGTACTGGTAAACATTATCGACGGAATATTTCCTGAATTATAATGTGTATCTAAAAATGAAAATACCACCTCAAAGTATGCACTTGTGCCCTGGTTGTATCATAGGGCATAACAGGACCATCAGCACCTTTTTTATACAGAAGAACGCCTTACGATGCGTGCTGAAGTGGGTTATCTCTACATTTGTCCACGATATTGCCACTTTCCAATAAGTCTCCGACTTTCACTTTGTTTCATCGGATCCATATTGGGAGGTCTACATTTCTATCATGGTAGGTGGACGCCACGCCTTACTCTCACTCAGTCATCGTTCTCCATACTCATTTGGTTGAAAAAGTCTGTTTTTTCTGGGGTCAGCGATTTTGCACCAAGATTAGATATCAAGTACCACCACCCGACAACAGATTTTACCATGACATCATAATCGGGAATGCTGCATATCATATAACTACCATAGCCATATTACCATAGATTTCTGCAACTATCACTAGCTCGCCAACAATAATTCCATCATAAAACTCTCACCAACATTATTAAGATAAGCCACAGTAGATATCACTACCTCCCAGACTAGGGCGATGAAATTGTCAACAAGTGGTGCCCAAATCCACTAGTGGAAACATGGCTATTGGCCTGTTTCCACCTGCTGACCTTTGTCGTCAAATAATTATGTCAGCTTTCATCGACTGATTATTTATCATTTTGGTCAAACGTCGGTTGAAAAAGAAATCAGGGATCTATATCTTTCGTATTTGACTTCTAGCATAGTTTGCCACCACTCCCTGACAAAATTTTGCTTTTATTCGATTCAAACAGTTTTAACATAGTTATCAGTTGTGCAGTCGTACTTGGACCAAACGCCTCGTTCATACACACTCAGTTTTAACATAGTGGTTAGATTTTCCTCTAAAAGTACAAAGTCAGATACATTGATCTGCTACATTCCATCTGTTACCGATGAATTTTAAATGGGTGGATTTTGTTTGAAATTAATTGGATCAAAGAAATTATAGAAAATCCGTCAGCATGTAGAAACAAAGCAAAGATATTAAAAAAAACGACCTGCTTTGCAGCGTTTAATGCATGTACCACCTCCCCCTTATTTGCATATCAGAACGATTGCTTGCTAAAAATCACCGATCATTTTGTCCGCAGGCGGAAAAGGCCTTACATATGTGTGTTCACACAATAGGTCAGACTTCTAGGCTAGCCTTTAGCCTGGTGGAGAGTTTGTCCACAATTGGAGTTTCCCGCGGCCATCGCCTGACCTCAACCAAGGACGAAAAATCCAAACCAAGCCACTCTTAACAAAATGCACATCATTTCTGTGGATGCATTAACGAGGACCGCATCTAGGCCCCTGAATTATAAATCAACAATATGGCGGGGAATAGAATGGTGTTCAGGATATCGTGGCTGTTTGATGCGCCTCTGGCACCACGCACTGGTCGCATCAATGGTAAGTAAAAGACCTGACCGAACACATGGATCTGTGATCCTCCTCGTAATGTATGTTTCTTCTCTCTGTGGTTTTAACAGCCCCAGGGGTGCGCTTAAAAAGGGGTAAGTTTCCCATTAGTACGCTGTGGCATACGGCGGTTCAGTACTGTAAATGCCATCGACTTTGAAAGGCATGGTGTAGTAATAACTGAGGCCGCCCCACTGCTGCTATACATGCGTTGTGTATTACGGAATTAATGGAACACTCACAGCTATATCCGTGTAGCTATATCATAGCACTGGTCTGAGCGTTTGACTGGCCACACATAAGCCGGGGCCCCACCTACCACGACGGTCTACGAGATACTCCCTGATGGCTACGATTTTAAATGCCCGAATCGTAGCCTATCGGAAGGTCCCAGAATCGAAGACCTATGTCGTGATCCAATCTGTGAATTATACTCGACGACCGCGATATCTTTCCGATAGACTACGGTACCCTATGACAGCCTACGGAAAATCCAACATGTTGGATTTCATCGGGATCTCTACGATTGGCGTTTTTAATCGCAGCCTATCGCAGCCAATCGCAGAAACCTGTTCCACCTACCACGATTTTTGCAGACCTCACGATAGAATCGGTATGGTGTCGGGAAGGCAGTCGTAGGGCCTATCGGGACCAGAATCGTGGTAGGTGAAGACGCGGCTATAATGTCCTTTTTAATTGGTCGACCGATTGGCAGTCTAAAACGAATTGCATAATCCTGACAAAAATAATCGTTGACAATTTCAAATGCAATGCAGTTTTCATTTATCGATCTGGGGTCGGTATATCAGAAAAATCGAAAAAGGGCACCTGTAAATGATACCTGCCGAGATGAGGTTCACGTGATGTATATAGCACAAGATATAGCATAAGGCTGTCAGGCCAACTTGGCTAGATAATGGCAATCTCTTTGAGTCAGGTGTCATTTAAAGGTACCCTTATGTCTCTATTATGTACCTGAAATTCATGATGATTTATTCAAAATGGATATGGAAGCAAGTGGAAGTGAAGCGGCATGTCTGTATATTAACAGTGTATGGCACAACATGCCGTATAAATTATATATCCTGTGTAAGCAGCAGTGGTACGAAACTTTTAAAATTGCGTACGTACATTTGGTAGATATTAATGTATTTTTACAATATCCATTGCATTTTTCTTTCCTTCTTTATTCTTTAGTCAAATAGTAAATGAAGTGCGCTGTATGAAGGCAAACTCTCATTGAATCTATCGCAATTCTAAATGTCACTTTGTAATAACGACTCTCCGATAGTTTTGACTTTTCATGGGCAAAAACAATTCATTCACTACCATATGGCAGAGGCATTACACTAACTAATCACCTGGCCATCATAACTGTTTTGCCTCGTGGGAAGGACACAGATTCATATTGTAAATATAACCACATTCTAATCCCTAACTGAAGGGACCTAACAATGTAAGCCATGCTAACGGAATTGTACGTTAAGTAGAATAGAAATAATATTGTATACCTTAAAGTACTAGTGAGAAGGTGCCATGTCGATTAGACTTTAATTTCCGTCTCTATTCAGCCTGATGATACCTCTCTATTTCTTATTGTCTAATCATGCACGCAGTAACATAGATGCGGATTCAAGAAATCCAAATAGGACAAAGCATTGAATTTATGCACATGCTAAAGGTCAAAGATAAAAGACCTCGAACGGCCACCATTATATACGGGCTCAGTAACTACGTTTCCTGATACTACGCCTCTGCAAGATACCCAGAAACATGGACTATCAGAAATAGGGTAGATGAGACCGGCTCGGTGAACCACGTCATTTGAACACCGTTTGCAGTGGGAATCAGTTGACTGAGGCTTTAATCTACCTCTCGGGGATTATCCATAGGATTAGTGCCCTCTAATGACGTGACATGCGATACAGAAGTCGTAAAATACACTCTAGTAAAAGAATAACACAGATTTGATTTAATGCTATTTCTCTACCGCTTTCACGTAAAGCTCGGGAATTCTACGAAATTCACTTTCGTTGATTTCCGATTGAATTCAGACTATCCGCGCGACTGTGTCGGGTTCAGATCTGTTCCCTATTCAAATAGATAATAGGATAGGTAGCGGGATAATATGAGCGACCTTGAACTTTGCATATCAAGTGTGATTCCTTCACGAGATCCCCCTAATATCTCATTTTCATTGGTTTGAAATGAATGACAATACAACATAAAATAATGTCAACTTTCCACAATGTAAATGTTAAAGGTTTCATTAAAACCTGTCCGAGTTAGACATTAGTACCACTGCAGTCCTCTATTTTGACCAAAACACCACGTATTATTTAGTGAAAAGTACTCGAATTCACTTATACTGACAAATTATATCAATTGTCTACCAAGAACATTTTGTGATATCTTCTCCTCTTTCTTATCTGCTCATCTTAAGTGTCTATCGATGCTGAGCAGTTCCGAATTCTGAGACCAAGTTTTACCAATGATGATCCGGGAACACAACTATAAATCCATTGTCCCCCCGTCCGGACCATATATGCTATCAGCCAGGTCACACATCATTCTATTCGCCTATTTTTATTGCTCACTATATCACCCCTTCATGCCTCACGACTTCTGATTATTCCAGCTCTTTTGGTCTGTGAATCATTATCCCATAGGTTAAAGTTTACTATTCAGCGTCCTCTCCCTTTTTACGTCTGCCACTCAATTTGGTTTTTTATCGTCCTACATTTTCATGTTCATCATTCGCTATCATATAGGGAAACATCCAATACTCTTAAGGCTAAAATGTAGTTATTCTTTTTACTTACTATCCTATCTGTTAATGCCTATCATCTATTATGCAACATAATGGCGTTTATTTTTATTTACGTTTCCCTTCTTCTCTCAATTGGCATATACCTGTGTGCGAATGTCTCACATTTACTAGTCAGCTGTATGGATTTAAGCGACGAAAAATAGATATAGTTTGTTCCTCAATACCATGTGATTTAATCATGAGTCATAAAATTACGTTTTTAGGGCCGCCATTGGAAATCGTCGCTCATAGTCGCAATGGGAATCGTTCAAAATCGTCATTTCAAAATCGTCACGGCATGTTATAAATAAAGGACTTTCTAGAGGACCTGTCATTTTTGCCAGTTCTTCAAGGGAATACCAAAACGCTGACATCACTCTCTATTGGTTGAGACGTGCGTGGCAGCAGGAGGCATTACGCGAGATCTATGCTGGGAGAGTGCATCTCTCCAGCAGCGGTGAAGCATATTGAGCCCTGACTTCAGCTTTGAGGTGTTTCTGAAAGTTGTGCAATGACAGCCACCCGAGCGCCTGACTGCCTGACTGCCTGGCCATCCAGCCGCCAAGCCACCCGAGCCCATGCCTCCCTCTCTCCCCAGCCCCCTCCCCAGCCGCCTTCCCAGCTGCCTCCCTAGCTGGCTTCCAGTTGCCTAGCAAGCCGCTTCCCTAGCCGCCGCAGAAACGGTATCGAACACCATACGCCCCCATCTGCTTATCAGTGTCTCCCTACACTGCCTGTATGCCTGCACCAACACTGAAGTCCTCATTCCTGATTGCGATTATGATTCCGACCCAGAGCCCGATCCCGACTCCGACCCTGACCCCATGTCTATTATAGCCACCAATTAATCAGTTGATACCCTGTAGAAATTGATTATTACAAAAATCGGTAATATAATTATACGGCACACATAGCACACATAGCAACGTCTTGACGTTCTATTTTCGCGGAGTTTTTACCCACCTATAAACTGCACTAGTTCCCATTGGATTTTCCATATAACACAGTCTTTGATGCTTAATGGCAAATGAAATAGAAATAAATGTGGTGTGGAGAGGTTGGAATGATAGGTCAGAGGCCAACTGGCCTAGCATGGGATACATTCAGAAACCAGGCGTAAAAATGTAAACATATGCAAACAATAATTTTCATACTGTGGGGTATATTCTTAAAGATGCTTCAATGACGTTCGTATCATGCAATAACAGGAAAAGGCAAGCGACACCAGTTTTAATCTTGAAACAAAGGTATCAGGGCCAGACTGATAAAAAAGGACTTTTCTTATGAGAAAAGGTCAGAGGGTCTGAGCGGATACAATAACTAATAGGAAGCCGTAAAATGATACCATGCTTGCTTTTAAAAAAAAGAACCTTAGGTTACCAAATTATATTGATTCTGTACAGAGTACAGCTTCTACGAAAACTAATTTTGAAAGGTATATTCAAAAGGAAGGTATCTCCATTCCTAAGTATTGTGTGGTATGAGAGAGACACACAACGAAAACCACCAAATATACTGCCCAAGTGTGATCAGTGTTTGTTATATCGAAGGCAGTAATGACAACAATTAAGGGTTCCGCAATACTCGTTGGTTTCCCAGAATGGCTAAATACAGGGGCTAGGCAAGACTAGACAGGGCCAGGCAGGGCTAGTCAGGGCCAGGCAGGGTGCACGCTCCATGAGCTTGATCCCAGAAGGGACCTTCGGTGCTGGAACTGCTGTTTATATAGTGTGATGATGACGTCACAGCGTCCACTGACAGTCCAACAGCGTCAAGACCTCCACTGGCGATTGGTGAGTTCCATCCACCAGCAGTGGTTCCACCTCCACTGGTGGTTGGACCACCTCCACTGGTATTTGGACCACCTCCACTGGTGGTTGGACCACCTCCACTGGTATTTGGACCACCTCCACTGATGTTTGGAACACCTCTACTGGTGGTTGGACCACCTCCACTGGTATTTGGACCACCTCCACTGGTGTTTGGATCACCTCTACTGGTGGTTGGACCACCTCCACTTGTGTTTGGATCACCTCTACTGGTGGTTGGACCATCTCCACTGGTGTTTGGATCACCTCTACTGGTGGTTGGACCACCTCCACTGGTATTTGGACCACCTCCACTGGTGTTTGGATCACCTCTACTGGTGGTTGGACCACCTCCACTGGTATTTGGACCACCTCCACTGGTGTTTGGATCACCTCTACTGGTGGTTGGACCACCTCCACTGGTATTTGGACCACCTCCACTGGTGTTTGGATCACCTCTACTGGTGGTTGGACCACCTCCACTTGTGTTTGGATCACCTCTACTGGTGGTTGGACCATCTCCACTGGTGTTTGGATCACCTCTACTGGTGGTTGGACCACCTCCACTGGTATTTGGACCACCTCCACTGGTGTTTGGATCACCTCTACTGGTGGTTGGACCACCTCCACTGGTATTTGGACCACCTCCACTGGTGTTTGGATCACCTCTACTGGTGGTTGGACCACCTCCACTGGTATCTGGACCACATCCACTGGTGTTTGGATCACCTCTACTGGTGGTTGGACCACCTCCACTGGTATTTGGACCACCTCCACTTGTGTTTGGATCACCTCTACTGTTGGTTGGACCACCTCCACTGGTATTTGGACCACCACTACTGGTGTTTGGATCACCTCCACCGGTGGTTGGACCATCTCCACTGGTGGTGGAACCCTGTTCACCGGTGGCAGGCCTGTCGTCACCCACCCGTGGTGTGACCATCCGTACACCAACCACCGACGGTGGGTGAAGGCTTAGAGGGTGCGTCCACCAACCACGACAAGGCTGCGACAACGGCTTTCCAACAAGGTCCACGACAGCTCTACGATAGGAAGCCTTGTCGTAGCCTTGTCGTGGTTGGTGGACCACAGTTCCCGACAAGAGGCTACGACAAGGCCACAACAGGCTGCGACATGAACCTTGTCGGGGGCCTGTTGGGGGCCTTCCGACAAGGTTACGGCAAAATTGAACATGTTCGATTTTGGAGCCGTGTCGTGGCGTGTCGGGGCGTGTCGCAGTGGTCTACGATAGAATATTTAGGTGGAGCGTGCACTTCCCGACAGGCTGTGACAAGGGCTCATGACAGCTCCCCTCCTCACGACAAGGCTGCGACAAGGAGCCGATAAGAACTTTCTTGTCGAGCGTGTCGCAGCCTTGTCGTGGTTGGTGGACGCTACCTCTAAATCGAAAGACTAGAGGGGGAAGTGGCTCTTGCGCTCACACCGCCCTTCTCTCGCCCAGACTCCGCCCCTCGGCCTGCCTGCTACAGTATCTATGACACCTAATTATGAAGCTATCGACCAAGGATTACAGTATCTCAATGAAATGTGGCTTTTCATTATGACGAGAATTCAGTGAATAAATGTCATCTTCAGAAAAAGCAATTCAAGATTGCCATTTAACAGGTGCAGCATGGAACTACTTTCATTTGTCACATGAACATCCCCATCTCTAGAGACACTCTATTATCCCTTAGATATATATATGAGAACCTGCCATGCGGTCGCGAGGTTCCATTTCAGGCTCATTTAGAATCTAGTCATAGTATTTGTAAGAATAATATAATCCTCTCCACTCATCTTTATCCTTCCTCTTTTTCCTCCATCTCACAATCATAATCTCCATGTGACTCTCCATTAGGCCTTTTATCACACTCTCGCAAGCTCTTTCACAAACTTCATCACACTCTCCATCCTGCCATTGATCATGACACTTTTATCACACTCTTTACCACATTATCCATCACAGTCTCCATCATACTTTCTATCATTCCCCTCATCACAATCTCCATCACACTTTCCCTTACAATCTTCATCACGATCTCCATCACTGTCCGTCACAATCCCCATCACAATTTCCACCACACTCTCCATCACAATCTCCGTCACACTCTCCATCACAAACTCCTTGGTCACACTTTCCATGTTCTCCATCACAATCTCCATCACAATCTCCATCACAATCTCCATCACGCCCTCTATCATATTCTTCATCCCGTTCTCACTAGCCGAGAGGAGGTCACATGATGATCTGTATCCTTATGGTGTAAGAGGCGCCGCCTGGAGGTAGATTGAAGCAGCCTGACGTCATACATGCTGGGTTGTCTGGTACCTTCTGCTGACCGCTAGGTCATATTTGAACGGGAGCCATATCCCTTTTGAACTCCCTCGTCAGAGAACTTAACCTGTTAGAAAAGAGAGGTAAACGTCCAACCTTCACTCACCTGCTGAGTTCGCCGATTCTTCTCCATACATTTACATTTGCCATATTATCCCCGATATTTATAAATATGGCAATTCATATATATACAGTGTTAGGTGCAATCCATGACAATGAAAGGCACTTCCAGAGGGGCCTACCTAGACGCGATTTTATATCCGGGATTCTAAGCCCAGGACACTTGTCGGCAGGGTACCTTCTACCACTTAGAGGAAAATATCGCCCGATATGAATTCAGCTCAACATTGAACTGCCAACTGGTATGATCGCATACTGACACCAATGAATTGCAGGCATCTTGAAATTGTATCAGTTTGGCATAGCAATATAGCCAATTTAGCTCTGTTTTGGATGTTAGGTTGGGAGTGCTTGGAAGCCAATTGGCAACTGGCTATTCAGGAGGTTGTTCCAGTTCCTATTAGCATGGGGAATACATAGTCATTGCCCGACACCATGACACGGGCCCTGCCCAGCATCTCAAGGTGATTTCATCAGTTTATGTCATTTGTCGAGTGAAACCTAATTCCAATGGCATAGAAGGAGGTGACACATTCTGAATCCACATATATGCGTTGCCTTTCCTCGCAGCAAACCTTACTCCGGCATTGCTATGTGGCGTTTGCAACTGACAATTCTGGCCACCGATAAAGGATTTTGGCACCACTCACTGACTATTTGCCACGTTTGGGGCATAATCGGCAGGTGGAAACAGGACTAACAATTCCAGCTTGACAATTTCTATCCCCACATGACGGAAATTGGCACAACCTTATGACTATTTGCTTCTCCAATTAATTCACACCAGGTACATTTTTGTCGGTGGAAAGCTGACAATTCTGACTCTTGCCCAGTCGTCGACTTCCATCCTTTTTTTACTGCAAAGCAGAGCCCTGTGTTAACCCAAGTCGATTTTGTCATTGACCCTCTATAGATATGGAAACTCCCCCACTGTATCTATTGGAAGTATGTTCTCGGCTGCAGTGTCAGGAGGGTTAATTTTCAGGCTAGGACCCATGCAGCAACCTCAATATTTAGTCAGTTACTTTCAATGCAATGGGGGGAAAATCAGGTATGAGGTGGAAACGGTGTGTGTGATTTAGGATCGCCGATTAATAGACATTTTCAAGGACCACTACCCACTGATGTAAAATACCCAAATAATCGGTTCCCAATTCGTCGGACATCCTCACGCAAATTCGATATCGCGTCAGGAAGCTATCTTGTACCGTAGTGCTCAGTAAACCCTACAATAGAACTACATGTGATCAACTGCCACGATTTCAGCTTTATTCAGACGCGATTTTTATTTTTTGTCGGGAGGTGCATTGTAAGGCCTGGTAGAACATCCAGAGTTCAGCGTATGGCTGTGTGTATATCTGCTATGACGAAAGGTAAACCCTTCCGATGCTCTATAATGCAGAATATTTAGCATTCTAGTGCATCACAGCTTTTAATCCGTTAAGCCGACCAGGGACCTGTTTCAGTAGTTTCGTGACATGTTTAGATGGCGTCTGTGACACCATACGGTCAGATCACAAGATTGCAGTCGATGACACACAGAGTTTCACTCACATTTCATAGGAATTAAGCAATGACACTTTAACATGAGTAGGGGATACATATAACCTATAATCGTTCCAAATATGAAGAAGATTGGCCACTTCGATCTTCTGATATTTGCTAGTCTTTTTCCGCTGTTGCTTGCACTGTTGGTGCCGCTGTTGATGTCTGTCTAGGCCTAATGTCACGAGACTACTGAAACAGGTCCCTGACCTATAATACACTCCCTACACATTGCGACGCATTCAGAGGTCATTATAGAGCTCCACCAGTATTGAACATATTTGATTGTTGTAAAGCATCAGCGTACATCCCAGTTTATTGGGAGCATATAGCAGATCATCGGTGAGCAATGCAGGGTATTTCGTACAGATATATGATTATGATGTCTGTGACTATTTGCCACTTTTCAACAGAATATCATTAGGTGGAAATGGAATTAAAGTCACAAGTCAATGATGTCTCAGAAGTAATGCAAACCGGCAACACCTGGCTACGTCTTTAGCCACCAACGAAATGTCTCTGAATACAAATAAAATTTTGGGGGAATAGAATTTTAAACCATGGAACCGTTGGCATCCAATAACGATCATCAAGGAAAAGGGTGTTATGGGTCAACGATGATTGGCAATGATAAACTCATGAAAGACTACCACCCATAGACTTTTGTACAGTGTCCAAATAATTGGTGCCACACTGTACAAAAATTAGGAATAACGGTCAGAAAATATTACGGTCGCCCGAAATTTTTTTGGTATTTCCCTAGCACCCCAGTTGCCAGGAAAAGACTGTAAAAATCACAGGAACTCTTTTACAGTGCAGGTTCTGGTTGGAAAATCGCAAGAAAAAAAAAGATGGAATGTCTTGTGCTGCTATCTTATAACCTTCCTAAAATGCAAGTCCCGTTGAAAAACCCGTATCTTTGGGTCTCTACGGCATTTCAACATTTTGAAATGTCAGTGGCTAATTATGAGCATCGCAGAGTATTCTGCTAGGAAAAGGATCTCACTTGCGAGATACTGAGGCCCGTTTAGTAACCTAGGATCGTACATGTAGACCCTTTTCTGTGTGCCATAGAGACCCAGGGACGATGTTGGTCAACTTTATTCAACACCTTAAGGACGGCTAACATTGTTTTTAGCGAAAAGACTAAAATATTGTTAAATGATAACCCTTGTACGAGATACAGAAAATAGTCTTCATGTACGATTCTAGATTATCAAACGGACCCCTGATTAGAAAATTATGAATTCTTTTTTTATTTAATAGAGGATTCATAGGCCAATATGCACTGTATTATTGATTTTCGATTAGCTTTTCGTGTTTCAAAAAAAACTTTATTAGTTTGACTTTGAAAAAAACTCAAAAGACTAGTGTCTACGTACATTTATATATGATATTGTTCAAAGTATATTGGTATTAAGACATCCACAACCTTGCAATATTTCCTGAATTTTAGTGCATTATATGATTAAAAAAGAAATGCTACCTCAAGACCTGCATTTATATATAGGTTATATCATTAGGTGCATCGGGACCATGATTACCTTTTAGCGGTGAACCCCTTGATGACTGGTGAAGTGGGTTGTCTAGACATTTGTCTACGATATTGCACCTTCCCGGTATGTCTCTGACTTTGACTTTGTATCGGAGCCATATCGGGAGGTCTAAATGTCTATTCAAGGCAAACGGCTTTTTATTCCTGATATAAATAAATGGAATGAGATAAATACAATAGGTTAGGTGGTCACTAGACATAACATCACTTTCACGATGAGGTATTGAGACTCCATATTCCAGATAGATGGAACACCTGCTATGGAAGAGAGCATGTGGTACGTGTCAGTAAACGTATCTTATGAAAACCATATTATTCAGCGCGCTCTATAGCCTGCCACACGCTATGGGGCATGTACAATGATGAGCTACTAGTTAAAAAACATATATGAGGAAATGGCGGCATCATACTATAATATATCGTCTATTACAATGACTTAAGAGTCGACTGCAACTTAAATCAGCAGGTGTTCGAGCTACAACACACTCGCGATAGAAGTTGATGGACTACGATGGAAGTTGTATTTCTGAATTCATAACTCCTTTCAATGACGATTTGCTATTCTCTGAATCTCCTTTTTTTAAATTTCACATTTCCTGAACTACGTCATGTATACCTTTGACATTTCATATCAAGGCCCGATAAAAACGGCATTGGTGGTACAAAATCTGACGTGGTTACCGAAACAGCTCATGATTCAAACAGCGATGTAATGCAAATCTTAGGGACTATTTATCATCAAAACATACTGTAGATGAGGGTATATTGCCTGAACATCATGTGTTATTGGGTTTGGTTTTGTCAACATAACACATATATATATATATATATATGCTCATTTGAAGGGGCAGTCTAATCACTGTGGATTCATATCATAAAGTGGTTTAAAGTTAGAAAAGAACAGCTCGCTTATTTAACTATTCCTCTATTGCACAACTCACAATATATTAGTTGTTTGAGTTTCATAACTTTTGGCAGCTGCCTTGTTTTGAATCTGAAATGATGGTTCGTTCCCTCTGTTCTTACTGGATACTTGGGGGATGTTACATAAGTTTGTCGCCAAGACCATCGCAAACCGTTTGCGATATGGGTGGGATTTTTAAAACCTGCTAAATTGCCAAAATAAGCTTATTCAAGGTTCATGTTGTATAAACGTATCTCATCAATGTAAAAAGGAAATTATTTGGTGCATCCTTTGATAGTCTTTCTTTCCAACTTGGGTTTTGTAGAGCTCTGAGGAATTTTTCCTTCCGAAAATCAACAAAAACTGTGTTTTTCTAGTGATTTTCACCTTGTTCAAATTTTGGGAGACACAATTTAGAGCCAATTGTATTTATAAAGATGTTTAAAGAATATGTCATGAGAAGTGTAGACAATATAATTTTGAAAATTGGTAAAAGATTGAAAAAATATTAAAATGGTGAAAAATATCTAGGACCTTCAAATTTTCCAACATAGAGACCCATAGAGCATGTTGTTCAACACCCCAACTTTCAGTGGACAGTACTAATGAAATATATTGTGAGAAATTAATTTTCCTTTATTGTACAATGCTGACAAGAATCCTGGCTGTGATACCTGAAAGTTTCAACACAATCGGATTATCCATTCTGATTTCAGAACATTATGATTTCATGATGATACTTTTCCAAAAAATGGTGTGTTGGACCACACATCTCTAAAGGATGTATAAAAGAAACAATAATCATAATGGAATAACAAATATCCCTGTTTATATTAAGTACCCCTACCACTCATGAATACCCAGGTTGATTTTTTTCTAAATAAAATAATATACTTTTTATGGTTCAAAAACTGAAAACGTGTTGTCCGACACCCCGGGGTGTCGGACAACATGCTGTGACATAAGTTATGATTTTGGGGTTGTTTTTTATTAGTAATTGAGTGGTTTGCTTTGTTAAATATAGCTTATTATCACTTCATTAAAAATATAAAGGATTATAGCCTCGAAAATTATTTTTCTCATTGTTCTGAGCAATTCTATTAACGTGTTGTCCTACACCCCTCGTGTTGTTCGACACCCCTGTGTTGCCCAACACCCCAAATATGGTTCAGAGCTTTTCTTTTAAATCTGATATATAATTAAAGTATTCTGGGTAAAATATAATGTGTGTTACCATATAATATTAGTCTTTCGCAAGTTATAAGCATTTATAACATTTCTTGAAATTTCAAATATTTAGGGGGCTGGAAAAACTGCAGTATTAGTCACAACTTCAAAAGGCTCTCAAATCTAAACCATTCATCAAAATATAAAAAAAAATTGCATGTTTTATCCCAGGATCAAAGCGGAATTTAGCAGGTTTCAAAAATCCGACCCAAATATCTTTTTTAGCGATCCTAGTTTTTTTCTGTTACAATTGAATGCACAGTCACGATCGCTGGGATATCGCTAGACTGTTTTTAGCTACAACTATGAAAATTTAGCGATAAATTTTAGCAGGGAATTCCCTCGTGACGTCATAGGTTGGGAGGTGTTTCCAAAGTTTTCATCGCTATCTAGCCTGTTTTCAGTCACAATTATCGCTGGCAGCGATTTTTTCTTATTTTTTAAATTGTATTTATTGTTTTCTATTTTTTACACACACAGACCCGTTCTCTCACTGTATGAGGGGCAGGTCTATATTTCATCTTTGAAGCTTGTTACAAGGTTAAAGACCATCGCAAAAAAATTATCGCTCTCTCTAAACCATGAAAAATGGTCATATTTGACTATATTATGCATAGTTCACGAATAAATGGTATTTCCCCAATATTTTTCGTAATTTCTTTATTTGGTATAATGAACAACATCTTGAGGTATGTAACAGTGTGATTTTTTAGGAAAAAACATAAAACTATAATATGGTTAAATATAGCTTATGTTGGGAATTGCTAATGCAAGACCCGACCTTGTGGCTGGGTCCGGTTTTTCATAGCTAATGACCTCCAGCGATAAAGTCAACCATGAAAAGTGTCTTTTTGTAATGGGCATAGTCGCTAAATTTCGTCGCAACATTCTTTGTTTTTTGGTGATTGCCAGCGATGCAGGAAAATCAATGAAAATTTGTCGCTAAATATCCTTTTTGTAACCATCGGAATCGCTATAGTACTCTTTCATAGTTGTCATTATTTATGTAAAGGCCCCCCTGGGGAGCCAGGATTTTGTTGAGGCAAAGATTTGTAAGCGCTAGCACTGCGAAAGATCTGCTGGGAGAATATTATGCCTGGCGTCCACCTACGACGATATGGCTCCGATATGGTCTACCATACACCTCCCGATAAAAAATCAAAATCGCGCTGGAAGGTCACCTGATATCGGGGCAATTGACCACGTTTTTACGATTTGGGACCGAAAAAAACCCTTGTGATGCGTGGTGGATTGGCATGTCTAGACATATGTCTACGATTTTGCAGCTTCCCGATATGTCTCCGATATTTGCTTTTTGTATCAGTTCCATATCGGTAGGTCTACATTTCTATCGTAGTAGGTGGATGCCAGGCTAAGGGTACAACACAACTTATTTCGTGGAGTTTCAGCTTAGATCGGTAGACCAGCTCGGTGGTAGCATCTATTATTAAATATTCAGGCTTGTCAGGCCCCATAAACATTGAATAATCGGTTGACATAGCATATATACATGTCATCGGTCGTCAGGTGGAAACAAAGTGTGTGCTGAACAATTAAGATAATCTCAAGGAGGGCCACCGACCGACTTCAGTACAGGATGTACATAATCAATGGGGTTTTCGTCGGCAGGTGGAAATGCCACAATAGTCGGCAGATGGTTAAAAAAGTCATAATCGGTGGCAGGAATCGTCGGATAGTAATGCTGCATAACTCATCAATGTGTTACCTTCTGAACTGCACTTAAAACTATGGTAATGATCTCTGTGGCCGACCAAGTGTGTCCTCAAGCGATAAAGGCTTTCAGAACTCTCCGTATAGATATCAACTCTGTCAAATGTTAAAGGAATAACAAGCATGTATACAATATGCGGGAAAAGATGATTTGTTCAGTCTAGTACCAGTTATCATTTCGTTCAAACTGCTAGCTTAACAAGGTTTTTATTTTATTGTTTTATATTCATTATGTCATTTCAATGTCTCAAAACGGTATCGATTTGAGATGAAAATCTCTCAGTAGCAATGGATAATCGGTTATGATGAAATAGTTATTATCCCAGGTGTGCCACGATTGGAAAAATGAGAAAAAACTGTTGAAAAATCATATCCAGATTGTTATTCCAATATCTTACCTGATCCATAACGAATTGCATAGGAGGCTCTTTGATTCAGGTCTATTGTTCTCTGAAAGCTGCGGTCTGCCTTGACGTATCTCATTTGGCTTGCTTTGTCTCGATGTGGCCACAGGTGGGCTGAGACGACGTTTACACTAGACGACTGGAAATATTACGACAGTAGATCCTGCAAAAGAAAGTCTCGAGGTGGTGCCCCTCGAGAAAAAGTCGTTGCTCAGAATCATGGACCCAAAAAGGAATTGAGGTCTTTACACTTGGTGATATCAATATTTTTCAATATCTAAAAACAAAAAAAACTGATTAGTTCTAATTTGACACCCATATTCCTGCCTCATAAATAGTTGTCTGAAGATTAAGACCCGGCATCCGACTACTACGAAAGTAATTTAGATACAAAAAGTAAAAATTGTAGACTTACCGTTTTAACACCTCACTGAGTGATGAACGAGCTGGCCAGTGAGTGTGAGACCTATTATTGTGTGAGATCTATTATCATCATGTAGACATTTTGTGCTTCATCATGTAGGCAGCAGCTCCAGGTAACCTATATGGATGGTAAGGGCGAGCACCATAAATATAAAAAAATGATGTCACATGACTCGACATATTAATGCGTATTTTGTGTATAAGGGGGTGCGTCCACCAACCACGACAAGGCTCCGACAACGGCTTTCCGACAAGGTCCACGACAGCTCTACGATTGGAAGCCTTGTCGTAGCCTTGTCGTGGTTGGTGGACCACAGTTCCCGACAAGAGGCTACGACAAGGCCACGACAGGCTGCGACATGAAGCTTGTCGGGGGCCTGTCGGGGGCCTTCCGACAAGGCTATGACAATATCGAACATGTTCGATTTTTGCTACGACTAGACCTTTGTCATGGAGTGTTGTGGTTTCCTCGATATCACTGTCGTAGTGTGTCGGGACCATGGACGCCTCTTTTTCGGCAACCACCGACCTCTACGACACGCCCCGATAGCGCTGTCCCGACACTTCTCTTCTCACGACAAGGCTGCGACAAGGAGCTGATAGGAACTTTCTTGTCGGCGCGTGTCGCAGCCTTGTCGTGGTTGGTGGACGCACCCCCTAAATTGTGTCATTCTGTTGATTATCTCACGAATTATGCGCCTATATTGAAAAATGTAAAAGGATTCCATATGACATCATTCGCCCATTGCTGGTAATGCCATTTGGCATCATTTGCCCACGGATGGGGAATACCAGAGTGGCATCATTAGTAAGGAAAGGGGTAATTAGATAGCTTAAATATGTGAAATCAATCAATAAGAGATCCGCTGCGACCGACACGCAGACAGACTGTCAGACGGCTTAATATTTGTTTAAAGCGGGCCAGGCATGTAGTGTCAACATAGAGTGGTTGCAGGCAGGGACTTGACGACTTCATAAGTTTTCAAAATGGCGTTTTTCATTGAAGTATATAATAGTAAAAAAAAAAATGACCTGACTGTTCGCAGATAGGATCTTAGTTCTCGATCACCTATTGCGGACAAATGTTTCTTCGCCTGTGACATCGAACTAAGACAATTTCGCAACCGGTATGGTCGTTTTCTCTTAATAATTTACGGGGGACTTAATCACAACAGTGACACTATTAGATAGATCTTTTCGTTCCAGTAGAGATTAGGCGCGCCACTGGTTGGAAAAAAATAACCCGTCGTTCACACTAGATGACTATAAGGTGACGACTGTAGATCGTCTAGTTAAAAGTCGTAAGGTGGTATTCGATTACGCAATATCGGTCGCAATAATCATCAACCCAATAATTTTCTCAAGCCTTTACACTCTTTATAGGTACCAATGTCTAGTCATTGACAGATGAAAGTCGTCAGGTGAGGCAAAAATCAAGAATCGCCGCCTAGAATCGTCCAGTGTACACGTCGGGTTATAGGGGGCCACTGATATAACCCACCAGATTATTTCCATATACATGTTTACAATAATGCCTCCAAGTAATCTCAAGAAAAAGGAAATATGATGAAAAATGAGAACATTGATGAAATTGAAACATCAATATTATATGGCTAAGTTTCTGACTGGAGATGTTAAAGGGACCTTGGGTCGTATCAAAGGTGTTTGTTGGGGTCCCTGCGTAGCTTTTGGGGATCTGTAAGGAGGAGCAAGGTAAATAATCATCATACATCGAGCTGATAGCGGGGCATCACGGAGGGACACTATCTTCCGCTTGACACGCATGTTCTGTGATGTCGGCTGATATAAGAACCATTACCAGGCGGAAATGTTCACAAATCATTAGGAGAGAACTCCAAATTTCAAAAAGCTATGTAGCGTCGAAGCCGTTGCTTTGATTCCAGACAAAGACAAAGCCTTGCACGCACCTGAAATTACATCCAACACTAGAATGATGAAGCAGATTCCCCATTAAAATGAAACACCGTGAAAAACTGTTATTGTCATATTTTTCAGCCAAACCATTTTACCGGACATTGTCTGTGCAGAAATAGTTCTCCTGGCGTATTGTGTTATTATCATTGAATAAGAGAAGCTATTCGAAGGCCCGTAGTCCACCTACTACGATAGAAATTTAAATCTACTGATGTGGCTCCGATACAAAAAGTAAAAATCATAAACTTATCGGGAGGGTCCAAATCATAGACAAATGTATAGATATGCCACTTTACCACGCATCGTAATGGGTTCTCCTGTAAAAAAAGGTGACCACCGTCCCGATATGCCTCACGATACAACCAGGTCACAAGTGCATATTTTGAGGTATGATTTTCATTTCAAATATATGATACTCTATGATTTATGAAATATCGCATCTATAATGTTTATCATTACACATTGAACGACTATGTGTATTTTTTTAGGCAATACAAACTCTGCTCCAGGTCAAAATAAGAAAATATAAATTTGAAACACCTAAACCTAATTGAAAATCACCAAATTTGCAGGACATACGGGCATATACATATATGTGTCTTTTATCTTATTCTAAATTTTCTGATCAGTATCTCACACATGATTTTCCAACAAGATTACTCTGTGATGTTCCCGTCATTTCAACATGTTGAAATGTTGTAGAGTCCCTACAATATGGGTTTTTCATCGGGACGAAATCGTAGATCTGCGTTTTTAATTAGAGCCTTATCACAGAGACGTTGTATACTGCCCCGATGAGAGGTCACCTTCTGAAGGAATTTACATTTTGTATCAGAGTGTATGAGGAGCTCAGTGGACACCGGGCTTTATACACAATTTGAAAGGTAGGTTGAAATAAGTTCAATGCCTATACAATGATTACGTCTAAAACTAATATCACAATGTTAGCCATTCATTCATCATTTATCAATTGAGCACTCATTTCCCTACATTATGACACATGTTGCACAAACTGTCTTGGATGTGATTTATCAACGTGACAACTCGTTATCTGGAGCTATATAACCAACAAGAATGGGAATGGAAGACCACCAGCGTTGCAGAAATATGTGAAAGAAAAAAGATCGTGACGATATTGAAATGTACACCTTGCAGATAGATATCTGTAATGTTTATACCAGTTGGTAGGCAACGATGCTGATATCACTATGATGCCGTTGAGTATGGAATGATACATGATATATCGATTAATAGTCTCTTCGACAGCTCTACCCTATTAAATGCCTTGTGTTATGCGTGGATGTATTTAATCATACCTGAGATACGAATTATCGTTCTTGCTTGTTTAATCAGGATATGCTGACTCTGTTTGTTTAATCTATTTGTTTTATTTTCTATTGAATAATTGGTAAAATTCTTGATATGAATATATATATATATATATAAATATATATATATATATATATATATATATATATATATATATATATATATATATATATATTTGATAGCCGTGCATCTACTAATAACAGTTACGTTCTTTTGTTCCCCATAAAGTACATATTATGTACGGCACCCTGTTTTGTACATTGTTATACGAAGTAAAGGCATTATTAAATTGGCATAGTGTGGATATATCCTCCTATGGTTTCTAAGCGAATTGACAAGAAATTATATGATTAATTTTGGATGTATAATATATATTGATCAACCCACGGTGGTTGAAAATTATATAAATTTCGAATCTGATTGATCAATGCACACATTTAGATCCGTAAAGCCGTATATATCTATGAATAGAACGGTACATTCCGTACATTTCCTGGCATTGGAATACAATAAAGTGATGTACCCTTGACTATCAAAGAGAACTTAGCATTGCTCTATGTAGGAGGCAGAGCCAGATGGAGAGGCCACCGTCTTGCTGCGGGCGAAAAAGACACATCGGTGAATAAAGGAAGGAAATTGTTTGATGGAGAGCAGGACGCGTCGAGGACAAGCATAACATTAAGGGAAATTGACATATTTGTTGAGGAAATGGAAAGTTGCTTAGTGTGGTGGAGGCGGCGAAAGCAGTGGCCTATATATTGTGTATAGCTGGCTGTAGGTACAGACAAACATGCAGAGAAATGGAATTCAAACATTGAGTGCCTTTTGTGAAAGGTAATACCCGGCGGTTTGTTTGTGCTCCGGCTGGCGGGCGTATCGCGTGGCCGTAGGGGTATTATAGTATGAACAATAGACGCCCTTTTGACGGGTTGTTAACTTTGAGTTATTGTTACACGGGCGAAGGGGGTTCTTCTGCTCCACCACTGGATCAACTCTTCCTCGACCACTACCCAAACGCCACTAGGGGCCGATATTGTTCCTGTGTCAGGCCTGCGGTCTACCGGAATTTGTCTCCCTCCAGGGTGGGCCGTGACCTTGACTGGGGCCCCTCCTGGGCCTTTCATCACCTCCCAGCGCCCTGTACATGGACAGGGAAAGAGAGCCCGCTTATGGGACCGGCCAATGACAGCCTACAGCGCCGTCCGCCAGACAGACCCTGCCCGGTGCTCGCCGCCTCCACAGGCATCAGCTTCCATTACTGTCCCCAGCACACTGAGCATACATAAAGCATCCCATCTCCTCTCCTCTTGATGCCAGATTTGCACGGAGTTTGTACTCCATACACGCAGAGGTTCCGTAATGAATTACAACAAGTAAATAGTCCATCTATTGGTTATATTTGTATCATGTGTCTGCTACTTCCGCCCTCATCAGACAGGAAATTGTAAGACAGCATCGCTGTATATAGTCGGGAGACAACTGCTGTTATCGGTTGTTATTATTCATTGAAAATCGTGAGACAATCCTAAAACCCCTTCAAGGCAAGCTGAGATAACAACAAAAACATAAACCATTGAATACACCACCTGCCACCTGCGTAATTTTTTTTGAGTCGGGGACTAGATGGCCACCTCTACAACATAATGGCTGTGTGCTATATATATCACATGTATTTCGATCCCTTGGATCAATTTTAGCTGACAAGCTTTAATCCACTCCATTTGAATGCCATTTTTTAAATTTTTTTTATTGTCTCATTTGTATTCGACGGTACATTGTCGCTCTTCCACACAAACGGGTGTGTAAAAATACAGTGAACATAACTTTATGAAACGTACAAAGTCAAGTATCGATAATTTCCATACATACGTAGCAGCATCAATTTTGTCACAGATGTAATAGACATCGAATGTTCAGTTATCACTCAATCATGAAAATAGTTCAGCGAACATAACTTGGTGAAAAATACAAAGTCAAATATAAATAGTATGTAGATAATTTCCATACATACATACGCAAGTTATAACTTAATCATAAAAATAAATACATCATCAGTCTTATAATGAATATGGAAAATATATCATACATATATGTATACATCTGTTCCTCGGAATTATATACATCTAATTATAATTACAATTTACCCCTTGGTCCTATTTCATACCAATAGCTAAACCCCTAATTTAAGGATGATTCTCAGTTATCTATTGCACAGAAATCGCGTATTTTCACCAAAGATTCTTGTCTAAAAGATTTAGATTGGTCATTTGATGAGCCAATTTGTACCGTCCTGCTAAGGGCATTCCAAATAGATATCCCGACATAGGTTGGAGATTTAACAAATTTATCCTTTTTAGGCCGAATTAAGTTTATGTCTAGCTTATTCGATGATCTGGTGTTATGGTCGGCATTCTTTTTTTTCACGTCTAATAACTCTTGACCCGTCAGGTTAGCAATTATACCTAAAAGAAGCATAAGCCATATGTGTTGACCAATCTGTATACATACTTCCAGACCTCCTGAACAATTGATATCATCTGCACATGGACAACGGCTGGTGGCAAACAGCTATCGTTTATCAATCGGATTGCGAAGATCGCTTGGAAACTATTAGCAGGCACTTTCAATTGATCCCGGAATGATTCGCGAATTAGCTAACAAGCCTGAGAACCTAGTATGAATACCTAATTTCATTCAATTGATGTGGTGGAATTTAGCTTGGCAGAAAATAATTTGGGAGTCCAAGGATCTGACTTACTATAGTTCAAAAGTGCATCTCGCCTCGAATTGCACCCATTATCATCATTTATCTTGGGACAAATCGCACTGAGAATGTCCTGGGGGGGAACTAGTTTTAACAAAATGGGACGTGTGACAAATCGCTGTTTGTTTCAATGCCTTGCAAAAACTACCAAATAACGATTGTTTTTGCCTCATAAATCGCTACCCAAATTGCTTGCAACGATAAAATGCCAGCATCTATTGCCATGTATGACTTACAGGGAGGTTCTTTAGTTATACTTAACAAATACTACCCACTCCGTTCCGAGATTTCCCTTTGTCCCCTTATGCATGTCGGGTGACTCTTCACATGAGGTGAAATTGAACATTCATTACTGAGAACCGTTTCGCAGAAAGGTATCTCCTTACTCGAACTGTACCCTTACACGGGTGCTTGTGTATATATACTGCAGCACACTCAAGAAAAGAAGAGAGGTGTAGAGAATTAAAATGCACAAGCATTAATCGATAAACACAAATATACATCCAAGCTATGTAATGTCATGGCTCTATTTGCACAGTGGTTCAGGTCCAATCACAATATCTATAATCATAGTCACAACAGTCCAGTCCAATCAAGGCCCTGGTGTCTGTGCAGCGCCGGTCCTTTTACGTATGTGTCTGAAGTAGGTCTGTCTGTCCTGCTCCTGTGGCTGACCTTATATAGCCGAAATGGGAGGGCTTGCAGTGAACTCAGGTTCGCCGCAATGGGGGCCTCCTATTGTGTACCCTAGCCTTGGCACCACTGCCGCTGCCCAGCTCCCAGAAAAAAAACGACACCATTCACCGCCACAATGTATATAGTACCATTTATGTAAGTAACCAGATGGGTTATATCACCACAAAAAATCAACAGGATCCGTTTTATTGTTAGGTCTTGGGAGGATATGTGTGTTTGTATTTATCATCCCTCTTGTGACTTCGCATACATTTCTGCACGCAGGCAAGTGAAGTATAAATACCCCCCACCCGGGAATAGAAAGGGACCCTGGGATTATATCAATTATTGACTATAGTTAGTTCACATCATCGCTGCCTGGGTTTTTTTTAAGGTTCTGTTGCTGAGGAGGGGCTTCCTAATGCGGGATCTAATAAGAATTCAGGATTTATGTCTGGTGTTGTCACTGGTTGCCAGGCATCTCCATCTTAGGAGATAATTCATCATGTGGGTGAGTCACACGTCCTGGGCGGGCTTCGAGCTGCTCAACGAATTACCGCCCATGACTCCCATAGAATTATGAGTGGCGGCAAGGGACTGGGTCGGGCCGGCAAGATAAGAAGCCACCAGCACCAACCATTGTGCCGCCTGTAGACACAGGATTCAGGCATTTTAATTGGGTCTTATCCGCCAAGACGTCCTACGCGGACTGCTTGAGTAATGAAGGCGGCCGAAAACGTATCCGCAGCAAGTAGGCCTGTGAAGGTAGACTAGACGACTCATGTTCCCTGACTTTAGAACCTCCGTGACTTAAGGCTGTTCCCTATAAGGCCCGTATCCATTGACCAATGAAAAGGGCGGAGACTTTCGAGTTACACAAAATGTCTGTCGGAGGTGCCACTGACTGTACGTTGGTATAGGAATTAGTAGAAACCAAACGAGAGTTAGACTTGTCAATGTTTATGCCTCGACGGGAAGGTCGTGCATTACTACACGAGGCGTAGCCGAGTGTAGTGAGGAGCAGACCTGACCAGAGTGGCATAGACATTGACAAGTCTAACTCGAGTTCGGTTTCGTATTTATCCTACCCCGTCTATGCTTATATTACTGTTAAAAAGATAAATATTGAGTCAACGACCAACAGAACTTTTTTCATAGTAGCTGACATCCTGCTCTCTGATTGGTCAATATTGTTATTACTCTAGTGGCATAAAAGACACTTTATGTCACGGCCTGCCACATAAAATTTCCCATGTTAAGTCTATGGCGGTTTTTTATTAGGGGTAGGATAAAGTCGGTGATGGTAGTAGATTTCAATCAGTGACCAAGCTTTCACTCAGTGGTAGGTGGTGCCACATTACATAATCTAAGCAGAAAATGTCGTGGGTCATTTCACGAGCTGGGTCGTTTCCATTGACTGATTTTGGGTCAGCAGTGCTAAAAGTCAGTCGGTGGTTCCAGTCTGTAGATTGGTGACGTGAAATCGGCCAATGGAAACGGGTACCGATTCTGGGTTATCTTAATAGTCTGCCATTGACTATATGTCGGTATCAAAATCATTAGCCCCTTATCCATGGATAAAAGAAAAGAGGCCGGAGTTGGACAAATAAAATTTTATTGAATTCTATGAGATGATAAGGATTTTAGTTGTCCTTATTGATTTTCAATTAGAAGTTATTGATATGAATAATTAATGATATATGTAATAACAATTGATTAATAGAGTATTGAGTCAATTGTGAATATACAATATGATAAAATAGAGTAGAAAAGTCAAATTGCCAGTATGGAGGGAATGAGAGGGTGGGAGAGAAAGATTGCGAGTTAGGGAAAGGGAGAGGAGAAGAAGGAAGTACAGTCTCTGTTGGCCGAACCGCGAGGTCTGTTCCCCGATCCGTATGGTGGGGCGGATTCTCAAGGGCGAGTGTCATTTCTTCAGGAGGAGTGACCATCAAGGGGGCGGTCCTCCAAGGCGAGGGCAGCTTGGTCTGGCCCGGATGAGGTCCCGCCGGCGAGGGCGTCGTAAACGTGTTGGGTGCAACAAGTGGTGTCGCCCGTTGTGGGGTGTGGCGCCGAGGACCATGCCTGAGTGCGTCGGTCACGCGTCGGAGACAACCGGGCGGGGCAGGGGGGAGGGGGTGTCGAGAAGGCATGGTGCCGAGGTGAATGACCACGTCCGAGGTCGTCCCTAGATCGGGACGACGAGTCTTGAATTAAAGAAGAAACCAACAAGTTTTGGTCAAAGTTGTTGTTCTCCACGAGTTTGTTGCGTAGTGATATAAACGAGGTGATAGCCGAGTGAATATCACGTAGCATTCAAACGAGTTATAGAATAATTAATTTGGCCCAAACGAATTGCTTTCTGTATTTATCTCACCCCTGTGCACACTAAAAGAATGGACGACACACAGGATACAGACCATGGAGAACGGACTACAATACTCGTAGGGGCATAGAGAACGAGTTCCCAATGTTAAGCCTATGGGACAGAAATACCAGGGGTCAGATAGAGCTACCGGCCGTGCCTGGGACACGAGCCTCGGATGCCCGGATAGATGCCCTATTCCGGGAAGAGGGTGAAGCCAGAATTGCAAGCGAGGCGCAGCACTGGTAGTCAGGTGGAGAGAGACGGTAAGGGCGCAGTGTATGCACTGTTTCTACTGTATTTTCCGGGTACTAACGGATTTCATAACCCCACTTGGTGCCCGACAACCTGCACCTGCCTATGTTGGGTCCAAATGTGTTAAGCACCAGTTTGTCAATAATGTACTTCGGTCTGTAGTGATTGGCCATGGTCAGCTGGGTATTCCTTTCGGATGCTTTAAAACATACTGGATCTGTGAACCATGCCAATGCCATAGGGTTGGCGTGCAGATAGTGAAGGATTAGTGTGGACAGCACGCTGATTGTCCCTATAACCTTTTCGTAGTCTTATTAGTGTATCTGAGTATGCTCCATGCTCCAATCTGAATTGTGAAACTAGGTTTAGCTTTATAAGCTCCAGTATAAGGATAGATGAAAAGCAACGATCGGCTTTTAATTACCACATTCTAAGGAAACCACAGGCCTGGAAGTCCTAGGCTCAGTTTACTCACACCGATTTCGGAGCACCGATTATATAATCCGGCACAATATTCCAATTATTAGAAGTGTAAACACCAATAACCCAAACTCACTCAACAAATTCTCAAACACCAACCGATTTTTTAGGCCACCGATAATATCAACGAGTGATGGAATGCAGATTTAAAGAAACACTCTGTCAGTGCAGACAAAATAATCAGTGATCATATTCTCGGGGCAAACCACCTACCGACGCTACTCTTTCCGATATTCTATTAGTGCATTAAGATGGCTTTTTCCTACTACTGATATTATGCAGAAAAGTCAGTCAGTGGTGCCTACGGATAAAATAATCAGTGAGCATCTAGTCGTTAAAATGTTTACATTTGAAGACTTGTGCTTGCTGATAAATCTGTATTTGTGAAATTTAATCTATCTATGATTGTTTTCATGTCCATGATTAGCATGTCGATGGTGGCAAGGAGATGAATCATTGGCAATAATTCGAAGGCGTAAATACCGCCAGAAGACACATGCGAGGGACAGGGAGGGTTATTCAAAACGTGATCGTATCCATATATACCAGGTGTTATTGACCTTCATAACAAAGAACCTCCTTCTGGGTTACATCCACATACCACCTGAGGTCTTTGTAGAGTACAACACCGTAGTGTGCCACCCAACTATAAAAGCTGTGGCCACATTTTAGAAGACATATTTAGAATCATGTCTTCATAGTTATGGTTTCAAAACGAATGCTTGTTCGGAAGTTATTTTTTACGCCTGATATTGAATTTGGAATCCCGATATTGTTATTTAAAATTTTAAGATTCTACCATACCAGTGAGAAATCATTCTGCTGCTCGATGTTAGATGTCTTGTCTAAACCAGGTTTTGACCACCCTCTGTATTTGTCTTACTAGTTATCCTTAAAATCAATTAATCCTAGTTATTCTTAAAATCAACTAATCCTTAAAATGAATTATCTGAATCTGTTTTAACCACACTGAAGATGTTCACTACCTATCACACGTATTTGTTGCAGATATGTTAACATGTTATATCTCTTGGTTATAGCAGTACTCAAGGTCTATCACTTTCAGTTATTGTCCAATATCTCTTTGACTTTTGGATAGAGATGATCCAAAGCAGTGGCGTATAGTGGTAACAGTCATCGATCTCTATCCCTCCAGTGCTGGAGGGATAGGAGCTTGTGGAGCATCCTCTCATAAGGTCTCACACTCTCTAAGTCATATTCTGTATTCCAGTCCAAATAAAGCCAGTAGGGCGCCAAGTACACAGTATTCCCGCTAGGTGGCATCATTGGGATTATAGGAAGCTTTGGGCTGCATTGATGTACGTTCTTACCATGGGAGGTAGGCCAATGGATTCTCAGGGCTCTAAGCCTAGTTTGTTAAGAATTCGTCTCCCATATATTCTTTTTACTATGCATATACAGCAACGTGTAGTTATTGCATTACTTACGGCAGTAGGTATATAATAATACCATTTACGGTACATTTACAATGTGATGTTTGGTCTTTATTAGAAATAAATCCATACAAGTATTTTTATTGAAAATGTTGTGTCTTTGGGAACTATTTGTACTATAACCCTTGTAAAATCTACTTTGTTAAGTTTCCTTAAGCTTCAGGTAAGTAGACTAAAGATCTCATATCTGTAAGTTGATTGGGTTTAGCGAAAAAGCAACGGTCAGGGCATACGCCTGCGATGTAGGGAGCGATGCATGCTACTGCGCAGATATGTCAAAGAGCCTCAGTGCAATATGATAAAGTAATGCCTATGCATATCAGATTTTAGCTAGTGATGCCTATGCATATTGGATTTTCTAGCGACACCTTTGTTTAGCGGACTTTGTATTTACAGTATGATACCTATTTTCTATCACAGTAGCTTTCCTATTAAGAAGATACCCACTTAGTATGACTTCTCTTGGCGCTAACTGTCCTAAGCCCATGCCTTGGCTGCCGTCTTCATACCAAGGTTGACCGCGTGAGGCTGTCTTCACCAATCAGATTGAAGCTTAGATGCGTGAAGAAAACATACAAGTTGAAGCTACTGCATAAGGGTTGACTTGACTACCCACAGTACCGAGGTCAAAAAGGTATGTAGAATTAGAAAGACGTTACTGGTGAAATAATTCCAGAATAATAATTTCAAGATCCTCACCTCGTAACTTCGGGATTCCTTCACCCGGAACCCGTTTCCCTCTAATACATCTGACTCATTTAAGATTTCCTTGAGGATTGATTATGTGATGGTGGCGATGCTGGTATTTTCCTTTAAGCCTTTCCCTGTAGCAGCCAATTCCCTGACACAGCATCACACCTATTGCAGTCACTGCAGTAACGCCACTCCTACGGCAGGTACCTTAAACCCAAAAACAAAATACATACCACATGACTTCAGCATTTCACCATGGGCTCAGTCTACTGTATCCGTACATATTGACGGGAGGCTGTGTTTTTTTACTTTGCCTTAGGTATATGTGTACACGTGATTGTTATTCGTTTGTATATCTATGTTACATTTTAATATATGTATACCTGCGGTGAAAGTAGTGTCAACTGTGTACTTGAATGTCTAGGAAATAAGAAAGGATACATACGCCTAACTGCGAATGTGCGTAGTATCTTCAAGAAATGTCAGGAAATGAAAAATCTATTTCCCAATAAGCAATAATACATAACCTACAGGACCTATAAGGAAATAAATGATGGGTTGTCCATTTAGTTAAACAAGAGAAGGCTCTTTATACAAAGCAGATTGATAGGTATTTTTCAGAACATCCAAGTAAGAAAAACTAACACATACTATGGAGAAACCAAACAATCGGCATTTATCAATTATTTCAGTAAATCAGCCACCTCACAAAATGTTAGCCTGCTATATTATAAGCTATGGAAATGAAATCAGGTCGAGAGTTTTTAAATACAAAATTGAAGCAAGAGTCTATAATATAAGACGGACACAGTGGGTTTTTATTCAGGTGCGTTATATCGACAACCGAGATTACATTGGTGCGGTTTGGTACAGGGTATCAATGAAGAAGTATGCACGGGTTCTAGGAGACCCCAAATAAATAAATAGCAACTAGAGAAGGAGTGGTGAAACAATTCTTGGTAAAATCTAAGTTGGCACAATTAAAAAAACCAACAAATTCCTCACCAAAAAGTAAGCAGTAAAATTGGCCGCAATATACCAGTTCCACACCTGTAATGGAGACAGGAAACATAAATTTGTTAGGCTCAGCCCATGCACCAATATCTGCAATACGCAAATGCAAAAGAGTGCAAAAGGAAAAAAAATAAAGTAAAAGGTAGAAATTATAGCAAGATAGATGACTTGAATTCAAAAGAACATATTCGATCACTTGATGAAAGAACAACTCAAAATGGTTTAACGTACAAGGATGCTCATAATAGACACTAAGAATGTCTATGAAAAGTCATCTGGATAAAGTACGTATGAGATCAATACAAGGAATATATGGAATAACCAAGGAAAATCAATAAAATGATTTAGAAAAAAGAGCGAGCATACTGGAACAACTGTGTAAAAGAAAGATGATAGTGAAGACTAATCTAAAAAGATTATGGAGGAGAATTGATGGATTGTGGTAAAAAAAATTAGCCAGACTGCGCTTCCGTTTGGAGGAAATAAAAATGAAGATAATACGGATAGTTATTATGTGGGGATAGGACAAAGGTTGTCAGAATCGAGTTACATAGGTCATAAAGTAAAAAGATGATGAAAATTTTACAAAGATTGATAGAACTAGTGTAGAGAAGTTTGATTTTTATAGAAGACATACGATTTTGTGTGTGGAGATGCATCATAAGGTCTATTGTTGAGTATCGGGAGCTCTGTGGACGCCGGGCTTTATCTTGTAAACACAAATGTTTAAACTAGGAAAATCGCGTTACATCGTAATCGGTTTCTATGTACATCGTAAGGCCTAACGTATGCGATTTGGAGCTCAGTGGACGCCGGGCCTTAAAGTACTATACAAATGTGTAGTTTTCATATTTAACTATTCACTCATCCGTTTTAGACTTTTAAACGGCAATGTTTAGAGTAATTACCCAAGCACCAATCAACCGTGGTCCAAAGTATTGCCATATATACTTAGACAATAACCATTTCCCCACTTTACTTATTTCATTCCTTGTTAAACTATGAGATGCTCAACAAAGGATTGTATAATTGCTATAAAAATGAATAAAAACTTTTAACTAAAGTTGGCTTTTGATAGTTCGTCTTTTCAAGGGGTAGTCTATGCAATCCGATTCGGACCAAAACATAATTGGTTTCAGTATGTAAGACCGTGGTGGGATTGGATTTGACAGGTGAAACGTGCGGCTCAAAGAGGTGGCAAGGATACAGCATGGCGATGACCTTCTGGATATTGGCGGGACAATCAATAATCACTCTGGCAGAATAGGACCTGCGCAGGCCAGAAAGATAATAATCTAGAAGGACACATGCCTCATAAAGAGTCGATGAAATACAGAACATCCCCGTGTCCGGGACATCCCGCTCAAGTGGACACCCCGCTTAAGGGAATGATTTGCTTGGGGTGGATTTTTTCCCTTTATTAAGAATTTCTTTTAACCCCGCTTGAGGGGCCATCCCGCTTAAGGGGGCAGTTATATCCGTGTAAGGGGTATTAATGGTGTGTGAGTGAGGCGTGTGGACTGGTGTCTAGACATTCAGACACCACACAACGGCCTGTGTAGGCTCCTGTAGGCGCCAGATAGGCGTCTATTGGGTGTTTGCGTGGTTATAACAGTGTCTCTATGCCATAATATCACCTGTATAATGGTATCATAGACCACATATATAGCCCTGCCATTGACAGACTGAAAACCCCACTTAAGGGGGCACCCCGCTTGAGGGGCCACCTAGCTCGGAAAGGAGGCTATTATACTATACGCAGTTTCTGTTGATCCTGTGGTTCCCTAGATAGAATTAATATATCCTTTATTTGATACGGCATTACATAAATCACCAGTAATTACTGACTGAGCACCTCAAAATAGTAGAGCATTAATAGTTAATATCATTATATACCTGTGGGCGAATGACTCCCCTTTACGTCGTAGTTGTATCGAATCTGTTAAGCAAAGTAGCGTAGTATACATATGATCCTTTAATATCCACCCAATGAGGAATCTTCATACTATTTCAAGTATATAGTAATAAAGAAACTTTATGTGAATGGATTTTGTATATGATCCTTGTTGTTTTGGTTAGAAATAATAACCTCAGTTATTTTTTCCGCCATGACACAACAGGGAACAAATTTATTTCAGTGACACTACCCATTACTCCCTATATTCCCACTTTGATTGATCAGGTATGCATAAAGAAACAGGTAAAATGCTTTGAACATTTGTGCGCATTATAAAGTCACTACAACCGAGATCAAAGTCTTCCATTTCGATTTTCTGATTGCAATTCTTAATAATCCATACATCCAAGGAGCGGTTATGTGAATTCCAATACATGAATATCTCGATGCTTTCTAACATCTACAAAAGGTAACGTGGTTTTATGCATGTTTATCTCCATAGCAGGTATATTGATAAAGGAGTTCCTATAGTAAGGAGCAAGCCTTAGTTTCATTGACTGAAGCGGGCTTATAGCGGAGATTACCGGCGACTAATTTGTCGCTGAGATATTTAGCTCAGCATGCACTCTCTGATCTCTCATGGCCAGGCGGATGGAGGCTGCCGTGTCTGTTATTGCGATGTGAGGGCAGGGCCTTGATCTGAAGGACGACCAGGCTCCACCCAGATACGGTAAATCACTGTGGGCCCGGATCAAACACGCCCACATTTGTACCAGACCGTCAGATGGAATCACTGAGACGGCTCCAATCACTGGAGAAACTATAGTCAGCCTTGCCCGCCCAAGGACTAGCAGGCTGCAGATATATACAGTCATTCATATAAGAGTAGACTTTCCTCAAAGTGTAGACTATATGGAAAGAAGTTGGCTTACCTTGGGAGCCTGGTGTACATTACCAACTGGATAAGCTTCAGTGGTGTCAGTTACTGTCAGAAAAAAAAGTGGGAATATTTCCATATGGAAATTACCGCCTCGGAAAGACATTGAGGAATGGAATATAATATGGAGAACCCATCAATGTTGGTAATATAATAGGGGTGAGAGTGTTTGGGGAGGTTCGAATCACTGTTTTATTGGCAAGAACGAGTCTTGATTTATAATGCTATAGTTGTCTTTTTTACAGGAAAAATAATAGTATAAACAAGAATTTCCGTGAACAAGTGGAAAGCTGTAATTTGAAATTTTCGGCAAAGCAGTTCGCAATTAAGATAAAAAAGTAAGGCAATTATCACCATTGATACATACTTAAGCGTCAGTCTTAGATTATGATCCACCCTTTAATCCGCACTCCATATCATGTTTCACTCATTACCTTTACCATGTAAACTTGTTTATTTCTCAAACCGATGGGAATGGGCATCAATTACCGTGCATGATTAATAAAAAAAACATCCTCTCTTGTGGTAGACATGGAAATTGGCATAGTTTTATTGAAAAAGAATCTATAATTAGAGCAAATAAAGAAAGATTTGCAAAATTATGATCGATGCACATTGTCTGATGGGTGGATATTGATGGTCGCCGATATCAGCCATGAGCACTTTCATCTTCAGATCTTGTTCAAAATTAGATTTCAGTATTGCTGTTGAGCACTAGGTGAACTAATGTCTCCCGTGACCTCTTTTCAATTACACAAACTATTTCAGAGACTCCTGGGGTCCTTTTAGAAGGATGTTTAAGCTTATAACCTCTCTGTGATGCGTGCATATCATTTTCCCCGCAGCTAAAACAATTTTTTTCTGCTTTTCACAAAAGAATAGTGTCATTCTTCATGTTTATTTCATATTTCTTTCCCAAGATTTGAATAATTCAGCAAAAGGTTTGGCATGCTTTCCAGGCTATTTAGTATTCTTTTAATGAAAGGCCTTTTATAAAGAAACCAAGGGAATAATGAGGCTCCCAGAGCAGAGTGGCTGAATCAGTATCAATCCATCCTTATTAAAAGCATCACTCTTTAAGAACAGCGTGCTGCAATGCCGTTATACTGAGCTACTTCTTCGAAGGGCCGTAGAATCACGGTGGTCCATTCTAAATTCAGTGTGAATTCAAGGGAAGCTTATATACTCATCCGGCAATGTAAATTGCCTGTTTCGAGTGCTAAAGACTGCCTTTTAGCCCGCAACATCGCCTATTGGCCCACAACATCGCAATATGAATCACATTGTTCTTTAAGTTACCGGTATTCCTCAGGGTTTTAAATAATAGAAAATAGAATATGTTCAAAATATAAGCAGTTATCATCACTAGGTGGTCACTTAAGTGAGTTCGTTTTTTCCTATTAAAACATCTAGAGTATCGTTTTCACTCCCTCTTGATATCCCTTTCTTTCGAGAATCTTTTAGAAGTAGCGAAATTGCAATTTTACCATTCGAAACCTGACCGTTAGGCCGACGCTTAGTGAATCATTGGTCAGTCTATGCTCACCCTGGCTTTACGATAAGATATAACTCACGATAAAGGAGAGTGTGTACGACCTATCATAGAATCCGTTTCATAAATGTTGTCCTGGTTGGTGTGTCCGATCCCTGGTGACATATTTAGTAAATGTGACACAGATCAGGCTTTAGGATATGCCCGGGGACATTACTCAAAGACTGTCCCCTTGAGGCAGGACGATTATCTGGCTCATGGAAAATGTTCTATCTGTCAATTAAGCGATACTCAGCCATTTCTTAATAACCCCAACCAGCGATTTTATCACAAAACTTCTAATTATTACATTATTGATACAGAATAAGACTTCATTTACCGAACAAGCAAAAGCTACAACACTCCTTTAGGTGTCCTAGATCTACGAGTGTTTTAGACGACTTAGGACAAGTTGGAGGACAAAAGAGAGTTGAACAATAAATTTATGTAACAATATTTCGTAGCCTAGAGGTGATCGTATCCTTGATTCGACCTAGCTCTATGACCAAAAGGCTTAAACAACGACATTGGCCCTGGGACGATCGGATAAGAATTTCTGCAATATATCCTGGATTATTGAACGGCACCCAGGGCTGTTGTTTTGAGCAAGATATGACTGCTGGGCATTGTATTAACGAGAAGGGGCTGTTTAAACTCAAGATTTGATAATTTTCTTGGTTTTCCCATATATAGAGGTAGTCATAGGATGGTCAGGGCTGCCAATACATGTCTGTTATTGTGCAGCCACTTGTGGTGTTCCTGTCTTATCTAAACCATATCTGAAGTATCACTGAGGCAATAAACCTTTGTAATCTACAATACTGAAGTACGGTGCAATCACTGTATTCCGTCTGAAGATAATTCAACACTAAACAGATATTATAAATACACTACGCCCACACACTCAGCATTTCAATCACAAGTTTGCTTCTGGCTACGCACCAATTAGAAGTAGTTTCTCTTTGCTCTTTAGGTCAGGAAAATATGGACCCGCTCTGTTGATTGTAAGTCTTGAAAGTCTTTCAGCACACTTTCATTAATTTCTCAACTCATTGCTTGATCTCTGCATAAAACGATGAGGGAATGAATAAAGGCGACCAGTAGACAGGGTGGTGAATACTTGAAGTAGTATTCCATGTCCGACTAACTGAATTTATTTGAGTAACGAAAGTCGATCGGCTGCCTGTAGTTTTCATTGAAAAAAATACCGCCAACGATTATGCGCACCGATGCTATATCATACAGAAACACCGACTGAATTCATCATGGGTAGTATATACATATCATGAGTAGCTTTTTTGTCTGCAGGAAATGCCACATTATGCAACATTTCCACCTGACAAATCTGGCCACCGATGTGGTTATCGCCCTTCATTTCTTCATCACTGAAGGAAACAAGGGTGGACAAGTTCTCTGTGATAACCTACCAGCTCTCCATGTACTACAGAACGGGAAGGGTGTCAACCGGGCTCTCCTGGACTGCACCCACTCTGCCTGGATGGTTTAAACATTCTAAAGGTAGCTGGTTTGCTCATATCTTATCTAATTTAAAACAAACCACCTGCCTTGAAATAAAAGACATTCTAAACGCGTATTACTTATTGTGATGTAAAGACAAGCTAGGAACAGTCCATTCACCTACAGGCAAACATGATCTCTAAAATAATTGCTTGTGAAAACTAAATAATGCCTGACATAAGTTAGACATAGTTTTAGGCAATTCTAGACAGGCCAAGATTCCACCTGTAGCATTATTTATGTAAGGTAGTGGTACTTTATATCGGTAGTCCAACGATACTATGAAAGGGCTAATTGTAAGCAGTGCTAAGGGAGCGGGGTTCCTACTTGGTATTATCTGTATTGAAATGAATTTAGGTGATTTCAGGCAGCGTCAGCGTTAATAATCAACACAGCTTCGACAGCAGGTGAGAGCTAATTAGTCCCAGACTGACACTGCTGGCTTCATCCAAGACAGCAAAGTGTTCTTTTGTGGAGTCAAATATTAAATATCGCATGTGTTGAGATTCGCTCACTCTCTAGAGCGAAAGCAGGGTAAAGTCAGGGGACAATACCATTTCATAAATTCCTGTATATTATTCTTGTTCTGAGTCTATTGATTTCGATTAGATATACGTGGATGATACAATAAAAGAAAACACAGTTTTGCACATCTACGTTATATCTTAATTTATGGAATTAGAAATTATTGTGTTTCCAACGTTGTTTGTGTAAAGGTAAATATATATGAGATTGTTTGATAGAGTTTTATTATGAGCTTGTGTAAGACCTGTCTTTCGCTGTCTTCACTTCTGATGAATTTAAGACGACGTTAAGCAATGTAAGTAAATAAGCCTATTTTCACTTGGCAACAAAATGATTGGCAAGTTTTAGGAATCCTTCGTTGCAGTATGCAAATAAGGGTGGTGCGAGTATCAGCGATTTTCACCAAAGAACGGCGATCATTAATATCGTTGCTGTGTTTCCACTTATCTGATCAATACCTCAACCGTGTAGTTATGATGTACGAAGAGAGTAAGCCGGTATCTGTATACTATTCTGGATGTTATTAAAGTTTAGGTAGGTAGGAATGTCCAAGGTGTCATCACGTCCAGGTCTAATATTGAAAAGTCAGTGAACTAGTTAGTAAATCAATGGCAGGATATGACATTTCCTAGGCATGCCGCTGCATTAGATGTTTTCATTGGAGCGTCAATTAAAAATGACCTTACTAAAGGCGATCCTTTTAATGGTGACATATCCAGTCCCGTGCTATTCGGGAGAGAAGGAACAATGGAAAGTAGAGATTGGATTCATGACTCGGTATGCCATTAGTAGTATGATATATGTGCAGATGACGATTTATGTCAAGTAAGCCTTCTTCTACTTGCTCTAACAATCATTCATCTCCACCCGCCTCGACATCTCTGAATCGGCCGAGTACGATCGCTGCATCCCCTCATTGGGACCAGTCGCCATAATCCTCGTTTCCATTGGCCAACGAAAACGGTTGAGGTTCTTTGAGTTACCCTAAAGGTCTGTCGGTTCTAACACAGACTGTATGTCGGTATCGATATGTCGGTGGGAGTGCAGTGTATGGATTGATTCTATTGTATTTTCCAGGTTCACGCAGATTTTCTGCCCTCCTAACCATGATAACATGTATATTGATGAATGTTCTATCTAATCAACAAATCTGTGAGTGATTGTTCCGTCAGAATACTCTACGATGCTCCCGATTTGTCTACAACTTTTAATCATGATTAAATGTCATAGTTATTCACGATTGAGTATATTCGTCAGGGACAAATCTTAGACAGGCATTGTGCATCGTATGGGAATCGTAGACAAGTGATCAACTGTCACGATTTCAGCTCACCTTCCCACGCAATTATGAATTTGCATTGGGAGGTGCATGTAAGGCCTATCGTAAACGGTTTTTAGCTCAGCGTACGCCGCGCCTTACTATGAAGGTTCAGGATGTTAATTACATTCTCACGACGATTATGTGATATAATAGTATGATCATTGTTTATTTGTGAATCAAAATGCAAATAGTTTATCCTATTTATTTTATTCGGCGAGAGTACGTCCGAAAAAGGTGCCTTTTACCGTACATAAACTTATAATGCCTTTTATGGACATAATTCTGCCATTTTCTACTTTTCATATACGAGCTTTTTCCCACGTTGGCCGAGTAGGGTTGTGGAGAATGTTATGAACTATAATGGCGGTGAGAGTCGCTCCAAGCGCGGGAACGACCACCGCGCCCTCGGGCGGTCTCAGAAACGTTACCCGGTCTGGTCACGTGACCAACAGCTGCGAGTCGTCTGTCAGCGTTGAATTATCAAAAGTTTTTATACCTCCAGATTTTTTTATAGGTATTCCTCCCTATACTTCCATTACGTTCGGCTATAGTACCCTTGAATATTCAACAATCAGTATTCATTTTGCCGATTTATCTAGCTGGTTTGCTAAGAATAAGTGCTGTCTGAACATGTTTCCTAAATCATATCTATTCAGCTATTTGACCCTGCAGGTAATAGGGATACATGTTATATTTTCTGAGATAATGTTCGTGGCATCAAAAAACCTCGTGAAAAGGAGAGATTCAATAGAGATGAATTTCTTTTAAAAGAATTGGTTGAAGAACATCTCGGGACGAGGGTTATTGGTAACGAATTTTTCTCCGGGAGCACAACCTCACGAAACATTTTGATAGACGATCTTCACTCGTAATATTAT
This sequence comes from Alentia gelatinosa, assembly GCA_950022655.1. Lineage (NCBI taxonomy): Eukaryota > Metazoa > Annelida > Polychaeta > Phyllodocida > Polynoidae > Alentia > Alentia gelatinosa. The sequence continues at coordinate 29,131,726 of OX465586.1, forward strand.
TTAAGGGCGTTTCTTTTCGCTTATACATACCGAAGACATACGCCGAACGAGCAACTTGCACCGTCGGCACGGAATAATCACATTTAACATTTTTTTATGTCGATATCATTGTAAGATGTCATACTCTACACGCTTACCGTGATCGCTGTACACAGTAGATCAAGTGTATGACGGGTCTGTGTGTCCGGAGAGACTGGCAGTCCCTCAAAGTGCTCTGATCAGATGATAGATGAAGCGACAGCGGTGTTAGAGCGAAGCAGCAGCGTGTTTCTCGGGTTCCGAACAATTCCACCTGTCACTTAGAAAGCGATCATTGGTGTCGGCGTGACATAGCCAGCAGAACTTCTGCTTGTAGAAACTGCCACCGCCGACCGATTATTAAGGCCTGATTCCATTGCGCCGATTTCACTCCCGATGTGGTCCAGATGTACTCCAGTGTTGGTGCTGACGCCTAAATACCCTGTTCTTAAAAGTTGAGGCTCTTGCTGACAGAGCCTTTTGAAAAATTCACATTCCTCTCGTCGACGATTTCAAAACGCTTTGAAATCATCGATGGTCACAAATGTCGGTCAGTGCTGCCATATTACCCAATTTGAGAATAAAAAGTCGTTTGGCGTGTTTGGATTTTTGCTGTTTATATTAACCGATATTCTAGGGGAATGTGAATTTTCCAAAAGGCTCTGTCAGCAAGCGCCTCAAATTTTAATAGAAAACAGGGCCTCCACATCACTGACATCACTTTTTTTCATAAGCATTTTCACATCTATAGAGGAACCCTCGCTTTCTACAATGAGAAATTGAGCTGATGTTTAGGCAGAGTTAATATTACCTTCTCTACATCTGATCGATTCGCATGTAAATAGATGCACATATAAGCAATAATTGGTCATCAGGTGTAAGACATACACTGAATACACCAATTGTTGATTGTCAGATGCAAACTCCAAATAATGATAGGCGATGTTTGAGAATCACTCGTTAAATTGTGCATATATAAGTACAGCCGTGTGTGTACATTTTTAGATATCCCATTCAGGAGTTCTTTGAAGTTAAGGTCCTTGTCTCCCACTATACCCAGATATCAATATCTATTTCCTTACCTCTGGGAATTCTAAGATCCTGCAATTTAGATTCATGGTTGGCATGCAGTTCTTTCTTTTAAAGGATGTGTACCTGACAGTCTTGGCCATACACAAATTCACAGTAGTGCTGTTTTTTTATTGGTCAACACGAGATGGTCCAGAGTTTAGGGATTACTAAAGGTTCTGCTTGATTAAGTGTAGGTCTATTTTCTGCTGAGTAGAGGAGTCAATCATTCGGGTATTGATACAGCTCTGCAGTTTGTGATAGTATCAAATATGTCATTAACAAATTAGATAAAGAGAAGAGGCCTCATATTGAACTATAATTGGTTTCGAGGATCAAGATCATTAGTTATCCAAGGAAATATGATTATTTTTTCTAGGTGGTAGAACCACAATTCAAAACATTATACCCAAGTATACATAATACCAAGGTATTAAACACACCAGAAAAAAATACCAAACAAAAATGATTATTGGTAGTTGGAAGATTTTATCTAGTTTGGCTATCAGCAGTTTATGCGGGATGGAATCAAAGGCCTTATGAAAATCCACATAATATGAGGCAGTAGGCAAGGATTGAGTCCCGTTATGACTTAAGTCATTTTTATATGCGCAGATCGCATCACCCTTTCCCAAATTTCTACAAAAAGCAAACTGACAGTCATTAAGTGTTCCTTCTTTCTTTCTCATACCAGTTTCAGAATTTGGTCAGGTATCTATATATTACAATATTTTACTTTTGTTTAACACCATATGTAAGGTTTTTAAACATGCATGGTTCCTAACCATACTTGGTGTAATGATTCCATATACCTGGAGTTGTCCTGCCTAAATATCTTTACTGAAATTAACCCTTTCTCATATGATTTGAATAATTTAACTTGGTAGCTGATGATATTTTGTTATTCAATATCAAAGTTCAATAGGGCATTTATACTTTTTCAAAATGTCTTTTAATTCAAACAATTATTTTTCATTTATTAAATTTTGTATATAAGTATCAATGATGCCTCTAAGATGCCTGGAGGTATATACCTGCCATAGCCAGGGGAATTCCTTGAGGCATCATGCTGCCATAGCCAGGGGAATGACTGGAGGCATCATGCTGCAGTTAAATTGGGTTTAAAGGCATATCCTACAATCCACAGTGGCGCCACCTGGTGATTTTTGAATAATGTCAAAGATTAATCAAAACTGGTTTCTTGGGATTCATTCTTATTCTACATGGGTAGATTTAACATTATGTCACGTTTACCCAATTTTAGTGGCTAAAATAGGCCAATTTACATTTGCTTGATTTACATAGGAAATGTACTGAAAAATATGGTTTTCTTCGATTCATGCAAAAACAAGGACGGTGACCTATGATTTTTAAAACCTAATTAAGAAGTACTATATATATGTACTATATTCTGTGAAAATTTGAGGAAAATGACATGGGTTTTACTATGTGAAAAAATACTTTTTATAATCTATATATATTCTAATATAAAATTGTCATAATATTGATTCATAAATCAAAAACTAGCATGGTGACCCCCGATTTTTAAGTTAGATATGTGTTCAACAACACTTGGAGATCATCATATTAAATTTTCAGGAAATTGACAGGGGTTTTAATTTTCAAGCCAAATTGTCCGATATACCTTTAAGTGCTTCATCTTATTTGTTTCACTACTGCGGCAATTTCTCTTTCAGGCCTTGTTCACATATACAGAATAGAGGTGGTTAGGCACAGTAGAGACAGAGACCAGTTGACAGGCGCCATAGGTGGTGTGCAGGTATCAGGGCAGGTGTTATCGCGTCGTGCTACTTATCAAGATCGCCCCTCACGGGTGCCAGGAATAGGACCCCTCGGAATGACTCAGCTGTGGAACCGCTCAATGGTTACGTAGTTGTTAAATTCGAACTCACCTGACATTTACATTAGGGACCTAACTTAGACATCACTGTTAACCAGAATATAACTCAGACAAGAAGCCCACATACAAATCCAATTTAGTCCAAGAGGGTGCAAGTTTATTCTCATGTTACGTTTACACACCGTGTTTGGTAGGAATCCCAGAGTTATCATCATTACATACTTAGTATTGCGACAGCAACTACTGATGTTATCATCACACCATACTATATATGTCTCAAGAACCTACAAAGCAATTGAACTCGCAACGAATTATCATCATGTGGAAGAGCGATATTGTACATCGAACATGAATGTTTGAATAAAAAAAGAAAAAGAAAATTAAAAAAATGATAGGAATTTTTTTTTGAATTTAGCACTACCTGACGTTTGTGCGTTGTGAACGACTAATAATTGTCTAGTATAAATGCTTACATTAAGAAAATGGGTGACAATTTCAGAAATCAAATTATAGAATATAAATTTGAAGATCATAAAGGTGATTTGATATGACGTTTGCGTTGGGAGCATATTGTACTGTTTCAGTGTGCATCGTAGGGCGCATCGGACAAATGTAAACCACTTTTATAATGCAAGCTCACTTCCCCATGCACCCTAAAGTGCCCTGCAATATCCTCCCGATGCAAATATCAGGATAGGTAGACACTTTTCTAACTCGTTCAACTTATGAAATGCAAGGTTTACCTTAATTTGCCTTTTTTTAAAGGCCACAGCATCATAGTCTCTATCGATGTACGCCTGGAGCTGAGTGGACACTCCCCTTCAATTTGTCAACCTGATATCATGGTGGCTACCGGGTCATATCTTTAGGCGTACAGTTTCTTAGCATAGCCAGTGTGTGATCGTATTTCTAATTAAACATCTTTCTGGACACAGTTTCTTACAGTAATTCATCGTATGCTACCATCGCTATCAGAGTAAATAAGCAGGATTGAATAGGAACAGAGGCTCACATTTCTACCGAGCCTCTCCTTTTATCGAGCAAGCTCAGAAAAAAATTCAATTTCAGAATAATATGATATTTTGAGGGAAAGCTATACACCCCGTAACAGGGTATTTCATATATAAGAACCTTTTAATTTCCCACGACCTATTCTGATTATAATCCAGTAGGTTTTACTTGTATCAACCTTAAAGGACAGAGGGCAAGTTGACCTTTATTGTATCTGTTACCTTCTGATGAAATCGATCCTTTTCTATATTGCCGCATTCTTGTGAGGCAAGTTGCCATCAATAATAATTTTTGGACATTTTAAAAGATAAGTCTGATTATGCTCAAATGCCAGCAAATCATCAAGAGTTTCTTGTGCAATGTTCACACGTTGTAAAGAGGATATTTCCAGCTGTACAATCACAGCATCATTTAGTATCATTTATCGTACTGAAGGAGGTTGTGACATATACATTAAGAATAACACAGTCTGCTTCCTAACAGGTCCTTGCTCCAGATGGTGGTTAAAGGCCAGCCTCCACCTTCCACAATGGTCTACGACATACTTCCCGATGGCTACGATTTGAAATGCCCAAATCGAAGCCTATCAGGAGGTCTCCGATAGTTTCAAATCGTAGACATGGTTTGAAATCGTAGAGCGTAGAAACGCCTTGGGAGGATCAAAAACATAAACCATGGTCACGATTTGATCACGATTGGATCACGATTCAATCGGTGATTCACTGTAGATCTGAGGCATGATTTTATTATTGATATATACCATAATTTTCGAAATATTGAATAAATCCGAATAATTTTCTACAATTATCTACAATATATTATGATAATTATTTTAAAAAACTAAAACAATCAACTTGAACAATATAACTGTGGAAGAATAATAATTCCGATATGAAACGATTATTTTCAGACAATTAGACTTCATCAAATAATATATTTACAGCGCTTATACATCTATATGCGCCCTACCTAATTTCAGAATTTTCCGCTAATTATTCCATCCACAAGAGATATTTTCCTGTTAAATCACCGCCAATAGGCTACGACAGTCTACGAAATTTCCAACACGTTGGAAATCATCGGGACCTCTACGATTGGCCTTTTCTATCGCAGCCTATTGTGAGCTGTAGTAGACGGAATCGCAGAAACATGTCCCACCAACCACGATTTTGGCTGACCTCACGATAGAATCGGAATGGTGTCGGGAAGGCAGTCGTAAGGCCAATCGGCACCAGAATCGTGGTAGGTGGGGGCTGGCCTTTAGGCGCAACTGTTTGGACTGCCACCCCTTGGGTCTGAACTATTCCCTGTCTTTGTTTGCACTGACCCCTCGAGAAAGTATGTAAGCAGCAGACACAGTTGTGAATCACTCTTCACTCATACACTGAGGCGTCAATATTTCTAGACTGTTGAGCATTACCACCACTACACTGAGGAGGCTGGAACACCACATGACTTTAAGCTACAGAGGCCTATGCTGAGGTTATGACTTCTCCACAACCTCCTATCATCCAAGCACTGGCGGGAGGAAACAAGAAACAGATTGATGACTGGTGCCACCACATCCACCACTTATGTATAATCTCTATCGACAAGTTAAGGAAACATGGGATAATAGCTAAAAGTATAATAGGAATACTGATAGACTGTGAGTTCAGCTGTAACCAAGAGGACTTATGTCATATGAACTCCAAATAAGTGAAGATCAGGGACCTGTTTCAGTAGTTTCGTGACATGTCTAGATGGTGTCTGTGACACCATACGGACAGATCACAAGATTGCAATCGATGACACACGGAGTTTCACTCATTTCTCATAAGAATTAAGCAATGACACTTTAACATAAGTAGGGAATACATATAATCTATAATCGTTCTAAATATGAAGAAGATTGGCCACTTCAACCTTCTGATATTTGCTAGTCTTTTTCCACTGTTGCTTGCACTGTTGGTGCCGCTGTTGATGTTTGTTTGGGCCTAATGTCACGAGACTACTGAAACAGGCCCCTGGCTTCAGTGTGACAGGATGTCCATCTTCTACAAGAAGAACATTGACAGCATATCATAACACATGGTAAGGTGATCTGGAAGTCAATTTGCATCGTAGCAGTGCATCACATTTGATGAGCCCTATGATGCACACTGGTAGGCTCCGATGAGGTTCCAATGCTCAAACTCCATCGTAGGCTCTCTATGATTTGAAAATATGTTTGACTTAAGGATACATTGCTGTGTATCGTGGCCAACCAGTTCCATATTGTAGGGCGCTACAATGAACATATCAGGCTTCAACAATGGAGAGCCAAGGCCCTCTGATGGACTACGATATATGGGCCATTCTGCATGGTAGTGCGACGAAAGATGTTGTGCATGGTGGTATGTGGGTGTCAGGCCTGATGTGTACCTAATGATGCTGACAGTGCCTTAATACAGGGCTTACATTTTTTTTATCTAGCAGAAAAGAAAGAAAAAAAATCAAGCCCTGAATTAAGGCACTATCTGCATCATTAAGTACACATGTAGCAGATATAGAACCCTTTATAATTCCAGAAATAAGGCAAATTTATAATTGATATCTTACCAGTAGATACAAAACAATATCACATGATTTAAAAAAAACTGAAAAGTCTGAGTTCCAGCTCGATTTGAGATCCTTATCTAGATACAAATCTCACCATATTTGCAGACCAGGGGTACCTGTATATATCCTAGATATTTCGGAAATTCCATAAATTTCTGTTCATTATTTCACATGTTTTTCCTGTTCAGATGTGTCACCATTACACAGCGATAGCTTACGACAATCGACACATGTGTCGATTGTCTTAGAACCCGACCACACTGGTTCTTGATAAGGAGCATATCGGTGTGTTTCAGTAGTATCATCGTAGAAGCCTGACTAACTGCCCCGATATGAGTTACGATTCCACTATAATTTTGATTTTGTATCGGGATTGTGATATTGTGTCTATATTATACTCCTGATGCGCTCCCAATGCTATATCATATGAACATGTTTGACTGTTGTTGCGTGTCGGCATGCATCATAGGGTGCTAGGTACAATGTAGATATAAAGGGATCAGGCTTCACCGATGCAGAGCTATGACATACTACGATGCAGGAAATCTTGTAGTGTAGTTCATCAGAAAGTCTTACTTTTCATAGCTGCGAATCCATTGGAGTTCTTCCTCACACCTTTACTGCGCCTTTACACGCTTTCAACTTCGGCCCACTGTGCACGGCGGATTCACTTAAGATAGACCATCCGATACACTACGATTAGAAACACACAACACAAGGGCCAACAAATCAAATTTCTGATTTGAATCGGGAGGTCAATCATAAGGCCTATCGGCGAGTATCGGGAGCACAGTTGCCGAAAGGTTTATAGGGTGACTTCCTCCTTGATATATTTCTTTAATCATATTTTTTTTTATTAACGAGCTTCGCTCTTTTTATTTGACATCAAGAAGTGTTACATAAATCATCATGTTGAACTTGAAAATCGTTCCATTTAAAAATGAAAACTAATGAGTTTAAGGAGAAATATGGGACATATTGACATACATATCAAAAGAGCGTTTGAAGGCATGAGAAACATCGGTTGTCAGATAATGTTAATCAGGTACATATTCAAGACAATGAGAATAAAGGCTGTGAATTTCTGCTGTCGAAATTCACTCTGAGAGTAATCTTTATCTTAGCTAGTTTTTTTTCTTCTTTTTATATTAGTTATTATGAGAAAAGAAGAGGAAAGTCGACACAAACAAAAAAAGGCACATACATAGAAGGAGTAAGTTTATAATCAACAAGTAAGTTAGACAAGGACAGAACAGGACTAGACGAAAGTGGGGGATGGGAAAGACAATAGTAGGATGGGAGAGAGAGAGAGTGAATTTGCCTCAGTTTTATCTCGTTTAACAACCTGGATTGTCATCTTTACATATCTGAATATTTTCATAGTGGCATTTAGAGAGGTGACTCCAAGTCAATTAAAACCTAGACATTGAATCATCATCTACATTATGATCTGAAGGTTGTTTTGCCCACATGTCAAAGGAAAGGAAGGCAATTCGATAACAGCCTAGAAACAATTGTCAATTACATCATTTCCAAGAACCCTTTCCACTTATTAATTTTTTTTGGTTTGTTCTAAGTGTTGCACATATGCTTTTCTGTCAATATTTCAATTCAGCAGACCAGGCATGTACATCTAGATTTTATTTGAATCGGGAGGTCAATCATAAGGCCTATCGGCGAGTATCGGTAGCGCAGTGGGTGCACGGTTGTGCAACGCAAAGTTTATAGGGTGAATTCCTCCTTGATATTTTCATCCAAATGCTGGTTGCTTCGGAGCCTGTATCGCTGCCTTTAATGTATTTTTCACCCTTAACCTGTTCCGACACACTGCGATGCACACTGACACATACTAAAGAAAAAACCAACAAGTTTTGGTCAAAGTCGTCGTTCTCCACGAGTTTGATGCGGTGTGATATGAACGAGGCGACAGCCGAGTGAATATCATGTAACATTCAAACGAGCTAGAGAATGACTTATTTGACCAAAACGAGTTGCTTTCTGTATTAATTTTATCTCACCCCTGTACATACTAAGAGAATGGACAACACACAGAAAATAGACAATGAAGAACGTACTGCAATACTTGTAGGGGCATGGAGAACGAGTTCCCAATGTTAAGCCTATGGACATTTATTCCAAGGGTGAGATAGATTGCTTTCCTTCCGATGGTATCTACACTGAACATCGGCATCGTAGAGCAAGTCGGTGCACTTTTGGGACCTGTTTCACTAGTTTCGTGACATGTCTAGATGGTGTCTGTGACACCATACAGACAGATTAAGGTAGACTAGCTTCATGAAAACACAAGTACCTGCCTTTAGGACAAGACAGACCCCAAACACGTTGTGTCTAGTTTCATGAAAAATTAGACAATAGACTTCGTTTTGTCCATTCTTGCTAGCACTTTTGGTGCCGCTTTTCATGTCTGCCTAACACTTTTGTCACAAAACTAGTGAAACAGGCCCCTGGAGGTCTGAATTCTGCGTCAGCTTAGGTGGGTGCCGGGCTTTATAGAAGGTGCTGCGATGCAGACATCAGAGGATCAGGCTTTATCAATACAGAGCTATGATACACTACGATACGGGAGATTTTGCATGTGGTGAGTGGGGCGGTCTTACATTTCATTAAAGTAGGTGCACAGGACCATATTAGAGGGAAACTATGTTCTGGCGAGAGAAAGCCAAAGTTATGAGGTAAGGCTCGGAAAAATTACTGCTCAAGGCCTTGGCCGCGGGAAGTAATTTTTCCGAGCCTTACCTCATACCTTTTACTTTCTCTCTCTCCGGAAACTTGGTTTCCCTATTCCTATTTACCTTCAAATGTGGTTTGATAACTATAATTAGTATTATTTGCTCACCCGCAATCAAACCGAAAGCCAGATCCAACCTTATAGATTAACTTAAAACTATGTTTTCTCCCCACTGCGCTTTTCATATGAATTTTGCAAGAGACGCTCTGATTGGTCTAAATGTGAACCTTGGGTAGCATACGGCAACCTTGTGTAGCATATGGCAACCTTTGGTAGTATACATAAGTTACTCCACCCTCCCCCCCCCCCCCCCCCCCCAACGTGGTGTAAGCATAGAGTGTACGGCCATCCTCGGGTATCCTCGGGTTCTGTTAGTCGAGTAAAACGGTATTTAGCATCGCACCCATTTGCCCCTTTTTACTCGACGACCTATTGCATGATGATTTTACATAACTTCCAAGAAGCATTTTCTTCCCCTTAGGGATTCCAACTGCACCCTTCTAATTGCCTAACGACTCAAATGTGCACGTATGTATGTTCCCTCACGGCATGGTAATTGTTTTGCACTCGGATAAGAATTTACGAATCACTTCTGTGTCATCATAAAACAGGACAGCCGACATAAACAGACGATAAACACCCCTCCTTCGTCTTTTTGCAAAGACGGGCATAAGGGCCTCGAGCAAGAGACGGGAGGAGCATCAAAACACCACTGCCATTAGTTATAATCAAATATTCAGGCTTCCTTATGCTTTGCCTGAAGGCGGAGTCGCATGCCGGGATCTGACCTGTTCCAACTGCCGACTTTTGGTCTCCGATAAATTTGTCTGCCACCTCCGACAGATCTGTTTTATCACTTTTGTCAGAAATCAGCAAATAGAAACATAAAATGAAAAAGATTCGGCAGCCGAGCTATGTTCCGTTTTTGTTATTTTTCACACCACTACCAATTAAACTGTTGCCTATCAATTCAACAAGGGTCTGTTGTGTCTGGAATAAGCTGGGTCAGAGGTGTTGTGGAAAATCGGTCAGCAAGTGGAAACAGACTATCGATGAAAACAATGGCCATCTTCTGGTCCAACTGTTTAGCTGTTGTATCAACATCTCCTAATTTGCTTACTAAAACGAGTCCTTCCTAAAAATCGCTGATAAATCATTTGGCATTTGAAAATAGACCTTTAGGCCCAGTTTACACCTCCGACGGAAAAATGCCCTGATGAAATATCAGGAAGGGTAGGGTCATTCGATGCTGCTCTCTGAGAAAATACCGTTGGTCATAATCGTTGATTCTATTACACCTGACAACTGATATACATTTTATCTACATTAACGGATGAAACATGCATTCTATGTCCGATTTACTCAATACGGTTAAATTTCATCTGTAGCCTCAACAGCCGGATGGTGGTACCAGATTACGCAATTTGGGGGCGGAAAAAGTTGAGGGGGCTGAATTTTTGCTCTTTACACAAAGCGATATTTCATTGAGATGTGGAATAATCGGTCGACAGTGCCAGGTTCTATAATCGGTGGTCAAAATCGGAAGGTGTAAACTGGACCTTATTTGGCGTTTCCACCGGCCGACGTAAAAGAAACTTATTTGAAACCTGTACAAACGTCGGTCGTTGGTTCTGCTTGAGATATCATCGGTGCACATAAATGTCAGCGGTCAGAATGAATGCTGTCCATCAATGAAAATTATGGTAGTTGCCAACTGATTTTTTATACTCAAATTCATTCAGCCGCTGACATTTCGTTGGTGTTACAAAACGTCGGTTGCTTGTTGAACCCATTTGGTGCCACCTGATGATTATTTCGACATAAGTGTCATATAATCGGTCGGCGGTGGTAAATGCCATAATCGGTGGTCATAATCGGCTGGTGGAAACGCCTCATAAGATGGTGCTGAAGGAGCAGGCGGCTGGGGAGGCAGGACCGAGGTGCGGGCAGCGGATCAGCTTTGCCTTAAATCTCTCAAAGTTCCTGCGCCTCTCAGAAGGCCCTGGGAAAACAGGCGGGGATTTGGAATCGTACACCGCCGAGCTACAAAGCCGCCCCGAGTCGATCCACGCCGTCAAAACTGCGAAAGCTGGTCCACCGGGTGTGCGGCGACTTGTTTTAATCACTCTAACCAAGCGGAAGGCAATCCCCGTCATTGTGTAGAGCCTTTCTCCAACACTGACTCTCCGTGAGATATCGGGCGACAGACACTATTGAGGCTGAATCCCGTACAAATCAAACACACACTGCAGCTCCAGACAGCGGCCGCGACCTTTGTAATCGAAAAGGTTTTTTTATCCATTATATGTTTTGGTGATCTCTTGACAGAGGCGATAAAAACCCTCAATCATTATACACTAGCTGTATTGCGCCGTATACTTCATGAATATGCAGAAGCCAAGCCAATTTACATGCATCTCCTATGATCTCCAAAATTAAAGTACACAAAAGAAAAACCTATAGTGTAGGCCATAGGGATTAATTTTCCATAACCATGACATGTGCATGTTTGAATTGCTGGATTATCACCAGTCATAGCTTAGCTAAAACGACGGCACAATCTCATTAGTATTCATGATCATATTCATAATTAGGATGCAATACAATAAGAATATCCTTATAGGCCCAGCAGTGTTGGCATGTATGATAATAGCCTATATCCTTACAGTAGGTGCATGAGAACAAACAGGAGAACGTGTCAAAGTGGCGGCGAGGGTGATGAGACAGGCATGACGATCGATACGGCGGAGCAGGTGGGGGAGAGGGAGATTAACGACAAACCAAGGCGACAAACACGAGCAGGCAGACAAGTGGTGAGCGACAGGTGACGCCCGATAAGGAACCACCATCACTGTCACAATGATTCCCGTTACTGCCGCAAGAGGCCTGCTGTCTCCCTGATGTGGCGATTCCACCTGACGACGAAAATGCCACCGACTATGTACACCCTGTACTAGACTTGCTCAAGTCTTTCATTATGAACATTCATCAAATGATTAAACACAATCAGAAAAATGTTCATTATAATATTATCTTTCTCTGACTGGCCCATGAATCTGTATCAAGCGGGTGGAGGGGTAGGGGCGGTGCGGTGGCGGTGGCGGTAGGATGCAGGGACTGAGGCCAGTCTAACCCTGTACAAAAGTCGGTCGGGGGATCTATTTGAGAAGAGCTTTATCGGTACTCATAATCGGGGGCAGGCAGGAAAGATGCTGTTTTCTGATGCAGTACATGCAAATAAAGGTGTTAGAACACTAATATCTGCCCAGGAGAATCTGTTGAATTTGTTCGCAAAAAATGCTATTAAGAAAAAAGGCCAGAAATGAGAACATTGATTGGTCATCCTGAGTTTTTGTTATGCCTGTTTTCACTTGGTCGGTGGTGGCCAACAAATTTATCGTGGGCAAGCAATCTGCATGTGGAAACGGGCTTTACAAAGCTCTCCCCCAAGGTACGTTATAAGCAAACCCCATCCGTTCCCACAGGGGAAACCGAAGAGATGATAACATATATTTCTACATACTGTGACTTCAAGAGCGAATTCCATCGAGGTTTGATGTGGCCATTTCCTTTTGAATGTTAGAGATTTGACGAATGATGTTGGTGTATGGCGACATAACTAGGCCTCTGATGGGTTGTGGGGCTATGAAAGGTTGTCATTTGATATTCATACAACTGATAAGAATCCTGACCAGTGCTCTTTATCTAGCGTTAACAGTAGACGTCTAAAAACCTGGCGACTCTAGATCGTCTCGCCAATAGTCGTCAGGTAATGCTTTATTACGAAATATCGGCCACAATGATCACCAACCCAAGACTTTCCTCAAGCCACCGACTTTTGTACAGATGCACATGTAACTGATGTTCTAATATCTGGAAGGATTATCCTAAGACTGTCATGTGATAATCACATGACCGCAATAGGAGGGACCATGAGGGTGTTTTTAAAACAGAGAATAAGAAAATAATCGATCTTATTGTGGTCTTTGTTGCATTCCCGTTACCTAAAGTGATCGGTCTTTAGGAAAATGCCCTTATTTAAATTTCTTTTAAAAGGTCACAAGACTGACTTTCTTAGGTCCGTTGATATGATGGTTCGGTCCTTCATACCAAAATGTCTTGCATTAAAAAGGGAAAACAGTGAATGATTAGAATGCAAAATACATCATGGAATTCGAAGTACCACATTTATAAAATGGACTGAATATCTCATCGTGGTCATTATCCCCAACAGTTCGTACTAATCGTAATCGTTTAGCCAGTGCCTTTCTTAGTTTTAAAAACACCTCCCACGTTGGACAAACATGGAATATCATTTCAAAGGACACCGAGAAGGACGGAGACTTTTTCATTGTCCTGACCTCGTTCCTGAAAACTCTCCTTTTCGAAGGAGATCTCAGTAGGTGTCCTTTCTGATGATGGTAGCCTAACTAACTAATATATAATCAATGTGCATGCTTGAATAATATCATTCAGAGTCTTTACTTATTGTATGTTGATACCTGTACATCTATTCTCCACTGAACAATAAGAATAGACACTTTTCTTACTTGAAAAATTAAACAACCAAATTTGGCTTGTCAGGTGTTTGAACCCAAGACCTTCTGATTACCACTGATTTTAAGTTGGCAGCAACATCACTGTACAGGGCAGACACATAAGAGAACCAATCAGAGAAAGGCTTGCATATGACCTGTTCCACTGAAGGATTGAGGTCAGTAGCAGGATCAGATGATATGGACAACACTTATCTAATGCATTGACTTTCCCATCCTGGTCATTGTCATCAAAGGATCTCTCATATCATTGTCCTAATCCTTCTCTCTGTTCCCAAATATAAAAGGGCCCCTAGGACCTTTTGATTACCACTATCTTTAACAGATACATAGAAGAACGAATTGCAGGAAGATTTGCATCAAGAACTGTCCTTCCGAATATTTCGTGTTGTGAGAAGATGAATAACGTGAGGACACCACTTACGTGATCGCTCCCCCGTCCATGTCATTGTCCTCCCACACTCTCCTGCCATTGGCCTAATCCTTCCAACTGTTCCCATGTATTATACGGCCCCCTGCTTACCACTGATTTTAAATAGGCAGCCACATCAACGACTTGTGGTCCGTTGAATAATCCAGGATATATCGTACAAAGTGTCCCACGTCTATGAGGCATCATGGCCCTGTTGATTAGTATTCATCCGATACTGTGACAGCGGCAGAACTGTCGGCACAGGTAAGACATTTTGTAGGAGAGTAGGCCTGTCCAGTTTGGGAAGGACATGTTTAAGTTGGTTTACTTCTACAGGAAGGTGAATTTCTAGTGAATTCTCATTGGTTTACACACCAGACATAATCATGATAATCCGACATATTCAACTATTATATTCTCACATTTTATCATTTCTTAGATTTAAAAACACCTCCATGGCCTATTCATCTGACTTCCCAACGTGATATTGTTTTGAACCCTAAAATTATTTGTATGGGGGTAATTGAATATTTGGAGACAGTGAGAACGATTAGGACAATGATAGGAGACTACGTGGGAGGGCAACGACAAGGAAAGCAGAGTGATTGTGTTAAATGAGTGTTGTCTGTTGTCCTTGGGAAGGAGAGTTCATGATGCAAGCCATTTTTCATCTATATGTCTGTCCAGTGGCTCGTTGAATAATTTGGACGAAGGAGACTTTATGGTCCTACGATGTGTCTTACAACAGTCTCCTAGAAGAAGATAAATTAATTCTCGTCCAGAAGCATTTAATAAATTCGATCCACATCGTCCCTGAGTCTCATTGGCGTATAGAGAAGGGTCTCAAGTGAATCTGATCAACAAGATCAACTTTGTATATCAATAAAAACTGCGGAAATGTTTTTATTATGGAGTCGAATAGAAACTGGCATTGTTAGAGGAAAAATATCTGAAATACTTAGTATGATTCATTTATAATTATAATGAAGCGTCACTGAGTGGCACCACCTACAGTGATTATAGACCCTCGTATAGAGTGTCCCCCAACCTGTCTTACAACTTATTTCGTCCTTTCTGACGATCAATTCCAACCGAACAAAACTAATCGTTCATGATTTCTCTCCTTATATGGGCAATAGGGGTTACTCAACGAGACTGGGGAAAGCCCATCCGTATTGTCCTCTTCACTTCACTATGTCGTAAGCGTTCTTGTCGAAGATGACCTTAAATAATTCAACTAGCCCCTGCATCGTAGTGCGTTGGAGGATTTCATTTAACATCTAGAGGGTAGGTGCTTGGCTTAAACTTCCCTGCTGATAATACTACAACTGTGACCTGTTTTTAAAACTAAGAACGATATTGGCTGAACTATCACGATCGGGCCCATCCTCAGGCGACAGTGACCACGATCAGAGTGTCAGTCCGTTTTCAAATGTGGTCTGCATAATTCCAGGATATCTTTTGCAAATTTTATTGTTTACTTTCTATCTTTCTAAGTGGAAGATGTTTCGTTATAAAGGATCGAAGCCACCTAGCATCGGACCTAAAAAGGGTAAAACTTGTGACCTTTTAAACATTTGAAATAAAGATATTTTCCTGATCGTCTTGTAAGATCGTCCTCCATAAAGACGGATCACTTTAGGTAACGAGAATGCAACAAAGACCACGATAAGATGAATTATTTTATCGTTCTTAGTTTTAAAAACACCTCCCTGGTCAATGGTACTGCGGTAGTATTTGTTGGATTGCTCTACACCCTCCTCTTTTCACCACAGTGCTATGATTGCTATGGAGATGGTGGGATTCGGGGTTGTGTCCCCTGTACGGAGCCGACAGGGGATGGCAGAGGAGTGCCTCTCAGAGCCGCGAAGAATAGGGATACGGATTAGAGGGCTCCAGATTAAAGCCCCGGCCTTAATCCAACCTAATCTGGTGCCGTCGTGCCTTGGGGACGACGTGGCATAATTATACAGATATGGCCTGTTTCTACCTTCAGACTTTTGGCCTCCAATAAATTTGTTTATCACCCCTAACGGATCTTTTATCAGTTTGGTCAAAAGTCTGCAGGTGGAGAAAACGGCGACATGGATCACGGTGTTTACACTATACGACTGAAAACGTGATAATTGTAGATCGGCTAGGGAGAAATCGTGAGGTAGAATCGCGAGAAGAAATGATTACCAACAGTCTGCGACCCAGAAACTCATCAAATATTCAACCCTTTAAGGCCGAATGATGCCTTGAGGCATCATCCAGACCAGGACAAATGATGCCTTGAGGCATCATTTCTCAAAAATCTACAAAATCGTTTTTAACTAAATTTGATAGAGAAACATTGATGAAATTTTCACAGAATGTATGTACAATACCATTATTAGTATTTCTATTCAAAAGAAATAAAATATTTAAGATTATATATTATATCATGTGATTAAACAATTGTGAATTGTGGGTTTTTACGACTGTGTGCCCATCCACTAGTAGTATAAGGTGCCACCAGCACCCGTCCTCCAGGCGCAACTATTTCTAGCCAACTTGAATCAGCCATCTAGGTAGGCGGTGATTCTGTGAAGATTTAGTTGTCAGTGTAAACGATCGAGTACATTCTGAGGTTGCCCACCTCAACAGTGGCCATTGCCACCACCTGACGACTACTGGCTTGACGATCTACAGTCGCCACGTATTTAGTCGTCTCATGTAAACGTAGGGTTACGTATCTGACGTCCTTCCAACATGCCGTGATCCACTTAAAGCTGCCCTTGCCGACCACTCCAGGCTCTATCTTCAATCTATTAAACATGAAACATCAGACACCTTAAAATAAACGGGCATGACATTACCAGAAACACCCTTCGACATCCCTTTTGGGAATCGAATTTCCGAGGACTCTTTGGTCGACGTTGGGTTCTCTCTTGGTCCCAGCCACATTAGAGGAGTCACGAGTCCGTATGACATTTCAATGTCTAATCTTTTTGGGGTGATGATACGTTGTGGGGGTGGGTTGAGTAAGTCTCTGTCTACACTTGGGTGTCTAAAGGTGCCGTGCCCTAATCGTGATCTAGTACCTATCGTTAATCCGGCTTACTGAATTAGTAATTGAACCAATGTATATATAGATATACCTTTGAATACAGTGTTTATGGAACATCAAATTGGAGTGAAGAATCACACACAAAGAACTGAAACAGAAAAATCTGTTTGTTAAGAATTATTATTGATGGAAAAAAGGAATACAAAAATGGCTGATTGATGATGTCATATATTACGACGTTTCGCGCAAATTGATGGCGCTTCTTCAGGTCAGGAATGGAAAATGTTAGAAAGTCGCACTGATCTTTTAGAACCAACCCATGCACGTACTTTAAATAGTTGCTTACTGCTATCCCCAATTGTGTGCTCTGGGACCTGTTTCACTAGTTTCGTGACATGTCTAGATGGGGTCTAGATGGTGTGTCCAGTTTCATAAGAACTAGACATTAGACTTTGCTTTGTCTGTTCTTGCTTGCACTGTTGGTGCCGCTTTTCATGTCTATCTAACACTTTTGTCACAATAAACTAGTGAAACAGGTCCATAACGTGTAGATTTGTCTAATTCTTATGTTTGGGGTCTGTCTCTACCTAAGGGCAGCTACTTGTGTTGTCACGAAACTAGACAACCCCAATGTCTATATGGTGTCACAGACATGTCACAAGACTAGTGAAACAGGTCCCAGCACCGTATACATGTACACTGTTATACGAAACATGTTGATACACAGACTAGGTGCGGACGTTGACTTTAACCTGGTTTCTACACCAGTTTATTGTAAACTATGATCAATTCCAAGTGTATGATAAATAAAGAACAGCATACTATGGTCGTCCATGAATTGTTGTAAGTATAATCGAGGTACATCGGATAAAACAAACATATATGGATACAGAGACTAACGTGGTACCGAATATAAATCTACATCTAAGTACACACAAGAGGCATTTGATTTAGCTACTCGGGTCTGGTTACGGTAGGGCTCATGAGACCTCCTATTTCTGTTTTTTTGTGTGATATAATCGCAAATGATACCGCACTAAATTCCGGATACAGACAAAACATATTCCTAGCAACAGGAGAACATGGGTCCCAGTAGATCGTCAGCTGCCAACAAGCCAACGATTTGAAGATAAATAAAAGGACCCTGAGTGTGTCGCTTCCCTGTAGCACCAAATCTCTCTCGACAAAACTCAATCGTCAACCACCTTTTGGCCAATGATGTGTCGACGATCACACTATTCCTACTTCAGCCTTTATCACCTGCAATTTTCTATTTGTTAATATAGTTTAGGCAGGACTAACCTTAAGGAATTGTCGCCCATAATCGTCTGATATTAACGTTGGCTTAGGTAAAGGAGAGGAAATAATAGGTTCCTTTAGGTGTCAAATATGAGTCGTAAACGATTGAAACACTTCTTAGGCCCAGGGCGACGATTATCTGTGACCATTAATTAAAGTAAGATATCACCTGGCAACTATTCGTTCGACAGTTCTACATTCATGTCTCTAGGCGTCTAGTGTTAAAGCTGGGTAAAGCCGGATGCCCATCTACCGATTTAGGGTTGAACAATTAGTTCCCAAATCGTATAGGAGTCGGTGAACTTGTCACAGACAAATTACGTAATACCTCGATCGACCCGCACACTGATAAAATCGGTGTATGGTCCACTAATCGCTGGGGGAGGGCAAAAACCAAAGAAACCGAGTGTTCACTAATCGCTGGGTAGTCATGCCTAGCTGTCCTATATCTACCGACTCCGTTAGGATGGCTTGGCTGAGACAAATTTCCCTCCGTTTGTCGCTGACAAGCATACATAAATGTTCCGAAATCGGTAGATGGGCATTGGGCTTAAGTTGTGGCATGAATAAGTCCTCCTTCACCCACTTTTAGATCTAGGTCACGTTGAAAAAGATAATATGAATTAAGCCATTTCAGCAACTGTTAATGTCCTATAGGAGGCATTTCATTTGCCCGAAGATTATGTTCCTAATGTTGCGTCTCAGAGAAATGACGACCAGGTAGGTGTTCCGCAGTTTGTTGCTCTTAGTTACACTGCAGCGTGATAAAAGAGATGTCCCATCGCGGTTTCCAATTACAAAAGACACCCTACAAAGATAATGCTTACAACAAAACTGGATGAAAGGTCGTTCGAATATTAAAACCTCAACTGGGCCACCTCTCTTTGGTTGCAAAATTCTATTTTTGTTCGCAGCCCGTGGACCGTTCGTCGTATTTTGACAGGTTATCGGCTTGTGGTGCGGTTCGTTTTAACGTTAAAGGAGCCGTGGGGAATGTTGCATGCTACCACCGTGGAGGATGGGGACATCAGGGGCTCCGACACCGCCTGCTGACCCAACCACCATATCAATCCAGGGTTTATGCCACTTTTAGCCGGGGCGTGCCCGGAGCCTCACCCGGTGCCCCTCACACACACACACCCTTCTCAGTGCACCTCCTCCCTTAGGGCTTACCATTTTGCAGCCACCTGCCGCCCCAGGGAGCCCGACGGCTTAGAGATGTTTAAATCTCAGTTGGGGCCGAACCGCGCAATCATCATAAAAATATACGTTATTCTTGGCAGTGGCCCATCCGAAATAACGAGAATCTAGAGACTGGAAAAATCGGGCCCCGAGCCACGAACGATAAATTCTGAGGACAAAATGCTGCAGCACAGACAGTGCTATACCTAACCCTATCTCTCCAGGGTGAAGTCCCATTAAGCCCTGGTGACAAACATGTCAAAAAGTTGGAGCGAAATGTCCAAGACGTGCAAACTTTTAAAATAATAGTTCCTGAAAACTCCTGACATCTTGAAATATTGAACTAAAACGGAGGCAAATGTCAACCCTATTGAAGAAACTTGCCATCACACCACAAACAAATGACTTTGCAATTAGAATTCGCGATTTGATTGAGCCCAACTTTGTTTCCTGTTATCAAGAGCAAACCTTGTGATTCATGCAATTTGTGTTATTGTTCGCCTTTTTATAAAAGTTTTGCATTTAGAGGTGGAAAAACCCATCTGCATTGTTGTTGAATCGTGGTTATCAACCAAAATGAATCAGTAATGAAGGTGAGATCACTTAATGGGCCTCTACTAAAATGGTGCACTCCCTTGTTTTTTCATCACTTTATTTACCCTGTAATGAATAGGAGCAGTATCATTGCACCTTCAGTGGTCAGCAATACCCATGTACTCTTACCGTCTTTTTTGTAGACCCGTGTTGACGTCTTCAGAAATCATGTTTGATTTGCAAATTGTTCAAACAAAAATAATATAAGAAGGTTCTGCATCGAGATCCATACCCACCGAAAATATGCTATACGTCTTGATTGTAGAGTGATCTTACAAGGGAAAACCGAATGAAATTACACAGCAAACCAAAAAATTGTGTATCTTTTTATGAATGGAATAGTAAAGTAAATAAAATAGCCTATGGC
Organism: Alentia gelatinosa; assembly: GCA_950022655.1. Lineage (NCBI taxonomy): Eukaryota > Metazoa > Annelida > Polychaeta > Phyllodocida > Polynoidae > Alentia > Alentia gelatinosa. The sequence continues at coordinate 29,152,454 of OX465586.1, forward strand.
ACGTCAAGAAATCTTTTAAAAAGGGGTAAATCTTCTCAAATTTGAAACAATTGTAGCGTTAAATTTATCAAATGAAGAATTTCCTAAACAAATGGGAAAATATTATAAAAATACAGCATATGAGGGAAACCTGCCCAACCTCTACAAATCGTAACCAAATAGACAGGCAAATCCGATCGGACTTTTTAAGCTCAACAAGTAGAAAAGTAGCAACTTAATGTAAAGTTACTCCAATGGTGCTATTTTAAATAAGAGGTTTGAGGGTAGGGGTAGGGAAGAAGAGGGGGTGGAAATAGAAGAGATGATAGATGATAAAAATGCTATATTCGAACGAGTGTATCAAAGATACATTTTCAAACAGTGAGAACAAGGCGGATTGATATTGTTGTCTGTGTAAAAGGACTATTAGACTTTCCTACAACTATCGGTTTTAGATTGGAACATAACTTTATACATATGAGTATGGGCACCTGGAAGAATAAGCTAAGGGTGGTGACCTCAGGATAGAGGGTAATTTGGTTTCTTAGAATATTAGACTTTTCACTCCTCCATATACCCAAAAAAAAGCAACAAAAAAAAAGCAATGGGCCACAGATAAAGATGTAATCCATTGTAAGGACTGAGCCTACTTAAGTATTACGCCTATATATGATTGTAGTCAATTAATGTGAATGAAAATAAACTGCTCTTTAAAAAGAATGCAAAAAACAAGGCGGATTGACAAATCATCTACAATATAACTGCTTTATGAAATAAACCCTGTTTTTTAAATTGTTCTCATACTTAATTCTTTTCAGGCATATTCTGTGTATCTTAGATAAAACACTTTTAGGTCAAGTAAAACTCTGCTGTTCAGCGAGGGATTAACACTTGTAACACTATGGATATACTATTCTTCACCGATGGAACGTGCACATGATTTCTTCAGATTTTTCTTTGTAAGTGAGAAAGAGCGAACCACTTGTAATCGGACTAAAAGATCAATAAAAAAGAGCAAGGTTTGTTTGAAAAAAGCTTATTTCAGTGATAATTGATCGAGCGTGGTTCGGATTCCATCTCGCCCCTATCACTGACCTGACTAGTCGGACAATATTTGTGAGATCATCCCCATCGAGTATTTTTTTTAACAATACTACATAGAACGAGTACGAGTTCCCAATGTTAAGTCTGTTGGAAAAAATACTAGAGCTGAGATGATACAGAAGATCAGAAATATCTTCCCTCGTTTGGATATGCAAATAATTGGAAGGTAGTGTAGGCGTTAAAGACCCATTCGAAAGATTGGCGATTTTGAATGTTGGCGGACTTCTTTTGGATTCACTACAAAATCAAGGTGCTAAAATACGCCAGAATTGGGATCATAGATCGGTCGCTGGCCATTCCATGTTTCGTGCCCTTATAAGTAAATATAGAGGACGTTGATTGTGGAGAATAGCGTATTCCATTGCATAGGCATTCATAAGCGATATTTCCATTCTCAGATTTATGGGTCCCGATGAATTTATGACCATCACCGGTCATCACTAAAAATCTGGAAATAGGCCTGTTTAAAGAAAAAACTAAATATATACAACAGCAAGGTTTGAAAGATACTTTTTCTTTATGTGATTTGTTTTTCTTTTAAGAGTGGGCTCTCCCTGTGCAGTTAATTCTAAATAAAAACTACACGTATATTAAAGGCAAGTGTCCACCAACTACGATAAAAAATGTAAACCTTATTCAATACCTCATAATGTCCAAAATCGTGGACAAACGTCTAGACTGGATATAGCTCTCCGTCAGTCCAGAATCGGTGAAGATGAATCCACTGAATATGTTCATCGCAGACACCCTCTGATATGCCATGGATTACACTCCAATGCATTTTGATAATCAAACATGTTTGAATGCTGCAGTCACCCTTTGATTGCACCTTTTATCTGGACCAAATCGTAGACTGCCGGTTTGCATCATAGAAACATGATCAACTCTCCCGATTTTGGCTTTCCTTCCGATACGATTTTGATTCTTCATCGGCAGTTGAATCGTAAAGCCTATCGTAGTCCTATATTAGGTTTGTTGACGCCCGGCTTAATAGTCTTCAATCAGCTCTTCAATCAGCAAATGGGCATTACCCAAAAAGGAATTAATAACATAGAAAATAATATTGATCTTTGTACTCATATCCTTACAGATGAGGGCATATCTCAACGGGGCATAATATTATTAGTATCTATAAACTTTGTTGTTTGATATTACAATCTTTTATAAAATGATAAACTGTGATTTCAAGGTCACCAGAATAAAGCGAGCGAGGCTAGCATACATCTATTGACTGGGAGCAGCGTAGGACATTGCAGGTGGCCACCAATTGTCCTGCCATCTAAAATGACTCCTGTGAGGCGTTGGCCTTCTATATCAATGTACCCAAGTTGAAAGAGACACTAGCTTTTCGGACAACCCCAACTACGCTGACTGGTGTGCACAGGCTATATTAACATCTCATCGTGCTATGGGTCATCGTCTATTGGACAGTAGAAGCAGACACACTACAACAATTAAAGGCATTTAGTTATCAATATTGACATTGGATGATGTTATTGTATGCTTCATTTTGTTTATCTCTTCAAACGGAGAGAGATGTATGTATATCTGACATGGTGCATGTCTCTGGCTGTCTGTATAAATATCTGTATGCCAATGTGTTTTTTATAAATATATTTCTAAGTGTTTTTATACATTCTGGAAAGGTTTCACAGTTCTTTTTCTGCAGGTATGTATCTCTCTATTTGTCTGTATCTCTGGGCATCTGTGTATCTATGGGCAGAAAAAGACATCTTGCTACAAGCCAGGCCTTCACTATTGTTTCCATTTCAGAATTGCGATTGTCCAAAACATGGTATTGAAATGCTATTGGTGTATTGCAATGCCTGCCAGGGTAATATCTTGGTGACATAAACCTTACTAGATACGGGAGATACCGTACATGCGAAGGCGCATGCTTATCAGCATCACACACGATTCGTTTACGCTATATCACCTTCAAAGCTGATCTGTAGTGTAGATAGCCACACATAGGTTTACGGGGTTACTGTCAGCAACAACTGATGCAGAAAAGTCGCCTGGCACTTCAAAGTAATCCTTCACCTTCTGGCAATATCTACACTGAGTCTCTCAGTCATGGCTAAAGACCTTAGCTGCCAATGCAAAGTGATTGGGCACAGTCTTTGATGTTTGAAGAAAAGTCATATCGAAACTGACAAAGTGAAAACTGAACTCTCAATTCAATCTTGAATCACAAGCTGATGCCAACAGCAACTCTTTGGGGACAAGTTAAGATATCCTTCAAAGAGAACCCAAGCTTTACTACGCCCTCAGGTTGTCGTTGCAGAGTATGCCTTTGAAAATAACCACTTCGGATCCCAGCTCATATCAATATCATAAAGTAGATTATTGAGATATTGATTTACTGTTTTTCCTGTCCAGCATGAACCTTACCATAAAGGTGTATGCAGTGTTGGCATTGCAGAAACAATGTAGCTTTGATTTAGATGGTATTGAGGGAATATTTCACTAATGAATTTCATGCGTTGTAGAAATTTAGATTACCGGTACATCACTGACCTAGAATGAATCCCTATATTGCAAAATACAAAGTTTCATTTTTCATATCCTATATATTTGGCGACCGACGATTCGCTGAGTTGTTAGAGGAAGAAAACACGACCTCAAAGATCGAAGACGGAGACACACCTTATCATCTAGTTGTTTAACTCATTATTGATCTTATCATTAGCTGATGTTTTTATGAATTAGGTTACTGACAACCTTGGATGAACTCATGCATGTTCCACTCTCAGGTGTCGTAATCTCAGTCATATCATCTTGTATATTATTTTCCTTTAAGAAATGTGCGAATTTCTTACAATAAGGGTTCTTTCTACATAATGTATTCCCATGTTTTGGACAATTGCAATACTGAAATGGAAACAATAGTGAAGGCCTGGCTTGTAAGTTGTAGCAAGATGTCTTTTTCTGCCCATAGGTACACAGACGCACCGAGATACAGACCTACAGAAAAGAACTGTGTCATAGAACTATGAAGCTTGCCTTTCCAAATGGTGGGTGATATATGCATGGATGGTATAATATAGTGTGAGGGTAAACGATAGTGCAGCTCCAATGTGTTTAAACCATATAATTCTGAAAAGAAAATGTATGATGATTAAAGATTTAGAATACCAACCAAGTGGACTTGGGAAAGCCAATACGTGTTGGTTTATTCAGCTGTTATGTGGCGGTCACCCTACTACACACGACGCTTCCCTTATACTACTTACAGATTCACTACTGCTGGTATTCCATAGACAGAAAATTACTGGTAGCATGTACTCTGTGTATACTTTCAAACCAGAGAGAATACGTGAGTCCAAAATAGTAATATCTGTAATATCTTTCGTAATAGTCACATTTGTAATGATTATTTACGTAAACATATACATTTATAAGCGAGAAGTGTAACAAAACAAGTCTCCCCAATAATGAAAAAGTTACAATATTTTCCGATCCCCTGGTGTTAATTTTCATCATAGTCTGGTCGTAAGGTACAAATAAGACCGTTCAAATCATATAGTAAACTCATTCCGCCCGCGGTCAATGCATTTGGTTTCATCTTCGGGTTCTATGAACTATGATGTCATGGGCTTCTTTCCTCTCACACCATTTTCTCCTATTCCTGAGTTTCGTCCCCAGGCATGGGTATGAAATAACCTCACCAAAGGTCTGCCTTGTGGCTGGAGCCAGTAGAATGCGGTATGTGGTCCCGTGTACACTTCATCTTCTCAACTGTATTCCCCGGCGGGCTCACTATAAAAAACCACATACTCCCTTACTTCCTATAGTGATATGGTCAATTCCTGGATATTCTTAGTCCCCCTTCTATCGACTGTAGCTATTTAGTTTGCAGGAGGGGCTCCATCTTATACCGAATGGCGAGGGTAAGTGTGACAGATGTCAAAGAGCAAAGAGACATAGGCGGCAGGCAAGATCTGTCTGAAACTCCATCCATTATAAAACCTGCTTTTCTCACTGCAGAGTGAATGTAAATTGGAGCCCCTGGTTAACTGGAGGAATATACAGTCAGTTGTAATGATGTATACAATTTCAAATGACGATACCGATGGAAACAACAGAGAAAGGGCACTCGAGGAGATGAAGACATTAGGTTCTTCGAACACATATTCCGTAGTTTAGAATCATCTTGATTCAGAGGAACACTAGTATGGAACGCCGGAAATTACAGGCACAACGTTTTATCTTTACTATATATCTCCAAAACATTCATGTTCTTACCTTATTCAAGTTGTAAGAGCCATTTTAAATCCAATTTGGGAACAGAACGGTCGACATGTACCCAAGCTTTCGCTTCGACCGTGTAATGCGGATGTGACGTTGTCGCATAGCAACGCATATAGCAACCAGTATAGCAACATTTGTTGTCACTTGGAAACCGGCTGGAAACCGGCCAGAAACCGTCGGGAAGAAATCATAGTGGTTGCTCTCTCATTGCACTCCTGTTTTTAATGTCCTTACCATGTTTATTCAGGTTTTTATTACTGTACTTCGAAGTTTTTCTGTAATTCATTCATGTATTTTCGATTTCACAGTATTTCAGTAAGTCTTCTTTATTTACTCTAACGTTAACGTTACCGATGTCGAAGCGATAAACGTCAGCCATTTTGAAATAGCGTCGTCCTAATCATGTCCGTTGCGATCGTAAAATGAAACCTGATATACTGCACAGCTGTGCAGTACATGGTGGACAGCAACGTGTAGTAATTACATCACTTTTTTCTTAGGACAAACCTTTATTGTAATCTTTCGCATACAGCAAATTTTTCAGATACAATACTCGGTGGTTACAGTTACTCATGAACCAGCTACATCTTCCACAGTGGCTAAGCTTGGACGCGGGAATTTGAACTCGATCTTATTACGACTCCTAGTTCCACTTGTTTTGATATTCAGCCATGTTGTGTGGTACTCTTGTAATAATGCCCGCCGTCCATTAATTGATATTGTGTTGGATAGTTCACTTTAATCCGTAGCCTATACACTCGAGGATACAGCAGCAGTTGCCCACGCCTGCTTGCCCATGGAGGATTGAGATTACACTTTTCATATAATTCTGCATTGGTGTTGTCTGAAATATTCCTATCATTCAGGATTGCCCCTAGTCGGTAGACATTTTCAAATCTATGATCAAAATCTAGAGCTGCAGAGTGCTGACATCAATGTCAAACATAACATTTTATCATCATCTGCACCCACTTTCTAAATCCTTTTTGTATGCAAGCTCTTGGTCTATTCATTGGATGAAGGGACCAGTAAATAAAATACAGAAATAAATAGCAGTAATAACACAATATCTTTTAAGATGGAATCGATTTAACCTCTAATTTAACCAATTAAAAATGTATTTCGATTTCATAGCATTTTACCTAAGTATTTTACCAAGCAGTAGGAAATCCACAAAGCGTTGCGCAACAAATTATCCGATTTCATTAAGCATACTTTTTCCTTAAGGAGATGTGTTTGATAACCTCCACCTATTCGTATGATTTTCCACCCGCCGACAAAAGGGGCACCGATACTTTGGGCATCGTACACAAGTCTATCGAAGGTTCTCCATGAGAATGTATCCTTGCCTATAACCGGTGAACCCCAAAACACACATACTCTCTCCACCTGACAATTGATTACTGATGGCTCTAGCCCATTTCCATCCTGCGACCGATTATTTCTATCTGCATTTATTACCCCAATTTTCAACTGACGATTATTTGATCAAAAGTGGCAAATAATCAGTGGAAGCCTACATAGTAATGTGTCTCTATAATTATTTACATTTGGAATTTCATTTGAAATTTTCCAAAATTAAAATGCTCCAGTACCTGAACGTGCTCACAACTCCTCGATACATCCAGGGTGTGTTGACCTTCATTCATCTGCTAATCTTTTTTTTTTAAATCCCTCGTTCACAACGGCCAACTTACAGCTTAAATAAATCCCGCAGCGGAAGGCTTTTGTACCGCTTGCCCTGGAGTAGAGACCTAGATTTCCTGGATTACTACCCGACTCTTATCGATCAGAAACGTAGGGTAGGTTTTTGGTCTCTGGAGACGAGATCCAGAACACTGACGGCATTTGTAACGAGTGGTGGAGCTCTCTAAGGTGTTGGCGAGAATCAATCGAGTGGTGCTGAGTACTGAAAGAGCCAGGCCAAGTCCTGACCGCGGGGGGGCACCGCTCTGAGACTGCCAGCACCTCAGATCCGCAGACATATATATGTGGATATATATGTATACATCTGGGTACCCTTGGCCTTATATAAGTTATATATAGTATAGGGAGACAGAGCGTTGCTGAATGGAATCTGTTCGTGTTGTTTAATGTCGGAAATATTCACCGAGACGGAATATATCGGAAATATTCCCCAAGTTCGAAGAACAAGGCGAATCTTTCCGACCAAAACACAGAGGAACAGATATAGTAGCTCGTGTCCAGAATTGAATCCAAATACAGGTATAGAATTAGTCATTATACCCAATACGGATCTGTCAACAAATAAAGTCTCTAGATCACTACAGTGGTTGATAAGAATTTTGGAAACATCACTTAGTATGTAAAGTAGTGTATGAAAAGATAGGCAGTCATTCTGCCTTTCCTTTAATGAGTTATAAATGATTATACAACAGACAAAATAACAAGAACTGTAGTTATAATTGGCAAAACATCCACAGGGCTCTCAATGGCCTTATCGAATGTGTGGTCATCCTATATGTTGAAACATAGTCCATTCATGTTTATCGTGTAGGTGAGTAATAATAGCGACTGGTTTTGTGTATGACTGACCGTAATCTCCTCGTTGTTGACGATGTGATATCCTCGCTATCGCTAGGATATTACTACGTGTCAACTCCTCGGAGATTACCACTCGCACACTAAATCAGTCATTATTGTGTATTTATGTCACTTTACCTCAGCCTCAATTCGATTTCAGAACCCTCACCTAGAAACTCCGTTATTATCTCACCCGGAATCCTTTTCCCTGGATAGTATGTTCCTTGGCAAAGGTACCCTCTGACAAATATGACGTCATAGTATACTCACTCTTGTCTTTGCAGAAGGTGGAATCTACTTCTAAGGAATATGAAACAGTGAATCTTTTCTGATTTAATCATTTTCAAAATTTCGAGTGAAAGCACAGGACTTTATACACGCATAGAAGACATTTAAAACGTGTAAGAAATTTACACCATTTAGGGCAAAGACACCACTAGAATTAGCTAAAATGAACGATGTATATATACAAGCCACAGTCTATTAATTCGTCAATACTCCCAAAGGAATCATAGCTCAGAAAGATGTATGGAGAACGTGTATACTGATAACTGCCAAACCTTATCGTTGTATCCGCCGTTTAAACCATATTAAGGCATCGAATAAAGCTTACAATGAACGTCCTATATAGAACAGTAGTATTTTTGTTCCTGGCACATGTGATGGCGCCATATATGTTGCGGGAGACTAATACATAGGTTTAACAAATAATATAATGAAATGCACGCTGAACACTGTCATCACATATTTATTTTCCATAACCGAATTTTCCATTCACGTTTAAGCTTATCTACAATACATATTTTATCCAATTTTCTCAGCACGGGGTATGTATTCGTATATATATATCAACATATACAACATTTATTACATCCATTACCAGCTCCCTTTTGACTTAAAAGGATCAACAGGATTTATGCATAGTGTTCAGCATTCCCTAAGCCTTTGTCAGCTAATGCCTTGATGGATTTGGAGGTAATGGGTTTACCTCCATAGACTGTAATTATGGGCATATCAGACGATTCGTCCCTGCCTTGCGGCAATTCACAAAAAGAGTCATATTTCACTGACTATATTAACCAGGCAATTAATGCCACCGCTGCGTGCAATCTCAGCGTGTGCATCTATGGAGTTCCCCGAAATAATTACCGGGAAAAGGTAGCCTTAACCGGGTTCACAGGAGCCTGTCAGCCGAGTCAGAGCAAAGTCATATATATGCAAATTAGCGCAATTTGCATGTGTGTATTCCGGGGATCTCGGAAGGGGTGATCTAAACCCGACCGATGCCGCCTGGGGGTCAAAAAGCAGCCCTTAAATGAAGCCTTCTTAGTTGTAAGCAAATATTGCGTGAAATGAAACGTGTTTCCCATGGGAAACATTGTCAGGACACCCTCAAAAGGGGTATTATTACGAGCCAACAAGGGTGTCTTTAAAAATCACTTCGACAGCATGTCAAGGTGAATACATCACATTCGACGAGAGGATGGGTTTCTTTGGTCTGGAGTCGATAGTTATGCACCAAGACTAAATCCCAAATGCAATCACCCGACGACTGATTTTACAGTGTCCACATAATAAGTATAGACATTCATAGTGGCCAGGTGGAAAAGTCGCATATTTAGAGTCAATGTTGTACAGCTAGAGTATGTTCACTTGTGGACGCGTGGGCGGCTGTTACTATGAGAGGGTCAGGGTGACTTGCTATACATTCATCTTCATTGCATGACAAATTCAGAAAATTAGGGCATGCCTTGCATATGACTAGAAACAGGCTCGGAGACCATTTCTCAGCGTGAAGAGTGGCAGAACTAGGCCAGTCTGGGGAATGCTTGCGGGACACTTCCTGTCCAAAACGCCGATAGTCTTATGGCTAAGTTTAGGCTCAATTTCACATGCCGACAGAAAGTGCGCTGACAAGACACAAGATGAGAAGTGTCTATCGGTGATGCACCCTGAGAAAATATCGGTACCGCTAATCGGAAACACTGCAGGCTGTTGATGCGTTTAACACCTGATGACTGATTATACGTTTTATCTGCATTGACAGCCCCCCCCCCCCCCCTCCCTAACAATTTTGCTGTATTCAATGAAATATCGGCGCGTTTTGGTCGTATGATGTTAAATTCTTGGTTAGAAACAAGACTAGCCCACGTTCCAACGCCTTCTTCGGTGAAAAAATGCCACGTTAAAATAATTCAAACATGTTGGATATCCAACATTTTTCGATTTTTTATCGTGGCAATTTTACTGACACATATCAGCATCAATGCTCCAAATCCCTGCCTTAAGAGAGGCACCCAGGGCAAGGGATGGGGCATTATTGTATTGCAATTGGCACGATGCGTCATCGTGGGTGTACGCTTTAAGGCTTTGCCTGAGGCCAGAGCCTCGAGAGGAGAAGGGGATTGCGGAGGGATGGCAGGAGGTAGATCACACCCACAGTTCACACTCTAGGTGTGGATGTAGTGTATGCCCATAGGTGTGAGGTTAAACTAGGCAGTATTTGACCGAGCGAAGGCCGTAACTAAACAATGCACCGCTAGGCGTGCTGAACTGGAATTCAAGTGTAGGAGATGTTAATGAGAAATCTTATTAAATGACAGCTATTCAAAAAGTATACGTTAAACAGGAAGAAGAGCAGGACTAGGAAATGATATCGGAATGAATAATATCGAACGATAAAATGTTACGGCGATGGAGAGATTTGCATGAAGGATGAAAGAAAAATATTAGGAAATCTAACTGGCGAAGGAGAATGTGTGGGTGTAGGTGGGAAGCCTGGTGGTGGATAGACAAGACGTACACATTCGCAAAGAGATTAGATCGAGCACGAGGCTTAAGAGAGAAAAAAATAATGAGCATAGGGAGTAAGGAGGAGAACCAAAGATAGTAAGTACCACCGAAAGATAAGGAGGAACGCCCTTAGAGAAGATCCGAAGATAAGACAGGTAATTGCAGAAATGAGGAAACAGAAAGAGTAGCGATGCCGAGAAAGCAGGTCACCGATTGACGGCTAGGTAGGCGGATCGAAACGCGGGGAAGGTGCCTTTGCTAGAGATGGGCTTACAGGACCCGGGGCTCGCTCTCCTGCTGAAGAGATCTCACAAGAAATATCTGGGCGAATCATGTGGACTGGCGCAGTGGGAACTAAACGAGATATATGGCACCCGGCGGAGGTGGCTCTTCATTACACTGCGTTCATCTATCACATCCGGGCACCGTTAAAATCCGCACTATTGATCCTCGCACAAATCCGGGAAACCCTTTCAGATATTGTTCTGTGGATAGGAGGCGAAAATGTTTCCAGCAACCACCAGGCCACTCAATGTCCACATGAACATGGAGAATACATTCTGAATAATGTGGCGTATATAAATATATACATATATATATATATATATATATATATATATATATATATATATATATATATATATATATATAATATAAAAGCGCGGTTTTGTATTCATATAAAGAGAGAATAGGAATGGTTCACGAGAACACTAGGAACATGCACCAGGAGGTGGCACCACCAGCAGGTGACGGGAGCCGGATTAGAGCTTTATGTTTTTATTAGATCTTTATTGCATTCGGTTTTTTTTGGACAAAACGTTCTTCCAGGCAATGTATTACAGTAGAGAAATCAATGCCGATTTTTTGTATGGAAAACATACTAAACAAAATAAAGAAATGCGGAAATTTACAATGTAGTTTTCGTTTCTGTCTATTCACTCTACTTTAGGTTGTAAATCAGGCTTGAGGCGCTATTGTGTTAGATTTAGATACATAATTCTGGAGGTTACCTTATGTCGGTTATGCCCTCGATCGCCTGGTTACCAGGTGATTAAGTGTGTAAAGAGTGACGTGCTACAGGCCTACCTTAACCATTTGGTTAGAGTTTTCTCTATGAATAATCTCATTCGTTCACAACTTAACCTTCAGAAAGTTGTTATTCTCCAGTGTCGAGTTCTCATCTTTTCAGATAGCATATCAAAATATCAACCCTAAGGTGCTAATTAAACTCATTTAACTGCCTTGCACATGTTGTGGCTCATTGTGGTTGACATAGGGAAGTTATAATTAGGAAGAGCAAGAAACCCGACAGTTCTGCCATCAGATGCTTAGCAGCATCGTTTCGCACTTACAAGTTGACCACACCACCTGTCGGCTTCCTGGATCGATGACTTCACAGATCGCTGCTCCTGTAGACTTTCAAACGATAAAACATTTCCTTCTCACCCTATAGAAAACAAGGGGAAAAAAGGGCAGGGTTTCTGTTCAATGACTTTACGAGTTCTCACAATGTCGGGGGGCGGGGGGTTAAGAAGGTATTGGAGTCGGAGGCTGTAAGGCTTGGTAAGTTGGTATTTGATCAGACCTTGTGTTATATATACAGTACCTCAAATATGACTTCAGAAGAGTGGTGTTTTGAAAGTACAATCTATTTAAAAAACGTTTAAAAAAACCCAAAAAAGCTGGGTTTATTATATGTATTTAAAGAAAAGATAATAGATAAGGTTTTAGAGCTATTTTATAACCAAAATTGATGATATAGCATTGGATTTTCCATATACCAAGGACTTAATGACTAATGGCATATGAAATATGATACAGTGGTGTCTCCAAGTGGCAGAGATCGCAACTATTGGATACTGGTGAAAATATAACAGAATCAGGTGTATATATGAATCGGGCGTATATATGAATCGGACGCCTACAGATGAGGCATATGTACACACTGGGAATAGGACGACCTTGTATACGTAAAAGCATATCTATATACGCCGGGTGCATTCATATATAAAGTGGTTAGTTTCGTGCAGTGTATAGAGAGAAATAAAAACTACTTTACCTTTAGCTGCCTCACTATGACTCCAGGCATTTCCATGCGTACCACTGCATAATGCCTGTAGTGTTTTGAGTTAATAAAGTACCCTGGTGATGTTGATTTGTGAGTAAAAATCGCCAATTCCTTCGGAAACTCATAGGCCGAATCGGACCCGCATTGGGTGCACCTCTACAAACAGTTGCACCTTTCACGATGGTTAATAGAGACTGGGAGAATGGATTTAGAGACGTTTTTCACGATGAGTGGGAATCATTCATGGACATTGATGACCTGAGGATGATTCCTCTCCATTCTGTGGTAAGATGTATTGTTGTTATTGTTTATATTCTAGAGCTGATTTATGGAGCAGCAAAGGCGCAACCTGCCGAGCTGATCACATGGGAACAATTTCTCGACATAGTGAAAGGACAAAGGATATTCATAACCTTTCAATGATTTGCCTGTATTGCTCCGACTAATTAGAAATATCAATATTTCATTTAGTTATCAAACTCTTGGGCTTTCTTCACCTTTTTTTCCATTGACGTTGTTGCTGAAACAGACGCAGGCCCGTAGAATAACACTTCCGGTCATCCCAGTTCTTTGCTCCCAACACAACCACCACAATCCTCATATTTCTCGTGCTATTGGTATATTAGACCTTGTTAAATATCAAACTGTCTGTGGCATTTTCTACTTGTTTTTTTTTCATCTCAAAATATCCCTTTCAACTGAATCTTCAGACCTGAAGGAGGCCAAATAATAGTAAACGACCTGTATACTACAGAAGTGTATGGGCTTGTATAATAAATCCACCTAAACAAATCCTTGGTGATCTACAGACTCTAGGGGTTATCCCCATCACCATTTTTTTCAATTATATCGACCAGAAGTGGTTAGATTGAATATAATTAGCACAGAAGTTATCCCCCCGTCCAATCTCGTTAAGTGCAACACAGACACAAACCAACATATATCTTGTTTAGTATTTCAACCTAAAACTTTTTGCCCGTGTTTAGACAGATAAACTTCATATGCTTTATTTTATTCATCTGGGAAAAAAATATCTAGCTTAATAAATTCAATATCTATCACGTTGTACCAGTCTCTGATTAGCAACAGACCTTGAGATGCGAACACTTATTGTTTCAACAACCGACCTGAAACAGACGGTCCCAGACTGTGTAACTTAATATCTAATATCTATCACATTGTATGAATATCTGAATAATCAGAGAAGTGTAGAGATGCGAACACTAATTATTTTTATACCTAGTTCAATGTATCGACCTGAACCAAATCATTTCTGCCTGTGTAAGACTAATGGTAATTTCTATATGTTGTCAAACTGATTCACCACAGAACTGTAAAGATGCTAATTGCAATTGCTTTTATGTCTACTGTGTCGACCTGAAACAAAGTAATCCTAGACGATCTACAGGCTATTAGAGTTATCCCTATACATATGTTGGTGAATTTAATCGACCAAAAGAGGCTATATTGAAAATTAGATGAGAGGTTAACTAACCCCCTCACCCCCCCCCCCCTCACACACACACACACACACACACACACACACACACACACACACACACACACACACACACACACACACACACACGTCCAACCTCGGGGGTGCAGGACAGAAGCTGACCTTATATTTTGTTGAGATGCTTGTCAAATACATAAATCTGATACAATAGCCCCTGCCTGTGTAAATTGATATCTATCATATCGCATCAGTGTCAGATTAACCACAAAAGTGTATATACAAGAATTACAACTGTTTTTTCTATGGGTTATCGTTATTTTTTTAAACTGAATTTGAAAAAGAGATAATTCCAACCTGTATAATTCAATATCGATCACTCTTGTCTAGTCAAACTGTGCAGATATGGAACGTGTCTCTTAGGCGGGGTAGTTCCTCAAAGAGTGTAAACCATACCTCCATCAAATCTCGGTGAAAGTACTCATCTATATTTAGGGGGGAAATAAAAAAATCTAATAGAAAAAAATCGTTCTTTACAAATCAGACCCCTAACCGATGTTCAGATTTAAAATTAAGCGATCCATTGTCAGGTGTTGGAGAGGAGTTGATCAATTAGGTCCAACAGGAAAGCACAATAGGATGTCGATCAAAGGTTAAGTCCTACCAACGCAAGCGCCCTCGTTGCGTGCAGACAGGGCCACAACCTGTGAACGTATGCAACTTTACGTCATAGAGGAGAAGGGAGTTCGCCCTGCAGTGCTCTCATGGCTTTTTGGTGGTCGACCTCCCTGTGGTCAAGGTGGGGTTGAAGATAAGAGGGGAGGGACAGGTGGCGGGACACGGCGCGACTTCCCCCGTCACATTCCCCCCCTGGAGCGCCCGGCCTCTCCCTGCGTGACTTCCCGCCGACCACACTTCACACGACAGTATTCGCACCCCACAGAGAACCACCACTCCAGCCATCAACAAAGCCGACGGAGACAAAAATCGAGAGCAAAACTGTCCAGCAGTTACTGCATGGGGGCTTGCCAGGGGTTGATTAGCAATGGGTACTAACAAGCAAAAGCTACCCTTTAAAGATGAACTACAGGAATGACTCTCTGAGGATCTCACACAAAAAAGGAAGACCCGCCCCCTAACACAGGTGCGAGTGGGTCTGTGTGTAGGTTGTCAGTGTACCTGACCCATGGATACCGCCGGGGACATGTCATAGAAACTGAATATGATGACCTTTAAATGCTGTAGAACATTTATACAATTTAATAGTGAAGCTAGATTTCGATTCACAAATTAATATGATAATGGGATATATGGGAATTATAAAATCTTTGATCTCACATAATAAATCCCACATCGTTTTCTTCAAACGTTCACAGAATCTAGCAAATAATAGAGTAAGAAAAACCTGAACAAAACTTTATAATTTTGATCTTTTGACATAAGAATAAATCACAATTAAATTGTTCGGACTTAAAACTAACAATATGTAAGGAAATCACCAGGAGGCGCTATTGTGAACATTAGGAAATCCCTTTAGGTCAGATAAAAGAAAAAAACTGGAGAAAAAAGAGAAGAGACATCAATAGCTTAGCTTTGAGTATTATTTCATGTTAATGATGGATCAGCTCTAAATTCCCGACAAAATTGTCGGCGATCTTTAGGAATCACTTGTTAGAAGGGCGACGGTTTTGCTAGCGCTGAATGTCATTCTTACTATCATTGCGCTGCTTCAACTTGACAATAAACTTTCTATAACACTTAAGGGGGTCGTAGTTCCTGTTTTTGTTGTAGCATTGGCTTCAATTGGATAGCAAATTTATGTTTACGATTACTTTAACGATCCAACTGGAAAGGTTTTGCTCCCGTAATATCTAATCGCATATTCAGGGGGTATCGCTAATTCTTACGATGGGATAACAACACAGCACTTCCAGGGGCACATACTCAATGAGACAGAGGGAGATTCGTTAGTTCCTTAAATAGATACAGGGGACACCAACTCCATAACTGGGCTGACATCTTGTGGTGTGCATCGCTATTTGCTTAAGGTAGAAAAGCAACGGATAGGGGTTGCGATGCCACCACAACTTACGTTTAAAAGATTGGCGTTGGTGACCGACAACTTTATCGTAACCCATAGATCTGCGTGGAAGCAGGGTTTATGCAGCATTGGCTATGAGGTAGAGGAACAAGGTAGCTGTTTACAGAACAGAGTCCAGGGGGAGGGACAGAGAACTGATAATGAGGGTAATTATTAATGCACGGGGTGACGGAGGCCAGGCAGACTGCACCGAGAGGGTGCCGCTAAGTGGGGGATGTAGTGGGTGGATGAGAGAGTGGATCCTGGGGTGTTGACTGGGGGAACAATAAATAAAAAGATGTTGTGATCGAGAAAGGTTTTAAGGGAGACGTGGTATTTTAGAAAGGGGTGTTAGATTAGGCAAAATGCACAGGAATAGTTGATAATTATAGCCCAGAGTCATAAGCATATAAAAAAGTTATATAGTTGGAGTAATAAATACAAGATGCTATACATAGACAACACAAATTGAAACAAACGCCGAGTTATAAGGGGTTTTTTTAATTCACACCTATTATGGTAAATCCTGTTCTCTTGAATCAGCACAGTATCAGCATCAGCTCCTCGGAACTGGTGGTTATGACGACCCTGACATGGCAACAGAAATGGAATCCGCCAGTTAAAGCTCAAGGAGAAAATATACCGTGGCTACAGGCTGTCTCACAAGAACGCCACACTGCAAGCAGACCCCCGCAATGCGAAGTTCTCAAACCAGCAGCCCCCAACAGCATTGGCTTACAACATTCTTGCGGTGAACTCGCAGCCCGCCAAAAGAAGCAGCATGTCTTTTCACCTCTGCAGACACTCAACTCACCCTACTCTCTAGACTACTTACCACCCTAGAACAACTCGCGATCGACCTATCAGAATTACAATCACCATAATTCCTGCACTCTCTAGTTTCACCCACACTACTAGCAGAATCACTCGATCAGCTAGCTTTAGGTCTATCGAACAAAATTTAGTTTACTCTAGCCTCACCTTACCCCAACCCTTTTACTACTTACAACTTATCAACTCCTTCAACCTGGTAAAATACCTCATTATAATTGAATTTGAGGTCCCAATTGTACCCAGGCCCTGCACCTTTAACCTCTTCAAGTTAGTCTCTCGCCCTGTACCCTTTGACATAGTTTCTTAGAAAAGCTCAGGTGGGACTTTCAAACCATACCTTTTCCGTGACAGAGGAAGGGACTCATACATACTCAACACCTTGAAATATTCTCAGTATACAGACAGATAGGGACAGAGAAAGTTAGACATACAAACATATGTCCAGACAAGGAGAAAGATATACAGAAGAGATATGAGACAGACACTGGCACAGATACTGAGAGATATAGAGACAGAGATTCGGACGTTCACAAACAGATAAAGACAGAAATGTATGTAAATACAGATCCAGACAGACAGAGAAAAACTTTATATCTATCCAGGAATGAGGTAAAATGTGCATGACAGATATTTCTTATTCATCATGTCTGGGTATGTATAAGTTACTTTCAAACGATATTGTTACAAACCCGGCCAATCAAAAGTATACGGTATTTGTTACAAATAGAATTTACTACTTTAAACATAAGTTGCACACTGTTCTCTTCTTCCTTCTATGCTACACACAGAGTAGCATATACTATAGAAGAAACTATGAGACGATTACAAGAGGACCAAGAATTCATTGTTACCCTACTCATCTGGGCTGCTCAGACTGGCTGGATCAGTGAGATGTAAGATACGAGTGATATCAGAACACACCAACTGCACGTCAATAAATGTGCACCACGATATTTTGTGCATCTGTACTTTGTATTAGGTCTGCTCTATACAGGCCTTACATTGTCCCCTCATCTCAAACACAGAAAAGATGCATTTTTGTGACTCATCACAACGATCGCTTCAGAGAGACTTATTCTGAACGTCACCTTTCGATGGAGTTGATGAATACCCTGTCATTTTGTTACCTGTCAGAGTTCAAGGATTTATCTTAAATTTCTCAGTTTAGAGTATGTCATTTTAGAGTTTAAAGAGAGCCTTGATTGGGATCGAATGGAAGCAATTATCAGCACCCCATATTAGACAATTTGCTTTAAAAATGAAGTTCAAAGTCATTTACCTAAAGGTTAAACATGATGATCTTTAAGTATTGAAGAAGGCACACTTCGCTTGAAAATTAGTGGTTACTGTGCTGGATTTTATTTTAGAAATCAATTTTAATATCTAGATAATTGTGTCGAAATTATGAAAAGGTACATATCAATGTATCGCTGCCCCTAAATTTGAAAGAATGGAAGAGAATTACAGGTTTCAGTAGATTTCGTATATATAAATTAAACAATTGAAAACAGGCCCATTTTACCGTTTGGTTTGGGACTAGCTGGATAAAACATTTCATCTTATTCATTTGTTATTGAAATATGTCAGAAGGAGCTAGCTTAAGTGGATAAATGTCAATATCTGAAAATTGCCGAGTGGGACCACCGTGAATTGTAGGATATGCCTTTAAGGAATGATCTGTGTTTAGTCTCAATTGCTTTCTTAATGCGTCGTGCAATATTAGGAAACGTGCTTACTGCGGATAGAACAGTTCTCAAAGTCAGTCGTTGTTTTCATATGGTCTGACGTCATGAGCAGAAGGACGTACGAAATCGACCAATGGTCGAGAACGAGAACTGTTTCTGTCACAAAGAGGAACTTGGCTTATTATTATTATTATTATTATTATTATTATTATTATTATTATCATTATTATTATTATTATTCATTTTCAAATAATTTATAAACGCCATTTTAAGCACTATCAAAGTTGTCCGTTCACAACTCTTCCCAATCCTTACGGCCCGCTGTCAAAGCGCACGGATAGCACGGATATCATTATTACTGCATCTCTATAGGTCAGGAAGGCATATTAGGGACTAAGGTGGGATTCGGATTCAAAAAGTGTTTCCCTACAAATTCTTATAGATTGACACGTGTTGCATATCTAATTAGTTTAAGGAAGTATTTGTTTGTAAATAATAGCTAAAGGAAAAACATTGTCTGAAATTATAATATAAAAATATAGCATCGTTTCCAACCAAGCCTTACATCTCCATTTCGTGCCTAAAGGGGCATTTTGCTACTTTTCTATTTTGTCAACAAAAGAGTCCATTTTGACTTCTACTATGAGCACAATAAGAGTTAAGGTATCAAAATGATCTTCAAAGAAACATCTACATGATTAAACTGGGCTTTGATTTTGCTTCCATATGGAATTGTATGGAATCTTCACTCATATTTTAGAAGTCAAACATTTTGCCTAAATTTTAGCATGATTTCAGGAAAAATATGTTAAAAATGAAAACAGATAAATTCCCTCAACAAATTCAAAATATATATCACAATAAAGCCCATAATCTCTGTTTTGATATGGTACCACTTGTATATCTGTATTTTTTATTACAGCCTGAGTTATGATAACTTTTGTATAGCAAGTCAATAATAACTAGTTTTCAGTCCCCAATATGGTTGCGAGACCTATAGCAGGGGTTAGTATTTATAGACATTCGCACAGTATATCATGATAGTTTTATATCTTTGAATGGATTAATTTTATGCTATGCCATACACTTTTAAACATACTCCTCAAATAACGTCCACTCTATTGCTGGGCTCTATCCAAGCTCTGAATATGAGTCTTAATCTATTAAGGAATAATGACTACATCCAGTAACATGAACCTCCAGTTCTCATACGCGGCCCACTGGCTGCGTTCGTTGATAACTCACAGATAAAAAAGGGGAGACAAATCATGTCAATGTTTGCTCACGTATCCTTATTAGGGCAACTCATAATGAATTATGTATTGAATGACGGCGGAATAGGTAGCTCATAATGAGTTGCTCTTTATTCTATTGCCACCATGATATATTGCCCTCTCACATTTCGCTATTTAATTTCTTAGTGGACTGCTTCTTCGGAAATGCCCTCAACGTTGGGAGGTGTCACTACAGTGCGCTCCCCCGGCAGGTTTTGAGCGTGGGCGCACGTATAGGGGTAAACGTCTGGGTAAAGGTGGAGGGGTGTTATAGGCGGTGTTTACACAAACGTGACTGTAAACGTGATGACCGTCTGGCGAAAGGTCGCCAGGTGGTGTTCTCAGAAAGAAAATGGTCTCCAAGTATGGTTCACACACGAGGTACCTCAAGAGTTTACATTAGACGAGTTGTTATCTTCCCGCTGCTCATGGTGGTGCCACATGTATAATCATCTGAGGATTCACTCTGCCTAAATTGAAGCTGAACGTATCCCGGCGTTTACACAAGACGATTCTGGCCGGGGACTCTGGCATTTTGCACCACCTGACGACTATTGAACACGCTGTGACGCCCGCGACTATTCCAAGCGGGCTTGAATTAGTCGTCTACACTGGTTGCAATTCTGTGATGACTTATAGTCGCCAGTGTAAATGCTTGGGTACATCCTGAGGTCGACGACTCTTGCCGTGGACATTGCCAGCGCAAAATCGTCCGCATAATCGTGAAGTGGTGCCTAACCTGGCGTTTACACTAGACGATCATAGGCGGCAACTTTTCAATTTAGCACCACCTGACAACCTTTCGCCTTAGGTTTCAGCCTGAAAATTCCATTTATATGGATAGGTATAATGTAATGGAATCAAGAAAACACTGCAACCTCGGCGATTATCTGATACCGTCGTGCAGTCGGTGGTACTACCAATACAGGCTTTTAGGTGGACTCAATTAATCGGTGGCATTTTGTCGACCAATAGAGAATGGCCTTTATGGGGTTAAAGAAGAGGGTTATCTCATAGAATATGCACGTAGAGTCACCAATAACTAAGTGGGTCCCTGCCCGCGACTCTTCAGTTGCTGACTGGCCCGGAGGGACGCACCGCCTTGTTCTACACATGTAAGTAAAGGCCTCCACGTCTGTCTCCTCCAGGGTTTGCCTGAGGTGCTATGTAGGTAGCAGGAGGAGGGTGTCTGTGAGAGTGGGAGGGTGGGTACGTGGATGTGTGAGAGGTTCCTCCTACACCTCCACCCCTTTTTTTCCTTTCCCAAGACCGGTACGCTGGCCACCTGTGCCGAGGCTTTTTGTCGCGGCTGTACATTGTGGGGAATCGCTTGTGGGTACCGCGGGCGACCGCTGGTTCCTATGTGCCCCCACACACACCATCCCACAGACACAGACTGAGAGCCGGCGCCGTCTCCGGAGAGGGCATCCTAATCGAATGCGGGCGGCAACAGTGGCGCCGTAAACGCCACGTCGAGACGTCAGGACAATCTGCCTTTTGTTCAGTCTCCGTTCGCGCCTGCGCAGACTGAACTTCCGGCTACGTGCCGAGACGACGCATGCGTGCAGCCACGTCCGGTCGGCGCCGCCGGGGACCTCCCCTCCCACCTTTCCCACGCCGCCAGCGCTACCTGCACGGGACTTACAGGGGAGCAGGTCACCCGGCGTTTATACTTGACGATTATAGCTGATGATTTATGAATTTAACAATATCTGACGATTCTGACTTGAAATCGTGAAGTGTAAATGACAAAATTTTGAAAGAGGAGGACGATCATAGATCGTCACTTTTCAGAATATGGCACCAACCGCAATTTTGGCAACGATTCTATGCTGTCGATAATTTCTAAGCGGCTTGATTTAAGATTGTATAAGCAATCAGTCGTGAACCGCCTCTTCTTTTGGCCAGAAACTCATCTGCATCGACGATCACGATTATTTTCACCTACGATTATCTTATGGGGAATACATAGATTCAGCTGTAGTCAGGGGTTAACCCTCAGACGATTAGGAAGAACTATAGTCAGTGCAATTAGATATTGAATAAACGGGACTTTTTTGGACGATTATAAATCGTGTATAGTGTAAACCCTTGAAGCACTTCTTAGATCAACGATTTTTTTTTCTCATGGAGCATCACCTCACGATTTTTCCATTTCCGACTTGCAGTCGTCCCATTTTAAGTCGCCTCGTGACACGCCGGCTGAGGGAAGCATTGGGGATAAGGGCCCCGCAGATTGTACACAGTCCTCAGGGTGTAGTCCGGGTTTCTGGGTGTAGCCTGTCGTTAGCAGCCAATTGCTCTCAGACCTCAGAGGCCCATTGGGGAGAAAGTGGTTAGGCAGGCGGGCTGGAATTGGCTGTTGGCCTTATGTTGGATCCCTACCCTTTCGGCTTTGGTAATACACGTTTGTACCACACTACAACGTACTAGATCTACAGTGAAAATTGAAGGTTATGCTGATAGTTCATAAACCTGAAAAAAAGTCCAGAAAGGTGAAGAATGTACCAACATTAACATATTAGACCCGTTAAGAGTGTGTCTATGGTGTTTTGTGTTTTGATATGCGGGTTATCTTGATCTCATATTCATTTCGAAATTTATTCATCCATAAGTAGATGAAGTATTTCCCTGGCTGACTTTACACAAACACTCAAAACACGCACACTTATCTTTTTTGATATAAAGGTACAGCGAGTCTAGTCATCGATTGCTTGTATCGATTAAATGATGAGGGTTTCCCTACCAGCAAGATATGTGGAAATTTTAATCGAGGGCAATCTGATATTGACAAATTTACTGCTTTTTGCAGCAGACCACATCCAGCTGAATATATCAGATATCTGATTGCATCCTCAACAATATCAGCACACTTTGTGTACACACTTCACATCATGGAATTATTCTCCTAAAATCAGATACTCTCTAAAATTACTTAATTATCTTGGAGACTAAGGTAAAAGGGTTAAGAAATTAATGTCTTCATCTTTACATTATATACAGAAAAGACCCTTGCGTCTGAACTGGTACATGCTAAGTTATTCCTCTCATAACATTGTTCCATACAACTCACCCACTATATGTATATACTTGACCTGTATAGTTATTGTGAATGGAATTATAACTGCCCTCAGAAGGCACAAAAAACTGAAATTGATCCACTTATAAAAGCGTTTATCTTATCCCCGTGTAAAGTGGCACCCATGAAAGCGGTCACCCCGCGTAAAAGGACAGTATAACTCTCGGTACCGATTGCTTCTCAACCCCATGTAAGGGGTGACCCTGGAGGGACACATTATCTAATCTAGGAAGGTGGCATGGGGAAACACTCCGGTTTATCTGTATCGCTTGTGTGTGATGTCTGCGTGGCGCATAAGGCCCGTTTCCATTGGCCGATTTCCCTTCGCCGATCTACAGTCAGGAACCACCGACGGACTTTTGGCACTGTGGACCCAATATCGGTCAATGGAAACAACCAAGGTCGTGAAATGTCCCACGACTTTTTCTGCTTAGATTATGCAATGTGGCACCACCCACCACTGAGTGTAAGCTAGTTCACTGAGTGAAATCTACTACCCTCAGCGATTTTACTATACGGACCCATAGTCAGTGACACCACCGACAGACGATCTGTGTAACTCAAAATGTCTAAGCAATCTTCATCGGTCAATGGAAACGATCAAACTTTATTCAACAGCCCCCCGTTATTTTTAGACTTTTTTTCACGGGTATTTGCATTTAGTCTTGGTACTCACATAATACATTACAATACAGTGATATTTGGTTTCTTATCAATTTCCCCGTTTTTAGTACACTCGTCAGTGTATTGTTTACGGAGTCAGAATTACGAGAAATAACATTTCAATAGAGGGACTGTTTCATCTGCTTTCCTATCATGTCCCCACGTTGTAATTTCCAATTAACACGCAAAACTCGAATCTGGAGGGTGATCCTGCTGCAGCGTAAATGTAGGAGAAATTAGCATCTAAATAAGTGAATGACAGAACAAAACTGATTATGGTTGAAAGTCCTGGGAATCACATACATATTTTATAACACATTGTCCATCAAACGATTTTATTTACATAAAATAAAGTATGGCGCGATACTCCACTTATGAGTTAGGCCCGGCGTCCACCTACTACGATAGAATCGTAGACCTCCCGATATGGCACCGATACAAAATGTCAAAATCGGTGCCATATCGGGAAGGTGCAAAATCGTAGACATATGTCTAGACAAGCCAATCCACCACGCATTGTATGGGGGTTTTATCGGTGTCTATCGCAGAAACGTGGTCAACTGCCCCGATATTAGGTAACCTTCCGACGCGATTTTGATTTTTTATCGGGAGGTGCATCGTAGGGCATATCGGAGCCATATCGTAGTAGGTGGACGCCGGGCCTTAGAGAACTGAACGTGGTAATGTTTAGTTTCCTTCAGTGAAAAAGGGATAACTCTAAATCAACTTACATGCTTATATCATCCCGGATATGTATATATGTGTACATTTCTTTGGTACTTCTATATGACCTAATGCCTCATTTTGTTCAAATATAATTTAACAATACAAACCCTAAAGATGAGGTTAAAATGATTCATTTATCTATGTAGGATAAACACCATAATACACATTTCTTCTATTGTTAACTTGACTTGAGTATCTGTTCACTTATAAACATATTTTTCGTTGTATTAAAGTTTCTCTTTCTTTATGGTATAGAAATAATATACTTTTCTCTTACTCCTGTGTATACAGAATAAAAGAACGGTAATGTAGGTGTACATGTATTAGGAACAACCTAGTTGGAAGAGTTATGAAATATTTCCTGTAATTTGGCTGACGATAATCTAGTGCTTTATGCAAGTTCACTGGATCCAGCAACGGCAAAGGTTAATCTACAAGCAGATGTTGTCAATAAAAACTTTTAAAAAAACAACAACAAAAAACAATAGTTCTTTTACCAAAATACAGATGAATTGTAGATTCAGATCATGGATAAACCTCAGTTGATCGTGATAAGAGTAAACTCATGTTGATGATAATTTCCATGTCCTGTAAAGATAACGCGATCACAGCAGCCTTCAGTATAAGTTTCGTGACGACGACAGAAAATATTGCACCGATGTCACCTGTGAGTGTTGCACAGCCGGGCGTCGCCTGCCACATGGCCGTGACAAGGCTGGCTGAGCTGTGTGCGTGTGTCCCTGCCTTGCGGCCAGACTTGACGTGAAGAAAGACTGTGTTGAGCTTTACGCAGGTTCACCTCCCCTCGCCCGGGGCGGGCTGTACCCTGTGAGACAGCCCTCAAAGAAACCATGACGCTCCCTCCAGGCGAATCCATGTCCACTCCAGGGTGGTGCGCTACGTCTAATTCCTCCTCCCTTCACTGGCTCCCTATAGACGGCATGACTATTGTGTTATGGATGTGGCCATCTTCTGCTCTTATGGCACATACCTAGTGTGTTATGGGAGTAGCCATTTTCTACCCAAAAGCGGCACATAGCTAGAGTGTTATGGAGGCATGTCTCTGCCTATAAAACACTAAGTGTCGGGTGTAGTTATCCATCGATTTCGTTTGGCTTGTTATAGAAGGGTTTGGGCCTCGTCTGACGATTATTATTGAATTATAACAACTGATGAAATAGGCGATAATCGATGGTTTTGTGGACCGGCCGCCGTAAACCAGGAGAGGTTGACGTGTCGTAATACACTCGCCAGCGCTCGTGTATTACGACGTCAACTTCGAGTGGTTAACAGAGCTGCCAGTCCACATTAACATCATTTGCTGCATTTATTATCCATCTTTTTGAATAAATTTAACTCAGTAATTGCCATATTGAAGGGTATAACAATAGGGACTTTTTCTTTGCACTATAGCACAAAGGGACTTTTTTTCCTATATACCATGGTTTTGAGGCCGTATAACACAAATGTGAATCAGTTTACCACATATATGGTATCTGACAGGTTTTATAAAATGGGTCGTGGTTTACTGAGTCCCCTTACATTTTCAATCGGGTCTAAAAGTTGTATACGATGGATAATAAAGCAGTTTTTCCCTGACTACAGCGATGCTATCATACAATCCCCTCTACTCATCAGAGGGTACGTTTTGGCAATGTGTTGTCAGAACATCAGGGGTAAACTGTGGAGTACCGCAGAGAAGTATCCTGGGACCCCAATTGCTCAGCTACTTCATTAAACCTTTCCCTGCAGCACTCAGTTCCCCTACTTAGCATTACACGGCAGGCATTGCCTGCATAAACGACCCTTCTACGGCAGGTACCTTTTTTTGGAAAATAGCAATGTCACATGATGTGTCATGTGATTTGAGTAATTTACCTTGGTAGCTGATGATATTTTGTTAAACCAATATGGCGTTTTTACTATGTTAAAATTTCTTTCAATTCAAGCAATCATTTTTTCATTTATTGAATTTTGTATATAAGTATCTATGATGCCTAGAGGTGTCATGCTGCGGTAGCCAGGGGAATGTCTGGAGGCATCATGCTGCAGTTAAAGGGTTAATAATATATAGGATTGAGTAGTTTCGGTTCTTAGCATCTCTTCTATGAAGATGACTTGGTTTATATACGTCAGCTAGCAATATTGATGTATCATGAATGTAACTGCAAAATTATAAGAACAATGGTACTCTGCTTAATGAGTCTAAACCGAAAGAATGAGGTTTAGACGTGGCTTAGCGAAAGATTTGTGCGTCCTGTCCCACCGCAAATTTTTTCCAACTACGGAGTTTTTCGAAACAAAAAAAAACCCAACGGAACGAGAAAATTACAAAAATACTAAACCGAAAGTATGCCCTTTTTGCGCTAGACAACTGAGAACAATATCAGTGATATTATGATCTCTAAGTAGATCATAACTATGGTCACTGCTTTTCAGGAAGTATAGCGTGTCAATAAAACTCCTAGTTTGCAATAATTGCTGTTACCTTGAAGTTACCATTGAGAGTCATTTATACTGGGAAAGATGTGCACCAGAAACTAATAGAATATATGTTACCTTAGATATCAGACTTGGAATTTATAAATCAGCCTTTATTCAACTATAGGGTATTTCATAATTGCTGGAACTAGCATTCACTCTTTGTCTTTTAGTTATACACCGCCCTGCCCTCTAGGTACAGTGAAATTTGTTTGTTGCTAGATTTGCTACCCACCCCTGTCTGCGCTGAACTACAACTTAGGGGTTGGCAGGATCCGATCTCCAGCCCCACCCTGCTCGTCCCTCGAAGCAAAGAGTGTTTTTTGGACTCCTTATAATATAGAGAAACTTGACTTTATATATTCACAGTTAAAAAAATTGATAAAACATTAGTACCCTTATATTATTAAATTATGATTGCTAGACTGACGTAGGGCCCTTTGCATCTACCCCGAATTACCACGACGTGTCAAGGCTACTGTCGATCGGATCCGACCAGAGCTAACGTGCGTAGAAAATGTCTGCTCTGGTGACCAGTGTACCTTGTGGCTAGCTTTGTCCTGTATAATATACAGTAGGTGACTGTATCATATACACAGTAGGTGTCAGTGTTCTTTACGTTTAATCTTTCAGCTTTAAAATTGCATCCAAACTTGATACAATCTTGATCTTGCTTTTACAAACATTCATGCACACAGTAACCACCCTACTGGACTTATTTTCTATAATTATTATGAGGCATGAAGGTGACCTTGTATGCTCCGATCGAAATCGTAAAACTTAGAACCCTAAGCAACTACAAGTGTATCCAAGTCTTTACAGATGACACCGGGAGCACCGATGGAGATCTGGGGACAGGAAGGATTCGGCGCGTGGTCGGATGGGCGTCCGGAGACTGATCAGGAGTGGGGTTAACCTTCTGTGAAAGATAAAAGCCACCCAGTGGCCTCCTGCCAAGGCTTTGAGCATTTACATCAGACGGACTGATTCAATTTGACACACACATATATATTATATATACATGTATATGAATGAACCGGTAGATGCTGTCACTTTACAGATATCGCCTTCACTGTGTGACCTTTATTTTATTCCTGTGCCAGTATGTTACACAAATACCAACCTCTGCTTGGAAATTTGGTATCAAATATATACCAGCAGAGTGTGGTGGTACAAAATGATGTACCACCCTACTTAAATTACACATTCTGATTGGCTGAAAAAAATTACTTTTCATAGAAATGTTCCGGTGTATAGCAGTGACCTGTGGCACTCTGCTAATTGGTTTGTACAAAGTTCATGGGAGTTGAAGAAAAAAAAGAGTAAAAACTGTGCTTGGAGAGTATTCCGCACTCGATTTTCAGTAAGATGTCAACAGATATACGAGCATGCTTTGAACCTAGCTCAGACATCATCACATTTCCATATGTAATTCATCAAAATACTTACATTTGAAGGTATGATAAAATTGAAATATATTACCTAACTGGTACATACTCGTATACCTTGTTTCTTTCTATAAAAATATTCGACTCGCTCTGCGGTACGCGATACCAGTAAGGTATATACATTGTTATCTTTATACGGCATTCTAATGACACAAATGGCGGGAATATTATTGATGAATGAGCATGCAATTGTCAAAATAAGATTTCAGCCATTTTAATTAATTGAATATACATTGAGAGTAAGTAGATCATCCCTTTTTTAACTATAATCCCCAGTTAGTGTGTTATCATGTTGCTTTCTCTTTATCCATAGCCAGGGGAATGCCTGGAGACATCATGCTGCAGTTAAAGGGTTAACACTTAAATTTGCAGCCTTTGCTCTCCCCACCCCTATCCTTAGACTCTTATTTAACAGTATGTGTGTCTGTTTTTTCTTCCTTCCCCCATTAAATCATACTTAAAACCTGCTTATTCTATTTGAATAAATATAGGGAAGTATACTTACATGCTATGATATTTACAAAAGACAATATATTGCATAACACTGCCGACGATGAGTGAACAGTTTGCATGATACATTATACACAGACTATATATTTGATTTGAACTATACTTGTGATTAAGTGCAAATTAATTAAATTGAATGGGCGTCGAGGTGCATCGGCGGGTCTGAATTGTGCGTCGGCGTTTTGTTGGTTTTAGGTCTTAAAGTTTAGCTGGGCACTCCCACGTCCCATGTTATATAACGAAATGATAATACAGTCAGAAACTCATACTCGCGACAAATAAGCAGGTGATTAAAAGTAGCCAAGCGATCGTTGACCTTTTATAGGCCGCGAAATCATATTTTAGACTGAAAACTAGTTATGTTGGACTCATAACCAAGGCTGTAAATATGATACAGATTTGCAAAAGGTATCATATCAAATCAAAGATTATGGGCTTAATTGTCATAAACATTTGGAATTTATTGAGATGATTTGTCTGTTTTGATTTTTGACGTATTTTCTCGGAAATTATGTGAAGATTTAGGGGAAGTGTTTGACTTCTAGAAAATGAGTGAAGATTCCATAAAATTCCATGTGGAAGCAAACCAAAACCCAGTTCAATCAAGCATAAATATCCTTTATAATCATTTTGATACCTTTGTTGTACTCACAGTAGAAGTCAAATGGACTGTTTTGTATTCAAAATAGAAAACTAGCAAAAAGCCCCCTTTTGTGATATCTGCCATATGTTAAAGCACTGTCATGGTAGGCAGAAAATGGAGAAGAAAGGCTTGATTAGAAATGATGCAATAGTTTTATAACTAGTAGTTTTTAATCTATAAGATTTCTAGGGAAACACTATTTTAATCCGGATCCCACCGAAGTCCCTAAATGCCTTCCTTGCCTATAGTATTTGCTATTTTACTCACTACAGTACCTCCTATCCTTGAATCTCTGGAATTTTGTATCTCTCGTGAAGTATACTTAACAGTTGTCGGTCTTTCAGCTTCTAATGCATCAACCCTGTCGATACACTCAAGGATTCTGATGACACTCGACCTTTTTGCTGAGTTAAGTAGACTGCTCTCAGGGCTCTATTCTGTACATCACATGTGTGAGGCCTATTATTTCCAAGTGCCGACGAAATGATCGGTGATTTTTAGGAAGCACTGATTCTAATATGCAAATGAGGGGAAGATGGTGCAAGCTCTAAAATATCCACGCAAAAGATCGGCGATTTTTAATATCGTGGCTCTTTTTCCACTTGCTGACACACTTTCTAAAATATCTCTGACCCAATTGATCCTCGACAGAATCAGCCCATGGTGAATTGGTCAGCACCAAAAGTGTTTGGAAGTACCAAAAGAGGCCCAAACTAGGAAATGGAACCTGTATAGGTCCGTTTCCCTTGGCCGACGAGCATAGATTATTTTAGCCCATTTCTATTGGCTATCACCGATATACAGTGAGGAACCACCGACGGACCTCAGCACTGCTGACGCAAAATGTAGGTGGGCTATTAGGATAACCCTTATATGATAGCCGGCAAAATTATCAGAGGCCAAATGCTGGCAGGTGGAAACAGGCTGAAACATACGATTTTTAGAAGGAAGTGTCAATCTTCTCGTCCTAGTGCTGTCAATGACATCAGGGAGCCGTTTAATATCTGACAGGATTCTCCTTAGACGGTCATATGACTGTCCTAGCACTGTAATAGGAGGGACCTCGTTAAAAAATCATGGATTGTCCTTTCAAAGGACAGGGAAAGGGACAGAGCCTTGAAATGTCCTCCCATGCTGTTTGATAAACCTGTCACTCTCCTGACTTCGATCCTGAATTCATTCTTTTAGAAGGACATCTCAATAGGTGTTTTTCCTGATGCTGGTAGTCTAACTAACCACAACTTAATCAAAGTGCACTGTTGAATAGTATCCTTCAAACGTCTATCAATTGTATGTAAATAGAACATTTATTCTCCATTGAATAATAAGAAAAGATATTTTCATAATCGAAGAAACAAAAACTCACTTAGACTTGTCAAGGGTTTAAACACAGGACCTTCTGAAAACCACTGATTACCGGGACAAACACATAGAGCAACCCATCACAGGATGTCGTTCCCCTTGAACTGTCCTTCTGAAAGTATAGGTCAGGAGAAGGAGAATAAACTATGGACACCACTGATTTATCACTATGACTTTTCCAATCTGGTTATTCTCCTCCCAGAAACTCCCCTCACATTTTCATTATCGAGAGGATATTTAGAACTGTGAATTCGCTACCACATTGTAGGAGAAGATCCAAAAACATGTGAGGATGATGAACTACAACATTAGCACGTGAGGCTTTAACAAATTTTCGTAGAGAAAAATTATATAAAATCTGACATTACTTCTGGACTTCTTGAGAAACAAAATGGCTACGGACAGTATATTTTAGAGATCCTTTACATAGATGTTTATAGATATGAACATAATGTGATATTTCACCCCTTAGCAAATTACCATAGGGCTGGAGGGATTTTCACAGCCTGACAACCGAGCACAGATCGTCGCTTACAGGAAACGATTATGAGCGACAATTCTTAAATTTAGCACCAACTGACATTTCGTTTAAACACCAAACGACTTATGACCAGAAATCTTGTAGAGTAAGCACTGACGTTCTACTTGGGTCGATGATTCTTGGTAACACTTTTTCTCCGGGAGAACCACCTCACAATTTCCCACTAGATATACGGTCATCACGTTTTCGGTGGTCTAATTCAAACGCCGGTATAAATGATAAATCAACACATTTGATCGGTATGACAAAGTACATACAAAGATGCTTAAGTGCCTAGCATATAGAAACACCATAGGATTTATATAATTATAACTTAAGTCGAACTGGAAGGAGACAAATTTATTAAACAGTAAATTTTTATGATACATATTCCGTGGCGAGGAATTATGCCCTAGGCATGGCATGATTATACAAAGCCCTAGAGTTAGATTGATTATTTATCGGTGTGGACGGGCGGGTTCAAAACGGTCCTGAGCGTCCGTATAGGCTGCTTAGTTCTTGCGTACACCGCTTGGTGTAGACAGTTCTTGGAGTAGACACAAGGTGGCGTAGACGTTCTCCTCTGTCTAATTACAAGTGAATTTTCAATTCACCACAATTTGAGAATATCTCTTTAATTAGACAGCTAACAACTGTTCAATATTACCTTTGAAAATTACCGATTTTGGTTGATATTTCTGAAAATTATTCTTTGTCTTTAGACTGTAAATGGTTATCAGTATGAAATCATAATAGATAAAATTGATCAGCCTTTGTCAAGTAACATGGAATTTGGAAGCTCGTTTGGTAAAAGCTCATTTTATTATATTACGAAAATATCATGGCTTATATTACAGCACCTCAGTCTCGAGAGGAAGAAGGATGGTTTACATATTGTTCAGGGGAATGAGCCTGGCTGCGACACGGCCCTGACATGGCTGGAATGACAAGCCCTGGAGGCTTTGTATTCAGACCACCTGAAGCGAGTGATCGCTAATGCTTTTGGGTACAGGCAGACTTGACGCCTGGACAAGAGGTAAGAAAGGAATACCCTCTCAAAACACCTGGTGATACCCCGGCCAATACCAAGCATATGGTGCAAACTAAAGTTGCTTAGCAACCAATGGTGATCAATCAGTGGGATGACGCAGCAGTCTGTTCTGTGGAGGCTCAGGGACATCGAAGTGGAGGACCCCCAGGCCTCTCAGCTACCGTCAAGAAGGCGGCTTCTGTGGATGACATAAAGTGTCTATAATGTGCCACTGGGGGCTTACTGCATGACATAAGGCCAGTCATGATAGCAAACAAAATAAAGAGTGAATGATTCGGTATGGAATTTACAGAAGCAAGGACAAGAACTGCCAATGACTTTGATTTCAAATGCATCGTCATTCCCTTTGGAGATTATGACAATGATTATAAATACATGTAAACTACCATCCTCATTCCGACAATTTGTGAGTACACACAGCGTGGTCATGAGATCAGAAATGTTGCAATATCAGTAGCAGGATTTGAAGAGAGGTTGAAAATCTTGCCATTCACACAACATGTTCTCATGCTAACCTCAGGCCAACCCTGCAATTGGTATAAGGTACAGGTACCCATCATGGGACCTTTAAAGCTGTCTCCCAGCAGAATTTTCACAGAGCTAGTGCACAGGACTTAGTAGTTTATGATCTATCCTCTGAGATTAACAGTGAGATCTTCCGATGGCACATGTGCTGACTTGGCTAGTAAGAACAGAGCTGATAACATAGAATTTTATGGAGTCAGAGATGTTCGGAGTGTTTTAAGAAAATGGATATCTTGTGTGCTACATGGAGATATACCAAAGAAAATGATATTTAGTATGTAGAAGGATTCGTGGCCACAAAAAAATAACGTATTTCTGAACTTTATTCTCTTTGTTTTCGATATTTTTCTTCATTTTCAAAGTCATGTCATTTCTCAAAGACAGTCGTTTGTGATCGAGAAATGAAATTGTGAAAGACAAAATCAACAACAGCAAATAAATATAAGCGTAGCAATCTCGGCGTCCATTATAAGAAACTATGTCGGTGTCCCTCAAGGGAGTATCCTAGGGCCAATGCCCTTTAACTGCTTCATTAATGATATTCAGGATGCAAAATGTGTTAGTAACCATATAGTCTATGCTGACGACATGGTATTGTACAATAGTGGTAAAAACCCAACTGCTGCGATCAGCAGATTAAATTATGAACTTCAATTGTTGGATGAATGGTGTCTAGCTAATGTCTTGTTTGTAAATGTCGATAAACCAAAATTATGTGCTTTGGGTTAGCAACTCAAATTAATCGTTTTGATTCTAGTGCTCAAGAAAATATATTGGTTTACAAGAACAAAGAAATACCCACCTGTAACCCATTTGACTACCTGGAAAAGTTCTAGGTAATCAGCTTAGTTGGGAGAAACACAGAATATTACCATGATTTGGATCTGCGTGGTTGTATTTTCCGCGTAGTTGACGCGTAGTAATACTACGAGCGATAGCGAGGAGTCATGCGTAGCATCACATACAAGGAGAATACAGCAACACAGATCAAAATCATTGTAATGTTATATCATTTACTCACCTTTCGACTAATTATTAGGAAAACATTGTAAATAATTAGAAATTCGACGCAAACAGTTCCTATAATACCCGTCAGGTGGCCGAAAAAGCTGTATTCTCCTAGGAGAATACAACTTTCCATTTTCTACACAGTAGCGATATGTAGCTCGATAAGCTTACTATGGCGAATACGTATTAGGTGAGTAATAAATGCATCTATGCAACAATCAAAAAGTTAAACCAAAGACTTTTTCAATTATCAAGAATCCGAAAATATATCAATGAAGAGCGCAGTGTCAAAAGTTACAAAACTACAATAGCTCCACTCTATGCTGACGACATGGTATTGTACAATAGGGATAAAAACCCAACTGCTGCGATCAGCAGATTAAATTATGAACTTCAATTGTTGGATGAATGGTGTCTTTTTTTCCCTTTTTTTTTATAAACTTTTCCTCTATTGTCACATACATCACTTACAGATTAATTAATTATTATTATCATTATTGTCATTATTATTTATATTATTATGATCATTATTATTATCATCATTATTATTATTATTATTATTATTATTATCATTATTATAACAGTCTGATAGTCGGAGCAACAAAGAGAATACTCAGAAAACTTGATCTCGCTGATGTTGCAGAATAGAGGTTTACAAATTTGTGCAAACAAAACTAAATTGGAAATTACCACTGAGGCACTACATGAGCGCTGTAAGGTGGAAAAGCATGAATCACACCATAATTATATGCTTATCATGTTCACAAAACATTTTACTCGGTCTATAATTACGCAACCAAACGTGAAAACAAGAGGCCGGGCAAAAAGATAGGTACCCTTGAGAAGACCAAGAACTGCCTTCTACAAACGGAACCCTGTGTATATAGGGTCCACTGAATGGAATGCTCTCTCCAAAGACCAACAGGTCTGTATCCTAACTGCCTTGTTCAAGAAATGTATGAAATAGAATTAAGCTCTTTGACCAAACTGTATGCATACCATTAGCCCCATCTCATCTCATCGACCTAATGTACTATTTGTAATATTTATTCATTCTATATCACTACCGAGGATTGTACATGTCTCAACAAATGTTCATTGTCTTACATGTACGCGACAAAGAATAGCTGCCTTAGCAGAATGTTACTGTACTTCTAATCCTGAGATTTGAAAAAAAAGGAAGGAAAAGATGCAAGATACTTTGAAAGACCACAGTAGTTGGACTAACCAAAATCGGGATTTTGATTTCAGGCGAATTTTGTAGGTTGACCAACACAGTTCAATGAATGCACCTACTGGACTTAAATCTCCTTATAAAGAATGACAGGAGTAGTTCCTCTCATCTTTTCTTTAAGAACGAGATACCTGTGGAAGCATGTAGGTCTTCGACAGTGTGCACCCTAGACTCCGTCTTCAGGCAACAGCCCAGCCATAGTTTTGGTCCATATGAACAGTCAATTACTCCAAGTTCATCTGTACTGAGCAGGAAACTGAGTGTCCCTACACTGCCACCAATGCCAAGGACTCTCAGTGCCCCTGTACTAAATGGGACGCTGGGTGTACATGTCTCCCAGTATCCCTGAATTTAGGAGGTAAATGGGTGCCGGTACAAAGACACTGGCTCCAAGTGTCTCCATACTTAGAGGGTTTAAGGGTGCACATGTATCTGTGCCAATGACACTTGTATTTCTATCTCTTACTAAATCATAGTGATATGGATTCTGCAGTTTGTGCATGGATATAATCCAGTGCAATGGGATAATTACATTTATATCATGTGTTGATGTCTGTGTGATTTTTAATATAACTTTAAGTCCACAACAGACTCCATTAGTTTCAAATGTAAGTCGGCACGTATCATAGCGGCACGTGAGAGAATGTAGTTAGCTTTTTCTTGCTATACGCGTACAGCACCGATGTCCTACTCCATGTTCCTTCAGCTAAAGATGACCTCAATACCCTTTAGCAGAGATGTATTCCCGGTGTGAGATATCTCCTGCTCTTGTTTCTGATTTTCTTCATTCCAGACTGTATTTCTTCTGCGAATAAATCCTTTTAGATATGGAGGTAGCGAGCCAAATGCACATTCGGACGGGATGATGTCGCATGTGTCTAGGTACATATATATAGAGGCACTGTAATTAATAATTCACTATCAATTCAAGATTATGAATTCACAGATCACTACCGATCTTGGCTATGAATAGGCAAAAATAGATTGCTCTGCGGATAAGCTGCCGTAGACCATGACAAATTGAGACGAGCGTCAGTGAGTATAAAAAAATCAACCCTCAGTGATTTTCAGAGCAGCATGTCCAGAAAACTATTGTTTTTATAGTTATTGCCCATCGTGAAAGAATTAAACCCTGGAATCATATCACATCATTGGGTACTTCCACCAGGCAGGTACCAAGGCCTTGCCGGAGGAACGGGGTATAGGGGACCTATTACTATCAGCTACCAGTGAACTGTTGCCTATAATCACCAGTGTTGTGATATGTAATCTGGGGGAGGGCGATGCGCCTGTGCCACCAGGGACCTGTTTCACTAGTTTTGTGACATGTCTAGATAGCGTGACACGTCTAGATGGCGTCTAGATGGTGTGTCCGGTTTCATAAGAACTATACATTAAACTTCATTTTGTGTGTTCTTGCTTGCACTGTTGGTGTCGCTTTTCATGTGTGTCTAACACCTTTGTCACAAAACTAGTGAAACATGTCCATGATGTGTAGATTTGTCTAATTCTTATGTTTGGGGTCTGTCTTTTCCTATGGGCAGCTACTTGTGTTGTCACAAAACCAGACAACCCAATCTGTCTGTATGGTGTCACAGACATGTCACGAAACTAGTGAAACAGGTCCCTGGTGGATCCAAAGGTCAGCTCTGTGCGGCAGCCCGTCTTCAGGGGAGTTGACACGGAGGCAGTGCCATGTGGAGGAGGGCCCTACCCTGGGGCACGAGAAGACGGAACGGGGGCTATTATACACCTGTGTACCTCAGTCCTATGCGTGTACTGAACTATGCTGAGTATACCGTAAATAAATCATTTTTTCTCAGAGGTAAACTGTACGGCCCGCTTTGCCACTTACAGGATGATAAACAAAAGCTAGGCATCTCATCATGGACGGACCAGAGGGTGATCAGAGGTGGTTATTCTTTGATTCAAATTGGTTGAGGATGTATAAGAAAAGGACAACCGACCTGCCGTTTGATCTTAAAATTATTACGAACTCGTGCACGGACACCGTCGGGGCAAGTTTTTGCCGGTATATTTTTAGTTGTAACAATTTTAGATAAAAGGCCTAGTGTGACATCGCGTCGTGAGGTGGAGCATCCTATTAGAATATCCGAGGATTTATATTTAATATCAAGTACATGGACCGATTAATTACTTACAAATATGTAAATCGTATATCTGGAAATATAAGCCGAAAAACTAAAAATGTACGTGACCTCATCGAAATTTGTATGAAGAGTATAGTGTCTTCTGGCACCGCATTAATGCGAACACGTTAGCCATAATGAAAATATAAAAAAAGCCTTTTAGCAGTAACCCTAGGATAATTTAGAGGACTAGATAGTCTCATAAAAAGCCTTTGATTAACCATAATGGTGACATTTAAAATTGATTTGAAAAGCACAAAGTTGCAGGTATAAAGTAATATTTTCTTAGAAATGATGGGACCCTTTCTGGGGCATACACAATATGTACGGAATTATTTCTAAATTTTGACTGCCGATCTTGTATTTCCCCCCATCCTGTCACAGCGTCCATATTTCATCAATAGTTCCTTTCTGGGCATCGTTCAAGGGTACCAAGGGTACGTTGATGTGGATGTAAGATACGCTTAAAATAGACACAAGATGAATCAAACTCAGTCTGAAATATCTCCATTTCTTCGCAGGATGACACAAATGCGGTTAGAAAGTTGCTAGAGAGCAAAGCCGGCATCGGGACGGCAAATGGTCCCAACAGCGCAAACTTACTGACAGCTGTGACGTCTGAAAGTGGACATCAGAGAGGACTTTATGTATATGTAGAATTGCGACTCTTAAAACAGGAAGTGGATACAAAACAATCGTCGTCCCTTAAGAAATTACGAGAGAAAATACAAATACAGTATATAAGACCTGGTTAACAATTTGAGCCACTGATCATTAAATCTGGCACTGCCAACCGAATGCACCTTCCCGATGAAATATCGAAAACTGTGGACATCAAAAGTCCAAACACGCTCAATAATCTTCAAGCCTAAAACGTATAATCTGGTATCACCGACCTATTCTGTAGGCCACTGATGAAATCAAACCGGGTCTAATTAATACTATTTTGGAACACCTGATTAAAACTGATACTCCATTGTGCAGATTGAATGCCTAATCAGTATCCAGGTGTGAACGCTTAAATTACTTAAAGTGTCGCCGATTAGCAAAGCCAATATTTCCTCGGGGAGCACCACCGACCGATGCTACCTTTCTAGATATTTTATTGGTACAAACTTGGACTTAATTTGTTGCTTATGTATGAAACAGCAGATCAGCATATATTCAGTCTGAATATACTATGTTTTCGACAATAGGTCCCTGGACAAAATTTAAAAGATTTAAAAACCTCTTATTTTCGTGGAAAACTCCAATGTTCAACCCCACAAACTAAAACATTTTAACACGTTCATCGCTAGTAATGTCTTTGACCTTTAAAATACGCACTCATGGAACCTCCAACAATGAGTAAAGCGCCAGATCCACTAAGGCGATTTTCTATACGAATTTGGTTTCGCAGACGTTCGCAGACGTTCGCAGACGTTCGCAGATATTTGCATGGACATGCGAATGCCTTGTGACATTATTTAATATATTGAATATCATCGCATGGGATTCGCACAGATCTCAGACGCATTCGCTTGGTCGCCCTAGTGCATCTGGCGCTTAACGGTATTCACAATATCAAGGGCTGAATACACGCTTCTCCAATTAGAACTTTTAGAATCTCAGAATCCTTAACAAATAGATCTTCTTTTGGTGGAAATCCATGTGAATGCAAAAATCATTCCTAGGGCGTTATCAGGGCTTCACTGGGGATTGCCTCAATGCGTCATCTGCTTTACTCCAGGGAGTTAGCTTCATGCATTACCCATCCCTATTGAATTAGGGTTGACTCACAGTATAAGCGAACCCTAGAGGACTACAGGTATTTACGACCAGACTTCGTGGACTACTGTAAATGCGCAATAATAAACATCGGTTATTTTTATAGTATAAGTAGACATAGACGAGAAATTGCATAGTATTTTCGTTTTGTTTATATTGTATTCACTAAGATTTGACTTTATAAATCTCGTCTCTCTTCCAGTTTTGCCAATTTGTGAGGTTTGAAAGCATTGTCTATTGAATGAAAGATATAGTGTTTTAATTATGTTATATACAAAACCTGTACTATAGGGCAAAGAGTTATTGCTATTTCCGCCATCATTCATCAGGAAATTGCAGGATAGCCCCACTGGAGACGCGGACAATCACAATTTTATCCTGTCATAATCTATAGATAATCGTGAGACAAGGCTAAAACCCTTTAGCCATTCAAACAAAAATCTCTTTTTAATAAATTCAATTGATAACTAGACCCGCCACTTGGTGTTTTGTTCAGCGTCGGGGGAATATACCTGCCTCCATATGCAATATTAGCCCTTGTAGTGGCGATGTGGCGATGTACTCGTCTTTATGTCGCCAGTTTACATTTATCGATGGTAACAAAGGTTTAAATGTAAATTAAATTTTTTTCAGCCTGACAGTTACCCTATGTCTGACACTCACTGATAGTTTCACCCTCTTCGCATGAATTGAAAATGAGATATCTGCCTTTGAAGGGGCGACCTAAAGATGAGTGTTCAGATAGTACTCATCTTTACGTCGCCCATTTATATATGTCCCTGAGAACAAAGATTTAAATCTAATTGTGATTGTTTCAGCCTCAAACTCACTATCAACCAATGTTCACTCTCACTGATAGTCCCACCTCGGTCAAATGATATAGATATAAGATATTAGCCTTTAAAAATGGCAACGTAAAGATGAGTACTCAAATTTACGTCACTGATTTATATGTCTCTGGGAACTAAGATTTAAATTTAAATTTTGTTGTTTCAGGCTCAGACCCCCATTTAACCTATGTGCCACCCGAGGTCATTGATAGTCCCACCTTGGTCACATGATTTAAATATGAGACATTAGCCTTAACAAACGGTGACGTAACGAAGTCCGAGACCACAACTTGTGGCCGCGAAGATGAGTAAAAACCAACCAAGACATGACCATATGTCATGCTTTTATGAAAGTTGGGGAGGAGCATAGCTACACAAAATAAGCAAATGCTCTTGACATGCCCCGATACGCTTTCACCTCTACAATAAATCGAATATGTTTGATTCATTGTAGATGCGTCGAAATGTCGGAACGAGGTTGGAGTATGTCGAAATGTGTCGTAGTCCTTGTCGAAAGCTGAGGTCGTTTAGACCTATCGCTCGGTTGGTGGGTGCAGGATCTTATTGTGACTTTCAGACATGTTTTGAAGCTCGATGATGCATTCTGGCTATACCTACGAATCTGACCTGCCGATTCCTTCCCATGCACAACGGTATTGGTAAT
The DNA here is from genome assembly GCA_950022655.1 of Alentia gelatinosa. Lineage (NCBI taxonomy): Eukaryota > Metazoa > Annelida > Polychaeta > Phyllodocida > Polynoidae > Alentia > Alentia gelatinosa. Next base: position 29,193,183 of record OX465586.1, read on the forward strand.
CTACAACGTAGCGTTTTCTTTTTCTATTGAATGACGTGGACACCCCCTCAAGAAAAAAAACAGGACATTTCAGCAGACCGAATTACCTTCAATGATGGCTATATGCGCATGAGTGCATATGCTACCAACAGCTCCAATTGCTTAGGAATAGACCGAATTGCAACAAATATATGAATACTATATGAAGAGTATCACTTTTTGTTTAAAGATGATTGTAAAGGAAATGTATCGCTTACGCGACGATTCAGCTGTCGATGAAAAAGTTTGTTTTTTTATCGGGAAGGTCTATATCCTGGTGGATCATGTAGCCTTGGTATAGGCCTGTACATCGGGTGGGGTTTTAGGTGCAAAAGGGTGAAGTACGGTCCCGACGCACCTCCTGACTAACCAGTACAATATACAGCAATGTAGGTATTGAGACAGCATTATTATATTGAAATATACTGGGTACGAGTTACCTATGTAAAGTCTAAGAAGAACATACCTGGGGTGGGATAAAGCTGCTTAAATACAGATAAATGTCCTGTCTGTGGCAGTTTTAGCCAGCTGGTTGATAACAAGGGCCGGGAGGGTTTATCTGGACCCGTAAAATAGAGGAAAAAAGTGTGCTTCGAATTCCACCCGTTTAGACCTATCGCTCGGACCATTTCAGTTCCCCTATCAAACACCGCCTCGGGTTAGTGCGACCCACTAATAACGTTAAGTACTCCAATTTGGGTAAATGTCCACGCCAGCCCGTGTGTCTATCGTCTAAACATCCACAGACAAATAGTTAAATGCCCCTGAAAAAGCCCTGCTAAGTGCTGAAAACGGAGACTCCACTTTGAACATTGACTATTTAGCCGACTTTTCCCCCTGCACTGTAGCGGCCATAAAGTAGCTGATTGGTTAGCAGACCGTTGAGTCTCCCTGGCCTTTCACTGTTATTAGAATTGCATCGCTCCAGGCTCTCTGGGCTGTGATTGGGGGGTGTTTGGCAGGTGGGGGTTGGCTTGGGGAAAGTTTTCGGGGGAAGGCAACTCTCCCCATCCCCAGGCCGTGCTCAGTCGTGCAGTGTCCGTGTCCGTGTCAGTTGCAATTCCTTGCCTCGGGGCGCATATTAGCGGGGCGGACTTTGGGGCCGGGGCTCTGCCGACAAGCCTGCCATGTTATCTATCACTCCCCGGCGCCTGGGACTGTCATCGGTGGCGTATCTAAGCTCAGGTATGTCGTGGCAATGTTTACATACATGAGGGCCGCCCGCACCCATCCGCCTGACCCACGGCCTGAACTTCACCTGTCAACGTCAGGCCTCTGATCCGCGCGCCCTCTAGTGTCAACCTCCAGCAATCACGCCCGCCCGCTACACTGGCCACCATTGCAACACAGGACATTGCATATTTCATCCAAGTCGACGGGGGCCATGTCGGCAAACCATCCACACCAGCATTTCCGAGTGTAACTTTCTTTTGACACACCTCACTTTCCCCTCACATACTTCTTCTGTGTTCTCCGTCAAGAAGCAGTTTCCCGTTTCATGTACGTTCTCTGATTTCATCCTTACACAGTCTCTACATCCGGCACTTATTATAAAACAAGCAGTATATTCCGTTGGGAGTCGCAAGGTAGTTATTTATGGCTGCATTCTTAGAACATACTTCTGCCAGTACCCCCAGGGACTTTTGAGCCATTTGTTGATGCGGTATAGTGTTTATTTCCTTACACAACATCGATACTGATCGTAGTTAGACTCTGCTCGGTGGTCCTGTCATCCCACTAAGGGACGTCTTCTTTTGTCACTCCCTCCCCTTTATCCTAATTCTCCCACATGTTATTCACAAGTCCGCCTGTGTAGCACGGAGGTCCCCCGTGCGTAATGTTGGGCGTATTTGTCGACAGGCATACTATAGGGGGCTTCAATAACCCACCCGTCATGCCATTCTAGCAGCCATGCATTTCGCTGCCCGGGGTTATGGCGGCGGAGAAGGCCCGGCTTTGGCGTGCCTCATACGTACCCTGGGCATTCGCCAGTTAGGACTAAAATGGTGGCAATTTCGGAGTTGCGGCTGACTTTTATAGACATAACGAGTCGTCCGTCTTCTGTCGTGGGGGCCGTTTCGCTCGCCCGAACCGACACAAAAGCTGCCCGGATGCGGCCCTCTGGGGAACAAGGCCTCACTATGCAGCACGTCCCGCGTCAATCCCCGCCACACGGCGCTGCGAGCGGTCGGCAGGGAAACTTCCCATCGCCGCGTGTATTTAGATGGATTTTGATGGAATTGAAACGTGTCAAAAGGAACCATATTGAGGCATCGCTTCATGCGTCTATACTACTGCTGCCAGGGGAGGGGGTGTCGTCGAAAGTACGTCTTGTGAGGCCTACAGCGGGTCGAATTGTTATCTAAAATTGTCATTGCACAGCAACAGTGATTTATGACAATAAATTTATATATGTATATATATATATATATATATATATATATATATATATATATATATATATATATATATATAATATGTCTTTATGATATGTTTATATATTGATAAACTTTTTTTATTCTAGAAGGGTAGTCTAGTGAGAATGTCATACAGAAATCTGAACAGAAGGATAGAGGAATGGAAAAAAGTAGCAGAGCAGACCACCCCGGGTCATGTTTTGTTGTTGGCAGAGAGGGTGAAATAACTGATGCCTGTAATGTAGAGCATACAGCAATAATCACGGCAGATCCGACGCTATTGTTGATGCAGCCGGTTTGTTAGACATTTCGCGGGCACGCTACAAATCAGATTGCCCACGACTGCGTGAAGACGATAAGGATAAAACCCGCTACTATATTGCGCCGGCCTTGCGTTGGAGGCTCCGGGCCGAAAAGCAGCCATTCCGACATCAAAGTCCCATTTACCACATCCACGCCAAAAACTTCCAACCAATTTAGCCCTATTCCCGATGAGGTGTTTAATGAATTGTTCTAAACGAAAACGCTTATCTCTGATTGCATCGAGTGTGATAATTTTTCAGTGAGAAATTGATCTGATGCGGCGGGTGGCTGGGCTCACCTGCCCACCCGTTCGTCGCTCTCACGCATGCACATTCCGCAGAGGACAGACTGGTTCTCGACGTCCACTCGAGCCGCGCCGTCTTCCGAGCGAGAACACGATGAGAACGCAGGGCCCGGCCATCGTTCTCAACGACCAGTCTCTGAGCCCTGCACATTCCTAGACACGTGATCAGAACACAGGGCCTAGACACCCTTCCCAATGACCGGTCCCCGAACCCTGCCGTTTCCTAGACCCATGATCTGAACACAGGGCCTGAACACCCTTCACTAAGACCAGTCCCCGAACCCTGCAGTTTCCTAGACCCATGATCAGAACACAGGGCCTAGACACCCTTCACAAGGACCAGTGCCCGAAACCTGCAGTTTCCTATACCCATGATCCGAACGCAGGGCCTAGACGCCCTTCCCAAAGACCAGTCACCTCACCCTGCAGTTTCCTAGACCCATGATCAGAACACAGGGCCTAGATGCCCTTCACTAAGATCAGTCCCCGACCCCTGCAGTTTCCTAAACCCATGATCAGAACACAGGGCCTAGATGCCCTTCACTAAGATCAGTCACCTAACCCTGCAGTTTCCTAGACCCATGATCAGAACACAGGACCTGGGACCTGGGACCTGTTTCACTAGTTTCGTGACATGTCTAGATGGCGTCTAGATGGTGTGTGCGGTTTCATAAGAACTAGACATTAGACTTCATTTTGACCATTCTTTCTTGCACTGTTGGTGCCGTTTTTCATGTCTGTCTAACATTTTTGTCACGAAAGTAGTGAAACAGGTCCATGACGTGTAGATTTTTTTTAATTCCTATGTTTGGGGTCTGTCTTTACCTTAGGACAGCTACTTGTGTTGTCACAAAACTAGACAACCCCAATGTCTGTATGGTGTCACAGACATGTCACGAAAATAGTGAAACAGGTCCCTGGACACCTTCCCAAAGACCAAACCCTGCACGTTCCAAGATAAATGATCAGAACCGAGGGTCCGGGCATCCTTCACATAGACCAGTCTCAGAACCCCGCATATATTCCCTGATACATGATAAGAACGCACGACTCGGGGATCCCTCAGAAAGTCAAGTCCTCGAACCCCGCACGTTTCCTGATACATGCTGAGAACACAGGGCCCGGGCATCCTTCAAATAGACCTCCTAATCCGGCACTTCCCTGCCACAGAATGCAGGGCCTGGGTGCCCTTCACAAAGATCAGTCTCCGAACCCCATATGTCCCCAGACACATGATAAGAACGCAGTGCCCAGGCTTGCATACTTCACAAAGACCAGTCTCAGAACTCCACACGTTTCCTGACACATTATCAGAACCAGGCATCCTTCACAAAGACCAGTCTCAGAACTCCACACGTTTCTTGACCCATGTTCAGAACCAGGCATCCTTCACAAAGACCAGTCTCAGAACTCCACACGTTTTTTGACCCATGTTCAGAACCAGGCATCCTTCACAAAGACCAGTCTCAGAACTACACACGTTTCTTGACCCATGTTCAGAACCAGGCATCCTTCACATCTACCAGTCCTCGAACCCGGCACGTTTCCTGATACGTGATCAGGATCAGAACACAGGGCCCGAGAATCCTTCAAATAGACCAGTCTCTGAATCCTGCACCTTCCCTGACACATGGTTAGAACACAGCACCGGGGCATCCCCACAAAGACCAGACTCCAAACCCGGCAGATTCCCAGAATCAAAACGCTTAAATTCCCAGAATCAGAACGCAGAGCCCAGCCATCCTTCACAACGACCAGTCCTCGAACCCCACACGTTTCTTGATACATGATCAGATCTCATGGCCTAGGCGTTCTTCACAACAACTAAATCTCCAAACCCCGATTGTTTCCTGGTGTTCGATCAGAATCCGGGGCCTGGCCATCTTTTGCAACAACCAGTAACCGCCATTTTCCTGACATGTGATCAGGGCATCCTTCACAACGAGGCCCGCATGCCGAGAAATGTACATACACGAGCTACCAGTGCCAACTTTAATGGCCAAAACAGTCCCGCCACACAGCCATCGGCCTCGTGTTCAAACTCCACGGCCGAATTTCCCATCATGCAATAAGCCTTTTAGGATGTTCGCCAGCGGGGCTGGGAGGGAAATGCATGGAGGGTTAGTTGGCTGGTTCGCCGCTATGGCCAGGGGCGTGGGATTGGGTGGGAGGGCATTGGGTAGGGTAGAAAAGCGGGGGTTATTATTTTTGGGGATTGGGGCTGAAATTGAGATGTCGGTTTCTTAAACGAAACGAACGCGTTCAACACTCGAGGTGTGTGATGTTGTAATGGGATAAACCCATCGACAACCACCAGTCATTACAAAGCGAAACAAAGCCAGGTTGTGATGACGTCACGCCATGCTACGACTTGCAGCGAGCTACATTTAATCAAGGTGGCCTTATTTAATCTCCCGGCAAACTATGCCTCCATGGCTGGTGCACACTTTGTCTCAGTGGCGAGGGGAAGTATTTTTTCTCCCCTCCTCTTTGAGTCACATGCAGGCTTTCTGTCAGGGAGTCCATGGGGAGCGGCGTTTTAAATATTCACAATATAGTCCACCCCGGGCAAAACGCGTCATTTGATTAGATTTAATGAATGTTTTAATCATGTACCTATCTCTGTTGAGCTATGCTCAATGGCGAAATCCAAAGCACATCTCTAGGCATTTGTAAACAAAATACAGATGGGCTCGGCCTTGCTAATGAAATTATTTGGTGGGGGTTGCGGGTTGATGGCGGTGGCAACAAACACATGGTGGAAGCCAAGTTGCACATGCGCGATGATGTCTCGTTAATTCCCGTTCTCGCGATGTTACACGAGACACCTGCACGTCCCGAGAATTAAGGCCATTCTCGTGTAGGACAACGAAAGCCCATAGCTCTACACGCCACCTTCTGGCAGAGAATGGCATTCCCTTCTCCCACATCCCCACACCCCCACCCCATATCAGTCGGTCTCTCTGGGGTACCACAGGACAGCAGTCTAGTACTCCTCATGACTCAGACGTAGTCTCGAGCTGCTTTTCCTCTCTCCGACTAAATGATCGGCGCTTTTTAGCAACGAATCACTCAAATATGTGAAGAGTGGGAGAGTGGTGTGGTGCTTAAGATCTGTACCAACGAGTATAGAGAATTATACTCTATACTCGTTGTTTGTACTAAAACTCGGTGATGTTGAGTATAAATTGACTACTTTTGGGCCTTTCACCTGCTACTAGGGCCCGTTGAATAATCTATGATCGTACATTCATGAAGACTCTATTCTGTACGTAAAGGAGACCAGGGACGATGTGAGTCAACCCAATTCAACACTTACGGATGACCGTATGGATAGCTAAGACTGTAGACCTAAGCGAACGAACTTAAAAATTATCAAACTATAACCCTTGTACGAGGTACTGAAATGGGTCTTCATGTACGATACTAGATTATTCAATTCCTGAACTACTAAATCAACCGGTTTTAAATTCAAGGGCGACGAAGCTGTCCGGAAGTGGTGCAAAATAAGAGAAAGCCAGAAATCGGAACATAGAACGGACCCGACATTTTTCTATCGGTGTTTCCGCTTATACATTTCTGAAAAAAGTTAAAGATTTGTAAGTGGTGGCTAACAAATCTTTCAGGGAAAGTGGAAACAAGATTCTTGGCAAAACAAGCAGCATCACAATCGGGAAAAGGTCATCTATTGATTAAATGTAATGACACTAATAACGCTGCATTGAAATATTAATAATTACTGGACATAGATACCTTCACTTCTCTTTCTTATGGAATAAATTGGCAATCGAAAATGTTTAATTGCGACAGGAATGTAAGGTGAAAATGAATAACTACAGACTAAGGCAGCTCACGACAATATAAGACAAAAAGGGATCTCGAGCTCGAATAGATATTACATGGTTTATGTGCCATAGATATACATGCTATTTTGGGCAAATAGATGTGTTCTGGGGCGTGTTTGGTCACTATAATGGGCCACCCGCCAACTGACAACACACCATCTGGCCATTGATCAAGACTTCGTTCTGGTAATCCAGGTCCTTGGCTTCCGTGACCATGTCGGCTTTCCCCTAACAAGTGCACCACCCAGTCATTGTGCCATCACTAACAGCGCAACCCACCACCCTATCAGTCATCCCAACCTGCACCCTTTAATAATGACCCACTCTGAATGGAAAATATCACAGTCTGGGAGCAAATACAGTTTTCTATACAAAAAAAAGTGTGCAAGCTGCTCCGTGTTCAGGCTTGCAATCACCATACGTTGTTTACGTGCGATGCAATCGCAAAAAAAAAATACATCTGCTATACTATACTACAACCTTGCGATATGGTGGTAATTGGTTTAGGCTTTTAGTTTTTACCAGAAAATCCACTATGCGAGAGTTAATTAACCATTAATCGGAAGCTGGCACGAACTGTCCTTGGTTAGCAGTATCATGTCCCATGATCATTATTTCCTTATGGTCAGATCGCTTATGAGAATTCATTAAAAGTCATGTCGGTCCGACGCATTTCTATTGACATGATTGTTTTTTCATTTATACAATTCTCTGTTGTTTCAAAGGTCTATAGATTTCCTCCAGGAGTCATGAGGACCTTTATAAAGGTTTATAACCTACTGTAAAGTCACAATATGCTCTTGATTACAAAACCTAGAATAGCCTGATGCACCTTCATGGTACTATAGTGACAGTTTATCATAGGAAACTACAAATGTATATACATCTTAGCATATTTGTGATATTCATTAGTTAAACATTTAGTTTCTAAAAGTGCAATTATCTTAAATACAGCCATTCTTACTCAAGACTCTAGTTCCGTCATGCCTGGTATACGTAGTATCCTCTGGGGCCAAGTCTGCCTGTTCACCCAACCACAACGGGTGCATGACTGGTGTGTTTCTAATGCCGGGGACACACCAAGCGAGAAACGCAGCGATTTCCAGAATCGCCGGCAGAAAATGGCGTTTATGTTTTTTTTTTCTCCAGATTATTGCGTCCTAGATGCCAAATTATCGGTGGGAGATATTCCAATGAAATGATATTTCACATACACGCCATTTTGTGTCAGCGATTCAGGAAATCGCTGCGTTTCTAGCTTGGTGAGTCTCCAGCTTTAAATAAAACCTTCACCAACTGCTCGCGACACAATCCGACACGGCCCGACATGGCTGCTACACACAATTCGTAGATTGTAATGTTGGTAGGTTGAACTATTCTTTAATATAGTGTGTCAGAATGTGACACGAAGTTCTTGCATGGTATCCATGTCAAAGATTTAATAATTATTTATCTTTTTGTGTCAGGGTGTGACGTACAATTCCCGCATTGTAGCCATGTCAATGCTTAATCCTCACCCACCCTTCAACATCTTCTCACCTGTCTGAAACCCCACAAGGCCACCACACGCCGTTCAGATGAACCCTAGAAATTAAGCCACTATGCTTGCCATATGAGACAATTTGCAAGCGTGGAGTCAGCAATCGATTGATTGAGCACCTGTGAGAGGGCCGGAGGGAACAACAGGCCATGACGCCCGGGAGTCTGTGTAGCATCGGGGACCTGTTTCACTAGTTTCGTGACAAAAGTGTTAGACAGACATGAAAAGCGGCACCAACAGTGCAAGCAAGAACGGACAAAACGAAGTCACGTTTCATAACGCATGTCACATCTATTGTCGTATGTTGTATCACAATGTCAGTGTTGTGAACAGTGACACTACAGTGTCACTTGTACCAGCGCTACTTGTGTTGTCACGAAACTAGTCAACCCCAATATGTCTGTATGGTGTCGCAGACGCTATCTAGACATGTCACGAAACTAGTGAAACAGGTCCCTGTTCATTGGCCGCACACCCAGCCATCGGCGTGGCACCCTGAACTCGTGAATCTATACTGCAGCCATCCGTTAGTCCTCTTGTCGTAGGTCCACGGTGCTGTGTAACCAACCAGTGGCACCTGGAAGAAAAGCCTCTTTCTCCCTGTCTCCATACATCTTGAACAGCTGTCAGTTGTGCCGCTATGATTAGTCCTTTGGGGGTGTATGAAAGTGCACACAGACATGTCAGTGAATTACACAACACAGGGTCTTGAGCAGATAGGAGCAGCTTTGGATGAGAAGATTTGTGTGGGCTCACAAGTGGGTGAGCAGGTTGAGTCAACTCTATTCAGGACCACTGTAAAGGGAGCTGCGTGTCCCTACCCTATCCTTACACACTCTAGTACGGCATTTTTACCTGCTGACACAAACACCCACCGATTATGTGCACCTGGAATTGTTCAAGTCTTTGATTCTAAACATTCATTAAATGATAAAATAAAACCAGGGCAAAGTATGTTGCAGTGTGACTGGCCCATGAATCTGCATCACAGCAAGGACGGGTGGTGATGGGGGAGGGAGAGGGGTATACAGAGATTAAAGCCAGTCTTATGTGCACCCTGTAGGATAATAGGTTGATGATCTTCTTTAGGCATTTATCCGTGTTAATGATCATTGACCCCAAAGCATATAGACTTTGTTTTCCCCTGACAACCGATAATGTGTTCCATATGTACTAATTGTCCAATGTGTATAGGACATGACAAGCCTGAGCATTAATCCTCCCTAAACTAAGAGCCAAATCTATACCTCTCCCCGATAAAAGACATAGGGATTTCCTAAATTTGCATGTAGGGTCAACACAAAAATCACTAGCAGCGAAAAAATATCGTTGTCCCTTTCTGTTCCCAAGTGCGATTGTTTAAAATGCAGGCGTCCACTGAGCTCTCGATACAGCTCCCGATGCACCTCCCGATAAAAAAAATCAAAATCGCGTTGAGAGGTCACCTTTCATCAGGGCAACTGATCACCTCTCCGCAATTAGTCTGTGTTAACAAATGGTAGAATGGTAGTCTACGATTTGGTTCCGATGAAAAACCTGTATCGTAGAGTCTCTATGACATTTCATTATGAATAAATGGGTTATAGTTAGCATCACAGAGTATTCTGCCTGGAAAATCGCTCTAACATGTGAGATAGTGACCAGACAATTATTGACTTTTGGAATCCGATAAAAGATACGTATGCCCATATGCGCTGCAAATTTGATTATTTTCATTTTAGTTTAAGAGACTCAAATCAATACTTTCATAGTTTGACTTGGGACAGAGCCTTTATTGCCTGAAAAAATATATTGTTGTTCTATGTGTACTGGTAAACATTATCGATGCAATATTTCCTGAATTAGAGTGCATCGTATATTTAAAAAAAGAGAGTAACACCTCAAGATACGCACTTGTGCCCTGGTTGTATCCTAGGCATATCGCAATAGTGATCGCCTTTTTTTACAAGAGACCCATTAGATGCGTGGTGAGGCTGCTTGTCTAGATATTTGTCTGCGATATGGACCTTTCCGATTAGCCTACGATTTCCACTTTTTTATCGGAGCCATATCGGTAGATCTTAATTTCTATCGTTGTAGGCGGATGCTGGACCTTAGTGCTGACTAATATGTCATGAGTTTGATGGCATAGGAATTCTACAAGGTAAAGTTGAGTGAAGTCACATAGCGGGTATTTTTACACTTCCCAAATGACCATTAAGCACAGGTTTCTCATATCAAGTCTATGGAGTAATATATACAAGGGGTAGGATGGTACAGGTTTTATGATATCTAATGAAAACGATGGCATATTTATCAAGGCATAATAACGTGATCCTGCCTTAAACCACACCACGCCGCCTGCCCCCCTCGCCTCCCTCCATTTCTTTTTCTTGATAAACACGGCTGGCTTTGATACCAATACCCCGCACTATTCACGCATAAACGCCGTGTAAAACCGGATACCTTCCTGGCACTTGGCGCTGCTTAAAATATCAAACGAGATTTAGTCCAATCTGGCCATTGAGATTTAGAACAGGCTCGGGTAATTACATGTTATCTGCTTCGGCTTAAGATGGTTCTAATTGGATCGGAGGAGAAGAGCCAGGGAAAATTAAATGATACGTCTTATCAATTCTGAAACACACGGGCTCGTTTTTTCGCCCGCCGTTAGAAGGAGGGGCGGTTGGCGATGGAAGCACATCTCGTCAGTTGTGGTAATACTGATTCCCAGACTTCAACAGCTAGCAGGTCCGGCCAAAGTAGATCTATTAAGTTGGCGGCTGAAACGCACCTGAGCATTTCATTGACCTTTACAGGTCGGTCGTACTTCATTTAAGCGTATTTCAGTATGTGACGTATGTGTCTTTCTTTAAATGTCACTGCGAGGAATGGGGAAAGGAAAAAAGTCCGTGCGTGCCTGCTCTGCCTTCCCCGACCCCTCCCGATCACCTCCGCACTCTAAATACCTCCCACACCCCACGGGCCACTTTCAATCTTCGCCTCCAATGAATGGATGGACCACATGTGTGACGGGGCGACCGCAGCCAATTCTGCGTTTGCGTTTCGGTGATATATGGCGGCCCAATGAGATCAATACTCCTTGAACGGTCTTTATTGGAGTAAACGTGCCGAGCCCGGTGCCTGTCCCTTCTGCTTGCCTCTCCCGCCAGGACCGACGCAGCACAATCCCCTAGCGGCGAATGTATGGATATCGCCACTGCCCTCTTGTGGAGACGCCAAGAAACGTTGGCGTCATATTTTCTCTTCCGCCTGGCTTACCGTCTGGTCCTGAGCGGCGGGCAGGCTTTTTTCTGTGAGATATAGAAACGGGCAGGCTGCTTGTACTAATGAAACCCTGTGGCCCGCACGGAAGCGCACTGCCCGCAACACACGATCCCGGTGCCCTGAGCTTTCCGCCTCCCACACCAGACGGCGCGGCGAACTGCCACCGCGTATTAATACACGGTGAGCGGTGACCAGGCCCACCCCGCCTCGCGTGACCGCTTCCGCCGGCGGGCTGCGTGCGGCGGTGGTGCGGTTGGTGCCGGAGGCCGCTTCGTTTGGTCCAAAGACGGGGTGTGGCGGGCGGCGGAGTGTCAGGCAAGAGGCTACTTTAGTCCAACTGATACTTCCTGCTCCGAACCCCCTCCCCTTCTCCTGCCACCTACCCCAGACGACTCCATGACCCCCCCCCCCCCCCCCCCCCCCCCCAAACCCACCCCCTTTCTGGACGGGTCGCGTCTGGCGTGTGGGCATATCGCGCTAACTGTGATTAATATTTGATGCGCTTCCTTGGGTTTTCCACACTAGCCACCTTTCCTTCCCCCGCCTCGAAAAACACATGCAAAATGCGTCTGAAAGCAGGATTGAAGGACCGGTAGTCAGAGCTGTGATTTGAAGTAGGGGTAGGGGCTGGTTCTGGCGGCAGCTATATGCATGGTATGAACAGAAATTGTAAACTTATATCTATAATATACACATATATATCATGGCATATTGTCTAGAAATTGAAATTTCAAAAATGATAAAGAAAAAACCCAATAGAGTCTACAATTCTCTCAAGTCAACTAAATGGCAGCATTAGAACCTTTTCTGTATTGTCAGAAATTAGGTTCGAAAACACTATGTCATACCTATACAACGCAGCTGCAGGGTACACTTAAAATCTATTGTCTAAAGTTTAAACATATGGGGAGATAATATTCATTGGATTTCACAGTATAAAGAATGCAACTCTTGATAGATTCTATAGATATGTTAGAGAATGAGCTCCATGCAGGTAAAATTGCTTTTCCAAAGCACGTCAGGAATAGTAAACAAATAGTCCATGTCATTACCAAATAATCAGTCGAACAAAGATTGACGTAGGGAAATCTATGAAATTAGGAGAACACCCATAAGGCTGACCATAAATGACAACCGGCAATAGTTAGCTCAGAGCAGGGACGATTAGGCCGTAATCAAAGCTGTCATTTCAAAAATCACAGACGAAGCTTTAATTGTGATGCTGCTTTCTCTTAGGTCAGGTCTGCCAGCAGATGCAGCAGAGCACTGCTATATTATGTGCTGCCTAGTTAAGGAAGGAAATGCCTTTGAGAAAGTTTAATGAAACATTAATCTCTTTTTGCCGTTGCAGCCAACCCTAGTCCTCTGAGGCATGTTTGATGTCGGGAGACACGCTTTTTGCTTCATTAATATCTCTTGTCTCATTGTCTCTGCATCTTGTGTTGTAAGGCGTTGTGTTATCAGGAAGGGGTAGGCCACCTTGTAATGCTTTCTCTTCAGGGAACACACACCTCATTTTGTCAATCTGCTAGGGTCTCATATCACAGGCAATTTGCTAGATGGCAGGTACTCACAGACAAACAGCATGCATTATTATCCTTCCCATATATCACCGACATGATATATATCGCACCATTTATAACCTGGTGTTTCTTTGTATGATTTGCTGCTACATCTAAGGCTCGGTTTACACCTTCTAACGGAGAAGGCACCGATAAAATATCGGGAAGGGTAGCATCGGTTGGTGGTGCTCCCTGAGAAAATATCGGTACCGACATTCAGTGGCACTGCATCCATTGAGTATTTTTAAAAGTCTGTGTTCCATCAATGATTAATTCAACACAGTTTGATCTCATTGGTGGCCTCCAAATTCGGCTGGTGCTGCCCGATCACGCAACTTGATATTGAGAAATCGTTGAGCATGTTTGGATTTCTGATGTTTAAAATTACCAATGTTCCATCAGGAACATGTAAGAATCGATCAGCAGTGCCAGATTTTGTAATCGGTGGCAAAAATCGGTAAATGTAAACTAGGCCCCAAATTCGTCACAAGCAGACATCAACATCAAATTGGTATTTGTTTTCATTTTGCTCTTTCCATTTTTTGTATATATATGGTCGATTTTCAGAGTTTCACAGCAATTCAATTTCAGAGACATCCAGTGCTATATATTTCATAAAAACTAATACATTCATGAATAATCATGACCATCGCATGTGCCATGAAGAGAGCTTTCCGGTCATATGTACTTTTATGTATCTATGTGCAAAATCTGGGCTACTATGGCTCAAAAAGCATGTAGATATCGGAGCGTGTGTCTCAGTGGTTTTGGCGAAAAAAAGGAGACCGCTGAACTGACACGCACTATGACACCATCAACAATGTCCATTAATGTATAATGCGACACCTTCTGTGTCAAAAACGTGTAGTATGGCTCATTGGGGCGTGTCGGAATCGAGATCGTAACTAGTTGGCGTGGGGCAATTTGATTAAGTATGGTGACATTTGATTAAGACTTTAGTAAGTGTCTTAAATCAATGTCTTTATACTTTGATTTGGAACCAAGTTATCCATGCATGAAACAATATATTGTTTTGTGTATACTATAAAAGAAGATCAGTCATAACGATGCAACTTTTCCGGAATTATAAAGTTTATGCTACCTCAAGCTCTGTACAATTGCACTGGTTGAATCGTGAAGTGCATCGCGACCATGATGACCTCTCACCCCTCCTAACACGATACGACGCACACCGATGAATGCCGATGCACTACGATATTGACCTCCCGACGCACGGTATTGGCATTTTACATCGTAGTGCATTATGAGGTCTATCGCAGTGCATAGGCGTTGTTGGGTGCGGTGTTTTACAAACCGTGATAAACAGAATTCTCAGGGAAAGGAACATGAAAGACGTGTTTCCGTTTTTATCCCGACAGGTTAACCCGGAGACCCGAGAACATTAATTTACCTACTAATTGAAAGGAAATTTGATTGGGCGATGGTGGCGACATGAGCGGCCGCCTTCGACTTCAGCCGCTCACGCCAGGCACGGGGGATTAACTTTTTTTTTCCATATTTGGCTCCTTTTTTAAGGGGTTGAGTTTGCAGCCTGATTGGGGGATGCGCGGCCATGATCCAGGTACACCGATCACTAATGACTCACCGACCCTTGATAGACTCGAGCACAATGCCCCCTCTCATACCACACGGAATTTTAATGGATTCTCCAAAGTGGCGGAAAGGAAAAAAAAAGAGGAGGCCACTGAGTTGGACGTATGCAACCAATTGTATTTGACATGGTTGAGAGATTGAAAATTTCTGATGTAGGCTTCGGAAGGACTCGGTAAAAAGGATCAACATGAAGCCTTATGGATGATTCTTTGTGAATTGTTACGCAAGCTCCATTGTCTGAATGCATTGATGTAAATATTCCCTGCCCCTTACTATTGGACGTCCCATTCAGAGTAATGAGCGGTACATGATGAAGGCCAGAATGATTATTCATTTACTCTTATCGAAATGTAGCAATATAATTGAATCTAACTCTTTCTTTTAATTATAAAGAATATCTTTAATTTGATTTCGTCGGTGACCTCAAACGTCAGTCAGTGGTGCTATATTCCAAGTTGCATGTTATCGTACAAGGGAATGATGACCAATAACTGATATGGCTTATCGATGTAATTTTAATTGATGTGTGTCGAAAATGACTCTATGTCCCTCTGAAAACATACTATTCACTTATTTTGTAAATGTTAACTGCACGAGAAAAAGATGTCATGCATGTATCGACCAGGTCAGAATGTCAAGGACGACAGGTTTACTATTTCTCGGATGATAAAGAGATGTTGGAGAACGTAATACCTGACATTTGTCAACGACGTGTGATACTGCGGAACTCTGAGATCACACAAAATATATGCAACTAGATGCAAATGTTAGGTTCATCATTACTGAATGATCGTGCAGTTATGAATGAATAACAATTTAGAGGTTTGGGTTAGATTCAGATTTTGGGTAGTTTTCTGTAACCCACTTGTACCTAGTCAACTTGCCTGTGTTTAGGATCCAAATATACCAAGCACTAGTTAGTGGGTCTTGAGGTATTTTGTTCTTGAGTGTATGGTCTTTATCAGCTGGGCATGCCTACGACTGAAACACTGGCACCCTTCCCCTTTCACAATATCACAGTGAATAGCATGCAGATAGTGAAGGGATATATTTTTGCAGAACTCTGGAACTCTATCTATATACGACCTTACTAGCCTCTCGGTAACGCATAGCAACCGTGCGAGCACGTTCTATAAAAACTCCACTGTGTGTTGAGTTCTACATGATGTGTCCTCAGGTTTGCCATATACGGAAGGCTCAGGCCTCCTAATCTGATATCCTGTTATAACCTGCATGCAACTGGGTTTTCATATGTTCCCAAGGCATCCGACCCCAACAGCTAATCCCCGGCTTCACCAAGGATCTGTCTAAAAACATGACGGTCAACAGCTCCTGAGTCCTCTGTGTCAAAATGAAAAGGCCAAGACACGAGTTGCCGTTCAGCAGCGCCTTTCCGTGATTTATTTCGTTAGGTTGTCACTTGGACAAACACTGCGTACTCTAGTGCTGTGTGTTCGAAATGCAGAGCTTTTACACATAGAGTGTGAAAGTTATTGTTTGCAAGATATGCTAGTTTAAGTATTGTACTACCCTACCAACTATGGTCTGTCTTCACAGAATTTTTATGTCTCCACCTGGCAACTTTTGACACGTTTGCTAAAACGATATCCGTCGGTGTTGGCTGACAATCTATCGGAGGCCAAAGTTCGGGTATTGGAAACAGGCCAAGAGTACTTCTCTTTTTCACATACAAAGGTGTAGGGTAACAATACTATCAAAGGTTTACTCAAATCTACTTGGTGGAACATTGTTTTCAGGGGACCAGTCAATTCCCACTTTGATAGAAAGCATGACATGATGGATATTGGGAACTGAAATTATCAGAGATGCCAATGGTGTTTTTTATATTGCATCTATGTGACCACACACTAATATTATATTATCTAAAGTAGTTTAATTGAAAATTTATCTAATAAAAGTTTTTAAGGTGATCATATGCCTGTGTTTTTTGTTTACAAAATATAATAGAGACATCATATATATGGGAAATAGATTAACACTATCATATTCAACCTTGATACCCTGGTAGTAGAGGCAATTATGGCATGTGCACAGGAGGAATGCACATTGCAAATAACACAGACATCCTGATTTCATTACCTTAAGATGTCGAATATGTGAAATGTGAGAGTTCAAACCAAACGTGAAAGAGGAAAAAAACAGTCAAATTTATTCAAATACAAGAGCGACTCTTATCTTTGCACTGTGGCATAATAGTATCGAGACAGGCACAGGATGCTTCCTAACAGCTCTTTGCTCCATAAAGTGGTTAAAGCCCAACTATTTGCATACCACTCCCTGCATTTGAACCGTCCTCTGTCTTTGTTTGCACTGACCCCCAAGAAAGTATACAAGCAACAGATGTTCACACGGAAATCATTCTTCACCCAGACACTGAGGCATCAACATCTCCAAGGCTGCTGAGCATTACCACCACTGCAGTGAGGAGGCTGGAACACCATAGGACTCTACAGGAGCATAGGCCTATACTGAGGGTAGGACTTCTCCACAAGCTCTTAATATCCCAGCACTGGAAAAAACAAGAAACAGAGATTGATGACTGCTGCCACCATAACCTACCACTTATGGGTCATCTCTATCCATACTACACTTTATGATGTACTTGCTGATGCTTTGAAATAGATTGTATTGTAATGAAGGCGATGAGGAGAGGAATTGCAGTTGCCCGAGCATTAACAGATGAACTTTGCTAATCAGAAAGGGCTACAGAGGCCGCCCTAGCCTTGTGTATCTCTTTCGAGTCCTGGACGGAGTCTGCCCGACGAACGGGCCACGTTTGTTTATATACTGGGTGAGTGACGTCATCTCTCGCGGGTTCCTATCCCCCGAGAGAAACCTCAAGACTAAGGCTCTCCCGGAGCTACCCCGGAACCCGCTAGAGGCCGCAAGAGACGACGCCTCCAACCCGCTACAGTTGCATTGAAATAGATTGTATAATTGCATGACAATCAATTGGCGTATGATCTGTCATTGAAACCTTGCTTTCTGATTATTGATTCAAAAGAAGAAGAGATAGATGTTTATAGCTCTGTGTGTGTATTGAATAGTATTGACTGATATCATTAAATTAAATATATATATTTGTTGATCAGCTTTAGATACAGCTTTAGGGATGTATAATATGCATTATCATCCCTGTACCAGGTCAATGTGGCGTTATTCTATTGGCCATTTGAAGCGAGTTTATACTGTGCTTTGAATTACCATTATGCAGCTAATGATAAAACTTAACAATAGAGAGAGATTGAATATCATAGTGTCTGGAATAGTTCATGTGCCTGAAGCGTTAATGTAATACCTGATTAACCCATAAAATTTGTTCTTCACCAAATAGACTTTGGTAAACATAAACGTAAATTAACGTCATTAATCTCTCAAAAATATCAAAATAAACGTAAATTGATCCCATTATTACCAAAGGACGGTCTATCATATTTTAAATGAATCTGATCACCCCATTTTTGTATAAACTAATCATTCCCTCTGTAAAACTATGAACTATTTCTTCTGATAAGAGGCCTACAAAATCAAATATCATTGAAAATGAACTGGACATCGCTTCAAAGCATAGGTTCCCCCCCTATAATCCATGAAACGCATGTACAATCATCTTTTAATCATTATTAATCCATTGGTTTTGAAGAAATGCTGACATTGAAGACCAGCTGCTTTTGACAAATTCATTTGGTGCTTTGATAAAACTAGAGCGGGCAGCAAATCCTAAACTGTGGACTCTAACGAACGAAGACCAAAATCAGCAATCTCCTAGGCATCAATGGCGAAACGGCCCATTGTAATTTCCCGTTCAATTCCCGTTACGATATGCAAAGCAGATTGGACTCTATTTATGAGCAGTGCGCGTACTATACGCATTACATAATATCAAACTGTTAGAGCCTAGTATCCAATCATAACACAAAATCAGAGTTTAATATTCGTCTCCTTTCAAATTTAATCTCCTTTCAAATTTAAGCTGATTGGCGAAGTGGTCCTCATCGTCAATGTCTTTGAAATCTACTCTTTCTTTGTTCCAGAGATTCCCTATTTTAAACTCTACGGATGTATAGTATTTACTCAGTTTAATGTCTTCGCATACCTTTAGCATAAGTGCATTATAAAGCCAGACCGCTGCTTTCAAAAGTGACCTGTTTAATTAACATTGGCGGTTCAGTAGCGAGGTTGATCATCTATCTACCTGTGCCTTACAACAAAACTACATAAACCTCTGTTCTGACAGCAATGTAGCTTATTTGATAGTGTCACTTGACAAGTATTTCCAAAAAAAGGATAACATGATATGCAGATTGTGGTTAACCCCTCCTACAGTTTTGAACTGATGATCTGTGTAGTTTATTATCAAGGGTTACGCCTTGGTAACCGAAAGATTTTACCTGTTGGAGTGGTGAATGGTGGCCGAGCTTGCTTATGATTTCTTTTAGTCTCGAAAATAATGGATTTAGTTTTGGGAGCAGTTGCAGTCAATCTGTTATTATGACACAAATAATATCAAGGTCTCGTTGATTATCTTTCATATTAGTACTGGCATCTTCGTGCCTGGCAGGTACATATGTGATTTCATCCTGCAGATAGTGTTCCGTTCCCAGTCGCTGGGTGTTGCTTTTTTCGTGTTTTTTTTCTCCAAATTTTATCAGGGTTCAATCATTTACAAAAAGTAATATCCAGGCTCGGCTAACGCCGTTCTGCCGCCTGGTCCCTCAGGGTCGTACGACGTCGTATACAGTGTAATCAATTACAATACTGCCAAGTAGTTGCTTGAGGCAGCCCCTGGTCTTGTAGAGGTGTACCCGATAAAGTGAGCTACTGATATTTTTGTGGTACGATGATGATGATATGAGATGATATGTGGTGATCTAAGATCATATTTTCATAATCATTTTGTATTATAGAGTTTCTTTCGGATACCTTTCTAATACTTTATAGGAGGTTGTCTGACACTCCACATACGTTGAAGGTATTGCCTCAATATATAATACATTAATCGATCCCTCATACCCTTCAGAATGCCAGTTTTCTCCGGGTATATTAATTTATAGATCCCTTTTGATAGTCATCCAGACCGTATCTGGTTGTGATAGTGCAATTAATTCTTGAACTTTCATATTTCTAAGAATTGATATGCAGCTGGTCTTTTATGGTACATATTATTATAAGTAAATATATCATGAATTCCTAGATAATAATCAAACACCTTTCCCCAAGACGGGATAAAAAACCTACAATGGGAGGGGGGAGGGTTCATGTAGCATACCAATGATAATTGCGCAGCTTCCTATGAATGCGAAAACTACGCTAGTATATTGTCTGATAATTTCAAGCAAGAAATTAATGACTTATTTAGGAGAGAATTGTCGGCAGGTAAGGCATCATTGGTAAATGAAGTGGCTATATATATGTGTGTGTGTATATATATAATGTATGTTTGTCAGACTTTCTTTGATTGTCCGTGGCTCGGCAGCCTCCCCGCGCAGGTCCGTACCCAGTCCCAGCTTGGCATAAAGAGCGTGTCGGGCGGCCACCTACAACGGACAAGTGAGGCTGATTACGGGGAGTGCACCCTGGAGGACCCCGGCGCGGACAGGACCCCGCCACCCGCCGCTTGTCTGGCGGTCCTCCGGGCCTTCTAACCTACCCTCTTCACCCAGACCGGCCATATGGGAAGCAACCAGCAATGCGGCAAGAGCGCGCTGCAGAAAGCCATCGATAACAACGATCAGCACCAACTGCGACGTCAGATAAGGCGCTGCGTTACGACTGGTGTTGCTGCACGTATGGATTAAATGTGCAATTCCCATCTGAATTTTGTCATTATATACCTGTGTATGAACTTAGATAAAATATTACCTGCGACTACGCATGACATAAATAATGTTCGGGCTCGCTGTTAATAATGGCATTTTTTTCATTGATTTGGGGCACATAATAATATGGAAACGTAAGCCAACACCCAACAACTGAATTTTCAGTGGACACATTATCAGTAGACATTTAGTCGTCAGGTGTAAATCCCGCACTAGGCCCTGTTTACACCTCGAATCTAGCCCCGCCGAGCGATAATTCCACGCTCCGGATGAACTATCGATGTGATATAGCAGAATTCCGAACACACTCAAAAATTTGCCAGCATCAAATTGCGTAACATGGCAACACCGACCAACGTTTCAGGTCACCGCGAATGTGGACACATTGGTTAAAACAAAAGAACACAGGGGTTATTATATATGACACAATTGATTCTCAATCGTGCTTTAGCAATTGATCATAATAAAAATTGGTGAAATAGCATTGGATTTTCCATACACTACGGATGTTTATGATAAATGGCAAATGAAATAAAAATAACAGTGCTTTTCCCCAGATGCAGAGATTGGAGTTATTGAAAAGCAGCGTAAATATAACAGAATCAGATGTTTATATATGATGCCAGATAGGGCAACGTTATACAAAGGCCGAGGAAATATATACACACGAAAATTAAATTTGTGTAAACTGAAATGTTCGTGTTGTATACAGAATGTGTGGGCGTATATATATGACATATATCTGATTGCAACATGGATACTTGTATACGTCTAGGGATGAAGCGTTAAAACAATGGCCAGAAGGACTCAGTTATTTACGCCAAATGATAGATACATATGCATGACAGATACATATACTAGGAGCTAATGTTATTTCCATTAACAATGAAAGAGCGCAGTATAACTGAATTACTTCATTGGATAAAAGTAAGAGAATGTCCTAAGAAATTATGTATGTGAGCCATCTGTATTTGATAGAAAATTAAGTATCAAGAATGTTTCAATAAACCTAGATAATTAATTTGATGGGTATGATCTCTGTATGGGTCTGAGTATAACAGGTTCAATAACCTGGTCAGTGGATGAAGGTAAGAAGTGTGTGTATTAGAGTAGGGAGAGATGCTAATATGCAGTGACTGGGTTGAGATAAAAGTCATATGCCTACCTTTCCACCAACCTCATACCTCCCGAGGATGTCTGTGTTTCCTTGACGAGCATAGTGAATGGTCTGTCCCTTCAGATGTGGAAGTTATAATGCTATGCAGTCAGGTGTGTCCCATCATATTTGAAATGTACTTGCATTGTAAGGTGGTAGGAGAGCAGTGAGCCAGAAAAGACAGGCTCTTGAGTGTAGCTAGTTGGTCAGTAAACTAGATAGTTTGGTTGTGGGAGGGGAGGGGGTGAGGGCTATTCTAGCATGACTGTAGAGTGGCTTCAGGTCTAGTGTATTATACCTAAATTTTCATCTGTCCCTGTCTATTAGTAAATATGTCTATTTTTCTTTGTTTATGTCTGTTTTCTGTCTCCAGCTGTCTGCTTCTCTGTCTATGTTCTTGACACTGTCCCTGTCTATATACTGTATATATAACTCTCTCTGTTTATATCTTTGTCTCTATCCGTGTCTGCCCATATGTATGTCATACTATATCTTTGGCTATTTCCCTATTATTTGGCATTTATCTTTGACTATTTCGCTTTGTATATATCTTTCTGCATCTCTGTATCATTGTCTCTGTCCCTATCTGTATATGTCTGACTCTCTGTCTACTTGTATATGAGGCTTAGCTGTGTGCACCTTCTACTCCTACCCTTTTGCGACCACGGATAGAGAGACAGGGGGAGCTGATGATGGGAAGTTGCCACGCTCTCATCTGCATACCCAGTTTCTGCATCGTTGATTGGCCGTTCGCTTCACATGATGCGTACAGCGGCTTTTGGTTCGTTTGCTGTTTGTTGTATGTGGCAGTTTCGAGTGAAGCTGCACTTAGCAGTTTCGTGGGGACCTGTCGTCAGCGAGTTTGGGGTGCTATGTGTTATGTACACACAGGACCTGTAGAGTTCAGTGTTGTGAATTCTAAAGTGGAGGAAATTTTTCCCCACACGCCCAGTCATGTTTCTGACAGGGAGGCGTGCCCCAATTATTATTGTCAGCATTGAGTCAGATGTTTTTCTTATCCGTCTTGGTGTTGTCACATGTTGTGACGGCAGTGTTTTGCTGTCAATTTCATGTGAAGTGAGGATTATTACCCTCCAGTTTATCTCAAAGTTTCAGTTGTTAATCAATCTCGTCAGGCAAATTTTCGGTAGGTGCTCTTCTGTGGTCTTTCCTCCCGAGGTTTTGTTTCCAACCACAGAGACTAGAAAATAGACTCCAATTGAACGAAAAGATAAAACATCTGACTCTCTGTCTGTTTACCTGTCCTTGTGTGAGTCTCCCTTCTGTCTCTGTTATCATATGCATCATTATCTGTCTCCCGGTGTCTCCCTCCTGGTCTTCATGAAAATCAATGATCAAGGGTTTCAGCAGGTCTATGGTAAAGCCTCAGATGCAAGACTTGATTACAGGGTTGAAGGGAGTAAAACTGGTTTGTCAGGTCTGAACAAAGTGGGCCATAATACAGTTTATTTAGATGTGTCCCATCAGATCGGACTCTCTGAATACAGAGTATTTAGATGTGTCCCATCAGATTTGAAATGTAAATACCACATTTAGACAATAATATCATCTGATAATTTCCTTTCCTAGTAGCAGATTACAGTAGCCATAACTAGGTGTTTATCATTTCATGAAAGGTTTGACATAGTGAATCCTTTTGTCTTCAAAAATACTAGAAATGAAAAGGTCTATTTTTAGGAACCAAGTCAGTAGTGGGGCAGGGGTATGGTGAGACTACTTGGATACTGGACACCCGTCCATTTCACCAGGCCTTTATAATTGGTGCATGGATAGTGAAGTGTTAGATTCTTTGCAGTAAGCTGAGAGCCTATGTAAGCATTCTGACCTCTAGATGACGTATATGAACGTGATTTCCCGTGCTCAATAAATCACGTTTTTCATGCTGTAGACGACAAGGTAGAATATTATCAACTGTGGTGATAGTCCAGTTCAAACGCTCTTAATCCGTAGATGATTGTATATCTCAAGCTCATAAAACTTTCACATAATCTTCAATTGTCCAATTAGTAACACTTGAAATTGTTCATAATATCACTCAGATGTTCAGACACAGATATATTACGGGTCGAACTCAAATAACCCAGTCAATGAATTTCTATGATTTTCTAGTTTGCTCACTTGTTCACCAAGTATAAGAAGGATTAAACTTGTTTTCTCATTGAATAAAAAAAAATTGGTCAACGACCAACCAAATCAAATCGCATTGAATTTCAAAGGTAAGGCTCCTGAAAATTCCATCGCTATGTACATGCGAAATGCAGTAAAACACAGGCATCCCCTGTACCGTCATCGATTATATGACATTCAGGCGGTAGCACCACCGGTAGACATTTAGAGAAACTCAATTAATCGGTGCTATTATCGTCAGCCAATGGAAAAGGGCCGACTATATTACACGGTCTATTGAATGATATTAGCATGCATATATATAACGACATTTCCATGACAATCTTGTAAGACTGTCTTCCAGAAAGACTGATCACTTCAAATAACAAGGGCACAACAAAGACCACGATAAGGTCCGGTTTTTTATTGCTCTTTCTCTTCCACTTTAAATTCGACAAACCATGGCATATAGAGGGCATGCTTTCATAACCATACAACGTCTGCAAACTTGTTAGGGTACCTAGAGGGTTGGGTTAGGTCCAGCGTTCACTAAGACCCTGGTGCACCACGATAGGTCTTATGATGTACTTTGTGACGCAAATCGATATCGCTTCAGGAGATCAGCTTGTCGTAGAGCTCTAAGATGGTATCGGCATGTATCTTAGTGCCTTTGGGGCATATCGTAGTGTGCTACGACACAACGCTTACACCGATGGTATACGATAGACCTTCCGATAGGCTGCGATTGAAAAAAGCAAAATCGTAATCGTTAAATCCGTATATCAATGTAGATATCAGGCCGAGTTTTAATATTGAAATATACTATTCAAATTGTTGAAATATCAAATGAACCGGAATAATAGTTTGGAGATATTTACAACATATTATGATATTATTTTTCAGACAATATGATAATTGAATTAAAAATAGAACTATGGTAGAAATTATCATTTTCAGACCCTTAGACTTTATCAAATAACATGATATTTACGGCGATTATATATCCACTTAATTCCACAATTTCATATTTTTCCGCCAAACTCTTGTATTTCACCCGCAAGAGATATTTTACCATTAAATCACCTACAATAAACTACAAAAAGTCCAACATGTTGGATTAAATCGGGAGCTCTACGATTGGCTTTTTCAATGGCAGCCGGTATGCAATCGGTATGCAATCGTAAGGTATCGTAGAGTCAAACACAGAAACCAATTCCACTGCCACGATTTTTTCTGACATCACGCTAGAATCGGATTTGTGTCTGTAAGTCAATCGTATTGCTTATTTAGACCAGAATCGGCGTTGTTGGAGGTAAGCCTTTAGGCTCCACCGATAATTGAGAGCTATGATGCACTACGATGCGAGGTACTTGGAATTGGTGTGCGTTAGAAGGTCTGTATAGCCCATAAGACAGCGACATCTACCACCAATTCTCACCAATCCGATCGAAAATAATAATCAGGAACAATAATGTTGCTGTCTTATACCCTCATATATTGATATGGCAATTCTTCCCGATCACACCTCCTCCCTTATAACAACGTAAAACAACTCGATTGAGAGAAAAAGAGAGCTGTCGGGTGATTGGCTCGGCTGGGTTCCGGGCCGGGTGAGAGGCATTAATAGACAGTAATGCCAAGTTTGATAACTTCTGTTATATCGGAAAATTGTTTTCAGACCGATAACCGCCTCTGTCTGCACTACATATTGATATATGATACTTGTATATATAAAGGGGGATATATACCATCGCCATTTAAACGCTCTAGTCAGAATCGGAAATAGTCGGTGAAGTGCAACCAGCGACAATCTTAAGGTCGGGCACAGTCGGTTATATCCCCGATACAAGTCATGCCCAAACCGATTATAATCGGGTCTGTGAAGTGCGTACAGCGACATAGAGTCCACCGATTCTGACGGACCCGACGGATCTGTCACGTAATGGTGTGATCGGGAAGAATCGCCGTGTCGTTCTTTCATATAGGTTCAACTTTTGATCATTGCTGGTGGACGCCCGTCCTTAATCAACAGAAAACTCTTCCAGGAATGACGGCATCAGCTTCTGAGCAGAAAGTGAGGGACTCAGCAGCAGGCTGGTCGGAGAGTT
Source organism: Alentia gelatinosa (assembly GCA_950022655.1). Classification (NCBI taxonomy): domain Eukaryota; kingdom Metazoa; phylum Annelida; class Polychaeta; order Phyllodocida; family Polynoidae; genus Alentia; species Alentia gelatinosa. Next base: position 29,219,284 of record OX465586.1, read on the forward strand.
GGGGAAAGGGGGACCTTTGAAGGGGAGAGGAGGGGGAGGGGGAATCGAGGCGGAGCGAATGGCGCACGGGGGGATAGGACGGTCGCCTGACAGATGGGGTCAGGCGCGCAGCACCACAGGAGGGCCCCAATACATCACCTGTTACGACTCAGTCTGCCCCGCAAGTGATGATCTTTGCATCATGAAACTACCAAACGTGATATCCATCAAATTATTCTCTAAAAAACAGCAGATAAAAGGTGGATATTACTGAATTATAAATAGCATCTACCACCAGTGCCGGGCGCAAGCTGCGGATGAGGACACTGTCTCTAGACTTGGTGTTGCTTCCCTAGAAGCGGCTTAACATAATAATCAGAGACGGTAATTCACGTTGGAAATATAAAAGTTTGTTTAATTCTACGTTTATTGTTTTCCCGGACCATTCCGGGTTAATATCTAAAAAAGCCCATTGGAGATTTTTGACAGAAATGCTATTGTGCATATACTATTCTATTGTACATTTTTTCTCTTAGATCTATCTAAAAGGCTTAATCCGTTCTACGTATTGCAGGTTGTCATTTATGTAGATTTAGTTCCGTAGAAAGAACTAGCTGTCCTTTCGTTTATAAAATCTATTTCTACCTACCAACTTTTGGATCTCAATAGGTTTTATGGCCCCCACTGACAGATTGTTTATCATTTTTCTCAGAAAGTGTCAAGTGGAAACAAGCGAGGTCCCGATCTATGTTCCGATTGTCAGTGCTGTTTGGCACTACTTACCGACACTACTGGTACTAATAACTTTAACACAGTTTGATTTTGTTGGGAGTTCAGCAAGAGGGATAAGACAAGTGGTCTTCGGTCTATATTTATCGATGTCATTCACATTGTGCCAGGCATAAGAATGTAGAATATTCTTTCAGCTCCCGTGCTTGCTTGATTTCCTTTTGTATTGAAATAGAACAGTCATTATTACAATGAGTTTCATGTTTTACTTCACATATCTGGTCTGGGCCCATTTAAAATATAGAACTTAATAACAGTTATCAAAAGTATAAGAAAGAAATCGAAAATATAGCTTTATGATGAGCATGATTATGCTGAGATGTATCATGGTTGGTTGACAATGACTGGACACCCGTGATAAAACTTGGGTCGAATTTTAAAGCAGATTATTATATATAGGCGCTGACTTTTCAACAGTATGGTGGTCTACAAGTGTAATGATATATCATCTGGTGTATACAAGAATGACACTGAAGACAGAAGCGTGTCAATACTGATAAGTAAAACAAATCCTCATATGACTAGAGAAATTATACCTGTATCTAAACGTTGTTTAAACACAGAAAGGCCATGTTAATATCTCAAACATTAATAATGCATGTTTCTTATGTGAATGGCGGTTGTCAGTCTTATCAGAAATAGTCACCGAGTTTGAATAGCGAGGTAACTATTTCTGACACAAAACAAAAAGGAACAGATGAAATTCAGATACATTCGTTCAGACTTATTTTTATGTATGTGCCATTTCAAACCAAGGGGAGTACCTGTATACTATTGGTTCGTGCAAAGTGTGCAGAATGAAATCTGTGCAGGTGGTCAGTAAGTGTGAGACATTCATGCAAAGGTATGTAATAATGCAAAATATCAAACTCAATTGACTGATACAATCGATCAGATATGGAAAATGATGATCTCGTGTACGGACAGATGAGCTACATTCTTTTATAAAAAATAAGTTAGTTAAAAGATAGGTATCGAAGCCATACACCCACTCACTCCTGTGTAATGGCTTTATATCACTTATAATATCTCATTTAGAATCAGCCATGCATCGTCACCTACGAAACTACGCTCCTTTCAGATTAATTATTTCAGATTTTTAAGTACATTGCACACCCTTTGCATGCAAAGATCAAAGGATCGAAGGATCAGGATAACTACATTGCAATGCACTTATCAACTCTGCTCCCGCTCATTTGACAAAAGGGTCTAAAATCACGGTCGGAAAGTTGAAGAATTATAATATGAGATAAATGAGCTTTCAATTGTTGAATATTTATGGAGGGCTCTTCCGTATCAATGAATACCACAAGACCACTTTTCCCAAGACTCAACCGAATGATGTATTACTTATGGGAATTTGAGTTTTCCATACTGAATGAATAGGCGAGGAATGATTCAGTCCCTTAGCAGCAGATACTGGACAGCAAAATAGATGGGTCGTTGATAAAAAAGGAAACCTCTGCTCTGCTTGCATAGTCAGTCTTCACACTTATGACCAAACGCAGTTGCTTGACAAATACTTATGAATACATAGTTGGCCTCTCTTTTTATTAAAAAAAATCACTTTTGAAAAAGTGTGCCCCATGACGAATGCATTGATTAGGAGCTCAAGTTCTTTTAAGCAACATGTTTTGTTTTTCTCTAGGATGATTCTTCCGACATTAACACAATGCCTGTTGAATCTTATTTAGATTAATTACATCAGGGCTTATTGTGTGTGAAAGATACATCAATGACACAATCCAGGGGGCAGATAGTGCAATTCTTGAACTATCATGCGCCACTGACCTCTAGATGGTGTACATACAGGGTCTATCTTAGTGGGTTTTCGTTATTCATTTCTATTAGAAATATTGTAAATAATATGCAAAAGGACACACCCAATGGTATATGGAAAAAAAACGAGTTTAAAATTCCTATCAAACGAATTTCAAGTTGTTAATTAATTCCAATAATATTTCATAAGTAACATTATTTTCAATCCTCATGCAACCTTGAAAATTGGTTACTCATGGCCCATTGTCAGGGGTGGTCATCCCCCCCTCCCCCCTAGAGTCTTCCCCACTCACTACGCACCTCATGTGCGCTTCCTTATCACCGCCTCTAGCGTTTCACCCTCGCTCTACGCACCTCATGTGATCTTCCGCTCCACCTCACTCGCCCATACCATTACTTCGCCTCTCACACGGTGCAGACGTATCCACTTTTTACCCACCCATCCACACCTCGCAGACCTTTTATCTGATATATTTTATTAACCTATCTGATTATAATAATTGACTCATCTCTCCATTAGTCAACTATTTCATATCATTAATAGATCATATTGGTAACTAGATTAACAATCACAGGAGCAGGGAAATCTATAACCTAAACACCATCAACTACAAACTTAAGACCCAAAAGGCTCAGGCCCTTCAAAACCTAGAAAGGTAAACAGAGAAAACCCAAAAAGCCGAAAGTATGGTCAAAGACCTTCTAGAACAAAGCATACGAAGCTGGCAAATAGAAATACAATCACCCGCATAACCAAAACCCAAACACAAAGTCTTTGTCTTAGGGGAGTCGAACGCAACACCATTAGAACGGCTGTTGTTGGTCCCTATGCGGTTCCTCCATTCAGCCCGTGGTACGTGGTTCCCCACTAATGATGATGCCCAAGTGCGGCTTCTCCAGCCACCGGGTGATTGTGGACATGTCTTTCCATCCAGAGAAGGGATCAACCCGGGCATTGATCTTGACCCCTACCTCCCTGATGCTCAAGCGTGCACACTTCCGAAAATCGACAATCTTGCAGAAAGAGTCCACGGTCTTGGCCAGGGCGCTTCGGTCTGGAAAGCAGATTTGGCTCATGGATCATCAGCTCCATGTGGAACCTTGGGACCTTCCCCTCCAGTTTCTATGCGTCAAGGGTGCATACTACGCCTATCCCTCTTGTCCCTTTGAAGCTCGCCTCTTTGCTTCAGCTTGTCAGCTTACCATCTGGGCGGTCACCTACCTCATGGGCCGCTGGGGCCACCATGCTCTATCCCACATTGACAACTTTGCAGGATGCGGAAGCCACACAGGCAGCAGTCCTACGTCCACATTCGGATTTCCGTGATGAAACCAGGGGCCCGTTTCATACTCTAGGACCGTACATGAAGACCTCTTTCTGCACCCTCTACAAGGGTTGTCATTTAATAATAACTAATTCTGTTCGATGTCTTCGAGGACTGTGAGACCTGAGGGGTGCTCCAAGGGGTCTCTCATAGGGACAAACTCTGCTCTGTCCCCTTGTTCGAACTCCTTCTTTTTTTTTACATTTGCTTGATTTATATAGTGTACTGGAAAATATGGTTTTCTTCAATTCTTTCAAAAGCATGGACGGTGACCTATGATTCTTTAAACATAGATATGAAGTACTATATATGTGCTACATTCTGTGAAAGTTTGAAGAAAATGACATGGGTTTTACTATGTGAAAAAATACTTTTTAGAATTTCTATATATTCTAATATAAAATGATCACAATATTGATCTATAAACAAAAAAACTAGTATGGCGACCTTCGAATTTTATATTAAAAATGTGTTCCACAAGACCTGGAGATCATCATATTAAATTTTCAGGAAATTGACAAGGGTTTTAATTTTCAAATTGTCCGATATGCCTTTTAGAAGGTTATTAAGTCCGAATATTCGGTATTTGAATGGAAGGTTTGCTTGTGTCCAAATGCGTAGGCGCTTGACGGTATGGTTATTTATGAGTCACTAATAGGATTTGGTTCTTCTCTTTTCATACTCATTATTCACTATTTCTTACAACTTTAGTTAAAGGTTCATTATGATCCTGATATATCAGATATCATATGCATTGCTAAGGTTTGCTCAATTGACGTTTGTAATCTGTAATCTGCGGAGGAAGTTGTGCTGCACTTGAAAATCAGGAATGTAATGCATTCCAGAACATACTTCCAGTGGAAGATCTACCTAAATGGTAAAACTGATTGGAATAAAAAAAAAATTAAAAAAGAGCACCTACTAAACTAGAACGAAACCAAATAAAACCAGAAGGAAAATAAACAAATAATTATTTTCCAGTGGGAAGTGCAACGTACGGCCTATCGTAGGCGTTTTGAAGCTCAGTGGACGCCGGGCCCTATTTCCAGTACCCATATACAGGGTATTCGGGTATATGATAAAACAGTGTACAGTAGACTAAATGGAGCAGCCGTGCGATTAGAAGCATGCGCATTTGTGTGTGATAAAGAATCATTTGAAAAATATGAAATGTTCTATTGGTATTGAAACTACATTCAGGTTATAGAAGATGCCATATGTTTAGTTTAAACCCGGTAAATCGTCTGAGCTTTTACCATTCGATAGTTTAGATCATTCCGAGTAATTGCTCATTATAGATTCAAGTGAGAAGATTTACTTGAAATCTGCTATATTCGTAGGTGATGAGTTTTAAGTCTAACAACATTTAACATATGACATGTGTTTGATATCTCCCCTTGATATGCGATGGCTCGGATGAAGGAGTTTTACTGTACTAATCTGAATGAATTTTAAGTTTCACTTTCATGAACTTTAAAAGATGAACTAGAATAGTTCTCCATCACCCAAACATAATTCCTCTTACCATTCACTATCTACACAAAAATATCTTTCATTATCACCTCTAGTTGATTATTCGTAAATAATATCCAAACTAATTTGATATCCATTATCGGAAAATATCAAAATAACAGCAGATAACAAATAAACCCTTTGTGATACTGCTCTGGATGTATTCTTTAAAGAGAAAATTGAATGATTTATTTCGAACGATATTCAAATTACCACTGATATCTGCCATTGATATTTTATCAGTTTCAGATGATATACGTGCAACATTCATTATTCTGCTTGCAAAAGAGTATTACAATTATACCTTGTCAGAGGCTGCAGTTATCATAATATTATTTACCAGTGAAACTTTGGTCTTGTTATCCCCATAGATATATACAAATGACGGTGTATCATATGTCAGATTTGATTTGCTCTCGGGAATGACTGAAGATGGACTGCAGAAAACATGGAGGGCTATTAAACAGTCAATTACAGCCACTGATGAAATATCTATCTAATGCAATGCAGCCATAATAAACCTCATTTCACACTGAATACAGGAACAGGACCCTTTTAAGGCTCATCCATCAAGGTGGTATATCCGATACAGAGAGTCATTGTTTCTGAAGATTAACTTTGAGAAAATAGACGGTTCTCTCACCAAACTTCATTCAGACAGGAAATTGGAACACATGCAAAGCCAGGATAAGTTCTCGAGTAAAATCGTATGTATTATGTGTCCCTCCGGTATCCATGCCTATTTACCAAAATGTTGAATCTCATCAGGACTTGTGTATTTAAGCTCAGTATCCAGTTCAGTTCAACTCTCCGGTGTTGCATAGTTTCTGTGTTCTGTCGGACTCTTTTGTTTGTAGATGTGGACTGATATGTCTTTTCCATGAGTTATTTGCCTTGCATGGTAGGCTATAGACCGCAATATAGTTGTGAAATTATTTCAAATAGTCCTGGCAAGATTCGCAATATACAGCATCGTTTACTGTTCCCATTGACTTAAAATCGATCTACTATTTATGATCTTCCTCTGCAATGCTCATTATCTCGATTTTTCTGAACATGTTCAAAATGAATAAACAACTCTTTTTAATTAAAAGATAAGCATGCTGATTAGTTTTTGGGACTCATTGCCATATCGCGTTGCAAGAGAAGAACTGCGTCAATTCTTTTTCCTTTTAATCATTCTATTTATAAGCATCCTCTTATTTCATGATAATACATGTATATTTCGGCCTGTTTCATAGTATTTTCAGTGGTAAACAATTAAAATACAAATTTTAACAGTACTGGAATGTCACACTTGATCTTGAAAATTGTAGATTTGTACGTACAGTACAGTCATGAAAAAAAGTTAGTGACCATGATGAATGCCTACCTTCATAGTGGAAATTTTGGCTGACAGAATGGAGGTGTAATGATGCCAAGGTGGAACGGGCTTGAGTGCCAACATCTATCGCTTACCAGAGGAAACCGTCCTGAGATGATATTTTCTTTCTTCAATTTATTTTATTGGTGTCATTTCTAAATTACAAGATCCGTATAAACAAGTATATGTACATTTACAGTACTGCCATGCTTTTAGACAACAATAAAAGAGGCTTTGTACGTCAGCTTAACTAAAGCTGGTTTTCATCGTGCGAGCCCTACACCCGCTATGGGAAGAACAGTAAATTATGTGTTTACCAATTCTCGACTATATTTATGACTTCATTTAGTTATACACCTGGAACCAACTAATTAACAAGATACCATCCATCGTGACAAGAGCAATTTACAGCATTTAAGATCTAGTCAATGCTAGGATAATTTTTGGTTTACCCACTACAACCATTTGCTCTGCCTGAAACAATACAAAAGTTGAATACAAAGGTCTACAGAGCAAATTAAGAATCGCATCCCCATTACAGTTATGAACATATGGCCCCTGTTACCTTTAAACTTTTCTTTTCATCCTCTCTTGCAGATCCATCAAGTATTTCTGGTTCTCAGCTACAAGCAGTATGTCGGGTCTACGGTTCAGCCGTTATGGTCGGTATGTCAGGTGCAACCAAAATCGTTGGCTTCTTCCCAGCCTGCAGGACCACGTCTCGGGTCGCCTCCAGGGAGTCGCCCTTGTTATTGTGTACCTATACACAAACTTGTGTAAATATATAAGTACTACTCCTAGGGGAACAGTTTTTGCACCCAGATTGCAATGTATGTCGTGTACCTTTGTACCTGTGCCCTTGGGTACCGACAGACTGCACGGTTTGAGTGACAGTGTCACAACAGTGTCACAACAGTGTCACAACATTCTTGCAACAGTCTCACAACAGTCTCACAACACTACCTGGTACTTCAATAGTCTCAGAACAGTCTCGCAACACCCAATGATAACATAAAGGGTGGTACCCACTGCTTCCGAGACACTCCGACATGGGTTACCACACACTACAACAAAGAAAATCCCTGTCGAAAAGGGTTCTGTCGTAGTGTGTCGTAAAGCCTTGTCGGAGTGTGTCGTAACAGTTTGGCGGAAAAGAAAGGTTGCAATGGTACCAACACACTCCAACACAAACAGCTCACTTGGGGGACTTGAACTCTAGAAATCATATAACTGGGTGTGCACTACTTTCTCCAGTTAAGGGCCTGGAGTGGGTAGTACACAAAGGGGTTACCGGCATTGCACAAGTGACCAGACCTGGGTAGCGGGAAGATTCTACCAATTCTCACTGGCAAGCTGTTCTGAATTGGGAGACTGGATAAAATTTGTACAAACAATTGTATATTGCCAATCAGGCTACGTTTTAAAACAGTACTTTTTATTCCGATTATACTGGAAAATTTATGTGTTTTTATACTCTTAATAATTTACAGAATATCATTTTCATTCACCTTATTCAGGTTAAGTTCAAAACCATCTTCGTTATTTCTTGGTACATAATTCATCATAATACTGTACTGTACTGTATTGTAGAGAAAAAGAAGTTCCATGTGCGCCACACTCTCTACCGTTGATAATAAAGAACCATTGTTGTTTTTTATATTGAGTTTAATAACACCGTTGATATTCCTTCAGTACAATCTAAAGGGGGGCGTCCACCAACCACGACAAGACTACGACAAGTGCCGACATGAAAATTCCTATCAGTGCCTTGTCGCAGCCTTGTCTTGAGAAGGGCAGCTCTGCGACAGCAGTGTCGGGGCATGTCGTAGACGTTGCTGGTTACCGTAAAAAAGGCGTCCATGGTCCGGACACACTACGACAGTGATATCGAGGAAACCACAACACTCCACGGCAAGGCTCCAGTCGTGGCAAAAATCGAACATGTACGTAACCTTGTCTGAAACCCCCTGACAGGCCCCCGACAAGCTTCATGTAGCAAACTGTCGTGGCCTTGTCGTAGCCTCTTGTCGGGAACTAGGGTCCACCAACCACGACAAGGCTATGACAAGGTCTCCAATCGTAGACCTGTCATGGACCTTGTCGGAAAGCCATTGTTGTAGCCTTGTCGTGGTTGGTGGACGCCCCCCTTCAGATTATGGTAGTTGTTTTCTAGTTGTTTGAGTATACGCAAAGTATCATGAAAAGAGATATTCTAAGTGATTGATTTTGATTGGCATTTTAGTGAATACGGTATACAGATTTTGATTGACTTTCCCAGAATAGATCATACGAGAGTGCATTAAACAATTGTCATCACTGGTCAATTCTATCGATTTTTGGTAATCATATTTGTAAAAATGAATAGATATAAAATTTCATGGTTCCAATAGGCCGTTAAATGTTTGTAATGGTATATCTCTCCGAGAAAGCAATTGATGTAAGCTCAAGCACCAGCAAACATTTGATGGCCAGCAGCTAATCGTTGACTGCACATAAGGCCCGGTTCCATTGGCCGATCTCCTGTCACCGATCTACAGTCAGGAACCACCAACAGACTTCTGGCACTGCTGACCCAAAATCGGTCAATGGAAATGACCCAGCTCGTGAAACGACCTACGACTTTTTCTGCTTAGATTAGGCAATGTGGCACCACCAACGACTGAGTGAAAGCTTGGTTACTGAGTGAAATCACCTGCTCTTCTATATAGACGCACAGTCGGTGGCACCACCGACAGACTTTCTGGTTAGCTAAAAAAAATCGACACCCGTTTCGTCAGCCAATGGAAATAGGCCTATAGTCACCAAGATAGGACTTTCACTCTCAAGTGCTGGACCATATCACTTTGCGAGTTCAAAGGCTTTTAATAAATGTCCTGGAAAGAGTTGTCGTGCATATAAATTTACCAAATATTGAGGTATCTAAAATGATGAATTCAATCTTGTATTGTTCTCAATGGGCTGGGTGAGAGTGACAGTGCCAAGAGAGTCAAGTTACAATAAGTTTTGATGGGTTATAAATAATTTAAGGTATATACTAATAAAAAAAAAACATGGTAATGACACCTATACAGAGATACTGATTATCGGTGTCACTGATAAATCGGTCAAAACTCGTTTTGAACGATTTATCAGCGACACCTCAAATAGGGATCTCCCTATTGGCGTCAAGACTACGTTTTTACCTTTACCTTTTAATTGTAGAAACTAACTCTTAACCTAGATTCTAAATCAGTTTGGATTTCCGTTGTTCTCATCTCCTTACTTCTATTTCAAACTAGAACTTGAAATGAAGCAACACAAAGCCATCAATGGTTAAACACTGCCTTGTGAAAGTAGTTAAATTTGATGTAGACAAATAAGTAGACCTCCGTTCAGCCCCTACTCGCGAATGTTATGATCTAGACATCATTTGTTGTCACGATCCGGCAGGTGTTAATGCTAAACTTTTTAGTTCTTATATGTATCACAAAGCATACTGTCATGCAATTGATGAGGATCCTCATGTCGACTATATCTTACCTTTGTTCTAACTATTTATCAATTCTATGTCCTGATGCCAGATATTATCAAGAGACGTCACGAGTTTGAGTCTGAGTTTATTAAAGCCACGCATTTTGTTGGCTCCATAATTTCACGAGTCGAAGGCATAAATGAGCTCAAACTCAAACGAGTGGTGTCTAGATCTTATCCTACCCTGTTCATATATTCTTTCAGTATCAGAAAGTAGTGGCATAAACAACACTTTATGTCATACCCGTTACATAAATAAATCCCATATTAAGGCTTTGGCGTTTTTTATTAGGGGTAGGATAAGAAACAAGTATTTCTAGTGGTTAAGTCCCAGAAGTAACAGAAGAGTGAAAAGGCCCTATACGGGTCACTCTAGCGTGTGCTACGAATTCTTAGTAACCTCAGGTTTCATCTGTAGCCGGCTACACTGAGGTGACACTCATTATATCGAGCGTGATTTGTCCGGTACGACTACATCTCTGGTGGTGTTACATAACACATCCTCTGTAAATATGCGATGATAGATCGCGATCCCCTATTTATTTTCCATAAAGAGATGAGTAATGAGGCTCGAGCGTTGCAATCAGCCCTTCATCGCCAGGACTGTGTTTGGCGGGAAGACTGCTAGTAACATGAAGCCAGAGACGGGACGTGACTAAAGTCTCAACTACGCAATCTGTTCCCAATGCCATCTTATAATTGCCATATTTATTCATGCAACCTTTAAAATGATAGAAATTAGGATCGAATTTCTCTATATCCCTAGCCTTTACCTTTATTTGCAATTGCATTGCTTAGCTACAAATGAATGATAAGAGATTGATATTTAGTTTCTGAAATTCTACTTTTTTTAAAGATCTCATAGTGATATGGATACAATCTCATGAAACGTATCTTACAAAGACAATAGGTAACTGAACTATAGATATAACCCAAAGTGACCGTAACAAACCTCTAAAGCGACTATAAATTGCAACATTATACTTGTCTAAATCGGAGGAATGTCCCATTAGGCAGGGAGGTCTCCTGCACATCCATTCAATATTCAAGTGCAGCCTTCAGACAATTTACAACGAGTCTTCTCGCGGTTGGAAACAAATGAAGACGAAGAACGATTCTCCCCCGATTGTGCTCCCTAATGAGAGGCGTTTCGGCGTGATGGCGAATTTTCCATGTTTTTCTCCCATGATCAAGAATACGATCATCACATCAGAAGCCAGGCCTGCGGCTTCAGCCTCGGCTGGCTATGAAATGATTCACGGGCAGACTGTAAGATGTATGCGAGCAATGGCGCTTCGTGCTATATATTAGGCTGTAACAGACCTGATTCTGTCACTACTGGTTGGGTCTAGTAAAGGAGGCGTTTTCCTCTTCATGGTCATGTCTTGGCCATCCATATATCACGACTAAATGAAGCAGAAACAAGAGAGCAGATCTCGATGGTCCCACGAAGTAGCTCTAACTGGATACTGCACACTGTCTTCTCACAATAGGATGTACGTTGGGAGGGGGCTGAGTGAGATAGCTTTACAAAGCAATCGTTTTATTGATTGTTTCTGGTCTTCTCATTACACACACGAGTTTTATGTGCTCATTACCCGCTAACAGATTGCTCTAGTCAGTGAGGTATCATTTTCACATCTTTCTTCCTTTTCTTGCTGCTTGTGGTGGTAGATTCCAAGCCTTTATGCACTATTTAAAAGCTTTGTGGATCTGCAAAACAACTTGATTTTTAAAAAGATCCCTATCATCAATCTTTTGCAAGATACTCAAAATAAAATATACTTTAAAATGGCAGTTGATATATATTTTTAGCCCTCCAGAACACTTAATATTATAAGATAAGATATGTTTAAGATCAGAAGATATGCCCACAAAGGAATTCGTGGAATACCTTCTGTATCTATCACTCACAGTTAGATGTAAATTAAAAGTCAACACGGGTATGGGATTATAGAAATTGTGACATTGTGTTTTATTAACCCTTTAAGGACGGGTGCCTGCGGCTGAGGTACCCCCTGAAGGACGAATGCTTGTGGCACTTTATACCGCTAGTGGACGAGCACTTAGTCCTCAAAACCCATAATTTGAGTGTTAAATCACGTGATACGATATATATTCTTACATATTTCATTTTTTCTGAATATAAATACTTTTTGTGGTGTTAGGCCTACATTCTGTGAAAATTTCACTAATATTGCTCCATTGCTCCATCCTCAAGGCATCATTCGCCCTGGGCTGGATGATGCCTCAAGGCATCATTCGCCCTTAAAGAGAAACATCATGATATATTAGAATTGATGAATTGATAAAATGTGTGTTGTATTTTACACATAAACCTTTCCGCTGCACCGGCCAGATGTTGCACATGAGTGTGAGGTCTCGTGTCTGGTTGGATCCCCTTTTATAGTGCTACTACGGATGACGTAGGTAAGGCCGTTTCTGTATGTAAAAATAGTATCATGAATACCGTATTGGGTGGTATGGGATTAATGAAATATACAGAAACGGGAGTTGGGATAATGAAATAATAGATTAATTCTTTGGTGATGAATGAGTTTTCAATAAAAAAAAATATTAACAGCGGTTGGCTTTCAATTACTTACAATTTTCCCAATTATATTCTAATGCGCCGATTTCAGAAAACAGGTACCTCATGCTGATTTGGCAGCATGAGCTACCAGATTTCTGAGTTCTGAGGAGGGGGGTCATTAAATGCATCCCCTCTAATCCCCCCTCCGCTGCTGTGGGATTTCCAACTGCCATCGATTAAAATTGTATTATTATGCATTCGTAGCTTTAAAAAAAAAAAAATGAACTGACTATTCTACAGTGCCTATTTCAGTGGCAGATAGGGAGTTCACATTAAGGCAATTTCCCATTGGCTGACTATACCCCATCGATCTGTAGAGAATAACTGATTAAATGAAATGTTGTGACGTCTGTATTAAGAATATCACAGGGTGCTTCCTAACAGATCCTCGCTCTAGATAGTGGTCAAGGCCAAACTGTTTGGACTGCCACCCCCAGCGTTTGAACCGTCCCCTGTCTTTGTTTGGACTGACCCCCAGATAGGGTATATAAAGAGGCAGATTTGCACACACAGCTCACTTGGAACCCAGACACTGTGGCGTCAACATCTCCAGGCTGCTATGTTCCAGAGGCCTTTACTGAGGATTGGGCTATTCTCCACAAGCTGCTATTACCCCAGCACTGGAGGAACAGAGATTGATTGACTGCTTCCAACATATGCTACTGCCTTGGATCATCTATATCCACAAGTCAAGGAGACAATGAACAATAATAGAAATCAAAGACTGTTAATACTGCTATACCAAAGAGGACTTATATCATATGACCACTACAGAAGTGTATATGATTTTGTATGTTGATGAGAATTGTTGTGTAACTGCATACTTTGTTATAATATATGCTATTAATACATATCTGTGTACAATTATCTGTCTACTTCATTTGGTATAAAAGATATTCTGAATTCTCTTTTTTTGTCACTGGGTTAGCTAGTCTATAAGATCAGGCCTTAGCTACTGTGTGTGACAATGGTCACTAAGTACTATGGTGAAGATTACAAAATAACGCCAACAACGACCGACTTGGTCAACGACTTACAAAATGAAAAGGCTTTGATTTATGGACATGTAAGATACAGTGAAAACAAGGGCGACAATGCTACCTCACTGGTCATTTGCTACCCACGTGCAGGCAGTGGTCACCACTGACAGACTGTTATATGGGGATTCCATGTCTCAATGTCGAACGATTATGTGGTCACTGTAAAGTCACTGCGTCAGGTAGTAACATTGAGACTTAATCTTGACCTATTGAGGATTACTGCTGAGCTGCCACCTAGCGGCGGTTTCACTGCTTACAAGTCGTGTATCCCTGGCTTTCAGAGCTACACTACCTTAGCTCTAGTCTGATTATATCCGTGGCCAGCGACCCAGTGGTGGAAACTACTACTAGATCTTTCGTAGTGGTTGCAGAGTTGCTTTCATAACCGCGAAGTCAATTATTCATTTTATAATTTTCTTTTGTATTTTTTTTTTAAACAACAAGGAACATAGAACTAGGTTTTATTACCAATGGGTATGTTATGAATGTTTCGTATTAAGTATTTCTGCTTTTAGAGCCTACTTATTACAATTTATAACCTGGTTGGAGGCGCACCCAGCAGATAGTAGCTAGAACATTAGTAGACTGGTATCCTGTATTTTAATTTAAGCCGACCTTCCCCTATGTCATACCAAGCGCAGACAGGGGTTGGTTGTCATTCTAGTTTGACCCCTTCTCCTCTCTCCGTCCGCATTCTTTGACTGAACTGACGGGGATTTTTTTTATTGTGAAAGTGCAAATTGCCAAAACATGCTTAAAAGACACAGTTGAGCCGATAAAAATGACGCGTCAGAAGAAGCAACCAATGTCAGTACAAAGGAAGAAAAAGGTCATGGCAAGACAATCCCAGAGGGCCCACAAGTCCCTGGAAGAAGAGCTAGAACATGTGTAGACTGGTTCCCTGTCCAAATGAAATAAGGGACAGGTGAAGCCCAGCTATAAGCGACTTTGAATTTTCGATGGTTCCTCGCTTATTTGAAGTGGCAAGGATAAAGTACAACCTCTCTCCCACTTTCTCAGCAGGTTTTCTGCGAGGAGAGTTCTCTCTACCTTACGAGGTTCCCAAAATACCTTATTTCTACTTGTTTGTAATAAAGGATAACACAAAATGAAGTAATAGCAGCTTTTCAAAAGATAACTGATACTTTTCTTTAGAATGTTTCTCTAAAAACCAGCGTAGGCGTTACCCATAATGCACCAAAAATGGAGAGAGATACATGGCCTGTAGTACGAGTGAGCACAGAGGCCAGGAGCCTGTTTCACTAGTTTGGCGACGTCCGTTGTTGGTTTCCGCGACGCCACAGTGGCAGTATGCATTTCAATAGATTCGTGACGCAACAGCGAGCGGCACTTGGGAAAAGATGGGAACCAACAGTGGCACGTCCTGTTTCAGAGAAAACCAGTCCGATGTCTGTTGGTGCCAGTCTCGTGTCACTGTTCGCGAGAGCGTCTACCCTCTCGCATCCGTGGACACAGCGCTTTGTTGGGAGCAGTCCAGCCACAACATTCCGGGTAATTTCACACATTTTCCGTAAGGAATTAAGCCATGAAATATATATATAACCTATAGTCGCTCTAAATATGAAGATATTTGCGTTTTAGTTTTGAAACATCGGGCTGATTACAACGATGCCGAAGTCAACAACATGATTTGCCTGCATCGCTGGCATTGGCACTCTCCTAGCAGAGATTCTGGACTCTTCCTGTGGCCGCGAAAGATCTGCTAGGAGAGTGTGGTTAAATGCTAGATCAAGGAATGCTAGTTATAGAGACTATCATCAGAAGTGGCTGACAGATCAGGGGACCAGCTAAATTTTCAAATGCCAATGAATATTGTGCAGGTTGCCATATAGTTATCATAAGCAATAGACTTTAATGAGGTACTAAACTGATAACATTCAATAATAACATGCAAATGAAACTAACGATATCATATCAACCCTTTGCTGCAGCACCCAGTTCCCCTGCTTAGTACTACACAGTAGGCATTGTCTGCATAAATAGCCCTGCTACAAAAGGCACCTTATTTTTGGAAAATGTCAAATCATGTGTCATGCGACCTGAGTAGTTTATCTTGGTAACTTGTGATATTTTGTTATACCAAATAAAAGGTCAATATGGCTCTTATACTTTGTCAACATTTATTTTGATTCAGACAATTGTTTGAGGGGAATGCCTGGCGGCATCATGCTGCTGTTTAAGGGTTAAGGGGGCACCTCTGTCCAAGTGGCTCCTTACGTTGGGTGACCTCTTAAGCGGGGTTTTCGGTCTGCCGATAGTCATAAAGTAAACTATACCTGTATGAATAAAGACAACACCAGCTCGTCGGGCATTACTAGCATTGGGTAATGACTGACTGTCCCCATCCTTTAGCCTATAAGACATCGACCCCATGACTATGCCCGATTCAACCTTTGGCCGACAGATCCGTCGGGTCTGTGACAATCTTCGTTGATCGGGTTGATGTATGCTCTTCACTGATCAAAGTTTATTACCTTTCTCGATGCGTCGGCCATTACAACTATGTCAGATAGGACGTTCCCGATTTTGTGTAGACCGCTTATAAATAGCGATGATTTGTATTCCCCACGTCCTATATACAACTACCCCTGGATGAAAGGAGAGAAGCAGTAGCTGGGAGAATACAATTTTATATTAGGGGAAACAGGGGCGGTTGTCGATCTGAAACACGTTTTCCGATATCTTAAATGTAATAGAGGTTACCAAACTTTGCATTATTGCTTATATAGACCTATCACCCGGCCCAGGGCCCAAACTTTTTCGGTTTTTCAAATTATAATAGATAAACCTCAACGAGACCTTTGTGCATATCAAATAGTGGAAGAAAATATGAAAAATTAAAAAAAGACCATGATTTTTTTGCTTTTTTTTTTTTTTGCATAACAGTTCTGCATTAAGCAGGTCTTCCACTGAGATGATACAATACCGCCGGTACAGATTTCGCAACAGTTACATATTATTTACAGTAATACAAGAGGATGGGGTGGATGATGACATTCGCACTAACCAAAGCTACATCGGGTACCAAGCACATTTTTACCTCCAGTCAAACTCTGATAAACATGACTTCATTTTGTTCTTAAATGCCTTGACTGATTCAGATCGCTGTTCGTCAGCCGTGAGTCCGTTCCACAGCTGATCACCACGGTACATCGGCGAGCGTTGATATAGGGATGTTTTGGGTCTTGGCATTTTGAACTTGATTTTACATGAGCTATGGTTGATCCTACGTTCGTCGGCTAGTAGGTCTTGTTTGTTGGACAGTTTGTACATATGCGTAAGCAGTTGGATTTTGCGCCGTGTAAGCAAGTAATCCACGGCCAGCGAGTCATGCAGGTCTGTGGTACGCTGCATGTACCTTCGCCTGTACTGCACCACTTTCAATGCCCTGTTTTGTATCCTTTGCAACGCGTTCATGTCAGCTTTGCTGGCTCCGTCAATTATACAACTGCAATATTCAAGTATTGGCCTAATTACGGTCAAATATACCTTCAGAGCTATCTCCTTGGTCAGGCTACTCATTACCTTGCTCAATTTAAAAATCCTCATATTACTACTTTTGCAAACCGCTGACACGTGCTTATGGAAGCTGAGCTTTCTATCGATGCAGACTCCTAAGTATCGGTAGTGATCCATCTCCGTCAGTTTAGACCCCAGACAATCGAGGTTCAAACTTGGCAAGTGAGGGATCCTTCTGTCAGAGGCTGACCAACAGGTTTTTGTTTTTTGGGCATTTAACGTCATCCCGTTCTTTTTGCACCAT
Source organism: Alentia gelatinosa (assembly GCA_950022655.1). Classification (NCBI taxonomy): domain Eukaryota; kingdom Metazoa; phylum Annelida; class Polychaeta; order Phyllodocida; family Polynoidae; genus Alentia; species Alentia gelatinosa. Next base: position 29,236,958 of record OX465586.1, read on the forward strand.
ATTACTACCTTGTCAAGCGCAGACTGCAAACGTCTCTTAGCGACATTTCCGTCGAAGCTTGAAGCGAACAACACAAGATCGTCGGCATATTGGATAGACCTAGCCTCGTCTATGTTTGAGCACATGTCGTTCACGATTAAAAAGCATATGTGACATAATTCTTTGGAAAAATGTTCTCCCGGAAACCCAAATTACAATAACATCACAAAAATGTACCCCGTTCATGAACTTGATTCAAATAGTGGACGTTTTGAGCTTCATTTTGGTATATAATTTGACGGGTTTAATTGATGCGAGAGGTTCATTATACAATAAGTTATTTGGTTCGTTACTGCTCTAGTTATTGTCCATAGGGAAGTTGCATAGCGTTGCCGCGCTTGATATGACAATCATCTTACATTCATTACTATTCAGACGTTCATCCTAATTATACATTCATTCCATAAAATTAAGAGATAAGTTCCCAAGCCTGCCGCTTTTCTACTATTCTGAGAGGTCTATTTTCAGTGTACAATATCGCTGAATTGACATTTAGAACATTTAAATTTCATATTGTTTTCAGACGTCACGCAATGAGACTCCGAACTAAATCTTTACCTTCTGATACACGTCTTAGATTATGATAATAATCTTTCATGTGAAATATTACTTCGGAAGGCGAGTAAGTGCCACCCGAAGATTAAAACGTCTCGAATATCTTCCTGCAGACCTAGGCGTGCGTATGAAAGAGGATCTGCTGACCTTTCGACTTAATCTACTAAGGTGACATATTATACCTATCGTGTTTTTTTGTTTGTCTAATTAGGATAAGCTTCTGGACTGATTCAATCCGTTTCTATACGAATCTAATCTCATTCGATAAAGTTCAAATACAATTTCTATGAGTAAGTTATGATGCGCATTGAGAGTCATTGACTATCTCCTATGTATCTCCTATGACATTTCGATGATAATAGAGGTATACCGTGGTCGTTCTATGTTTCGTGCGTAAACTGGCTTTAGTCTCCTTACTCATCCAACAACCCACCCCTCTATATCGTGATACAGGGCCAGTCACACTGCAACATACTTTATCCTGATTTCATTTGAATTTAGATTGTCTTACGGTAGAGTGGACGATAGATAGGAAATACTCGTTCGTAGTCTTGTTTGAATGACCTCGATTATTTGTTAGGACAGACTCTGCTTGAAAGACATCTTTGTGGACACTTGAACAAGGTTTGTAATCAGTGCAAGAAATGACATAGTTGGTCTTTATGATATCTAATTTCATCATTTAACATTACAAATGAATCTGAATATACTAATCAAATATATCAGACATTCTCCATTGGATTCCATAACAAACACAGTGAAGAAGACACCCAACCTGATTATTTAGGCATCATTTTATGAACCAAGGTTTCTAACTGATTTGCCCTTGATCAAGGTAAACAATTATCGATTGGTATGTGATAAAGCACACATTGAGCCAGACGTTGTTTGATAGGAATTACATATATTCCGCTGTAGTAAAGGCTTCACCAACTTCTTGGGTCTACGATTCTCGGTAACGATTTCTCCTCGGTGAACACTATCTCGCGATTTTTCCATGGGCGATGTGAGTCTTGCATATCAATATGGCAGGATATTAAACCTCCACAAAAGAACTATTGTTATTGAAGGGTATACATCGTCCAGGAACTACATTATCTTAATGATAGGGTTCTCATACATGTACACATTTCCTGTACAATCTGTCCCGCTGATCTAAACTCTCATTAGGGTAATGACTGTGGAAGTCTTTGTTTGAATAAGCAGCCATGCGCACATATCTTTAACGACTGACATCCACTTTTGTAATATTCTTAATACTTGATAAAAAAAAAAGTGTTTAGTATTATGAACAGCTCTTGTAATGCATCTCCCTGTTGGGGGACCTAAGTTGCTTCCACTGGTAAATATCATATAATGGATGCTCTTATTTACATAGCAGCACAATATGTACACAGACAACTGTTGCATAGTATTGGTCTGTAAACATTACACAGTTGCGAATTGATTTAGGTGAATTAACCAGGGTTGAACGATAAATGATTTAAATGTTTATATGCTTATGGGAAGCTTTAATTTCTTATCTTGACAAAGTCAAGTATCAGGATACGATAAGCCTCTTTCCATTGGCCGACGAAAACGGTGGAGATTTTATGAGTTTCCCTAATAGCATATTTCCGTTTTGCCTCAGCAGTGATAAAGGTCCGTCGTTGGTGCCTGACTGTAGATTCGTGACGGCCAATGGAAATGGGCTTTTAATTGAATTGAAGGAAATCCACACCGTTTTCGTCGGTCAATGGAAACGGGCCTTATGTCTCCATACTGATTTCAATGTCATACGGAAACCAGTCACCGTAGTTGTACATCAAAGGTATGTAGTATAAATGTCATCTTGATTATCCCGTTGTCGAAGGCAAGGGAATAATCTCATTAACAATTTTGTAGAGTATTTTTGATGTACAACTCAAGTCGGTCAGATTTTATATCATTATATCCCTCACAGTTGTAAATCTTCACCTTTTATTGCTGTTGATCGAATGGCTGTTCCCAACTCTCCACCGTGTAACGTACTGCTATAAATAAGAAGGAGTAGGACTGGGCGGTATACGCAGGTGATCCAGCCATAGGTATATATAATATTGAAATATACCGAAAGCATAGCGTCTCCTCTAGATATGCATTGGCACACGATTGGACGATGTAGATGCCGCCTATATCATCACTCTCTCCTGAGAAGAGCATCTGCCGCTTTCATTTGACTTTAATCTGAGAAGAATACTTTTTTAAATTTTCAATTCCATTTTCTTGTAGTAGTCTGCCAATCAGTTATCACAAATAAAGTTCCAACAGAAATTCCGAGCTGAGTTTTTCTCGGGGTTAGGAGAGTGCAATCATGCATTCCAAGGTGAATGTTTACATGGTTTGTTGTTTTATAAGAATGTCAAGTGACAGTGGGGTAATTGAAACGTATCTATCAATTGATCATCGCCCTAATCTATTTAGAATAAGCCCTGAAAGAAAGGTCTTATCATCAGATCACTGATTCTGCTGATAATGTATTCTATTACAAAGCAGTGAATACTTGTATAACCAACCAGCAATGCCGCCACTATAGCCATATAGTTACCGATTGGAAATTCACAAAATATATCATGGCCTGTTTGGAATCTAAATTTGTATCTGTAAGACAATATTCCAATTTTCCTAGAATGTAAACATAGCAGAATTTAAAAAACAACTGAACTCACAGCAAGAAATTACAACGCGGCTGACGGCTCTGAAAAAATGAGATAGGAACATTCAAAATCCCTCTAAACATTACAGAAACGGGTATTCATACACTTCACACCCTTCTTGTACATTGTTGGTTTGGGAATCAACCCCGGTCTGCGCTAAACTACGATATAGGGGTCGGTCGGGCTTAATCCACTACAGTCCGGTCACTTAGAGTGCGCCTCGAACAGGAAATTTTGTTCTATGTGTTCTATCAAAGCAGCTATACTAAACCGAACACACAGGTATATATGCGGTGCCCTGAATACATTTGTGGAACAATCTGGAATTCTCTCCCTGTTATAGTGAGAAATACTGAAACCTTAAAAGAATTAAAAAAATTATCTAAACAAACAATGCTTAACACTATACCCCCACTCTACCTGTAGGGCTTTTGGAATCCTGCTATGTAAAAATACTAAGGCAATACAATACCAAAAGAAACTTGCCTTCATCTTCACTGTTAGTCCCTGGATATAAAAAGCTTTCTGTATATTTAATTAGTGTCATAAAGACCATTATGTTTAATTGATAACGGTTGGATGGTACGCCATTAGTACCCCACTCACTGATTGCGATAAAGAGTTCCTGGGTAGGCTTCCGATTGAAACCAGCCATACATATCTGGCTGACGGAGACCTAAATGTAATATGTTACCTAACAACAGTTTGATGTACACTCTAAGAGGATTCAATAAAGAAAATGTTGGGGGAAAAAACCCCATCAAATATTCATAAATGAAAATTTGATAGAGAAACTTATCAACAATGTAACTAATGTGTGATCGAAAAGATATAACCTAGAGAGTACAACTACCAAGGCAGTGTATTACTGAAAGTGGTTTGTACTTGTAATGTTGCTGAATTACGTGACTAATTAATCATTGTTTTTGTAGATTGATTAAGTTAATTAAAATAAGTTAATAAGATCTCATTGTTCGTGAGTGTATACCTCTGCTTGTAGATGTGTGTGGTTACTGTGCATCTATGGCTGATTCACAGCAAGCAGTTCTACTAAATATTACGAGAGACTGCTGGTGGACAAAATAGTGCCGACTGCAGCACAGAGTCTGATACCATCCTCAACTCCTATATGCTCAACGCCTCCTCATCACGTAACCAAGCACTCCCAAATAAAGATTTTCCATTCCTTTCTGGACTCAAGCTCGACAGCGGTTCACTCCCATTGGCTCACATCTCATTCTCAAATTCTAGACTCTCTTCAATACTAATCTCTGCCACAATATGCCACTCATAATACAAACACATGTGTTTTTGGACAGGCGCGTAGTGCGACACGATGGTACAAAGGTACGATACTTGAGTTAGATAAAATGAATGGAAAATCACAGACCTGTATTCTATATATGGAAGTTGTTGGTCACGGCTTGTTCAGACGATTGGAAGAAAGGTTGATGGTTTGAATATATCAGTTGCTGCCTGCTCTATCCAGCAGAGTAAGAAGGAGCCACCTAGACAATAACAAGGTGAGCATTGCTCGCTGCTTCACAGCAATAGGAATGCTCAGCAGGTGCTGGAGACCTCAGTCTATCTGGAGTGAGATTGACCTGCTACCTGGTGTGTGTGTGAAAGAAGGTTTATTCAGTGTGTCCATGGAATATCAATATTCATGGAACTAGCTCTCATTGGGAGAGCATACAGAGTGAACGTTTACCAGGACTCATGACACTGTGAGCGAAAAGTACTACATCTGGTTACATGAACTATAAGAGGATATTGTAGGCAACACTCGGGACTGTGATTATGTGACATTGGATGTGAGGAATGACGAGGAACATTAGATTGGTTGAAAGACCGATCAGGTCGTAGTAATCGTTATTGCATTTCTGGGACTATGTTAGCAGATGAGTGAATAATAGGAGGGTAACAATCTGAATTATAAAACATTAACAAAGTTTTATTCAGGAACTAGTTTGTACTTAAAGACAAATGCGGGTAGTTGGGTGATTTCTAAATAATTTGTAAATTAATATCATGCTGCGATGCCTTACACAGGCCATCTTAGTTTGCCGGTGTCAACAAAGAGGACTCAATGTTAAGCCTATGGGATTTTATATTAAGGGTAGGATGAATACTCAATATTGACTGGTTTCAGAAACAAGCAGATCTACGTATCTCAGAGGAATTGATGTGCATATCCAATGTGTAGCGTCAACTCCGAGGAATGTACTTGTAACCGTATTTATCTGAAACCAGTCTATATTGTATTCATCATATACCTTTATCTAACTGTTTCAAGCTGATTTTAGTTTAGTTGAATTATGCACTATTTTTTCATACACACTATTATTTCCGTATACACCGGTTTATACAGCTTGTAACATAAATACATCCGTATGCACCGGGTATGTCCAAACATAGTTCCTATAGGTTAACTATGGGCACTTTGAATTAGTCGGATAACAAAACCAGTTTCTACACTAATCTAATGTTAACATATATGGTAAGCTTTTATCCTTTAGCTAATCTACTTGTCTAGTGGATGATAGCGGGAGTAGCATTCACTCTGCGCCCTATAGATTCTTTTAGAGACGAGTACTAATTTAAAATTGAGATTTTGATTAGTATTTCTTTTACAATAAACTTTCCAGACACATCAAGATGAAGTCTACCTTTTTAAGCGAAGCACGAAGCGGATCAGTCTTTCAAAACTTAAGCTGGCACTGACAAGATGAAATTCATCGATAGAATTGTAAATTGACAACCCCAAAAAGAGACCAGCCTGTAAAATTAAGCAAAAAGGTATTTCCGGTGGAACTTCAGAAGCTCGAGGCTTTGTCACCTCTCACCAGAGGTCACTTTGGTCGGTACTGAGACTCAGTCATTTAAAACCTGTTCTAATGAACGTTCATTCTGCACCAACCTTCAGTCGAGAACACCGACGCAAGATCGGAGAATGGGAAAAAAACGTATTTGAAATGGTAACCTATCAATTTGGCGAAGATTACACAATTTTCTTTTATTTGGTCAAGATTCGTTGGTTACAATACCTCGCTCTTCCATCACCCCATTTTATAACCATTCAATTGCTAGGTGTGTTACTTTCAACAGTCTGACAGCTGGTTGTATGCTATATAAATATAAAAATGCCTGTGTGGCTTAGATAAATAAGTAGACATTAGGTAGATAAATAGTGTACAATGGTAGATAATAAAAAGAACAGACAAGGGAATGCATAAATAGGGTTTGGGCTAGGTAGTATTTATTTGACACAAATACTTGCCATAATGATAATTAAAAAGATTCTTTCAGGTTGAGGTAACGGGTGTAGTGTTTTGGTATGTGCTATAGACGACAGGTGGCGCCTCTGGTCCTTTATATATACATATACCTGTATGTTATATGTATCACATAATTATACATGGTTTGGCGTGTGGGTGAAAATATATACAAAGGATGATACATACACAATATTACCATGATTTCGATCTGAGTGGCCGTATTCTCCGCGTAGTTGACGCGTAGCGTCAACAACAAGGAGAATACGGCCACACAGATCGAAATTATGGTAATGTTGTATTTATTACTCACTTATATTTAGATTTAAGCAATAAATATGATCGTTAGAAAACTTTTCAACGTAATTAAGAAGTTATGTTTGGGACTACTTTCATTTCAAAAATCCGTATCCTCCTAGGAGGGTACGGAGCTCCGTATCCTCCTCAGTAGCGATCTGTAATCTCCATAGGCTTAGTATAGAGACTCCGTATCAGGTGGGTAATAAAATGATATACATACATAGATAGTAAGGAACAAGTACACAAGTTATCAGAAATACAGTATACAATAGGAAAGAATACAATAAATAGACAATATGGCCAGGACCAACCTATTTGATTAAGGACCGAGAGAATCATAACATGGTGATCGCAAAAGTTTTAGGGCGGAATCTAAGTCGGTATGATCTTGCGAAATACAGTGAAAACAAGGCATCCACTGCTCCATCATCGATTAATTTATGCCGACATGCAGTCGGTGGCACCACCGATATCAGACTTTAAAGGGATGGCGGCCAATAGAAATAGGTTTAAAAATGGTCATAATCTATTAGCCATTGAAAACAGCACCAAGTACCTCTTGGTACTCTGCTGAAAAGTATGTTGCTGGTGCTATCCACTATATCTCGGTATCAAATAATTGGGAAGGGTGCATCATAGTTACAATTTCTACTGTAGTTTCCGGATACATATTTGCTTTTCACGTTACTAAAACATTCAGGATTACTAACAAAATCAACACATTTTGTACTTTTTTTTGCTATGCATTTCCACTATATGATCTGGCGTCGGTATGTCAAAAGAATCAATTGGTGGTTTCCGACTAAAGATCGGTCAATGGAAACGGACGTATAGTTTCAAAATCAAGAGGCTAGCTAAATGCGGCCTTTGCCGCTCTGCGTCAGCGAGCAACATATCCATCCACTCACCATCGGGGGAGCTGCGACTGAAAGGCAACCATTGCTAAACTAGGAACCTCTCCACCACATACCACGTCCATTGTTCGCAACAACGACAATGTTTCTAACCTTTTCGATAGAATTCGTCTCTGTAGCCTCACTTCAATACAGCAGCGTTTTTAGTGGCTGTCAGTGTGGTTAATTTTGACTAGAATTAGTCTGGTAGAATCCCATCCCTCTCGCCCACACTCTAACACACATCAGGGCCGTCTCTGCCGCACTACCTCTCGACACCGCGTGATGGATAGGCGGCCAGGCGACGACCAAACCCGACGTTTCAATTTCAATTCGGTCATAAATTTTCGCGGTATCTTGAATGCCGAGCGTCGCAGAAATCTCCCATGGCGGAGGTGAGAAACTCCCCGGTGGGCGATAATTAGGGGTGCGATCTTTGGCTACGGAATAGGCAATTTGCGCAAAATCGAGGGCCAGATGTCCCAGAAAGATGGATTTGCAATTTCATGGAGCTGAATGACCTGGGAATCCCACACCAGTTAAATTCTACTCCCTCAATTTCGTCCGCGAAATCAGAATAAAATGCGCATACTATAAGATATAGAATACAAAAAATAGTATTCTAACTATGTCTACTCATTCTATTTACGTGTGCAGTCTAGGAGAAGAATAACCTTGAAAGCTTTACTGAATCATTTGACAAAGTTGGAGCACGTGAGGTTTGGGCGGTCGTGATACGTGGGAAGGTGTTGGTGACAACTACAAAAGCTCAATTTACATGTCATTTATAGATGATGAATATGCATAATTCTGATTCTAGCGACACAAGAGGGACTTGAGTGCACGTTGGGGAGCCAGGACCTGCAGTGAGACGAAGAACAGAAGGGCTGCAGGGCTACAGACATTTACTCTTCAATTATCGCCAATTATGCAAATTAAATCCATTCCCAGTGTTTCCTGTCAACTTTGGAGGAGATTGACAAACTTCTGGCAGCTCGGACTCTATCGGGGTGCATTAATTTCTCGTATTCATTAATAGTAACGGTTGAAGGATGCATTATCACACGGACTATTCGGGATCGCCCTAGTGATTATTAAGCCAGGATCTCTAACGTTTGTGGCTTCATAATGAACGATTATACTTTATATTCTCCTTCAGAAGAGTTTGTCAGACCCAATATTGTTCATATCATGATATTACTACAGATATCTAACCATCTAGCTAATAGCCTGTTTCCACCTGCTGACCTTTCGCCTCCTTTGAATTCGTCGGCACTACCGATGGATTTTATGGCATTTTGGAGAAAAGTCAGCTGGTGGCAACTTAAAAAAAGGATAAATTACTGGAGATATGTTTTCATTTCGATTATTTGGCATTTTTTGGTACCATTTCCCAACACATCTTTCGCCAATGAATCCAAGCATTTTGATTTAGGCAGACGTTGATCAAGCTAGATGGTGTTGCTTTTATTGCGTAATATTAGCAAAATAATCAAAGACTATTTCAAATACCACACTGTTTTCCTTCACAGATCTTACATCGGCATTACTTAAAAAACAATCGTTGCTTTTCGAATTCAGATGGGAGCTGAATAACCGGCAAATGGAAAATGACCTAAACAGATACCAACGCCATGTACTATATATACACCTGGATGATTTCTCAAAGGAAATCACTGTGAGGCCGACAGAGAAGTCGACACAAAGATAAGTAATAATGTGTACATGTAGCTATGAATATCTGAGCCCTCCAACTATTTCTTCGTAAAGGTCGTGTGTACATATGCATATTGCAGTTAGTTCATCTCTGGTCAGAATGTTTTAAACTGACCCGTCATGAAGTTCACATGGGGAAATCAGTTGCTGATTTTACTCTTAGACAATGGTGCTCCATCATCAGTTGACTCTTGCAAAGCGAATACTGTAAAACGGGTTTTCGGATGTTTATATAAAATCCTCAATCGTTTCTCGGTTGTTTTAACCCTTTAACAGTCGGAAGATGCCTTTAGGCATTCCCCTTGCTACGGCAGAAAGATACCTCAAGGCATCTTAGAGGAATTATTGATACTTATATACAAAATTCAACAGATAAAAAGATAATTGTTTGATTTATAAGAAATGTTGATTATATATAAGAGCCATATAAATTTTTGATTTGGTATAATAAAATATGATCAGTCACCAAGGTTAATTACTTAAATCAAATGACACATCACATGACATTGCTATTTCCAAAAAAAAGGTGCCTGCCATAGCAGGGTCATTTGGGCAGGCAATGCCTGTCGTGTAATTTCGAGCAGGGGAACTGGGTACCTCTGGAAAAGGGTTAAGATTTATATAGGAAAGTTAGAGAATAAGGACCGAGAGGATTGATATGTATATCTAATATCTATTGCTGCTTACCACCTGGATAAAGATAATGGAAAAATCTGTCATGGCTACATAATAATCATGTGCATCTTTTTATAGCCAGCTTAATTATTAATCAAAATGATAGTACACGCAGGGTGGTCCTTTACTGGCATCACCTTTAGCAAAGGTCATCAAGAAAAGTTCATGCACAAGTTAATTGGATGGTTTACTTTGCAGTAACAAGTTATTATACTAAAAAGAAAGATATTACTCTGACGGGAGCGATTATTAATCACAAGTTATCTCATTTTCTACATACGATACTGTGAAGATATTTAATTACTTTAAGGCTATTATTTTTTTCCCATTTTGAAAGGTGATGAGGTCTGTCAGCGCAGATGTGGCTATACTGTATTAATTCAACGTATCGATCTATGCATAAGGCCTGGCGTCCACTCACTCCAATATGCCTCCGATATGGTCTACGATGCACCTCCCGATAAAAAAACAAAATCGCGTCGGAAGGTCGCCTAATATCGGGGCAGTTGACCACGTTTCTGCGATTAAACACCGATAAAAAACCCATACAAATCGTGGTGGATTGGCATGTCTAAACAAATGTCTACGATTTTGCACCTTCCCGATATGTCTCCGATATTTGATATTTGTATCGGTGCCAAATCGGTAGGTCTAAATTTCTAACGTAGTAGGTGGACGCCAGACCTAAATTTCAGATGTGATATAAGAGACATTATATTTATTGAAAATATCCCTGATAGTAGACGATAATGTGAAGTAAGTACCGTATTATTGTCAAATCGGTCAGCTTGGCCTCTTTTTAGTCGCACAATTGAATCGAACAATCAGTGCCTCCTTGGGCCAAGGATATTTTGTTTCCTGCACCATCATTATGAAGGACACCCTGCATTGGTTTTCTTTTCCACCTACACTGTTTTTATAGTAACAGCTCTGTATGGTGCGTTCATGGCCGGGAATTCACGTCAGATGTCACATTCACTGCTCATTATATCATGAATTGACTGCTGTTCCATTGCATAAAAAAATAAATGTCGCCAATTCTTGTGTTTTGTCGTAATTATAGAAAAGGCTTTTATGTGACAGCTGATAGCAACTTGGCATTTATACCCCATATCAGTAAGCTTTTTTTCAAATATGATATGCGCTTGTTCAAGCAAAGAAAGGGTTGTTATTTGATAGACGAGAATCTTATTCTTAAACATGTCGTATCAGCTTTTTGTTCGGTTTTGCCGAGTAGTAACACATACAGTAGACAACGAAATACCTGAATCTATGTAACAAATATACGTAATGTGATACAAGCCCTAGACATATCTCTTGAAGGTCATTTGCAAGGGTTAAGAGTATGTACAATAATGAATGTACTAAAATTGTCAGTTTCAAAAGGTAATCTGTCTTTATAGTCACAAGATTTGGACTTTGATAAAATACAGCACCTTCAATTTAGGCTAGAGTAGATCCTGAAGACGTTAATTATGCATTACTTTATTGCATTACATTTATTTATCTCTGTGAAATTGGCTTCCCTTTATCTTGTTCTGTTTGTCTGGCTCGGTCTTTGTTCTCCCCCTGTGTATTCTCTGTGCGTCATGTTTCCAGGCTATACAAACTTTCTGGCCTTAAGTTGGATTCAAATTCCATTCTATAGTTCCACCAACACAACTTTTCGCCGTTTGTCATCAAAATTATCGGTCGTGCCAAATTGCGTAATATTTGAGAGAAAAAAGCTTGTCTTCGACTACGTGTCAACCACTCGTGGTTTACAGCATCCTCACCACAGAATCATAGGGTCTTGTCATCCCTCGTGCATTGGTTGATGACTAGGAAAAATATGACGCATATTAGTGAATGATAAAAGATGGGTTCATTTAAAATAAAACCGGCTTTGTACATAGACTATTACATGATCTGCCAATCATTGTCAAATTTGATATTTGAATAAACCATACTTATGGCTTTTTACAGTTTACGTAATCAACCGAAAGGTAAGATGTCAAAGTCCTCGAACAGAGTGTAGTACAATGAACTTCAATGTAGTAGTGTCTGAAAGAATCATGTGATGCAAGGAAAGTCATTGTTGCCCAAAATATCATTCTTGGCAGGTTTAGTTACGGAAACACTGGACGAAAATGGAGATAAAACTGTTAACATGATACATGGATTGGTTCTTATACTCGCAACATGATAAACGGCAGCAGAGAACATATTGATGTTAAAATTACCTAGATTAACATCAATTGGGTGTTAATTGTAAATTGACTTTAACTTTGCACCCGGGCTGCCCTCAATAATACATTAGTCAAATAATCAAACGGTGTTGCGCCACCAACTTACTCAGTCATATAATCGAACACCTCGTCATCGGTCACGTGATACCTAACGCGCTCAATTCAAGTTTTTTTTTTCTGTACACGAGCTGGACCTGTTTTAGACATTTTCTCTCCCACCAACCACACCCTTTTCTAACTATTTCTTATCTAACTGGTGGTTCGTATTACTCACATGCAAGCTACAAATTTATTGGTGTATTGTTTCTTTACAAAATACCTACTGTATTTTAACTGTATTTTATCTTTAATTTTCTCTTTTTTATTATCTTATCTCTTAATGTGTCGTCACACCACTGATGTTCTATTTTATCAGTTGTAATGAAATTTTTATTGGCAGCTCGGGTTATGTCATAATTACATCAATATGAAGACTTCCTGGTGAATTACTACAGTTACGTATGTCGATTATCTTATGATACAGTAGCGACGAAGGTTAAAAAGAAATTCTTGACCAACAGAATTTGAAATGAACAAATTGAAAACAAAACCTTCATTGAAGCACACCTATTTGTAATTGATATAATGTAACATCTTTTGCATTGCCTGGTCATATAATGCAGTGACCATGAACAAAGTACCATATGGGAATATTCCTGTATACACCAGTCACATCAAGGTATCAATCTCGTTAAGAATACAAGTCTTTTTTTCTGGTGATACACTCATTGTCGTTATCGTTATTGTTCCAATGTTATTATCAACATTTATTGTAACACATATCATGATAGTCGACTCAACGCGGGATTGGCTGAAAAATTGGGAGAATTTATTCAGTCAAACCAGACTTGGTGAACGAGTGTAAAAGTCTAAGGATACCATTAACTGGCTACTACCTGTGTTATGTCAAATAATAACCCTTTCAGAATTCCGCTGAGGTTGAGGGCTGTATAGCCGCAAAGCCTGGCCTATGTGTTCACTCACATATAAGGCCGGTTAAAGCTAGACTGGTTCCCTGCCCTAATGAAATAAGGGGCAGGTAACGGGTTTCACAGGCACGACCTTCAACTTTGGCTGGTGCCCACCTGTGTACAATGTAATTCCGCTGAGCCCCCTAGCGGCTGACCGGGAAACCAGCGTACAATACACAGAAACACGGAGGCGTTACTAATAATGCACCATAAAAATGGAACCCGTTACCTGGCCTATAGTCTAGGCCAGGCTTCCAGGCTAGGTTAAAGCTCGCGATATTTTTTGTGCATCATGGGTAACGCCTGTAATTTTTCTGGTGTATTGTGGGATTGTGCCACCTTGGCAGACATAGACTCTAGTATGTCCCATTGTCCCCAGGAGAAGGGCTACATTGCTTCCCCGGGTTTCAATTAGAGGGCACGGCGGCAATATGTTAGCACAACCACGTTCATGGGCAGAAACCAGCCAAGAGATCTTGCCGGACTGACATCTCAAGGTTGTTCACTAGCTAGGTGTTACCTGTCCCATATTTAATTGGGGCAGGGAACCAGTTAGGGCCTGTAATGCGGCCAATATCCATCGTGTAGCATAACCATAGGCTCTAGCGACGAAGTCGCTTGTATCTGTTGAAAACCTGAAATATACGGGCCTTGGTATGCAGAGTTATGTAACCCGGCACATTGGTCGTCTAGGGTTTGGGGTTTAATTTGTTTTCTTTTTATTGATAAGAAAATAAAGATACAGAATATCGCCAATAGACGTTCTTCCCGGGGTTAACATCCTAACTCTCATTTCCAAACGGCCAGTCAAACCTATAGAAGTTCTAAAAAGATTGATTAAAACAGTGAAATATGATTAAGATAATGATCGGAAAACCAGCGGAAAAGAACATCCGGATGCCCAAGAGTGTAAGAGCATGATGTCCATGATTAGTAATTGATGGTATGATAAATCATTGCCTGATCTTTAATTCCTTTTTTCTGTTTCATATGGCACTCGGCTTACAACAGAGATAAATCCGACTCATAAATGACTGAGGCGTAGTCCTTTGTTTGCGGTGTGGGTCAGAAGGAAGGATCCCCTGGTTCATCCTCGGAAACAACCTACTTCTAAGAGTTGTGGATCAAACGGCGCTGGTAGGACAGGAGGACGGTAAGTGAGTCCCAATTCCCGACAGAGCTGGGAATGGTCGGCAAACAGACTCGAGGTGTCTCCTCGTCCTCTGATGTATCTGACTCTGATGTCAGGAGCACAGTCACCACCCCTCAGCCTTCTATATTCCTGTTTCCACCTGGCGACTTTTGGCCTCCGACAAACCTCTGGGCCACCACCGACGGAATGTTTTTGGTCGATTTATGTTCTCGCTTTCGGTATTCATTAATTAAGCACCACTTCAAGACAAAATTGTCGCTGATCGATTAAACCTGCCTTGATTTTGTAATCCTGGCTAGAAGTGGGGGACGAGGGTTGTGTTTTTTGGAGGTTTTTTTAGGAGGGGGGGGGGGATTCTGGAAGAAAGGGTTGGAAGGGATTTTATTGTAATGATCTGCTTAAGATATGGATTTTGAAGACATGCGGACTAATGGGTTAATGATTGCGCACTTTAACGTGAGGAGCCTATGGCCCAAAATAGATACTCTCCATCAAATCATATTATATATTAATGATCTTCAAAGTCTGTTTACTTGTCAGTGCCTTCACTATGCAGACGATACTGTCTTATATTTTAGTTCATCCGACCCACACACGACAGTGAATAATATGCAATCTGATCTTGATGTATTAGCAACCTAGTGTAATCGAAACCTTCTTACTATTAATACAAAAAAAAACTAAAATTGTAATGTATGGATCAAAACGAAATATTTACATGAACTTGAACATTGATTACCAAATCACAATCAACCGTAATGTTTTAGTAAGTGTACCTATTTATCGTTACCTGGGTGTGATGCTTGATAAGAATTTAACCTTTAAACCACATGTAAATCATATCGCAAAGACAGTTTCATATAAGATACATTTACTGCGCAAAATCAGACGATATATTACACAAACTGCTGCCTTAAATATCTACAAAACAATGATTCTGCCAATAATAGACTATGGAGACATCCTCTATATGAGAACTGGCACTATAATGAACTGAACCGACTCCAGATACTCCAAAATCAAGCCATCCGCACATCATTAAAAGTTCAGCACCGAACCCCTAGGCTCCTGCTCCACAGAAGTGCGCAACTACCTTATCTCAACCACAGAAGAGAAGCTCATGTAGTTAATTCTATGTTTAAACAGCAAACTAACCAGGACTATATAGAACCATGTCTAAGGACTACGAGACGAAATACTGCAATGGTTTTCAAACAACAATTTCCAAATAATAGAGGGAAACTTTGTTCCGGTTAGCAAAAGTTCAAAGTTACGAGGTAAGGCTCAGAAATATTACTGCCCAAGGCATTGGCCGCAGGCAGTAATTTTTCCGAGCCTTACCAAGTAACTTTGACTATTGATTACCGGTACTTGTTTTCCCTATTCCTATATACCTTTAAATATCGATAAAAATGATTATTTCTTTTCCTGCGATAGCCCCAGAAAAATGGCCACCCTTTTCGAGGAACTGCATTAGCTAACTTTTCGTCCCGCTGCTCTTTATGTCACGTGGTCAGGCTGGGACGAAAACGTCAGCCTCGCTACATAAATTATATTTAGGCCTACTGCACCCACAGCAGCAGTATGTAACTAAAGAGGTTTCGGAAATGGGTATATAGGAATAGAGGGAAACTATGTTCCAGTGAGCAAAAGTTCAAAGTTACCAGGTGAGGATCGGGGAAATTACTGCCCAAGGCGTCAGACGCGAGCAGTAATATTCCTGATCCTCACCGAGTAACTTTGACATTTGCTTACTGGTACTTGGTTTCCCTATTCCTATATACCTTCAAATATCGATAAAAATGCTTAATTCTTTACTTAAAACACTTCCGAAGAAAATGGCGACCTTTATCAAGTAACCACAACAGCTATTGTTTCGTCCTGCTCATCGTCAGGGCGGGACGAAAACATGAGAGCGGGACGAAACTGTCAACCTCGACACATAACTTATATTTAATGTACTCCCCAACAGCGGTATATAACTCTAGTTAGTTTGCTAATGGGTATATAGGAATAACAGTTTCTTAAATTCCCTTGCTTACTACGGTCCAGGTCTATGGAATACCTTACCCCCAGAAGTTAGAACCATAGCCTCTTATGAGGAATTTAAATCCTTTCAGAAACGTAAGCTTCTCTCTTTAATCCTATAGCATGTTATCAATTTCTCCTATCACCCTCATTCTGTTGTCTTCCATGCCCTCATTTTTCTACCCCGACCCTCCCCCCATAGACTTCGATGTGTAAACCAAACTGTGACATTATGAGAGCCATTCTTCTTGTTGTTATACTAATCCATTTCTTATACATAGATATAAATAATATTAACCTATAATAGATAAGTGAATGGATTGAACACGAAACATGGATGGCTGTAAATATATAAACATGGGTTTATTAAATATATTTACAATAAAACCGAACATCTAGATCGATACATAGAATAGGCTAAGCCTATAGGTAAGACTAAAACACGACTTATGTTGTTGATTTGAGGCAGTGGAATGACCGTTGCGGCAAACGTTACGTCACGCGTGACCTTGGTGACCCCGTAACCTGGATACTTGGCCCCGACAACAAACAGCTGACGTGTAGATTATACGCCAACTAGACTTGTCGAGTCCTCCGAGGTTAGGCGGTTAATTCATATATATATATGACAAGTTATATAGTGCCAAAAAAGATGTACTGTGATTATAAAAACTGCCAAAATCTAGCAATGCATGTAAACCAGCCTCATAAGAGGCTGAGCTTGTTTCAGTATAAATAAAAGATCTAAAAAAAAAAAAGAAATCTGATAACACTGATATAGTTAGGCCCCTACACAATATAAATAATACATATCGGATAGATACTATCTTGTGGGATGGAATTTGACTCATGGGGGTAATGTTTTAAGAGGCTAAATAACACTCATTCTATTCATGCTACACTCTTTTGTACATTTGAGATTAGGAGTAGCAGCCAGACAGTAATTTAACCATACAAACCACCCTGATAACTGGATCCAACACCTTGTGTTTAACTTTGAGTCGCGGGCAAGATGGCCACGTCTTGGCCACATTTTCAGATTTTTTCTTACATATGTATACACTCGTATTGTATTATGTATACAATGTACAATTCATATTGCTGAGATATCAAGATGAAACGTCATAAAATTTCATATTTATAAATATCACGAGTTATCTTCGCGTAGTGATTTCACAAGGCATAGCCGAGTGAAATCCGGAGACATATAAACCTTTATAGAGCCTCCAGAGGTTACTAAACTCCCGATTATCGCTCGGGTAAAGCAAAGTTCCGCTCCCGATAGACTTGGCACACTACGACAACATGAACCACAGTTTTCTGGTTTATAACTGGAGAAACTGAATATAATTTCGGATTTCTATGTAGAAATAGCTGAAATTTCCATTTCTGGCATCAGCATTTCAATTTGAGGATTTCTGAAAGCCGTTAAACTGCATTAATTCTGGGTTATGGGTCACGGGTCTATCACCATATAACGTCGGTAATCAGCGAAAACCGGAACTTGCAAAACAGACTGGATTACGGGATACCTCAATAGGGTCTATATGAAATTGAATGGCGTTTATATTTTATCCCACCCCTCCCTATGCTCTTAGATTACTAAAATATTGAATAAAAACTGAAAGACCAACCTTACATGGGTGCCAGAAATCCATTTGTTACTTGTTATTCAACTTATTGTCGGAGCGAGTCGTGGTTCGCGTTGTTTTGCGACCAAGTTATACACGGCAGTGCTTCGGCCTGCTCTTCTAGGAGAGGATGTAGTTTGTGATGGTTTCACTGCATTTATTCAAATCCTGGTGTTTAAAGGTATACAAATAGCATACTCAGTTTATTATGAACATATTAAAGATCATTATGAACATTAGAACCGTTGTCGAGGCTCTATTTTGACGTCGCTACACGCGTTGCCATAGTACTCATGAGCGGGTCACGAATCTAACGTCATCCTAGCATCAGACGCTTTTCAACTGCTAGTAACTACAGATCTAATGATCAGATCTTAACCATTCAAACGCTGTTAGAACCACCAGCAAGAGTTTTGTCGGGATCTGATAACCTTACTATGACTGGAAGAGGAATAGTCAGTGTACCCGGCCCTGTCCCAAACAGGGCCGGGTTCCTCTGCCATAGAGCTCTCCACCGGAATCGTCATTTCATACTGCGCACACTCTGACATATATGGAAAAAAAATCGAGTGGATAAATATATACCCATTTGTCTTTGCCAACCTTCAAAACAGCTGTATCTTTTGTTAAAACTGTGTATTTAGCCGTATTTTTCCAGTGAAGCTTCGCTGGTTCTCAGGTCCAGCCATTTTGTCCAGTCTTCCTCGCTGGTTCCCTAACTGCAAAGAGCCTCGCCTTTTCTAATAAGACAGCTGTTCACCCCTGAATGGAGATCAGGGGTGAATACTTTACCTAGAAGAGGAATAATAGCCAGAGCTTTTTTCATAGAAATCCATATACTATGCGGAGAACAGTGGCCACCGCTATCGTCTCGCCAAACTAGATCGAGGACAAGGTATTGTCAAGTAGATCGCTTTATTGGCCTACACTTAGGCGAACTAAGTGATGGTAACTGGATTTCGGTAAGTTTGCACAAATTCTATAATATTCTAATGGCGTTTAACATGCACAGGGTTAGAACAGGTTTTATCTATAGGATGATTTCAAATTAGGGGCAATCCATAAAGTATGTACGCACTGTGGGGTCAACATTTTCAGATAGTTTGCGTATACATGCTCACTTCCTTTTTTCTGATGTGTGCAAGATCGGGAGGGTGTGGGGGTGGGGCGGTGGGTCGGGGGGTTCTAAAATTTCTGGTGAATAAC
Source organism: Alentia gelatinosa (assembly GCA_950022655.1). Lineage (NCBI taxonomy): Eukaryota > Metazoa > Annelida > Polychaeta > Phyllodocida > Polynoidae > Alentia > Alentia gelatinosa. Next base: position 29,256,342 of record OX465586.1, read on the forward strand.
ACAATTATAATTCGAATGGGCCCATTTGAATGGGCACTTTGAGCTCAACCTGAACTTTCTCATAGTAGCTATATTTCTGGTCGCTGAATGGTTGATTTTTTGTTGATGCCACTAGTGGCATGCAAACCTCCATATGCCGGTCAGCGTGGCATATATATATATATATATATATATATATATATATATATATATATATATATATATATTTATATATACAAACTCAATGTTACGTCTATGGGATTTTATAGTAGGGGTAGAAGCAAACACAAATACGTTCTTGCAACATAAATTTACATATCTATTTTGGAGAATTTACATAGACACGGAAGGAATGTAAAATGTTAAGGTTTACAAGTTTACGTCTGTAGAACGTTTGAGAGGTTTTACATAAATTCATGTAGATTTACAGTTCAGAAACATAAATTTAATTTCCTAAACTACATGAATCTATGTAAATATATCAGCAGAGAAAAACATAGTTTTACGTATATGGTATGTTATTTTATGTATTTTAGAAAAGGAAATCTATATAATTATATGAATATATATCTCTGGTAGCTATATCTATGTAGAAAGGTGATGTGTATATGGGGATTTCTCTATGAAGGTCAGGAGTGAGTATAATTGGCCTGAAGGTGTCACCATGGATTATACTCAGCTATAGTATATTCTGTATACTTTTTTTTAGTAATAGGCCTATCACTTGCCTAATATATTTTTTTCAGCTGGAAATAAATCTAGACTAACATTAATGTCAACACCACACACCTGCAGAAAGGTGTGGTGCCACTCAACTGCCAGAATTATCTTAATTAGGATAACTGCAGTGACAAAAAGATCAACCAATCACAGCCTGAATGAGATTAACAATAATTGAATCTGTTGGTTTGGTAAATTTGGGAATAATAAATAAACCAACTTTACAGGGCATACCCTCCCCAAGAAGCATACAAAATTGACAAAAACTACTGCCATGCCATCTAGTGAATTCATGCACATAAACGTAAATTTATGTAAAAGAATGTAACATCAGTTATATGAATTTACGTAAAACTACCTAAAAAAATTAAGATTACCACACATTCTACAGACATAAGTAAACCTTAACATTTCTACATTTTTACACGTATAAAATCTACCTGTGACACACATAAGTTTATGTCTTGTGTTTAATGTGTACATTACAATAATCTAGCATATGATAAATAGAATGGTTTACACTGCGCGAAAACCACCAGTTTATTCCTATATATACGCTATCGCGGAATTGCATGTATTGGCCGTATATTGACATGTTTTCATATATATATACGTCCATATTCCGTGCAACCGTATGAGGCATATACAAGACTGTTTCCTTTTGTATATGGACACGTCTTGGCTGTATTTCACACCTGGCATATACAAGAGGAAATATTCTCTGCAGGGGGGGGGGGGGGGGGAGGCGTCCGGTTTAGGAGGGGAATAGGCTTGGGGATAAGATGATTTCAGGATTCAACTCTAAGTTTTAACAGGGCCATTGAATAGTAAACTGCCCAGACATAGAAATGCTGTTTTAAAGTAAAATATATTAGAAAAACTGTAAAAAAAAACCAACATAATGCAGGTTTTAATATGTGTAATTAATCAATTTATACTCAATCACGTTTTATAAAGGTTTTAAAAGGTAAATTGGTAATATAAGATTGTATTTTTCATATAATACAGAAATGGATGGTTAATGGAAAATGAAATATGTTACCAGTGGTGTCTCCAAGAGGCAGAGATCGGAACTATTGGATAGTGGTGTAAATACAACAGAATCAAGCGTATATATATGAATCAGGCGTATATATATGAATCAGGCGCTTACAGATGAGGCGTATACACACAGGGGATAGGACAACCTTGTATACGCAAAAGCATACCTATATACGCCGTGTGCATTCATATATAAAGTGGTTAGTTTTGTGCAGTGCTAATCACTGTCACAAATACACACGTTATCAGCTAATAGGCTTCTTACACCAACACTGACCAGACATAGTATGTTCTGCTTACTTCCCTACCACTACTATCTAGATGCCTACTTCGCCCCCGCCCCCTCCCCAAACCATTACCCAAATGAACCAAATACGTATACAAGTATACAAAGATTTGTCCATGATTGTCTTGTAAATAAAAACATCAAGGACACCGCATGATGAATTTATTCTTTTTATCGCCTTTTCTACGAAAGACTTCAACCTGGTTCATAACTGGAGTTAATTAGCATCATGTTCAATCTGGGCATAGATATTTACATACGAGAAGGAATAATAAGCCATCAACTTTTGTTTTTGTGTCTTACGAGCAGAAACGACATCATAATGGCGCATTTACCTGGATTTAATTATGACCACGTTTGAGCAGCAGAAAATGAGTCCACAAAGACAACTCATTGTGATCCGCGTTTCCACACCTCAAGACGTTATCGACTGAAAACCTGATCCTTCAATAGGGCTGAGAATGCAGCATTGTAATAATAAGCCTGGGACAATGGGAGGATAGGTTTTACTGTTCTTTCCATATCACTTTACAAATACCTTATTCATTGCCATAGAAAGGATTTAAATCAACCTGGTGAAATACAACATCCTTGCCAGGGATTTGTACTGCAGTTCGTTTCTCTGTATTGCTTTGTGAATGGGCACTTCAAAAGGAATGAATAATTTTCATAGAGAAACGGTTCTTTGTCTCCATGGGCTGTACATGGACGGTGGATACACGCACTCTACAGACATCTGTCCTGGTCAACCATGTCTAGACTCAAAGTCCTCGCCCACTCAATCTGCCTGCACCGTCAGCACCTGCCTCTTACCTCCTCCCAAGCATTTCCTGTCACCGAGAAGATTGTGCCTGGTAGAGATATCCTTATAGAGTGGTTGTCTGTTTGGGTGGTCGCTGCGTTGGACGGTAGGTCCTAGAGTCTGTTTAATAACTTATGCCTGCGAAAGGACAGTATGCAAGGAGACCTCGTACGAGGATTATCGTTTAAATTCAAGCTCGTTCAGAAATGACTATTCTATTTGACCAAAGGTCGTCCATAATTGTTGAATAACGTTTACCCAAATCGTCCCTGTGTCTAGGGACCATTTGTAGAAAAGTGTCTTCATGTATACGAGCCGAAATTATTAAACTGGCCTTGGTCTTAAAATATTACACAGAACGACGCTGAAAAGGTGCTACAGATTTGTAACCAGAACCAGTTATAGGTATAGTCCAGATCTCAATGTGCCTGCAAAAGCTTTGACCAGGGCTTTGATGACAATTCCCGTTTATCAACATGTCGTGCTAGTATATATCTTCTCCAAGGATCATTGCTTACTTGAGGATTGTACTTACAAAATTGAGATGAACTGGACATGAAATACCAAATAATTCTTTTTTTTGTTTATTTACGTATATGCACGATTATGATGACTAATCATATTGTGGATCCATTTGTTATATTACCCTCTACACTGTTCCAGTATAGCTTCTAGGAGTCACCCTCATCCATTTACCATTATACCAAATGTATAAGACGGCCTATAGCAGTCTGTGCTGTCCGCACAATAGAAGGAGGCAACCTGACAAGAGAGGAGGTATGCGGAGTGGCCGGCGACGATGGTGTATACACTAATTAAGGCGACAGCTCGCCAGCAACCGTTCCGGCGGGAGATTGAATAGAGACGGGGAGAATTAGGATTGGTGGAACGGAGGTAAGTGGAAACAGGGGTCCACCGACTGAGCTCATCTCTCGAGGACACCTGCCTCTAACTATCCACATGGAGAGCGGCTTAAAAAGCCTGCAATTCCGTATTGCGCTGTAAGTAAAGAGATGCTGTGTATTCTCAATGATGTATAATCATGTCTTACTGACGTGGGGGCGGCGGTGATGGGAGTAGCAGCCATTACCGGGTAGACTCAGTTCGCAATGACGTATAATGAGCAGCAGGCTCTGAGAGACTCGTGTATAGTTCCGGGCTAACATCACCATCACGTACCGGGAAATACGTACCCGGAGACTGTGGAATTCTATTGTTTTATAATCATCCATCGATTACATGTTGAAAATATATAGGGCAACAGTAAACCATAAAGCATAACCATTTACTACGGATTTAAAATCTATTGTATAAAAGCTTTAACCCTTTGGTTAAGGAAAAATACACCACAATAGAGATTTGTAGTACCTTTGTGCTATACCGCAAAAAATAATCCCATAATATGTCAATTCCTGTTTTTATGGATAATGAATACAAGCTCTAAAAGATGATTTTTGTTGAGAAGCGGTTTTGAAACTACTTGAGGTTGATATCGCTAATACTCGGGTATTACTAAACGTTAACATCTTGTACTGTCTGTTTCTTTAGTAGAATTACCATGTTGAACCATTAAATTGGGATCAAATATAAGTTGTGGCGTATCAGGTGAAGATGTGCTGCTTGTGTATCTTTTTTTTTAGTTTATATCCTACTTTTCTGCATAGATAGTTCTTCTATTGAATGGTTGTATAGAATGTAGCTCCGGGTCGCTCACTGATGGTATTGATTATATCAATAGTAACTATGAAGAAATTATACAAATGGTTAAAGTTCTGTCATTTAAATTTACCATAAATATTTCACGTAAAAGAAGGACGAAGGAAAGATGCTCATGGTAAAAAAGGATAAATAAGGATGGTATGTGATGTATGTATTGAGAATATCACAGGGTGCTTCCTAACAGGTCCTCGCTCCAGATAGAGGTTAAGGCCTAACCGTTTGGACTGCCACCCCCAGCGTTTGAACCATCCCCTGTCTTCGTTTGGACTGACCCCCCGATAGGGTATATAAGGAAGCAGATTTCAACTCACAGCTCACTTGGAACCTAGACACCGTGGCGTCAACATCTCCATGCTACTCAGCATTACCACCACTGCAGTGTCAGGCTTACAACACCATAGGACTCTATGCTACAGAGGCCATGACTGAGGATTGGGTTTCTCCATGATCTTCTACCACCCCAGCACTGGAGGAATAGAGACTGATGACTGCTACCACTACTTTGGATCATCTATATCCACAAGTCAAGGAGACATTGAACAATAACTGAAAGTGATAGACTGTGAGTACTGCTTAGACCAAGAGGGCTTATATCATATGTACACTACAGAAGTGTATATGATTCTGTATGTTGATGAGAATTGTTATGTAACTGTATACTTTGTTATAATATATGTTATTAATACATATCTGTGTATGGTTATCTGTCTTCTTCATTTAGTATAGAAGATATTCTGAATTCTCTTTTCTTGTCACTGGGTTAGCTAGTCTATAGGATTAGGCCTTAGCTACTGTACATGACAGGTATCACTACTGTCTGTTTTCAGCGTGTATCATTAACTGAACCCATAATCATCTAGTGCATATGTACTAGTAATTACATGGAAATAAATGAGAAAAAGACAAAATTATGCATATTTGGGTCGCCAAATAAATTGTATACACAAGCAGATCTTTTCAATACTACGCTGTCCCACGCTGTGATTCTTTTAAGTATTTAGGAGTGTCTTTGGATAAAACTCCCACCTGGAAGCAGTGTATTACTGACACTGCGAAAAGAACTATCCAAGAATTATTTCTGTTATCAAAGATAAGAAAGTACATCAATGAAGACTTATCGTTAAAGATCTAATATTTTCAAATTTCGACCACGGTGGATACTTAATCAATGGAGCAAATAAAACCTTGCTAAATGATTTACAAAAACTACAAAACAGAGGAGTACGGATCTGCATCAAGAAAAACATAGGAGACATTAGTGTTGCTGACCTTTATGATAGAAGAAAAATCGATAAGCTTAACACCAGAAGCCTTCATCTCAAAATGGTTTTCATGAACAAATTTGCAAAGTTTCTTATACCAGAACCAGATCCCCAAACTTGAGCCTAAAGTAATAGAATAGTCAAGTAAAAAAGGCCTAAAACTAACTTTTATAGGAAAAAAATCCAATGTATGAGGGAATGATGCAATGGAATGACTTATGTGTAGAAATACAAGACTGCAGTTCAATATACCACGCTACAAATAATTTGAAGGTGAGATGTAGAACATGGACAGCTATCTGAGTCTACTAAATGAAATACCTACTATATTGCACACTCTATAACTACATACCTATCTCATCCGATCGAGTCTCATACTTGTATATGATTACATTTATCATAAGATGAACATATTATTGGAGATTGTTCCCGATCTATTATTGTGAACCTGTTCTCAAAAGATTCGCAAAACCTGCTGTGTAGCAGAAGCATTATGTATATTCTTTCACGAAATATATCATATAAAAAAGGCTAGTTAACTAGGTTTATAAATACGATCTTGCATGTTCACCATTGATGAACGAGCGTGGAATTATTAGAACAAATGACGGGTGTTATTTAGACAGCGGGTAATTTTAGTAATCCACTTGGCACCCAACCCATCTGCCATTTCTGCAACTGCTTTCCTAGGGCCCATATATATATAAGAGGTCTTTTATATGACCTCTCCTTATATATATATATATATCAAGCATCAGTGAGTCAATGAGATGATTCAGTCTCCGGTCTCTGGACACTGATCCTCTGCACCTTCCAATTTCACAGATTTGGGATGAAGATAGTGGGATGAAGATAAGCACAGTGTCCATGTAACCTCGGAGTGAACATCCAACGCTCAGTAATAAGGAAGGAGCTGTATCCAAGGTGATCCACCAAAGAATACTACTAAGTCCTTGAGAATTATGTCTCCTATACTAAGCGCATTTCCTAACGCTACACCAAAATCGCTATTATCTAAATATTCACACCTGCAGCAAAGCCTACAGAGTTGATTCTATTATGATACAGATTTCTCAGCGAATAGTTACCTTCGGCATGTTGTCACTAATTAGGAGCAATGCCAAATTAAAAACTGTAAATAGGGCGTTCTATCCAACGTGCAATTAGCAGAAGTGTTTTGACTTGGCCACTGCTTTTAGTTTCATCTGCGAGGCATGTTCGTGCTTTCATCTCTGGCAACACCTCGCTGGCAATTAGGGGCAAATACCACGACCTGCCCCCACCTCCCCTCACCTCCCCTCATGTGGAGATCGTACAGACAAGTTTCTTTTGTTCTCAGCCTGTGGTTTATTGACAAACTAATGCTACTGCCATTTTGAAAAGGGTGTCATGATGGAGGATTGGCTAACGGCATCTACGCGTTAATATCCCCAATTCGCCGCCCGAAACAACAAGTGCAATAAAAATAGATGGGCCATAAATATCAAAGACTTTGAACTCGAGCAGGCTTTTTCTTTTTTTAGTTATGCTTTCCATATTAGGTAGATCAGGAACTTTCACATGCCTTGCGATGAAAAGTAATTGTTTGGAAAGTATTCTACCGTTCGAACATGATGATATAACTGTGTCTTGAATTGCAGAGAATACAATTGAAATGCCTGTCGCAATTCAATGCAATGATAATGATTTTGCGCTGTCTGGGACTATTGGACGATACTTCCTAGATCGTAATACCTTAATCTCAATTTGGTCTATGAGTTTAAAGAATCAACTATATCGAGGATATTGGTGTTTCTCTGTGGATGCATATCTATCAAGAAGGAGAGGTCATATAAAAGATACAGCTATGAATTACTTCAAGATTATCTAAACGAACTTAACCCTTTCCAGGCGACCAGGATGGTAGGTACCAGTGAATACAGGGGCCAGGATGCCTAGTTCAATTTCTTTTTAAAGCAAACAGAATTTATTGATTTCCACGGATATCTTTCCATATTGTACAGAAACTCTTTAGATTTTTCTTGCTATTACTGGAAAATGCCTGAATATATCATGAATGCCTGTAGGCAATTTTGCCCCAGGTATACATGATACCTGTAGGCATTCTTGCCTCCCCCCCCTCCCCCATGTACATAATGCTTGCAGGCATTTTCGCCTTGAACGGGTTAAATGGAATGAGTTTTAGACGAATAATGATCCAATCATCAAACACTGGCTTTTAGGAACATGAAGTACGTGAACAAAAAAGACTTATGGGTAACTGACGAAGTATACAGCGCAATTAAGGAAAGAAAAACTCTAATTGAAGGATTAAAAATCTATGGCGACCAAACAAAATTGCAGGAAGCTAGGGTTTTGCGTGTATTGCACGTGTCAGTATTCCGTCTTCCGGGTGACCATGCTTTCAACCTCTCAAGAGGGTTTGTAGAGTGAAGACGCTTTTTTGTTATATTCTTTTTGAACCATTGAACCATCATTTTGCCAGTCGGTGTCGGGGGCGTGGCTGTGGAGGCTACTGCCTCTGCTTGCCTGGCCGGAAAGTTGATGTACCTAAAAAAACTGTTTCTAACTTAGTTCTTCTTAGGAATCCTGAACATATAATTTCTTTTTGTTCTGATAGACAAAGTCCCGCACTTATTTTGTGAAAATTGTCTATAAATCTGAAACTTTTGACTGCAGAAATCGAGTGTTCTTATTCGACAAGAAGAAACATGACCTAGGTCTAGTTCTCCTGCCCCCCTTTCCTGCTAGGACCAAGCTAGATCGCATTAGTTATGATGTAACCTTTTTGTTCCGTTAGACGCCATTACATCTAAACTGCATACGCAAAAACTCAAGCAAGAACGAAGTACCGAACCACTACAACCAACGCAACCACGAGGGAGTGAAAGATGTGAGAGTCCACGTATTGGACTACATATACAGACACCCCGAATCAAGAGAAGCAGCCCGACTTCGAAATAAAATTGAATTCAATTGGATACATCGACTGAAGACGCATGCACCAGAAGGCCTCAACACACTGGACAACAGGTACGGCTAACTCCACACAGCCGCCAATACTATCCCACTTAATGCCACGTCAAAAAATTTTTTTCAACCACAGACTCTGTAATGGCGTCTAACGGAACGAAAAGGTTACATCATTCAAGTCACAAGGTGGGATACACGAGCGAGCTGTCAGAGTTAGTACTACAAATAATAGAGAGAACTTCATACACCTCGAACGGTTGGGAAACATATCCACTTCCCGGACTGGTTCCGGGGGGAAAGACCACAGAAGAGTACCTACCACACTTAGCCTGATGAGACTAGATAAAAGTCGAAACCACGAGAGAATACTGAGTGTAATCACACTCGCTACGGTGGATTTCTGATGCGAAAACGTCAGACGAGCTACTCGGGTTGACTGGTTCAACAAGAGATAGCAACGCCCCCACCACACCGTGTGAACACGCGGTGTCTACATATCGGGTTGACGAAGCTTCAACAAGATAATGTACATAGTGACAGGACGTGACAGTGGGACTGTCAAGTCAAACACAACACCGGGCTGGTGACTCCCAGCAAGGTAAGAAGAACCACACTCACCTTGGGTTTCCTCCCTGTTCTGATCGAATTTGGCAGTGGGGTTTGCACAAACCCCATGTTTAGAGTTGTTCTGACCGAAAAACTCCATAGGAAATGCGTGGAAATACACGTAGTAACCCCCAAGTGAAGCCGACACGATCGGGCGATGTGCACACATCGAACGCAGCCGGCCGTACAAACGACAACACGGGTCACATGATACTCACGTGATGCGCCGACCAATCAAAACGCCGCAACGGGTATGTTAATGAGGCCGCGGCGTCGTCCGCGGCCCGTTTCCCGCTTCTCTCTATTCCGTGGTCGCTACGTGGTGGGGAAAGAGCTCGTCGATAGGCCCCGTTCAACATATAGATCGCATTAGTTATATTTACCTTAAGTGGCGATAAATCTGTCCCGATTTCTTGTTCTATTGCCCAGTAATCTTTCATACATGTTTTCTGGATTATCCCAATGAGAAATGTGAGTCAAAGAAAATATGCCATGGTCTCACTGTTCACAGGTGACGACGCCCTTTTGTGCATGTTGGTCTGCGCGTGGTTTGTGGCTTCAGCAAATGGCTCAAGAGTGAAAGGGAGTCCAAAGTCCAAAGACAAAATTCGTTGTAATTGTGGAAGTGTCCACTTCCTCAGATTTAATACAACTAGCATCGTTATATGGCAAGAGTAAATGTGACTGTGGAAGTGTCCACTTCCTTCGGTATCCTACAACTAGCATCGTTATATGATAAGATTTCTGGCATTTTCTAGATGTTGGTTTGTTACATTATCCACAACTGCATTGTAGTCACCTGCATTTTTTTTTAGCTCTATGAAGCTCATTCACTTCGTCTTCGTCTGCAACTTTGGGTTCCTGAGCCATGATTCTGGGGGCAATACATAGCTCTTACATATATTGTGATAAGAGGGAGGTTGCCTTTGATTTCTTCCCAGTTGAAATCACCATCATCCGATAAATCCTTCAAATTCATCATTATCGGGCTGTACTCTCAAATTCCACAAATATTTGACAGCTTGTGGGCTTCAAGATGGCAAAGCAGTTTTGTAAAACGCTTTGTTTACATTAATTATAGCGATATTTCAGGGAGTTGTCATAGTTACATCATCTTTCAATTTCAACATGGACAAATAATTAATATAGCATATATCCCAACTTACTACCAAGAATCATTAAATTCTGTTTCATATCTTCTATTATAGTAGTACTTTACACAATATCGGTTTAAGAAATGCCCTCAGGTATTTGCGCCGCCCGCGTACATAGTTTTCACCTTTAAAGGTTTTATGTATAGTCTCACGGTAATCATTCATAACGACCTAATGGTGCATCTCTGCTCCCCCACCCCTCCCGCCCCTAAGGGACAACTACGCGACAATAAAATAATGAACATACCGAGAGGTCCCCTGGAAATTAAATTGCTGAATGAAGGGATAGCCAGAGGCCATCTCATTTAGATCTGGTGACTGGGGCGCAACGGAATAACGAATAAAAACGTGCAAAGATAGGATGGATAGATGCCAGGTATAGCCTTAGGCATTTGGTAGTTGACAGCTTTTCCACGGATACAAAAAAGAAAATCCTCAGAACCAGGACAAGCAAATCCAGGTCGCAATTATAAACTCTGGACTGCGGCTAAAGTGTTACCTCACCAAGAGTCTGTACCTTGTAGGTTTTACCATATATTATTCAGTATATTTGTAATTATAGACATAGCCATCCTGATAGATGCTTGTGAGTATTTCAAAACATTAATTGCACGAAGATCATGGTTTTGTTGTTCATATTCAATTACAATCAATATACATCACATTGTTCTTCCCTGCAAACGTTTTGTTAGTAAAAACAATTCGTTGGGAATGTACATTTGTGAAAGTCTATCAACTGCTAGCGTAAAAATCTTGGTCACTCCTACAAGGCATTTACAAAATATATAAAATAGTTAGATCCGAAAATACAATGAGGAGATACAATAGTCACATGCCCTATCCACTTTCAATCATGTATTTTTTTGCTGCGGAGAACGAATGTACATTCGAAGGCATAAATATAAACCTTTAGAAATAGAGTTATATATTATCGAATTAACTATCTTGTGTTCATCATCATATTTCAATTATCATATTTAATGGTTCCTTTAGAAGTTTTCTTGTTTCTCTTATAGATTGTTTCTTATATATATACATATAGGACACATAATGTATAGGAGACATTACAAGAAAAGATAGATACGAGAATGATATTTTACTGAGTCAATGTATGTGCATGCACTGTCATGAGTATTAAGTACGCCTTAGAAGTGCTTAACGTACCACAAGAAACTGAACACAATCCACCGAAGAGTAGACATGTTAGAAGTAAATATTCATGTAATATTTAATTGAGGGACACTTCATGGATTTCATATGATTCGGTGCATGCACAATCTGATAAGTACCCTTGAAGTGAGGGAGTGAAACAATATGTGACCCTGCTTGCTGGCTTCCTACTGGCTATGTTGGTTACTTACTCAAGCCGATATTATTTCATTGGAATATCTCCCACCAATAATTCAGCGTCTTGGAGACAATGATCAGGCGAAATATGAAATAATGGATCAAATACACGTCATTTTGTATTGGCGATTCCGGAAATCGCTACGTTTCTCGCTTGGTGTGTCCCCTGCATTAAGTGGGATTCACACGGTAGGATCCATGTCCCTGAAAGAGTGTTTGTCTGAGACAAATTCTGTTGAGAATTGGTACTGGAACATATTCTCCTCGTCTGAAAGAATGGGTTCCATTTTGCTGAAACAAGGTTTCTTCTTTGCGGTTGTTGGCGACATTCACCCCGAACAAGGAACAGAATCTCATGAGATTTTGACTTTAAACAGGTATAAAATTTAGAGGGGCATTTTGGTGAGACAAGTGTACATCACACATTCTCCCGTGTTCTAGTCCGTGAGCCTCAGTGGTCCCAAATTACACCTATTCACATCTAGAAGAGCCCTGAGTCGGTGACTGTGTACCCTGTGTACGGGTGCAGGGGAGAGACTACCATATGAATTGAATCCGCCTTGGTTCCCTGAGACTGGGCGACTGGTGGAAAGGTGTGATTTTGAATGTTCATAGAATCAAAGTCTCTTGAGATTCTGTATCTCATTCGGGGTAAAGGTCGCACACAATTGCAAGTGAAAATACTTATCTCATGGAAATCAAACTGTACCATTTGGATGATGAACTTTTGTTTCAGTATAAAATCTCTGTGAGGTATATGAATCCAACCGTGTGAATTCCACATACGAAGCGAGTCCACATATTAATCAATAAGAATAGGACCTGACTTGTATACCCTCCCTTACGAAAGTAGAATGTGCATTTTTCTCATACAATCGTGGCATATCTCGACACTCAATTCAAGCTACTTTTAAAAAGCGATCTTTCTGATATCATCGCCCAAATCGTTAGGTTGTGCCGTGTTGGGTAATTCGACAAACTATATTATTAGAGACAGAATAGGATTTTATTTTGTTGGTCGACATATATGGTAAGATTAATTGTAATTAATGACATTTATGGTAACATTAGGGCTAACTGAAGAGTTGGCGGTAATGCGAAACCGTCACGGTCGCTAAGGACTCACTCCACTCTCGTGGTTCCGGTCATGTGACCACCCCAGTCCACAACCCATCTGCGTCCACTTCAACCCTGGGACACCAACGAGGAAGGAACTACCCGTGGCACTCCGTATCGACTCCGGTTTTTACCCGAGAAACTCCGTCTAAACACCATGGAAAATGGGTAAATCCTCTTCAAACATCACAAATTCATCTCTGACCACGAAGACAGAGTCAGGAACAAGTTGTCTCACCAGATACAAATCCAGAGAAACAGACAACTCCTACTGAGTGACCGCAGCTCGCCATCACCCACCACGTGGTGAGACCTGCTCACACCGGGGTGAGCACACAACATCCTAGCGATAAACTCGCCCCGCTCAACTATACCATCTATGAATTAGGAGCAACTTGTCCCATCCCTGCAAATTTGCCACCAGCAGACACAAAACAGTGAGTTTTCTCCCCGTTTCATCGTTAAAACTCCCTGCCACGTGTTGTCCTTTGTCTGGTCCCACTCATATATGGTAACATTGATGGTAAATGGTTAGGTGAGGCCAAAAGGAATATATTTGAAAAGGGTTCGGTGAAGAACTGTGAGCCGTGTGGAGGCGTGGTATGATAAAATGAGCCACCTTTGTGAGAGCCGCTTAGCGTGGGACTGAAGGAAGACGACTGCTGGGCGTGCTGAACAACGTAGAGCCACGTGGAGCTTGACGAAGGAGAGCCGCGTAGTTGAGTCTTGAGGTGGAAGCGAGTTGAGGCGTTTCTCAGATGTGGGGACGTGTATGTCCCATCAAAGCAGGATGTGTGGGAACTCTCCCGAGCGTGAGAGACGGGAGGAAAACATTGACACCCTGACAAAATTGAGTAGCCTGTGGAGCCGTCGCCCAGATATCCCAAAACGGTAATACAGGGGGCGTGGGTGCCGGTGAGGCGTGAGGGACGTGCTCGCGGGTAGGGGCGCAACCCGAGGAACCCCGTGAACCTCGCACATAAGGTTAGGTGGAGGAAAAACATGCGGGTAGGAGCGCAACCCGAGGAACTTCGCGATTTTTTTTATAACACACTTACAAATTATGAAATCACAAGAGTCAATTGGAATGAGGCTCGCATCGCAGAGCCAGCACACTGGTTCCGGAACGAAATATTAACCCCGCAAAAGGGGTGTGTCCTTTTGGGTTTGGATGTGTATGTAGGTGCCGCCATCTGATGTATGCCACCGTCCATCACCGCTCATATCCGAGAGGTAACACCACCATCGCTGGGAGTGCTGCAGCGATCCAATCTTCTAAGTGGAAAATTATTTACACTTGAAAAAAAAAACTGTGACGCTTACCAGTTTCTCCTAAGCGCGGCAACCGCGCTTGAAATAGTCCCGGGCCTGAATCCAATGAATAGGCCTGTCACTAGGCCTGAGGTGTGTTGAGAAGGCCTGCAGCATGTTGGCGGGCCTCGCGGGCCTGGAACACGGACATCTCGCAGTGTGAGGCCTGGGAGGCCGCCTGTAGCTCCGAGATGCGTGGCGATGCCCTGTCTGTATCCGATCAAGGAGCCCCTTGAACTTGAGAATTGGCATCAGCAAGCTGGTTGCTGGTTTATGATGACGTCACACTTTAGGATAGTTCTCTGGATAGGTGGCGTGGTGGATGATAATATCGTTCGAATAACTATATAATTTTTAATTATCTCCAATGTAATGATCTATTTTTCCAAATTTTGAGATTTACACTGGACGATTTAAAGTTATTGACGACGCATGATCGTCAGGTGGTGTTAAATTCACAAATCGTCAGCTGTAATCTTCAAGTGTAAACGCCGGGTCACGGCTATAAAATCTCTAACAAGCACCTTTTACGGCGTATACGATATGCATGAGACATGCTCTGGTGTTAACTCTTTGATACCGTACTGAAAATGAGCAGCTCTTAGAAGCTACAGTCACGGGACTTCAATCTGCACGTACATACCCACACGTCCACGAGGGGTCCCAGTTGTCACGGGGCGAGGTGATGGACGGGCCGGCTGTAATGAGGGGCCTAAGAGACTCGTACTCTTACTTCTTCTTCAATAATTGCTACAGTAAAATGTATATCTACTCACGCTACAGTCTGTGGGTGGAGTCTGAAAAGGTGGCCTTGTAGACTCGGGGAACCAATCAGTCTGGGTAATCTCTGCAGCTTCTGTAAGGCCACGGGATACAGTCTCAACGTCTCACCTGAAGAAAACACTAATTAGAACTTCGAGCTGGGATTAGAGAAATTAGAATATAGGGAGATGCATTGCCTTTGCCCTTTTACTTCCTAATCGTTTGAGACTGCGCGCATGTACCGTATGTGTTTAACTTGCAGTATTTGGCTTCCTTTAGGCCCGGCGTCCACCTACTACGATAGAACCGTAGACCTCCCGATATGGCACCGATACAAGATGTAAAAATCGGTGCCATGTCGGGAAGGTGCAAAATCGTAGACATATGTCTAGACATGCCAATCCACCACGCATTGTATGGTGGTTTTATCGGTGTCTAATAGCAGAAACGAGGTCAACTGCCCCGATATTTGGTAACCTTCCGACACGATTTTGATTTTTTATCGGGAGGTGCATCGTAGGGCATATCGGTGCCATATCGTAGTAGGTGGACGCCGGGCCTTACTTACAAATATATGCCAGAGAGTAGAATTTGGCTTACTCCAGTATTTGATTGGCTCTATCATCATTGTATTGCATATCTGTGCACATAGCTTTATAGCCTATATACAATATTGACTGGGTTGAGATACGAGCGGCCGATGATGAATGAGCGTGAAATTGATAAAAAGTGAAAATGTTTGGATTTTATCCAGTCAGCGAGTTATTTGCTGTCACCAACTTGGCAGCCATACAACCAACCACTTTTATACCTGTCTTTGTAGTGTCCAAAAAGGTCAAGCACCAGTTATTCAAAAAGGTACCTTGTTATGTAGTGGTTAGGCAGTGCCATCTGCCATAGGTAGTGTATTTGAGTGTGGAACCGGCTCAGCAAAGTGTAAAACTTAAACTGACCAGGTTCGACTAATTTCTAGACAGATTGGAGGGACATACATACAACATAAAACGGACCGTCACTGCAGGTTTCAGCTTGTGCTGTCTGCGCTCTTATTGGTTGGTGAACCAACGGTCAATAGGGGACGACCAGTCTCGTTACGGTCTGGAACAATGTTGGTAGGTTAGAAACTAGAGGGAACATTGATGGGGATGAACACATCATTCAAAGTTGTGATTTAGCATCAGGGAAGAGAGATGGGGGCGGAGGGTATTCCGAGATGCTGACTATTCAAATTGAGTTGTTTTGTTACCAATAAGAATAGAATATTTTGATGATTACTTTTATCTCATATAAGCAAATACTACAGGCCGGGATATATATATAGACTTGAACCTTTCAACAGGCTAGAACCCGGTTGACAACAGAGGGCTTGCTGTTGGACATTTCTTAAGTAAGGCCACAGATGGGCTGTTAGTGTTTCCCATGATGCCGCTCATATGACGGCTTAAGTGGGCAGACGACAATCGACCTCATGATACGTCATGTCTCAACTAATAAAAGAACGAAATGGCTCTTCATTGTGTTACAGTTTTCCTCAGCAAAGTCTAAATGGTGTCGGTTGATGGTACCGAAGGTTAATATTGACCAATTAGCAACAAAATGATGTGTATTAACTTTGTATCCATGCAAACCACAAATTCAGACATTGATTGACTTTTCATGAGATAAATTATAGCTCGAAATATGCACTCTGTATTGGAGGGAGTTCTGTATTGGAAGGGGTTAAGGCATTGATTAGATCGCGCGAGAAATATGTTGTTTTTTTTCGCACAGAGAAGCTACATCGATTGGCCTCTGCAGAAAAAGTATTCTGGCCATCCATACAATAACATTCCATTGTCATGATATGAAGATGTATATAGAAATATGATGAAATGAAAGAAGAGAAATAATTCATATGTTTTCAACTTTTATCATTTCAACAAATGCTCGTTCAAACTTCGGGGCTTTTTCGACAATGGGTTTGGTTCTGGTAAATATTATTCTCTGGTAAGATATAAAGATTATACCAAGCAGAATTCAGGACTGTGGGAAAAGGATGAATTTAAATTGAAACAACTACGACGAGGAAATAATGAAAAGGCGAATGAATAAACCACGTGTGATGAGCAGACGATAGGCCAGATCTTAGATTAGCCTCCCTATTGATTACTGGACAATAAAAACAATAAACATAATCTACTCACTCATAGAAGCCAATGAATCTGCAACGTCCCAGATCAAAGAAAATAATGTTCAATAATTCATGCCTCTGAGGCAATTGACACTTGGAATGGATTGAAAGAAGATTACGCTCTAATTGAAAAGTTATCAACATTTAAGACTGTCTGAAATGCATTATAACTTGATCAAACCTTAGACATCAAAGAACCTGTCCCCAAATGTGTTAACTTAAGGCCTTAGCCATTATCCCACAATTGATCTCCGAGCTGCCAAATAAAACTAACGATATATATGTATGTCTCTTCTATTAAAGATTGAATATCTAAATGTTGAACTTGTGAAGGATTTCGTTTACGCGTGAAAATAAGCCACTTGCCAACAAAATGATCAGCAACTTTTAGGAAGCACTTCTTCAAATATGCAAATGAGGGAACGTTTGTGGCAGCGCTAAAATCCACACAAACAGTCAGCGATTTTTAATGTCGTCACTTGATTTCAACTTGTTGACTGATTTTCTAGAACACACTTGACCAATCTCATCCCCTCGTCATAAAATGCCCTGAAAAGTGTGGTATCATAAATGGACAGCCCCCACGATACAATCACACTGAAATCCAAAACAAAACAGGTAACTCTGTATGGACATAACCGGTGCATCCAGATATCATGTTGTATGCGCAGGGTTGCGATAAAGCGCACATGGACAGAAAATAATTATGCATACAGAAAAATACCACTTAATTCTGACCTTGTTATAAACTCCCCAACGTTCGAGACATACTGTTGACACTGTAAATGCATGATCCTCATCTATAACGCTAAATGCTTATTGTTTAAATGCAATGACCCTCCCCAAATCCAAGTCAGGCTTAAATTTTATTCTGCAATATCATATTTTGTACGATTCATCTTGTGGTCTGGGCAAGCAGATTTTGATGCTCAATTGATACTTCTCCTATATTACAGATGATTATGATAATTGGAACGAAGACATTCAGTTGAAAAACTAGTATTGTGGTGTTATATACCATATCCCTACCACGTATTGCGGTCATGATAAAAGTCCGTCCGCTCCGCAACTGGAAACCAAAACACCACCTTTTTCTAGTCTACTGAAGGCACAGTAGCGTCATCTAGTAGCCGTGATGGGAATCAAAAGACAGGTCTTTCAGTAGCTAGTTTGGCAACCAACCCCTTTTACGATATAGGGGTTAGTCGGGTTAAATCCCACACGGCATCAGTCAGGGTGCGCCTCGACCCAGGTAGTTTTGTTCTAAGTAGGCTCTTAATGCAGAAATACTTAATAGGTAAAATTCATAGCTTAGTAAATTGATAATGAAATCTAGCCTTCTGGTGGTTCTATTCTACACTCAAAAGGAAATAACAAAATGGTAAATTGGCTGCGAGGTTATGACACAATCTCCAAGCAGTATGAAAAATCTGGTTGGAGAGTAACAAGCAGGTCCCGCTACAGGGTAAAGGCAGGCTGCTTATTTAACACGACCAGAGCTCACTTTGTTTAGCTCTGGTTGCCAGTGTGTTTCAGGCGCATGGTTTATAATCGCCGTCTACACCAGACGAATAAAAACCTGGCGGCTGCCGTACTCAGATATGCAATATCAGTCGTAATAGTTGTCGACCCCAGTATGTCCTCAAACGTTTACACTTGACGACTGCATCGTTGGCCACAAATGTCCTTGCTCACGATAAAACGAATTTTTTAACCCAAACCCTCCTACGACCTCTCCTCGGACCTTCAAGTATCGTCGGGGTGGATAATTAAAGCTAGATCGCCAGGTCACTGCTCCACGTCAAACCTGGGATGCGCTTCACATGTCTCTGTATGTTTGGCCTTGACTGAGCTGCCCAGGGACCTGGGACCTGTTTCAGTAGTTTCGTGACACGTCTAGATGGCGTCTGTGACACCATACGGACAGATCACAAGATTGCAATCGATGACACGCGGAGTTTTACTCACTTCTCGCAGGAGTTAAGTGATGATACTTTAACTTGAGTAGGAGGTACATATAACCTATAATCGTTCCAAATATGAAGAAGATTGGGCGCTCCGATCTTCTGATATTTGCTAGACTTTTTCCGCTGTTGCTTGCACTGTTGGTGCCGCTGTTGATGTCTGTCTAGGCCTAATGTCACAAGCCTACTGAAACAGGTCTCTGTTTCACTAGTTTCGTAACATGTCTGTGACATCATACAGACATTAAGGTTGTCTAGTGACAGCACAAGTACCTGCTCTTAGGAAAAGACAGACCCCAAAGATAAGAATTAGACAAATCTACACATCATGGACCTGTTTCACTAGTTTTGTGACAAAAGTATTAGACAGATATGAAAAGCGGCACCAACAGTGCAAGCAAGA
Organism: Alentia gelatinosa; assembly: GCA_950022655.1. Classification (NCBI taxonomy): domain Eukaryota; kingdom Metazoa; phylum Annelida; class Polychaeta; order Phyllodocida; family Polynoidae; genus Alentia; species Alentia gelatinosa. The sequence goes on from OX465586.1 coordinate 29,275,957, forward strand.
ACGGACAAAACAAAGTCTAATGTCTATAGTTCTTATGAAATCGGACACACCATCTAGACGCCATCTAGACATGTCACGAAACTAGGTTTCCCCTCACACCTCACATGGGCTTGGGGTTTTCTTTCTCCAAGCTTTGCCGGTCTCAACCTGAAGTTTTTCCATTAATGCTTGGTTCCCTGCCTCACATATCTATTGGCGACAATGTCTATATTGGCGACAACGCCGCATTGTTCGCTTCTTGCTCAATGTGAAACCTGGGGATCTTGTAGAACGGTTGCATCGTTGTGAGCGCTGGACCCTTTGTTTCCTACTTCCAATATGACTCCCTCCTCTTCTTCTTATCTTACAAATTGATATCAAGATTGCAGTTTGGCCGTATTTGTCAATTTTCACATTTTCACACTAGCCATGTTTCAAACTCGACATATGAATTGTCATTTGTCTTCCAAATTCCACTCGGAACTTTCTCACATGATATATGATCCCTTACGGATTTGTAATTAGGTCTTGAGAAGATTAATTTCTTAGACCAATTGATAAGGTTAATTGGTTCTGCTTAAGGTCTATATAAGCAATTCAAGATCATTTTCCATTTGATTTGATTAGTTCCCTACTTTCAATACTTCCGCTGATCATATCTTTTTTCCTGTCATTTCGCTCTTGACACTTCTCATTTGAGTGTTTATAAAATAAATTCCCTCAAGCTGTTGTTTTTCTATTTTGGATTCGATGATATCTACTAATTCTACTTTGTGAATAGGTAGGTCACCACTCAAGCGTTCTATTGCCTTTTTATGGAAAGGATAGCTTAGGCCAGTTTATATTTTTTGTAGTATCTTTCTAGAATTCATTTATTAGCTAAACAAGATTAAGATCGATGATATGAACTCCCCTAATTTTGAAATGCATTGACTGACCTTGATTAACGTTAACCTTTTTCCCTTTTTAAAATTCTGTTTATTAGCTGTCTCTGACCAATGGTGAGTTTTTCAGACATAGGACAAGAATACAAAGACATGGTAATCAGTCGAGACGTTACATCAAAATACAAAGAAATTTACAGAAATATATGTAGTAGTTCCTGGTGGGCGGCAAGCACTCTCATAGCATAGATCCTGCGTCTTACTTCCTGCCTTGCTTGTATCTCTGCACCGACCTTCCTGTTTGGGGCAATGTCTGCCCAACATGCCATCTTTTCTGATATCCTTAATTCTTAGCGCTTTGGTGGATATTGTACTGTGTTCTATTTGTAAATGCCGTGTATGCGGGGCGGGGCGGCAAATGCGGACATTATGCAGGTGTATACGCAATTGCTTTACACTGGCCGGGTTAAATAAGCATCTAATAAAGGAAACTGTTTCAAGCACGAGGTAACCCTTAACGCGGGGTGACTCTTAAGCTGGGTTCTACTGTATACACAAGAGTTCACTGTACGAGAGTATCTATAAGAACATATCATAGAACACTGTCATTTATGACAAAAGTTTACATGGATAGACTGAAAGATTCTTCCTGTGGAAGTTAGTGTACAATATCTTCCCCCTACCCCCAAGTATATAGGTCAATTTCAGATAGTTTTAACCAATTGAAAAGTATTATTCAATATTGAAATACATGATATTTAGAAATGAATCCAGTCATGTACAAATGGATCTCCATACAGGATGAGAATGCAATGATCAGTTGAACTACTGAAATATAACTTTAGTTCATATTGAAAACAAAACTCGAAGGAAAGACGAGTTCATGTCAAACCCAGCAAGAAATAACACTTGTATTCTATCAGACCAATATGCTCATTTGCACAAATAAATTATAGCAGTCATTTCGCTTACTTTTCCAATGTCTAGGGACTGCAGAATATGTCCTATAAATTCTTTGTAAATGATTTCTTAGATGTTAGGAGAGGGCTACATACATGTATTGACCAACTTTGATCAAATTACATGCTTCATTATATATCTGGACGTATATGTTTGTCTGAATAAACTGCTTCATACCAAAGGAATGATAAATATCTTGTGTGCGAACTTCATTGTGCTTCATGGATTTTTTTTATTCTATGAAAGTAGTTTTACATTTTATAGTCTGGATTTCGTCTTCACTTGGTCAGTAGAGCTGTCGTCCGTCTGAGCATTAGGGAGCGACTCCTTGCCTCCATCTTTTCCCTGCTGTCTAAATGTTGAGAAGTATGAATATAAGACGTCGCCGAGCAGCTCAAGTAGTTCCAACAAACCAACGACCGATATGCCAAGGAAAAAAGCTAAATAACCTCCCAGATCCGAATACAGATTGTGAAACTGAAATGACAATGAAAAATCACAGTGAAAGATACACATTTAAATCTAAACCATATTAACGAATTCCGAGGTGATATGCAGCCTCCATGGACAGTGCATTAAGTTGTATGGGGCGTGTCATGGTCTTAGTTTTCCAAATGTCTGCCAACAGGTATACATGTTCATTCTAATTGACCGGCTGGTTACAGAAGATATGTTTCATTTTATTTTCTGAAAAAGTAGGTATACAAACGGGAGGTGTAAAGAAGACATGCAACACTTTGAGAAAGTATAATGCTCGGTATGCATAATTCAACATATATTCAACCATCCAGAGTTTCCATTTTTACATCCGGACATGATTTTCACCGAATATAAGCAACGGTCTTGCAGGGAACTGTTCAAGAATCGTTTATCTTTGACATGATAAATGCGTGAATAACAAAGTGTGTATCCTCAAAAAATATTGAATTGCCTATTAAGGAATGGAATAGTCAAGGTGGATTCGCCTAATTTCTCACTACCCCATAAACAATTTCTTTCGCATTTCGTATTAAAAATCACCTCGAGACTCATCGGTTAAAGAATCACATGGATGATATTCTATATAGATCTATTTCTTTGCCTCTCAGGTACTTTAAGATGACCAACAAAGTGAATCTTCGACCATGATACCCTTAGTATCGATTTTACTGGCTGGCTTGTTATGACTTTATCAACGGGGCAACAACCATCTATGGAAATGAATCGGATATCCAGCCTGTTAAGTGAATATCAAATTGTCTCACCGAAGCTCTAATTGGGTACTTGAGCATCTGCCATGCTTTAATGCCATGTCTCTAAATTTCCTGAATATTGTAATTAAATAACATCTGATAACTTAATAGGCAATATAAGCACATTGAGTTTTAAGAGAAAACAACAAAAAACTGTTCTCCAGTACCATCAAATCTGATGAGGGCTCAAAGCTAGTTTCAAGGATGCGATAGACGTAGAGCAGCCAACCGCAGGAGGTCCGAAAGATGCCGGATGAAAAGAGAATTCCACAGACAACAGGAGACGAAGCCACCGTCATCCGGGGAGGAGAGCGAGGATACTAAGAAATGGGCGAAGAGTGTGGTCTTGCGGGCTACGGGAAACTACGCAAGCAGAGTTCGAAGGATGGAATCCAACAAAAAGTGTGAAGTTTACGAGGCTGTCTTTAGCTGCACAGAGAGACTAAAGAGAAACAGGGAGACATGCCATGAGGTCTGGACGGACGGCTGGATATGTCCAGATTGTGGACATTGTTTCAAAGGTACCCGAAAGACCGACTATCGCCACCACTTGCACATCCACAAACACCGCTGGGCTCATCGCCCAGAGGAAATCCCAGCCTCCACGCGTCTACAGTTTGACAAGAATGCACAGTCGGCTTCTGGGCGCAGTTACGAGGAGCTGCAACCAGCTGCAGGGGTGGCCAAGAGCGGCGAAGAGAAGCAACCTGGGACCTGTTTCACTAGTTTCGTGACATGTCTAGATGGCGTCTAGATGGTGTGTCCGGTTTCATAAGAACTAGACATTAGTCCGTTCTTGTTTACACTGTTCGTGCCGCTTTTCCTGTCTGTCTAACAATTTTGTCATGAAACTAGTGAAACAGGTCCATGACGTGTAGATTTGTCTAATTCTTATGTTTGGGGTCTGTACTTTCCTAAGGGCAGATCTACTTATGTTGTCACGAAACTAGACAACCCCAATGTCTATATGGTGTCACAGACACGTTACAAAACTAGTGAAACAGGTCCCAGGAGAACCATTGGCGGGCCCAAGCCAGAAAAAGAAAGAGCCGGTGCGCAAAGTGCATGGTCTCCAAGTCTACGGGGGGTTGGTGAGTCGCAAAAGGAGGGCCACCGTACGCCCCCTCTGAAGGATGCCAACCCGGCAGTCACACCATCGCTGACAGATCCGGGCGTTTACATCGGGGAAGACGAGGAGTGGGAGGCTGCAGCTATGCTGGCGGGGATGTCCGAGGCAGAGCCGTCTCCCACCAAACCAGGGGCCCGTTTAATAATCTAGGATCGTACATGTATACCCTTTTCTGTAACTTGTACAAGGTTTATTGTTTAGTAATATTCAACTCTGTTCACCAAGGCAGTCTAAGCCATCCATAAGGTCGTCCATAAGTGTTGAATAAAGTTGACCAACATCGTCTCTGGGTCTCCTTGGCGTACAGAAAAGGGCATACATGTACGATCCTAGATTATTAAACAGAAGCGTATAATGAGAGCTAGCTTTGAAATGGCATTTTGGAGCAGTGGCTCTCATTTGACCTGGATAATATTATCAACATAGCATTTCTAATAGCAAACCTGCTTCAATAATCATTATTTTGTCCAAGGAAATATGATCATTTAAAGCAAATAATCACGGTTTTTCAGCCTACATGGATAGAGAATATGCACAGCGCGTCTTATTATTGTAATAAACCTTTACCCTCTATATGACGTTTCATCATTTAATTAATCTATTTATAAATATGTATGTCGACGTATGTGGCGGTTTATATGTGTGTGTTTGTGGTCGGCGGCAATTGCATCTAGTATACGCCCCATCAACAGCCGATAACTAGCATATTTGCGCTTTAGAATGGTATTAAATGGTACAGAAACACAGTCAATACGCGCATTTACGACATAGTGAAAGTATTAGGAAACCTATTGGCTCATGCAGTGCATCGGTACTGATATATTCGGTGCATGGAATTATATATTCACCATGTTAGTAAGAAAATGTTATGATAACAATATTCACTTCTTACTCTATTATGTGATCATATCCTGACCTCCATCTGGACATATAATTCCGGGACACAATTCTGGGGTTTTAGATATAAAGAGCATCAGGGTAGTATGTTGTTATTATTACTTTACCGAGTAATTCACATTGGTAAACGTACTTACTGGGTATGCAGGTACTTCGTCAATCCGTTCAATCTCAAGTGAACCATAAAATATGTGCAGTCGTGCAACGTCTTCTCTGAAAATTGTAAGGTATCGACTCTTATAGTATTCAATGTTAAGGACATGTCATCCACATCAATTATACAATTTGCCATTTAGTCAGCTATATAAGTATAATGCCCAAATCATACAAAGATCTCCGCTCCTACATTTCCGGTTGTGTTTGTTAACAGGCAATTTCCATCAAGCCTTTTGATGTATCTTTAAGTTTATTGTTTATACTTGAAGGGATTTGTTCGGCGCACAAGGCCGATCTTCCACAGGCTTCTTCAGTGTTGTGTTCCTCTGAGCAGTCTCACTTGTCAAGAATATGGACTTGCGGAATTCAGATTAAATGACAGAACTTAGATTTAGGAGCTAACAAGCTGATGTGCTACTATTTACCGCTCAATATCTCTGGTACATGGCAAATAGACATATAACACACGTACATGCCAAAGCAATAATATTACCATATACACATTCGTTTGCATTCTATGTATAACATTGATTTAGAATTCTTACACTGGAGATAACAGGGATTATCTTGATTTGAACTTAATATTGATGTATACTGTCCAAAGCTCCACCTTATTTGCAAGCAGTCGCATACTCTAGGTTCCACAACCTCAACACCTTATAGATATGTAGGTATTAAACGATTGCTACCACACCAGTTGCCTATAAAGTCCAGATCATGCTGAATAAACTCATTGAGTACAACATGATCATCCGGGATCGACCGGTGTGCGTGAAGAAAAATTCACAAATGCAACCACCCGCCGACGTTTTGTATACTGTCCAAGTAATTGGTGCCAAATTTGACAGCAGGTAGAAACGCCGCATGATGGCCATTTTCCATAGGCCGATTATTTGGCACGGAAATATAGAAACGAAACAGGCGGAGAAATGATCACTGGTAGTTTCAGGAAAATACAGTGTAAACAGTGACTACACAATGGACATTCAATATTTCATAACGACGTACAGTCAATCAGTGCCATTTTCATCGGCTAATAGGAACCGGCCTATAAGGACACCGGTTAGGGGCAAAGATAAATTTCCAAGGGCCACCACCCATCGACTTTTGTACAGTGCCCAAATGATCGGCGACCATTTCATCTTTTACTGGAAAGTATGCATAAGGAATTATAAATCACCTGACAGGAGGAATACTACCAGTGTCGCCTCGAGACCTACTAGAACGCTTAGCTGCATCATCTGAATGAATCTGTAATGGTAAAGACATGTGATGAAGTTGTTTTCATAAGACCAAGAACCCACTGCTTCTAACATACATGGCAACTTTAAGCTGCGACATCAATTTTCAAATCATAGCCCTGATGAGACGGCTGTGTCGCAGTGTGTCAAACAGAACAAGGTTTATTTTCAAAAATAAAAAGGTGACCACGGTTCAGACATAAGTCACAATATAAGAGATACTTCACTACAAATGGTATGAATGAGTATGTATGTCAGGGGAAGGGGTGCATAGCTTACACAAAGAAGGCTCCGACGCATGCTAGTTCTTACTTTAAATCGATTATGTTCGATATTGCTGGAAGGCTTATGACACGGCGCTATTGTTGGGACAATCTCAAAATGTGTCGGAGTGTGTTGCAAGCTGTGTCGGAGCACTGAGCCCACTTCAATCATCAACCTGTCCCGTCCGACACAACACATAATTCTGTATTGGAAACATGTTGGAAATCTTGTCTTAACGTATTGTGAGCTCAGTGGGTTTTCGTCTTGAGGGCAATGACCAACTGAGCCTCCGACACTCCAAATAAGATTCAGCCATTGCTAGGATATGAGAATTTTGTGTCGCACTCTGACACACTATGACACAGAGGTTTTCAATCTTCTAACACAGCTACTGTGCTGGAACTTTGTGAAGTAGTCACATGGTAGCCGTGTCGGAGTGTGCCGCGGGAGACAATATATAAAAGATATGTATTGTAGTAAAAACACCTAAATACATTGGCTATTGTTATTTGTATCACCGCTCTCAGGTGCTTCAGTGTATTGAGTATCTGCTGGTAGGCCAATGAATGATCTGAACAGGAGGTAATCGGACAGTATTAGAATAAGGCGCGTGGAGAACATGTGTATCTGAAGAGAACGGATTCCAGGAACTGACTGGATCTGAGTATGTAGTGACATTCTTCTCTGACGCTGGCCTCATTCTGCCGCAACGACAACCTATCGATGTACCTGAGAAGAATTCATTTTTTGTTATACTACTTGGGCTATGATTCAAGCATGATACGTTGTAGTAGATATTGTAAAAAGACAAGTCTCTCTCTATCATATTTGTTATACCGTTTATAGCAATAGGTAAGGGCCCTATGCAAATCTTAGTTGAGGAAAATTGTGGATCTTCTTATTCATCACGACTTGATCTCTTACCTCCATATTGTTATTTGGCCAGGGGGCCTGGGAAACTGCTGTTGTATAGGTAACCGTCCTGCAGATAATTGAAACATGTCTTTCATTATATGCATATCGAACATCAATTACTCAATAAATCTGAAAATAACTATACGCTAAGTTCACCCGGATCAGTGTCTGTTTTGAATACACAACACTATACCATATAACCGCCATGCCTTGGGCACGATGTGACGAGAATTGGATGCTATACCACAGGTTCTGTGACCTAGGATAAAGTGCTAAAGCTTTTTAGGTTTTTCCTATCACAACAACTGGGGATACATCTTAAAAAGGTAGTTGTGATATACCTGCGATGACATTAGTTTATTTCGTATTCTTGGCCTTTTTAGAAATTTATGGTTTCACTCAAAGTAGCGTAATATGAGCCGTTTACTCCATGAGAAACATAGTGGAGTAGCAATGTAGCCTAGCGTCCAAATGTCTGTCTTTCCAAATACATAGATTTAGTCGTGAGGTAGTAATCAGTAATTCGATAAATGATTTGAATATGCTAACTCACCTGCACATTTTGGGGCACTCGATGAGACAGAGTCTGAGCATATCCTTTGTAACCATCGGTTTTCTTATGTCACAGTTGCCTAAATTGTCATAAGAAATATAGATATTTTATAATGATATATCTGTCGGCTTAAACATTATGTGTAGTAAAAACAAAGCCTGTTTTAACGACAAAAGGTGTTCATTAGGGCTAACAGGAAGTTGGCGAAAATACGCCGGAAGAGTCACTATTGCAACCAACCACGCCTCAACCACGTGACCGCCGACCACGTGACCCGCACCACGTGACATCTAACTTCCAAACCATCCACCCACCCTACAATAACTCTGTTTTATTTTTTCCCTCCTATTTATACCTACTCTCTAGGGCTACAATAGCTTCTGACATTCTCCTCTCTCATATACTACTACTAAATTTCTTTTCTTATTTTATCCTGTTAAAAGGAACTCAATAAATTCCAATCGTAAGACTCTTCTGTGTTAGTCATTAGTAAAACATAGTTTTATCGTGAATCTATTTACATTATGCCTATATCAATATAAATAAAATTTCAGATTTTAGACTGAACCCTTTGAAACATATCTCTTGAAAATTGAGTGGTGGATTTATTAAATGGTGTTCTATAATATATGTAATATTCAGGTGGCCAATAGGGGAGTGTTCTATTCATCTTGATGTTTGAGCGATTATAGAACGTTCAAAGTTATAAATGGATTCTCTAATACCCAACTTTGAGGAAAGAAATGATTGTATTTCACAATTCCAATGTTACATGGTCAACATCGTCTCGACGGCCCATGCGAAAAGCATCGACCGCAAATCCTCATAAATCCTCGACATCTACACGATTCCCACATTCTCGATTGACGATGAGAATCGGGAACAGTATTGTTAATGTCTTATCATACAGCAACTTGATTGAGACCAAAAAGAGGCGTCGGGATCCGTTTCGCTGAGCCTCATGCCGGTGGGGTATATTCACAAGAAATAATTCAAACTTTAAGCACTTCTGGTTTAGGGAACAATCGACAATCTTAAGGTCGGGCACAGTCGGTCATCGCCCCCATGCAAGTAATGCCCGAGCCGATAATATTAACGATTCTGAGAGACCCGAAGGGTCCGTCGGGTAAAGATGTGATCGGGAAGAATCGGCGAGTCGCTGTCTTATTAGCTATAAGCCCCTTTTGTCCTAAAGAACGATCGAGTTCACTTGAAGAATACAAAATACAAGAGATTCCTCCTTTCAGCATGGACTGTGTTAAGATGACGAGAATAGCCTATCCTCGTGCATCATCCCTCGCATTACAGTTCACCACCGCTATCAAAACTTACCAATAAAAGTATTTTTACCTGGTTCAAACTGCGATGACTTAAAGCAATGCCTTTCCTAAAAAGCCGGATCAAACGTACGCTTGAGATTGATAAAAATGCCAAGGGTGGCATGGTCTGTGTTACACAGTTTTGTATTTGATCTCAAGCGTCAGTTACTTGTCAAATGTTTCTGTACCTTGTAACCTAGTTGTGGCCTAGAAAAAGGTCTTTATTCTTTGTAGTGATGCTGTTCTCGATCAACCAGATTGAACCATTAGAGGTCAGACAGGAGTTTCTTCGACTTAATTCAGTGATCTTTTTAGGAAAAGGCGTGCCTAGCCCAACTCCCTACTCAAAGAGAGACACTCAAGTATGGAAAACCTCGGTTGTAATTGCTTTAGGGACATCTGGCGCATCAATTGGGCACATCACATGTTTCGGTTGCATTAACAGTAGGTTCGGTTACAACAACATTTTTTCATAGCAAGACATCTGTCACGATTTTAACCATTTTGGGTTTTACAGAACCTTCTGCGCATAGAAAGATAGAGAGAGAGAGAAAAACAACAAGACAACTATCAGGTCTAGGGTTTGGGATTATGTGGCTTTTAGTGATACTGAGGTGAAATATACGTAATAGGTAAACCGATTCAGGATAGTTCCCAAATCGTATAGGAGTCGGTGTACTTGTCCCAGACAAATTATGTAATACCTCGGCCTGTGGCGGCCACCCGATCAAGTGTCATTTACCAATGTACCATGGTTGGCGACTAGATTTATCAAAGTAGAAAGTCAAAGACGTATGCTTTGTAGTGTGTAACGCTACCACAAGTGTTCTCCTAACATATTCACCTCACCAAGTCAGCTTGCGCTGTGTGCTAGATGTCATCCCCGCTCCTATTGGTCAAACTTTTGGCCACTGATTTAGGAACAGAGAAACCACAACTTGTTGGCAACATAATAAAATCTGAAGGAGGTGGTTCACTAATTTTTGCCAGACCCTTGCCTAGGTATGCTTCATCTACCGACTACGACCGACTCCGTTGGGATGCCTCGCCTGAGACAAATTACTGTCTTTTTGTCGCCGACAAAAGTACATAAATGCTCCGAAATCGGTAGATGGTGGTCATTGGTGGGAATTTATCTTAAGCAAATTCTGTTCACACTGGACGACTGACTTCCGATTTTCTAAGAGATTAGAGGCCACCGATAAAGGAACAAGTAATAAATCTTAGTATATGGGAGCTAAATCGGTGAGCTGGTCTCAGTCTGTGTGTGGCAGGGGCATTTTAGCTCACCCAACGTCTAATTATGGGCCAAAGTCGGTAGGGACTACGGGGGTATTTCTTAAACTCCGTTGTCGGCGACAACGGGAAGGAACATGTTCCTTAATTTATCGCTCCCGATTTCGGAACATTGGACTGCAATTTATCAGCGACAAAGGTACATCGCCACACGTGGGATTTCCAAATCTTAGGCAAATTGCTGTAGGGGGGCGACACATTCTCGAGGCCTCGCCTGAGCTTACTATTGTTCTTTTGTCGCCGAGAAAGGAACATTCATGTTCCGAAATTGTACAGTGTGTATTGGCCTTAAGGCTATATTATATTAGGCTTATACAATACAGTTTATGTGTGTATACGGAACATAATGGCTGTATTTACTGCAAAGCGTATATGAAAAGAAATATCCTTTGTGTGACATATATATGCCAGTCGTATACAAATCATATACGTTTGGGGTATATATATGTATGTATACTGATAAAAAAAATTAAAAAGGTTCCCCACCCGACTGACTTGCCCCTGCCACCCTGTCTCCCTCCCCCTTCAATTTCTGACCACTAACCACTTGGTAGATACCCCCCCTCCCCCCTGCCCCCTAATGCTGCCCACACCCTACCCCCAGTGTGTGTGGGTGATTGACCCCAAGTCCTTTGCCTAAACACATTATCTGAGTATTGTCTCTTGGCGAGTGGGCACAAGGCTGTGTGCAGGTGTGAAAGCAGCATTGGCAACAGAGGTGTTGGTGGCGGCGGAGGTGGTGATAGGGTATACCTGCACTAACATTGAAGGACTTGTCAATGAAAAGCTTATAAGGGGGATATCCAGAACCCTACAGAAGAGTGGTGTTTTGAAAGTAAAATTTATTAAAATAACGGTAATAAAAACAAAAGAATGCTGGGTTTATTCTCTGTAATTAATCAAAATATACTGAATGGAGTTTTTGAAAGATTTTATAATGAAAATTTACAATATAATATTGTATTTTCCATATACCACGGACTTTGATGGTTAATGGCAAATGAAATAAGAACATCAGTGGTGCAGAGATCAGAATTATTGGGTAGTGGTGTAAATACAACAGAATCAGGCATGTATATGACATTTATATGACTGTAACATGGACACTATATATACGCCTATAGTTCTACATCTGGTTTCCAAAAATGGCACTGTGAAAAGAGTGGGAAAACTTATTAATGATCATCTGATGACGGCCATTGAGGAAACAGCAATGTCTAATCATGATAACTTATCCCTCATTTTCGAAGATTTCCAGTATGTTTATTTTGACTCTACTTTTTCAAGGCGATGAAGTATGGGCTGTTCTTGTATTTCTTTTCTTTTTTTTGTCGCTTTTGTTTCCGAATAATTTTGTTGGATGTTGGTGTTATGTATATTTGTTCTACTTATACATTACACGCGTCGGTTCTTTAGACCACCATTTGATTAAGCTTTAGTGCCTAAATAATGTATTAAAATATATCTGATAACTTAAAGCTGGTGTTTAGCAAACTGATTTTGGATTTACTTGGATTATTTACAGTAAAAATCTTACCTTGCTCCTGCTCACATGGCTGAAAATGGATGGTGGTGTTTGTACCAACATCTCTGTATGCCACACCCTTCATTGGAATATGAGGATCTCCACAACCATAGGTTCTCAGTAGGTGTCTCTGGTAACAAGTGTCCATGCAGCCCTGAATATGATGCATACAAGGTAAATTTAATATTAATTTGGCGTATATTAATATTATTATATAGATATATATTTCTGAGACATAGGGTCATGGGGTATTAGATCACATTGTTTCTACATGCTTATTCGCATTTTTTTTATATATAAAACTACATTTGGGAATTGATACGGGACCGCAATTTGCAGTGGATTATCTTTCCCCGTAAAGAATTGAGAGTTGAATAGATATTTTTTTTAAACTGACAAAATCACGGTGATCCATCCCTTGTCCTGCCTACATTTCTACATTTTTGTTTTTAAATGTATACCCAACAGTGTTGCCACTTGAATATTGATAATTATCAATAACAAGCACGGTGACTTATAACTTTTGATCAGTTTTCAAATGTGTAGTACTGCGTATTTACTACATGCTGTAAAGGTTTGAAGAAAGAGACATGTGTTTTATACTATGCCAAATCCGACTTTTTATAATTTCTATATATTCTATATCATAATCCCTCGATTACGGATTCACTGTATGAATCACCGGGCGGTGATTACGGGTGGTTGTTATCTCCGGCCTACACAGAGCGGAGATTACAGAAAACCTTATTGTGTACAACAAAGTGCATGTGAAGATCGACGCTAATTTGTCTTTTCTTTGACAATTCTCATTCACAATGCTCAATTCTAAATATAAACTGGTTTAAGAAATAGCTGTCTCCTCGGACTACACAATAAGTACTATCCTCGATTGCAATCGGATTTCACAACGCATCTATAGTTTGCGGAGATTCGGGCTGCTTGCATCTTAAACCAGTTAATATAGTTTATGTGGTTCTATCAGAAACTACAAGCTGCTTCCCGTATCATATACTAAAGAAATATTGCCACCCAAAAAGGTACGGTTAGCTATGGAAATACATATAATAATGATAAGGACTTGTATTAACGGTCGCTAGATATATTTCGTCCTCAGTTTTTTGGTCGGCTTTTTTCACCCTGGGACTACACTGCCAGGCTAAGCAAAACAGACCAAAGACATGGAACAAAATAAATTCAAAACAAAATCAATCTCTACATCAACAATGTGCATGTCGACCTCTTCTTGAGTTAGATAATGTGTTCTACAAACTCATCTAGGGAAGTGACATGGGTTTAATTTCTAAGGTCCGATATGCCTCTAAGACCGAATGATAAATCTTTGCACGGATGAGAAACCTTTGAATCATACTATATTTCATGTATATACTTAGGTAGGACGAATGGCGTTATTGCATCATTTCTAACTAACGATTTTGGGCGTCGCCCACCGTCTATTTGGCATTTTTGAACAGACGATCGTCAATTACCAGGAGTGTAGTGTCAGACTAGCCACTGAAATGCCTTGAGGCATCTTTGGTAAGGAAAGGGTTAATGCGGTAATTTTGGTACTAATCAATATGGGCAATTTAGATGACTAATCTCTTGTTGCATAGTAAGCAATATAACTTATCACAATAGGGATAAGATACACAGCTTAACGGGGGGATACAAGTTTCTTAAACATAAGCTATTCGGCACCTGCTGACGACTTTTTTATTAGCTTTCCGATTAAATGTTTCTGTAGACATCGCATCGGTTGCTGAATGGAACTAGCCTAGAGGCGAAAATTCATAAAATGCAGTCGTCAGGCGAAAACGGTCCCCGTGCTTTTTAGTGTTCATCGATTAAAAACCTGAAATTAATTCTCAAGTGGAAACGCCACATATATGATTACTGTAAGCATACCTTCCACGAATAATTCATTGCAAATATTTGACTGTAAACGTCCAATGCCTTGGCTTCGTTTGGAAGGACATCTCTACATGCGCTCTTGTACGGGGGAGGTAGTCTATTCTTCACCACCTAGAAGGTAAGATATGCATTTTAAATGGATCGTATTTATGATCAAATTTCGATGGAAATATGAACTTTCATGCCGCCTTCTTTGCAGTTCTTGTTTGACTCATGTTAGTATTTGCCAATGGTATTTAAAGCGGTACATCGTAGGCTGTTGACTGTATTCTCCATAAAGGGAGTTATCTAAATAGATCGCTAAGACTTAGCCTGGGTCTAATTTCATTTGAACTTCAGAACTGTAAGAGCCACTCTGAACGCTTTAAACATTGATGTGGTTCATTTAAAACCACCTCTCTTACTAATGGAAATCCTTGAAGCTATGATTCTCATGAAAGCAAATTACTCCTTGGAGGCATTAGCAGGGAGTACAAAGAACATTGATTTTTCTGAACATAAGCTTTCTCGACCTGCTAAGGTAATACAATATTACTTTAGGATCATAGATGAATATGAGATTCAAATTCTATCCCACCTTCCTTTGTCTCGTTTGCGGAAGTTAAAGAAATTCGACTTTGTAGACTTCATTCATATTGAACTTGTATCTCGGAATACCCTTCGTGAATGAAATATTATAGATTAAGTAATCGAATTGCTGATAAAGATCCTCAATTGGGTAGAGACATCTACCCAATTGAGGATCGACGGATACTCGTTAGATATTTCTATGTATATAAGGATCCATTCTCAGTTTGAGTACTTTTGAGAGAGGTGGTGACTATTCAGCCATGTTAGTAAATTATCAATGTCCTCTAAACCTATTTGGATCTTTACCACTCAGTACCAAAACAGTATCGTCTGCATAGAACAGAGTCTGGGGTCTTGTAGTACATCAAAACATCCATTTATGTTCAAAATATATAGTATCGGACCCATTATAGATCCTTGAGGGACGCCTTTTGTTACTTTTTCAAAATCAGACAGTTCCACATTTGCTATCGTTCCTTGTTTTCTGTTAGCAACATATGTTTTAAAGATCTGTATTATTTTAGCGTTTCCCGTTTATTTCTACAATAACTCCAAAAAGTCATACTCCAAGCAATAATAGCCCCTCTGGATGTCCAATAATAAGCACAAAGATACATATTGATTATCACACATCATAGAGCCATGCAAGAAACTGAATGTCGCAGAATATCGGTGTACATCTGGCAGGAATATATGTAATGCTTTCCAATGTGGACCGTTAAAAGGCTATTGTATCTGTTTCATAGCCAATGTGGTTGATTGCTTTATTACTGCAGGCATCTAAACCAATCCGATAATAGGTTTAGATCGGTGATACGAGTATGACGTTTGGCCAACTCGATAATGGTGGGCATGGGTTTTCTCTCTATCAGAGATAAGCACATCGCCATCTTTTTTTTACAAATCAAGTAATGCTCTCTTTATTATTTGCAATTTGAATAAATCCTATTACATGTGTCATTCCAACGACATTTACATGTGCCATTCCTACAACGTACATATGAACAATCCAGCGATGTATCCAATTTATTCCAAGGCTTACCCCCAATGTGTGATTGATCTTTTTTGGTAGACCTTTACACATTCACCAGGTTGATTATTCTACATTTAGAAATATAATGAAAATTGATTCTTTGATAGGTTGGCTCTAGAGAATTTAGCTCTGATTGCTCTTTTAGGCAAGTATAACATTGACGATACATGGACAATGCATAGACATAACAACAGTAAGGTGGTATATAAATGCGACACACTTCCTGAACCTCCTGTATTTGCTATACTCAGCCGGTATAGACTGGCCCCCGGATGCTCATGAATAGCATCCCAAGAAGCTGAATCGATCCATGTAATGGTTGGGAATATATCTCATTATTAGATCTGAAATGGGATTTCTTTTAAAATGGAGATAGGCATTGAATAAAAGATTGAGATGACTCAATATGTGATAACATTATAAGTCTATTTTGCTGTTGCAGCAACCTGCTGAGAAAGGATTCTCTCATAATCAATTATCTATAACTGACACATTGACTCCTGTTTCGGTATGGGAACTATTATTAATCACAATCCTCCTAGCATGAAAATAACAGTTTAGATCAGTTTAAACACGAGTACACAAATCTCAATTTTTATATGAAATTTTACCACTCCTTTGAGCTAGCTTTGCATAGAAAATCAGATTTCTGCAACTATCGGGCAGGTTATAAAGAAGTATTCTAGGTGTCTTCTCCACCACAGTAATTACAATTTTGGGGTTCTACAGTTTTTCTTCTATACATATATTTAAAAATCGACATTGAAAAGCAGCCATTTCCCATATGATTATAGATTGAATCTTTCCGAATTTGTAGTATACAGTTTCCTGAGACAAAATGCAGTAAAGTGACAGTGATTCCTACCTTTGAATTTGTTCTAAAAAGTAGAACAGCCAGTGTTTGTAAAATACATGACAGTGCATTCTACAGGTTGGAGAATCCCCCTAAATGGCAGCTTCAAATGTGTTTTGCATCCCACAAAGGAGATGCCAGGCACCAGTGTATTCAATATGGTTGACATGAGTCAGAAGTGGTGAAATGAGTTGTATAAAAAGGCTCTAAAAATTGACACGAAGGAACAAAACGGGAGTTTTTGTCATCAAACAAGATTCATTATACATCTCTGAAGGTAAATGATTTTCTGTACTAAGGGAATAAGCGCATGTGCTCTCTGACTGTCCAGCGGGCAGTCCAAGTTCCTCTAACTAGAGCAACCATGATATATATGATACTCCCATTGGAATCATGTAAAAATAAGGGGGAATCTTTCTTTGGTTTAACTGTAATAACCCTGGCATTGATAAATGTTGTGTTCCACGGGATAAGCCAGATTTCAACTCCACCAAGCGTCTTTCAAACATGGTTGCATTCTGGCCAATTTGATGCCGGCAGGTAACCAGCAAAAGATTTATTTTCAGTTTTGGCCATATGACGGCGGTACAACCAACACTGGTGACCATGTGGCCTGCTCGATCGCACCCAAGGCCCGTTTTAATTGGCCGACGAAAACGGTGAGGAATTTTGTAGATTTTAGTTCTCCGGGGTTTACACTAGAGGACTAACTACGTCGCGACTCTACATCATCAGGGCAATAGACGTTGGGTGGTGGCAATGTTTACCGCAAAAGTCGTTGACATCAGAATGTATTTGAGCGTTTAAGGCTTAATGCCATTGCGCCGATTTCACACCCGATGTAGTCCAGATATACTGGAGTTTCAGTCTTTGCACCAAAACCTCCTGCTCTGGTCTGGAGGTCATGGGCCCAATGGAATAGGGTATGTGGGCGTCAGCACCAAAACTGGAGTACATCTCGACCACATCGAGAGTGAAATCGGCGCAATGGAACCAAGCCTTTAAACTGACGACTAGGTTTTCACAGAATCTAGACGCCTAATTCTATCCAGCTTGAAATAGTCATTGGCGTTAAAGTGGGAACAACAGTCGTCAGGTGGTGCTGATTTGTGTAATCTGAAACAATCAGCCGAAATGCACTCGTCACGTGCTTGGAGTTAACACTAGACGATATCTAGACCATTACGGCTGATAGAGGTCATAAAACTACACCGTATTCGTCGGCCAATGGAAACGAGCCTTTATTCCTAATTATATGCCTAGTAGTTGACATGACGTCAGTGTGGGGCCCTTACGGCGCTGTTTAGCCTGCCCGGAGGAATAAGCCCTTAGGAATGAATGGATGGATTCCAAAGTTTCTTGTGGAAGATGCTTAAAGGCACTTACCGAGGCTTCGGTATTCTTTCAACCGAAGCCAGGTTTACTGTAGTCCACGTTCATGTGTATACTCATTTGGAATCTCAACTTGAGAACTATCATTAAAACCGACCGTAGTTCATGCATTACCATGATTATAATCTGGTTGATAGTGTCCCTTCATCTCGGTTGGACTGAATATACGATAACGTGTGTCAGAGTTCATTATTTCTGGCACCCTTACAGATAACTACTAATCTGTATTGCATTGTAATTGCAGACATAAAAGATCCGAAGCGTACTATCTTCGCTGATACACAACGTACAATTTACTTCCTTCTACTCATCGAAAATGCATGCCTAATCCCTACGAGGTCACGTTACTTGGTCATATTACGTCTGGTGTTAGGGGGCTCGCTTCCCGTTATCTTAGCAGATCAAAGAAAAAGAAATAACATTTTAACAACGTTAATCTGTATGCTACCTTGAAATAAGGCCCTTTGCTTGACAGCCATGCACGTTATATAGGGATATTAGGAGATATATACTTGTCGCTGTGTGTGTGCGGGTGTGAGTGTGTGTGGGGTGGAGGAGGGGTGGTGGCTGAAGAGGTTATACATTGAAGGCGGAACTCTGTTGGAGTGTTTATGAAGCCGTGTCAGTGTAGCAACTCCACTGTTGCTAAAAACCTGTCCCTTTCGAAATAAAACGTGATTCTATGTCGGAAGCATGTCGGCACGCTTGTTGTAGTGTGTCGAAAGCGAAGAGGAAACCCGGCTCAAGGCCCCCCACCTTGTTTGTGGCACTCTCAAACAGCTGTGACACAGTCAAAATTCCTATATTTTAGCCATGTTGAAAAGTCAAAAAAAATTATGTGTCATAGTTTGTCGGAGTTTGACACCAAGTCCATGCATCGTAGCCATGTTGGAATGTTGATATCTTCTGTGCGATATTGTGGCAGAGTGTTACAACGCTTGTTGAAGTATGTCGGGAGCCAAGTGGGTCAGGGGCTGAAGCTGGGCTCCCAATGCCATCACGCCTCTGACATGCTACGATAGCCTTCCGACAAGCGTTCCGACACAAAATCAACTTTTCTGTCGAAATGAACGAAATTTTCGTAGCAGGCGACCCTTCATTCCGACGTGGTTTCGGATACACTCCGACAAAAGCCGACTCCGACAAAATGGTTGACAGACGTTCCAACAAAATCAATCATGATCTAGACTTTTGATGCGCATCAGAGTAAAATCAGTGGCCAGGGCGTCTACGATGCAGAAATTCAGTGGATTCGGTTTGACCTATTCTGCACCTCCTTTTGTCTACGAAACAGACCTTCTGATGTGTCTATGAATGTAGACATTCTGTATTGTAAGGTCTACATTTTTAGCATAGGAGACGCATGGCCTTAAACTCATTAGGGATAACTGACAAAGTCGGTTCATATATATATATATATATATATATATATATATATATATATATATATATATATATATACATATATACATAGCTGTAGGGATCATGTCTAGTGTAGCATTAGAGGCAAAATCACACGCGAACTCCATTATGCCTGCAGACTTGAGCGAGCGACCAGCGACTATTTAGAAAGTTCAACTATGTAGAATCTAATTAGCAGTATTTCTGTTTAATTTGCTCCACGGGGCTTTAATGTAACACCCGTGTTGTTCAATAAGGCGGGTTAGAGAGCTGCAAACAAGTTGTTACAATTGAGTAATATTTAATGTCAGTTGCCTAAGGCTCAGCTTCTACAAGAAAACCTACTCTGACGTTTGGCTTGGTTCAAAAACTGATTTTCCAATTCCACTCTACCTTTTTATATTTCTCCATAAAGCTTGTTTCCATTGGCCGATGAAAATGGCACCGACCTTTTGAATTACCCTAAAGAAATGTCGGTGGTGACAAAAAATCGTTGAGGGCAGTGTATTTATTTCCCGGGTCCATACTGATTCATTTTCTCATTAAAACATCGAAGATCGCCTTTCGGTTATGTCTCTTTTCCATTCACCGATCTGGAGTCTGTATAAAAAATAGAAATCTATTCCGTTCCGAATGATCCGTCATTAGAAATGGGCTAGTTGCCCATTTCCGTTGGCCGATTATTCTGCATCGATCTTCAGTCAGGAACCACCGATAGATTTTGTGGTACACTGACACCAGGGACCTGTTTCAGTAGTTTCGTGACATTAGGCCTAGAGAGACATCAACAGTGGCACCAACAGTGCAAGCAACAGCGGATATTTTTTTGTCTGGTTTCAAAATGCATGTCACAGTTGATATCAAATATCAGCGGATTGGAGCGGTCAATTTTCTTCATATCTGGAACGATTATAGGTTATATGTCTGCCTTACTCATCTTAAAATTTCATTGCTTATTTCGCACGGGAAATTGTCTAATACTTTTGAAATCTGACACACTGTGTTTGGGGTCTGTCTTGTCCTAAGTGCCGCAACTTCTGTTGATCTGTCTGTATGGTGTCACAGACGCCATCTAGACATGTCACGAAACTACTGAAACAGGTCCCAGATCTGTGAATGGCAATGAGAGCTGCAGAGAATTCTCATAGATAAATATGGTATAGATTATGTAACAAGGACACCACCAACAGATTTTCTCACAGAAAAGCTGTGTGCAACAGCTAAATAACAGTAGAAACAATGTATACATTGCACCCTCAACGACAAATTGATACCGATATAGTCGGTGGCATCACCGACAGACCTTTAGGCGCTCTCAAAAGCACCAAAGATCTCCGCCAGTTTCGTCGGCCAATGAAAACAAGGTTTGAAGGACATTTTCAATTGGCCCATGAAAATGGCATCAAATTGATTAATTTCCCTCAAAGTATGTCGATGGTATAATCAGTGAGGGTGCGGTGAAGTACAATTACCTAGGAGTGATATTAAGGCCCGTTTCCATTGGCCGATTTCCCATCACCGATCTACAGTCAGGAACCAGCGACGGACTTTTGGCACTGTGGACCCAATATCGGTCAATGGAAACAACCAAGGTCGTGAAATGCCCCACGAGTGTTTCTGCTTAGATTATGCAATGTGGCACCACCCGCTACTAAGTGAAAGCTAGGTCACTGAATGAAATCTACTAATCTAAGCGATCTTTCTATACCGACGCACAGTCAGTGGCACCACCGACAGACTTTCTGTGTAACTAAAAAAGTCTAAGTAATCTTCGTCGGCCAATGGAAACGGGCCTATGGATTCCAAGTTGTTGCTATAGTGGAATTCACACAGTTTGATTCATGTAACTCACAACGTTTGAAATATCATGAGATTCTGTGGGATTCACACGATGGGGTCTGAGACAAACCCTGCTGAGATTCTATACTAGAACACAATTTCTTCGTTTAAATTGTGGGTTCCATTTCTCCTGAGACATGTTTTCCTCCTGTGTACGTAGATCTAATAACCTAGGAAGTTTACTCATTTACCCAACGCTATTTATAGTAGTGTAAATAATACCTAACCGGTCTTGGATATAAAGAAGTTATTCAGACATCAGATGAAATCTTTCATCCATCGGAGTGCTAATGGTTGATTAAAATGCTATTTATATGATCACTTTGTGATTTCATTCAGCTTCGCAAAACCCATACTTTTGCAGACGAGTTGAGGAGTTTCCCTATGATTATTGTTAAAGCTGCTTTGAAATATTTGTGGGTGCAGATATTCACCAAGTCGTGCCATATTGCACATTCGGGAGAAAATCCGCGGGCTGAGTTTAGACCTTTTCTGTTTGCACTTGTTGGCACATCCGATCATGGTGAAGGGGGTATGGGACTCAAGAACCATGGAATAGAATCCACAGTTGTAAACAGCGGAAGATGACTTACCCTGCGCACCGCTATGTAGGAGGTACACCCAGGAGGGATGAGTACTCCGACTTGTTGAGGGAAGGGCATGGCGGACTGAGCGTGGACGGTGACACGGAGACCTGCCGTGTCAGTCAGCATCTCGTCATAGTCATCCTGTTGTAAACGCAAGTCCAGCGTGAGACCTGCACAAAGCCAAGGGCAAGTACTGTGAGTCACGGGGTTTATCACTATGTACCTCACCCGGTTTTTACACTACATGACTAAATACGTGAAGACTGTATAGATCGTCTAGCCAATAGTCGTCAGTTGGTGCAATATCGGCTGCAATAGTCATCGACCCAAGAATCACATCAATGGTTTATACTGGACGATTTTTCATCTCTTTAGTGAGGACTGTATTGAATCCTGCTACCCACCTAAGCAGATATTTACCCTAGATGATAATAGGCTATGGTTCTTGAAAGTTGACCATGCTTAAACTAAAGCGAAATATATTCATTTCACATTAAAAAAAACTGCAGGTGAAAAACATATAAGTAAAAATATAAATTGAAGAACAGCATAACTAATATGGTATTCTCAATATTGTCTGTCTTTATTTTAGAACCGACGTTTCTTCCATTGCAAGGCCTTTATTGAATAAAAAATTGTGGTCGACGACTGAGATTTTACAAATTCGCCTGCTGTCTAAACAATTAACCAGAACTGGCCTGAAATAGTCGTCGGCAGTCAAGTGGTTATTACTTAAGAGGGTTTATTACAAATATGGTTGCAATATTATTACATTTAAGGAGCATTACATTTGTGGAAGTTTATTACATTTAAGGGTGTAACAGTTGTCTAGTGTAACGCCGGGTCCGGCGAAAAAAGGCGTATTTAAGAGTACGGAAAGCTCAATGCCTCTTAACTCTCCTGACTCAAGTCGTTACTCAACCCTATCGCCTCATAACTAACATGATATGATTAGATATCCCAGGTCATCTATTACACCAGACTTAAGAATATCCTCATGAATATTTAACTTCTACCAGGGTTTTTTTTTTAATGAAGGGATAAAAATTACTAAGATTCTTGATACAAACGTCTTTGATTTTTAGATGAAGAATCGAAATGATAAAGTGGCGTCTGTATTTTATATCTTGGAGATGTCTAACGATAAATAGCTATATTTGAGCTATAGGTCATTTAATGTACAGCGTATAATATGTGTATCTCATACTGCTCACTCATTTCATTGACTGTTGCCTATAGATTAAGAGGAATAACAGATTTAGGTTAATACAAATAAACCAGGGACTGCTATGAGTACTCAATAAAGCGAAATGGTGTGAACGTCTTTGGGTCCTACTACCACACTCCATCTTTTACCAGCTCGTAGTCACGGGCCCTGGTTTCAGCTGCAAGCTTATGATCCGTAGAGGCTAACTTTACACCAGTCAATATTTAGAGTCAGGTCTCAATGGCACACATCGAAGTGATGTGCAAATATCTTCATGGCCAACACCAGATGCGATCCCTCTGAACAAACACCAGCAGGGTGGTTGTTAGGAGTTGGTAGCACCACCTTACTTCCACCATTAACCGTCTCGGTATCCTAAAACCAGGCTTTTAGGCCAAACTAAAGAATCCTGATCAAGCTTTTCATCAAGAAAAGCATTTACCGAGCATTCTCCGGAGCGATTTGGTATAAGGAATAAAACAATTCTTGTATCAAATTTGCTGGTTGGGGTGAACGTGAAGGGGTTCTGCAGAGCTGAATGAATAGTAGCAATGTAAGCAGGAAGTTGAGAGCCAGTTTCATTCATGAGGATGAAGTGCAGGCTGGCCTTAGGCGTAGGCCCCTATACAATGCTTTTGCTACGAGGGAATCCCTGTCTTCACTATTGTATTGGCATTCAAGTTGCGTTCTCATCCGTATCTATGGTACCATTTTACTCTCTGGATTTAATTAAACATATTGATTTCGAAGAAATGTAAGATATCTGAAAGAATTTATTCTAACCTCCTGGATCTGTTGATCAATATGAGAGATTGTTAATTTGTTTTGTAGCCATTTTGATAATGGGTAGTCTTTATCGTAAATTGTAGAAAAACCTTACCATGGTGATATATGATACAAGACAAGATGAGGCTTGATGTTATTCGAACCCGGAGAAACAACAAACAACACTTCAAATATAGCATTCAGCCATTTTACAATAAGTCACGTTGTACGAAGTGCAGTAGCTATCAGTTCGTGCATTGTGTGCATGGATGGATTGAGGTTGAGAAATAATCACTCGGTTAAGAAATAACTACTCCCCATCTCATTTTGTAGCATGGACAGCACGGTTAGATCATTCTAAGTAAGTATTATTTTTTGTCCTCAGGATAACACATATTTCTACAATGATATTCATGAGGCCTATTTCCATCTGGCGACAAAATAATCGGTCATGCATTCATTTTTTATGCAAATAAAAGGAAGAAGGTATATGCATTAAGAGTCTGCAGAATATATTCTGAATATCGTTGTCCTGTTTCTCCTTGCCGACCGATTTTCTACAATACCACTGACACCTAAATCTAAAATGAAATCCGTCGTCAATCATTTTTTGAGGTTTCCACTTGCCAAAATTATGAATTAATCTGGTATTTGTTGACACATTTATTGGAGGCCATAAGTCGGCAGATGGGAACAGGCCAATGGTAACCCTCACTGACACTGGAATTAGGCAGAGATTATGTTACCATGTTTAGGCCCGGTGTTGTCGATGTACCACTCGGCTGTCCTTTGTAATCCCGAGTTGAAGGTGTAACAGTTGCCATAGTGCAGGTTTATGAACGCGGTGAAGTTTCTATAAGGGAACATTTAAAGTACGGATTTATCTATTTTATTCAACGAGAAAGGGTTTGTGATACAGGTACTATAAGGGGAGCTCATTAATCTAAATAAACAGGACTGAAACCAGAAATATATATATTGTCAGTTTCATAGGCCTAATGCGGCGTTTCCACTCCTGATGAAAAACCCACCTAGATTGTACACCTTGTCCAAAAGTTGGTCGGTGGTCCTCCTTGAAAATTTGTTTTTGCTAATAACCGTTGGCCCCAAAGTACATGCCGTGTTTCCATCTGGAGACAGATCATGTGTTCCATATACATCAATTATTTGATCTGTATAGAACCTGACGAGACCGAAGATCAGATTTTCCCGCCGCGGTCTACAGTGTATACCAATTCAATAATAAAACCTGTCGATAGAAAAAATGCATAGAAGGCTTCAATACATTATGAATTTAGTACCAGCGCCCCTAAGGCGTGGCATAGCACTTAGTACTCAATGTCTTCTTGGTCTCCTTTTTAACCCTTTCCTTACCAGATCGGGACAGAGGTGCACGTCTTTAAATGCAGCATGCCTGACACCCGACCACCTCTGTCGTGTAGGCCTATGTTACAATTCTTGGGAAAATTGCTTCTTTTCAACTGTATTTAATGTTATCTGTCAATGTAACTATAAAATAACTTATTGATCATCACTACAAAGGCGTTTTACATAATCTCTGAGAAAGTTGTAAAGAACCATGTTGAATCAGCTGAGATAAAGCATATTTTTGAAATAAATGGAAAATGATGCCTTTAGGCATCAATTGCACTAACTACGGAAGTGCCCCGAGGCATCATGTGCACTAGTCATGGGAGTGCCTTGAGGTATCATTAGTAAGGTAAGGTCTCTCAGTAAAGTATTTGAAACTTAACGATGGCTGAAGGCTATATTGGGGGGCCATAATCAGGGTCGCAACCACAATAGGGGCCAAACATTTGTATGAAAACCACCATGGGAGGTAAAGACTGTGTCGACAACCACCATAGAAGGCAACACTGTGGTGGGAACCACCATAGAGGGAAACAGTGGGGAAGGAAGCACAATAGAGGACAAACATTTAGGTGGGAACCACCATAGAGGGCAAAACTGGGGCAGGATCCAGCATAGAGGCATTCACTATAGGAGGCAACATTTGGGTAGAAGTGACCATAGGGTTAACACTGTGATTGCAATCGCCAAGGAGGCCTTCACCAGGGCAGCAATTGTAATAGAGTATTGCAATTGACATGGAGGCTTACCAACCAAATGTCAAACGTTATAGGGGCAATCATAGGGTGAAAATCATCATGGGGGTAGAGCGTAATGATTAGGGTAGCATAGGGATCATTTATGAGGGTGACAATTAGGGGGCAATTATTAGGGTGGCAATTACAGGGGGGGGAGGGGATGGGGGAGAGAAAGTTAGGGTGGCAATTGTCATAGAGGGCAATTGGCAGGGTTGCAATTAAATAATTGACAGGAATCCGGGTTTCAATCGCCCGAGGCAGATATCCAAACCACAGATATATGGGTGGCAGATGTCTGTTGTGTCCAAGCACCAGTTTACATTTCTGAACTTTTACTGGTCACCAAGCAACACTGTGCGTTATGTTGAAAGCGGACACTGCAATAAAAGTGACCATCTCACCTTGGCGTGCACCTTACACCAGCCATCTCACAATGCAGAAGCATGTCCCTCAGCTGGTGACCCATCCGCTTCTGAATGCTACTATTCTGTCGTGCGAACTCTGCAGAAAACCACTTCTGGAAACCATCCTCCTGTAAGCAAGCATGCAGACCTGTCACAAGGACCCATGGAAATTGCATCCCCTTGCCCCCAAGAATGAATTAATACAGCCCGCTAAAGCCTTAATTTCAGAAAATTTGATTTGTTAAGAATCATTGGCAAGTTTTCCTGGTCTCCAAGCTGATGATTTCAGTGGCCAATTTCTTAATAGAAAAAAAACTCGGGTTTTTGTGATACTCAATTTCAGATCGTTTATTAGATAATTGATAGCCTACTTGGTTTTCTCGGGTGGCCATATTCCTTCTGCGCTCGTATTCGGTGCTGTTGCTGGCGGCATTGAATCCCATTAGGTGTACCTGACTTTTCCTGTCAGAAGAGACTGGTGTCAGACATTATTTCATTATTCTTTTATTGCCTTTGACTCTCCTATCAATTTACATCTTGTATCATATACCCGTGCCTATAGCTACATCCATTTCAAGATAAATATCAAATACGAAAACAGGCTGGCTTTTATTGTACTTCAAAAATACTTGGTAAAATTGTCAATATTATACCTGCTTTCTGCATCGGGATGATCTAAGTGAAACTGCTCAAGGTTGAACTTTTCCCTCGATATCCAATCTAGATAAAAATTATTGAGTTAATAATTTCTCTTTACAATGCAAACGGGTTGAGAGTAGACGCGTTGTACATACACTTTTAAATCATTACCATAAAAAAAAGATTAAACGCAAATTTTGACAAACGCCCCGCATGCATGCACTGTATGTAGGCACGGTTTCTATTTCAAATCACAAGGCCTTACGTCCCAAGGGATATGTCAGTCTCCTACACCACTTCCATTCTGTAATTAGTATAATCATTACGCAAGGGTGCATTTTGCCCGCCTAAGATTATACATTCAGTAGTTCCCCTTTCCTGTGGCCCAAGCAGAGGAAATCAGATCATCAAATAGACCGTGTTGCTGCAAGGCATCTGGAGAGATACAGGCAAGAGCCCTTCAATTCTACACTGGCGTTATTTTCTAGACGAATGGCCGCGTCTCCTGGAATGCAGTGGCTCAATGGTGGTGGCCACGAGTGGGACCACGTTAGCGCGGATCTTACTAGACATCCGTATTGCGGGTATTGGCTCAATTCTGTTGCGTGATATCCCACTAGACCAGACCCTGGTTGTGCCTAGGAGACCTGAGGGGGCGGTCATACGTGCACAGAACGTATTAGACATGCGCCTGTGACCAGTTTAGCAGTGGTGTACACCTTGGACAACCATAGGGGAAGATCTGCTACATATAGAACTAATGTATTATTCTTTTATGCTAAATAGGCCTTTTTCTATAGGCCTGTGTCGCACCTTATTTGCTTAACTACGTCGCGGCTGAAACCAAACATTCACCTGGCAACCTATTCTTTAGCATTGGATAACTGAATGTATGAGCATAATACCTTCATGATACCCGTGTACATGATTTCCATAGAAATAAAAGTGATTGCACTGTTTTCTATGGTATTCCAGCTCCAATTTGGTATGTCACACACGCATATCAACTCAATGATACTTTAGATATGGCTTAAGCTCTATAACATAGATATACCAAAACTGTATACACAATAATACATTGGCAGGCCTAGCTATCATATGCTTGTCTTTTTTTTTAGGTTAAAACGAAGACAATTATCAACTATGTCTACGACGTTCAGACAGCTCAGACCCGTTAATACAATGCCCAAGATTGCTCCAGCTTCCTAATTTGTCAAAAACAACACTGCTGCAATCACACCCACCGTTCACAGGTGTGATCGCGGTGCACCGTGTGTCTCTATATGCATACTGCCAGACTCGGCCGTGTTTGCCTGAGCGGCGGCGTAACTAGACAGTGGGCCGTTAGGCGGCGCCGAAAGGCAACTCCTGTATTAGAATACAATTTAAAAAGCCATATTGCGGCGTTTCCACTTACCGGTCATGACCACTGATTATGAGATTTACATCCGCCGATCGGTTATATGAAACTTTCAATTTTGAACAATTCTTTTATTTTACTTTTTATCATATATGTGTACAATCTTTTCCATTTTGCCTTGTACCTTGTACTACTTTAATGCAGCGTTTCCACCTGCCGATAATGACCACCGGTAATGGCATTACGCACCGCCGACTGATTATGCGACACATTTAGTGCAATAATCGTTAGGGGTAATAAGAAATGATCAACGATTTGCCTCTCCTGCCTTTTCTAATATGGCAGCAAAGCCCGATTTTTACACCCACCAACCAAATCGAAGGACGATGCTCTGCATTGTACCACAAAAAGTTGGTGAGTGTCCTCCGCATTTTTGCAGTGTACGTTACCGATTATTACTATCGATGAGATTTTCGTCCGCATTTGGTGACCCCCACCTTGATAAAAATCAAGATGGTGACAATGGCTGATGAATCATTTGTGTCTCAACATATTTCTCAGATATCTAAGAAATCAACTGAATATTATTGGAGAAATCACAGAATATGTCTCAATATCAAAACCCTCTGAAATTTGATGACCGTTGACCTTTGACCTCCAATATAAAAGGTCAAATGGACAGATATTACCACAATACCAAATATTACATTTTATCAATAAGACCGAACTGTGATCGTTCCAGATGTCTTCCAGGACCCAGTCGTCTCACGTTCAAAGTCAGACTATCGCTCTTTATATATAAAACGGGCCCCTGGTCCATGTCCTTATAACCCTTACCTTGCTCTGTTCATGTTGCACACCGTCACTGCTGGGAAGGTGAGGTCGGTAGAGAACTCTTCTGTGCTGACGTGTACCGTCTCATAGCGTGTGTACCGACTGACTGCCTGGACTACCATCACAGTGGTAATGACTGCAGAGAGTAGAGTTAAAAGCTTTTATTATCCACCTGATACGAAGTCCCCATTGAAAATACAGAGAGAATGTATATCGCTATTGGCGGATGATACACCAGTGTTTCCAACAAAAAGGATACATCACAAAGTCTATGTTATATCACCTAGTGTGCACAGTTGTGCCTGAGAAGAGCAGTGGCCAATTTGCTTTTTCTGCGAAGTGAACACAAATAACATATTATGATGGTTTTTTGGGGGTTTTTTTTAATCCAATAACACAGTTTAATAACATCATTATATTAGGCGCTGTAGAGAAGCGATCTTTCATAATGAAGTCACAGGCAAATGGCACAGGACAATTACATAAACGCACAAACCTATCATACATCATTTATATGCACAACAATCCTTCTTACTCGTTCATTGGGGTTTATATATAATTCCAAGCTTCAAGCCATTTCCATCAGATCAACTGGTAACAGCTCCTTAACTCTCACCTTAAAATTGTCTCCCACTGGTAAATGCTGTACCTCCTCCTCTAACCTGTCCCAATACATCTTTCCTTTACATGAAGGTGACAGTCTACATTTTTCTGTGCTTAATCTCCTCTGCTTTCCTTTACTAGACACCTCATAAATGTGTGACTCATCCTGCACCCACTTTTTTATTATTAAGAGGATATGACCTGCTTTCTGATGTTCAGAGTTCTCATTTTACAAAATACCTGTAATTTATCCCTGATCAAGTGTCTCGCCTCTTTTTTACACCCCATATGACCTGCTTCACTTTATCTACTAAGATTTGTGATTTCATTCGATGTTGTTTAGTCATACACTATTGAACTAAATCTTCATGTTCAAGCATCCCCTTCTATATGGATATCTTTCAATAGTATCTATTGAATGTAATATTTCTCAAATTTTCATTACGTAATGGATGATGTAAAGATGGATTAAGTGATCTTTACGTCGCCCATTTGAATATGTCACTGGCGACAAAGATTAAGTTTTAAATTTGACTATTTTTTTACCCTCAACCGATGTCTCATTTTCACCAGAGATCCCACCCTAATCACATGATTCAAACATGAGATATTAGTCTTCAAGACGGAAACATGAAGATGAGTACTCATCTTTAGGTCGCCCATCTGTATTTGTTTCTTTCAGCAAAGAAATAAGCTGATAATTCATAGACTTAGGCCCAAACTCACCCTCACTAATGGTGCTGCCAGTGATGGACAAGAGACTCCCAAATCTAAATGGCTAAATACCAAGAGAAAAAAAACTAGATCCGGTTACAAAAAAGATCGAACTGCCCTAGCCTAAATCTGCAATGGTCAGAGGAAAAGGGCCAACGTAGGAAATTGCCGCCATGGGAAAAGGACCGTAGAAACGGGACAAAAGACCGAGGATGGACCTCGTTTCATCCATATTCAGGACGTTCCCTTATATTACTTTAGATCAAACACTTTTGCGTACCGGACTGTCATCGCGGTCCCAGCGGGGTGTGGAAAAGTAGGTTTGGTCGGCAAAAATTTGTAATCTTATATCATATACCAAATATTCATTTGAAAAAAGAAACACCGCATTTCTTTTTACTTACGACGTTGTAAATGCAAATTCTGTCTAAAGTAACCCTCCATGCTAGCAGTCATTCACTCCGGCCATAGGATCCAAACATACTTGTTCGTCATGCCTCGCAGTGGGTAGTATTTGATAGGCATTCAACCAGGGGTATGTGGTAAAGTTATAGTAAACTAGGACAAAATTCTATCCTCCTCATACCAATTATATAACACGGTGCCATTTTTTGTACAAGATACTGATCCTTTCTGTTATAGATCAACAGTGTTTACAGAAATACAATCATGTGTGCTACTATTACACGTCAAAGCATAGCATGTGGTTCCCCAGGCCATCTAGCCACCATTGCTAAGCAGAATCGGCAGCCGCCAAACGTGATTCTATTTTCGTTATCATAGAGAAAATGCCCTCCGTTAATCGGATTATATCCACACAGTTTCAATCTATATTCAAATTGCGATGTTTCTATTTGATGAGCGGCCTCTCTGCCAATAATAAACCGGTACCTTCCCCCCAACATTAATCCGAATCAAATACTTTGCTTAACTAGCAATTTACTGCACCCGCCAAGCATGTATGGGGTTTAGTTTTGATATGAGGTATGTAGAGCTAATAGAAAATAAAACAGGCATGTTCCTGTTACCTTGAAGTGGCAGTTGTATCTGAATTCAATAAATATATTTGACATATGAGTATTTAGAAAAGTTTTATTTAGTGTCGAAATAGATGATTGAGTGTGACATGTATTTAACGCCGATATATACAATTCTGACATTTTAGAGTACAAGCTGTGACAAGGTAACAGTGTTATCCGCTATTCTTTTGCTCGTTCAAGGACTCAGTCTGGATTCGTGTCTATTGGCCAATAAGGTCCACTTAACACTGATTATGACAAAGGATTATAGAATTTGGGACCGCCGATCAATTATTACACGTTCCCGAATAAATATCAGTAAGGGAAAATAGCAAAAATTAAATCCCGCTCATCAATTTCTAAGCTCAAAATGCTAAACATAGAACCATCAACCGACCTTTGAGGCAAGGATTTTAAGGTGCTTTGAAATCGTCAGTGAAGGAACACAGATTTTCCAAAAGATTCCTTCGGCAAGAACCTCAACTTTTCTGGAAAAATAGGCCCGACACATAAGTAATATTTGTTTCTGTCAGGACCTTTTTCACATGAAGCCTTTTTCCATTGGCCGATCATATTATACACCGATCCTCAGGCATATTTCTTCTCTCTATATATGTCCAATTATCATGTATAGGTGCATATAACCAATGAACCATGGTCAAGTGTAAACGCCTCAATTTAAATTTGGCTCTTAAGTTCCAATCACTTACAGCATCATCATTACAAAGGATGGGTTTAGCAAATTAGCACATATATCAAAACGATTAAATCAAAAGTACAAAAAATACAGAGAGATAATTAAATGGTGAAAGAGATGGGATGGTAATGATGAGTCAACGAGCCTAGAGTGTTTTAGGCTTGGACTTTGACTTTGACTCCTCAAGGCTCAGTTGGATAGTAGCGGGTAGGTCATCCCAAGCTTTGACCCCTCTCCAGAACGGTGATCCTTTAACCGATGTGCTTTTGGGGTATGCTAGTTTGACCTTAATCATCACACTGCTTCGGGTTTTCCTCCTAGTGAGTCTAGCCAGGCTGGATTTTTAGAGTATTTATACATCAACATAAGCAGTTGCCTTTGCCTTTTTGGCGTGTCTAGCTCTCACCTAGAATATGATGCATTTGCCGATAGCCCAGATACCCCCTCGGTGGATTAGCACCAACTTCAAACCTCTTATCGAGAGTTTGTTTATGGCAGCTAGGTCCATCTTGTGGAAACTGTCGTGGATAAAGTAGCAGTATTCCACAATAGACTGAATGATTGCAACACAGACTTTTCATGCTGTGTCAAAGGTAAGACAATGCCTGGGCTTCCCCAATTTAAACAGGTGACCGCTAACTTGTGGTATCTATGAGGCAGTCGAGTTAAGTATCACCCCTAAATAAGGGTAAGATAGACAGGTTGATACCACACGAGTAGATCTCTAGAGGTAGGAAGAGTATGACTTTCTGCGAGATGCCGAAACACATGCACTTGGTTTTTCTAGTATTAATGGCGAGGCTGTTCTTTTAGCACTAAATCCTAAGGCAGTGTCACCGATTATGTAGGTACAGATATTTTCTCAGGAAGCATCACCTGTCAACTCTTCCCGATGACATCAGACAATTAGAAATGCATTGATATTTGATCTGGATGAAAAAGTCCCAAGGTGGTGCTCTGCGATGAAATATCGATACCAATAATGGTTTAACAAAGAAGTAGTTAAAACCTTTACATCAGGCGAGTTTTGACAGCCGACTGATGTTTTGAATAATCATAGGTCATCCACGCTTATTTAGACCTACTTTGAAACAATGGTGAGAGCAAAAAAAACATGAAAGGTTTCATGCAATGTAATGTCGGGGAGAAAAATCTAAGTCAGAGTTAAGAGTTTTTCTGTTTACCCTTGACAATGTTTTATCGGGAACGTCAAATAATCGTGAAGCGGTGTGGAATTCAAGAATCGTGTGCAGATAATCTGTAATATTGAATGATAAGAAGTGATTTACACAATCCCTTTTGATTGTGTGTCTTGTTTCATAAATTAATATTGTAGAGGGTATACAATGGGACAATGGCATCTCCGATTCCCTCTGTTCCATTAGCGAAACTCTAATTGATGTATGTGCTTCGAAACAAGATAGGCAAATGCCGAACTTTGTCAGGTGCGAATGGCCCTCTTGGTTCTGTACATGTTTGTTAGAAACAAATGGGAGAAAGGCACATAGTATAGAGGTTTAATTGAACGTTTTATTAGAAGCAGTCAAGACATATTCTGTTTTTTTCTACTCAAGAATTTTGTGTGAGAAAGATCCAAAGTGTGTAAAACGTCCAAAATGTACTTTATCTATATTCCTTTTTTATTCATATGAATGAACAATTTAATGTTTATCATCCTGTTTAACGATACTTAGATTTTTATGAAACTTATAGCATAGAGATTGGCTTGAACGTTTTATTAGAAGCAGTCAAGACACATTCTGTTTTTCTACGCAAGCATTTTGCGAGAGAAAGATCTAAATCGTGTGAACTTCCAAAAAGTACTTTACATATATTCCTTTTTGCATTCATATGAATGAACAATTTAATGTTTATCATCAAGTTTAACGATACTTAGATATTCATGAAACACTTAAAATGTCAGTACGTTCATTTTCTTCCACACCGCCAACTAATCTGGTTTCTAGATTCCTTTGAAAATTATACCATTTTAAGATGTATTTGACACAGTTGAAAAAAAAGAATAACTAAAATCAAAGTGTGGCCCTTCATATAACGTGAACCGCATGCTGATATCGTGACTGCTGCCTCAAGGTCGATACCTGATCAGTGCACACTATGAGCCATGACCCCCGTACCCTGAGTACCTGGTTAAATACAGGTGTAGTGTAGTTTACTCAGACGTGTTTCCACCTGCTCCTTTTTGCCGTATCCTGGTCTCCGATAGATTTGCCGGACACCACCGACGGATTTCTGTATCATTTTTGTCAGAAGTCGGCAAGTGATAACAAAATAAAAGGAAAAGTTCTTCTAACCGATTTCGTTTTCGTTGCCCCACTTCCTGACAAATTTGTCGCCGATGAATTCAACATTGGTTGGTTTTGTCGGGGATGAATTGGGTCAGAGATATTAGGGACAATTGGTTGGAAAATGGAAATAGAGGAATAGAGAAAGTGGCGCTCTATTGTGCTGATGCTTTTTTCAAAGTTGTTGCCCATAGACTCAGAGGTTATCGGCTGATAAGGCCTATTTTCACCTTCCGATCGGCGACAATTTTGTCAGGAAGTGGAGAGAAAAAAAAGCCAAAAATCAGAACATAGATCAGTCTCCGACTTTTTCTATTATCTGTTTCCAATTGCTGATTTCTAACAAAAGTGGTAACAAAAAATCCGTTGGTGGTGTCCGACCAATTAATCAGGGGAAAAAGTCGACAGGTGAAAACAGGCTTATAACGGGGCACCGACCTTAACACGGACAACAGGCCATTGTGGGGTATCTTTTTGGGCCGGTTTGCATAAGGTGGGGGTGCGTTAGTGATGTTTGCAAAGCACCGTAAGATGGAAGAACAGAGGATTACCTTGCAGATATAAGATTTCTAGGCAAATAACCCTTGTATTCATTGTGTTTGCGCGAAAGCTATTTTATAACTTCCACTTTCAATAGGCATTTGATTCCCACTTTCAATAGGCATTTGATAAGTTTTCCTGAACAAAAAAACAGGGATCCACAGTTTGTGAAGTCTCGCAATCCTGAATCCAAAATGAAATAACAGATAGCGTGTGCAGTTTGGTAATGTTTTTCAGAGACCTTGCATCCAAAAGCAATATTCATCAGTCCACCTCCACCATATATTTTCCCATAGACGTGAAATTATTTGACTAGTATTACTGTTCTGGGTATCATTTCGTGTAGTTTGCAATTAAAGTTGAGCAATAATGATAGACATCTCCAACGTTTATAACCTTTACAACAAGCTGACTAAATCAAAGTGGCCAACCAATCAATTTCACATGTTAATTTTCCTCCCATACACCATGCTTATTAAAATCCCAACATTCAATATCCTTGATGCGATCTATTTCCAATCTGCAACTTAAAGAACACTGAATTCCCTTATTTCAGAATACGCCTCGGGCTTGGCTTTTTCTTATGAAATTGTTTCACAGGCTGATAAAAAGAGCCCATAATCAGAGCTCATTTGACCGTAGAAAATTATGAACAACCTTTTTAGGTTTTAAATCTTGGTGGATTTTAAGATGCCACAACACACTCAGCAAATAATACATACTTGATTTCATCCAAGAGGTTTTGCTCAATTGCTGTAGGATCATGAATTGATAAAAACATATTTATTCCACTGGCAGTAATTTGTACATAATAGTACTTTTCTCCTCGAATTCTGTGGCCAGTGCAGGTCACATTTACTGACTAGGTATTTAAATGAATAATTACGTCATATAGCTCTTTGGTTTCTTATTGCGGACGTAGGTTGGCGAGTAATTAAAACATTTTTATCCGATTTCTTGTTCAATGAAACTCTGCTCGAGGAGACCCCACAACTCTGAATTAGGCTGACGCGAGAGAATATTGCCTCAGAATTAGGATTCATGATCTCTTTTTATCGCTCCTGGCTCCCCTTTTAACCTGTTGGCCTTCAGTAATCGAACCTGGGACTTTCAAATAAACCCCCCAGGATTTTGGCAGATCTTATGCAGCGAAAAAAAAGGTTTCCGTTGAAAGTTCGAGATATGAATATAATTAGAGGTATCTTATTACCTTATTATCTCTAAAAAGGAAGCCAAATGTCAAATTCTACACGTCCCAGGGTGTTTCCAGGTGATGGGCTCAGTTCCAATTTATTCACTTAACGCGGAGATGTGATGAGGTTTGTCCAATAATTTATGATTTCCTCTGATGGTAATTTTTTTAGTGATCAATTTTGTCAGAAAGAAGCACCTTGTGTACGACCAGTACTCTATAGGCCCAGATTCCTCCTACCAGTTTTTACCACTAATTACAGAATCTGGCACCGCCGACCAATTATTACATGGCACCACCAGGCGTCACCAGATGCAACAATAAATAGGATCGCTCTGGTCGCTTTGAAAGCCCTGGGAGCATCCGAACAACGAACCTCAATGACCAACCGAAACGACCACCGACAAAGCAGACCACGACCAACATAATCAATGACAAGGACTTCAATAGCCTGCATGAACTAATAATCAAAGAATTCTCACATTGCATACCATCTACCATCCACACTGCACCTGTGGCACGAACGTCACCCTGTTCGACTCATCTTCCAAATTATATTCTTCACTCTCTAATAACGACAGGAAAAGGATAAATCTGAACGTTGTTTAATGATACGCCTAATCAACAGTTGCATCAACATTGACTTCCCCCTCCCTGATACAGGCCTTGTGAACACCAGAGAGTCTCCTTCATTTTAAAGAAAACAACTACTTTACAGAATGAAACTAGCCGGTTACGTCAAAGTAACACAGAAAATACACCAAAGTCTATCATATTTGGAAAGTAGCTTTAGTCAGCTTCAAAATAAAAAATTGCACATACACCTTCCATTTCAGAGTTCTACCCAGCCATGCCGACCGCTAATCCTGGGGATAGATTTCCTAAAATCGGCCGAAGCTGCAATCAACTTCTTTAAAAGCCTGCCCCCCAAAATACCCTGTCAGATCACCAACAGCTCTACCTCCCTTCTCAGAAACAATATACTCAGCTAAAGAAAATTCCTCTCAATGTCTAAGCCACCCCATCAGCACAACTGAGAGCTACATGATGGGCCCCAGGGTGCTAGCCGAAAATGCTTTAGTCACGCCCAGGCCAGGTAACTGCATTCCTCTGATCCTCTTTAACCTATCAAACAAACATGTTCCGCTACCAATAGACTTACTACTTGGTCTCTGCACTATGGCAACGCCCGACGAATTCTACTCGGGACCACCAATCAACCTCCACACACAACCAGACGCTCCCTCACCACACAGGCTCAAATACACACAGTTTTCAAACTTGATTACCGGCACACAAAGGAAATAGATAGCCTCAGTCCTCAAACGAAATCAAAATGCATTCGTCTCCACAGACAGCATGATCGGCCTAAAAACAGACTCCACAGTGACAATTGAACTAAAAGAGAACGCCAAAGCGGTATCCAACCACAATACCACACTACTCCTCAGAAATAAAAGTTCATAGATGAACTCCTTAAATGCCAACCCAAGCAAGTAGCCATAGAGGAAGTTCAGAACCCTTCTGAATGGAACTTTCCTGTATTTTGGTCCAAAAGCCTTACTAGCAAGATAAGAAAGGCGCGGAGAAATACCAAAAGCGGTTAGCCTAAAAGAGCTTAACTCCCAAATCACAACCCACTAAGAGAACACACCACAAAAGAATCCCTGAAAACAAGAGGATGACTTCCACGTGTTAGCTGTTGGCAAATTACGTGTAACAAACAACACCCTATCCAGGCATGCCAGCCACAGCCCCAATGCCTTCTTTGACTGCTCCCTACCTAACCCACCCACAGGCAGATCAAAGATGCACATGTAAGCACAGGACACCTTCTGCAATGCTGTCCACACTTACATAACGAAGCACACCCTCCCCTCGGACCAAACACCAAGCTGATACATATTTCTCACCCATGATCAATTCATTTTCTTCTAAAGTATTTTATTTAGAGCCACACACTTCAAGAGCAACTCATCACCACTGCTCGTTCAAATAGTTGTCCCTCAGACATACTGCTAATACGTAATCATGTCGATTCATGATAGCCCACTGGGAGGCCATCTGGGACTACCATTCACCTTCCCCTCCATCTCCTGATCCTTCTACAGGGCAACTTCATTCACTGACACAATAGACACAAGAGACTACAGAGCAACATGCCACATATGTCTCACATCCAAACGCATTCCAAAGAAATGTATACCCCCACTCACCCACAGAGATCCAACCCAAAAAAACATTCACATGTATCTCGCTAGACACCATTGCCGCCCTTCATACTTCAACAATAGGCTTAAAATACATACAGGTAGTCATTTGCTATAGGTGTCACCCTATGTGATAGTGTGGGATACAAACAGTATCAATGCAGCACAAAGAACCCAAGAACTGCTCATGCTAACATGCTTCATGCTAACAAATTATGCTGCATAAATTGTATCATCTCAAATTTACACCGAATTAACTGGGAGAACTTCTGCAGGCGTGACTATTGGGAACTCTGTACTCTCAACGCTTGTTACCACTTGCACGCGTTTCTCTGACGATTACGTCTGCTTTTGTGTGAATTTGAGTATCGCCTCCTTCATTGAAGTTACTTGGATTTGGAGGTCGTCAATCCTCTTGTCCGCTCTTAAAGCTTTTCCCCTCCTTTCCGGCCGACGTTTTTGCCGCCTTCGTGGCAAAGTTCGTTTTCTAAAGCGGCATCTCCGTCGGTCATTGGATACGAGCTTTGGTCCGGCGTCCACAGAGCTCTAGATACCTTACACGAGAGACCTTAGGATGCGTGCATCTGGGTGCATCCTGGGGTGTACTTGGGCCTTATAGTCATTTTCCACTGGAAAATTATACGGCAACGATCTACAGTTTAGAACCACCAACCTATTCTTTTGGTAAACGGACGACAGATCGGTGATTGGAAGAATGCTAGTATTCGAAATATTCGTAGATTAATTTGGAGAGGAATATACAATAAGGTCACTACCGATCCTCTTTAGTCGATGACCAGCATAATCAAAACGATTTTCACTTCGTCAGTAATCCAAGGTTAAGGATTTATAAAGACAACTTACTCAGTGCGGACCCGTAAAATGCTGGATAAATAATGTTAAACACGGCCACCTGACTGACTATTTGATACCATCCTGCAGTTGGTAGCCCCGACAGACTTTCAAGGGAACTCAAGCGATCGTTGCCTTTTTCGTCGGCCCATGGAAACTTTTTACCATATAGTTCCATTAAATATATCAAGAGAATACTTTTTGATATCACAATTTATAACAATAATTCACCTTCACATCATCCGACCCACTACCGTTAGATGGCTTCTTCTTACTCCAAACCACACGTCACATAAGGAACGGTATTTCGATTTTAAGAAAGAGTCGAAGTGTCTGCGATGCTACCTACCTAGACCAGCTAACACAATCAGGGTCCAAATCAGGGTCCTCAAAGGATGCCTGGATCTATAGACGTGCGAAACTCCATCCAGAGAGCAGTGAGATGTCCATTCAGTCACTACTGCGCCTGCCGAGCTGCAACCGCTCCCCATTGCCTCACGTAGCCCTCCTGACGGGGGGAAGGCGCCTGGCTTCCGCCCGTGTCCCGGCCAATTTACGGGAAGTTCAGTAGTTCGGGGGATCCTTATACAACTCACCCACCCTCTCTATTAAAGACACCCTCCTCAGCCGATGTGTATATAAAGTATGTGCCGCCTACATCTGTAGTTGTTAGCGCTTAGACCTTCCAGTCACCCGAGAGCCACCAAAAAGGTTAAACTGGATCATGTCAACAAAAAGCCACACCACAATTTGTATACGCGCGAGCATTTTCACATTTATAAATACAAACATCAATATTTGTGCAACTGAATTTTTTTTTATCAGGGATAGGAGTGAATTGGTTAACATTCATCGTCATGACAAGGACGGGTTGGATATACTAGTGCGGGTTTCCACATGAAGATTATGGCCAACGATTGTATAACATGGATTAGTTTGCTTATGAATGCCAATGAATAACGCCATCGTAGACATCCAAGTATATATCACCGATTTCACTAAGATAATCTAACATGTAAGATTGCCATAGACACCCTACGATTGAGCTTTTTCATTTGTAACAATAGACTGCCAGTCTGTGTCAAAGGGTATTCATAGGAACGTAAAGAACTGCCAGGATTTCAACTTTCCTTCCTATGCGATTTGGAATGCGTTATTAAATATATATATTTGATATATATATATATAGTTATAGCCGTATACACTATATAATTGCGGCAGAGGCGTGGTCGCTAACCGGGTAACCAGGGGGGTTACTACCAACTATTTGTAGCCCGGCAACACTCCGCGTGCTCATACGTCATGCTTCCATAACAGTCACGCCAGTCGCGCCTGTGTTGTTGAGCTGGAAGCACGCTTTCTCTGTGAAAGTTTTAGTTTTCCAGTATGGGAAGGAATAAGAGGTCTGTGGCCTCTTCGTCCGAAAAGCGTGACTTGAGGATTACGGGCAGTACTCCCTCTAAATCGTCTGTGTGTTGCAGTGTTTATTGAATCTCTGGGGTTTACATTGTGTTTCCAACAACAATACCGTGCATTTCCATCAACACATAATTCTAAATATTCCAAACAGTATCATGATGATTTTTTTAGATTCTTTTCACTCAACACCACTTTTTTCCTTTTCACCATTTTCCCCTCAGAATCTATAGCATCAAGATAATACAGGGCAAGCAATGTCATAATTCATGTCTTAATTAATTCTATATAAAATAGCATATCCATACTAATAAATCAGGGGAACAAAAAAAAATAAGACAATCACAGAATAAGATAGAAGATAATAAAACGATTGGGATTTTTCATTGAGACGTGCATCATAAGGTGTATTATAGAACATTTTCAGCTTAGCGAACGCCTGCTCTTAAGTGAGGAATTATCTGTACGCATAACTGGTGGCGGTCAGCAAAAAATACTGTTTTCAATGAAAATTAAGGTAGATACTGATCGATTTTTGACTCTCAAGTTCAATCCGCAACCGATAATACAGATGTGATACATGAAAGTCGGTCGGTGGCGGCATATTATACACTTTTGTGGACACAAATCTTTACTCTTTTTATGTTTCCACGTGACGATTATTGCACCCAAAATGTCACATAATGATATTAAATGCCATATTCGGTGGTCATAATCGGTAGGCCGAAACATGGTAATCGGGGATAAAGATAACATCTTAATGATTATTCTCATTACGCAATATGCCACCACCTGAAAATATCTTTGCTCAATAACAAAATGTTTCTGGGTACAATTAGTCGGAGGCAGAATGGAAGTAGTCCAGAGTCCTGAAATAATCTGCAATACTCAGTTGTCGGGTGGAAACAGTGTGAGTGCTTTGGAGTTCCCCGACTTTGTGCAGGGATAGATTATCAAGGAGAACTACCCGCCGAGATTCCGTATAGTGTCAAAATGACTGGTGCCCATTTCTCCAACAGTTGAAAAACCGCATACGACAGAAATATTTATCGATGTCAACGTGCATTTACGAGGTAGGAATGGGCCCGTGTGGGGAGGTGTGAGTTCCAAGCAGCATGGTTACCATATACACTGTTTCAATAAAACAGACCGCATTTCTTAATACTTGAATTGAAAGTTGGCAAAGACTCAACACACCGGGGAATCTTTTTTTGAATATATGAAAATTCCGATTGGACATGTAATTGACTTTTTCCCACACTGCTTGGAAAATGTTATCCGATATGAATGATTCATAGGTTCATCTGCAGTGCGCTTTTTGAAGAAATGATTTATTTTGCTCTCGGAGAAATCCCTGCCATGCAATAACTCATTGCTTCGGCGAGGATGTTCTGACACCTCATCAGCCGCATACAATTTGTGTTATAATGCTGGCAGTATCACGGAGCACCAC
The DNA here is from genome assembly GCA_950022655.1 of Alentia gelatinosa. Taxonomy (NCBI): domain Eukaryota; kingdom Metazoa; phylum Annelida; class Polychaeta; order Phyllodocida; family Polynoidae; genus Alentia; species Alentia gelatinosa. Next base: position 29,318,212 of record OX465586.1, read on the forward strand.
GCCGCTGTGTGCGTGAATACCGGTGACGCCACCTAACGGCCGTCAAGGCGACCCCTACAGGGCAACATGAGTACTAGCACATTCCATATATGTCTCACTCTATGGATCTCTCTCTATCTCTCTGTCTCTCTCTTTCTCTCTCTTTCTCTGTCTGTCTGTCTCTCTCTCTCTCTCTCTCTCTCTCTCTCTCTCTCCATCTCTCTCTCGCTCTCTTTCTCTCTCTTTCTTTCTCTCTCTCTCTCTCTCTCTCTCTCTCTCTCTCTCTCTCTATATATATATATATATATATATATATATATATATATATATATATATATATAATATTGACCTTCATTACATAAATAAGTGAGACAAGGCAGTAGTTGGTGGAATTAATTACATAGTAATTAACAAATACAGGCTTTATTCAAGTAAATATACAACGAGTATAAAACTCATAAACCTGCCACAATAGAGTACATAAAATGGGCTAACTCCCAAATATAATAAAATTTTTCTCAACAAGTGAGAAACAAAGTGTGGTGGTCGGTGAGCAGAAGAGGAATGAAGAAATTACCGTTATGAGCTGCTCACCTCCACGCGTAACGAATTATCACCGTGGATATCGCATTATCCACAGCAACTACCTAGACAACGGAAACGGAGTAACTCCGGAGTGAATAATAATGACCATTTCATTTGGTATTTATATATATATATTAATCATATATATTAATATAATATTGACCTTCATTACATAAATAAGTGAGACAAGGCAGTAGTTGGTGGAATTAATTACGTAGTAATTAACAAATACGGGCCAACCACCCGCCAACTACAAGGAGGAACTACTTCAAAATTTCATTGACGATTCCATCTGAATGTAGCAGAACAGAAGAATCGGGGTGTAAATATCGATTAACAATCGAAGACCTCCAGTTACCCCTACGTTTTATGGAGTCGATAGGGACTCCAAGAGACTCCATTAGAGTAGCTCCCCCATGACGAAGGGAGTGTGGAGTAATATTCTTATCACTCAAGCCTAAGGCTTTAATTTCCCTCTGGAGCTTATAATAAAAATAATTGGTTGCCCATGGCCTATGGTCAGGGGTGGTCATTGCCCCCCCCTGGTGAAACCACTCTGCACTCGCGCACCCCTGCGCCACCTCTCCACTCTCGGCCGCACTAAACATCAAAGTGCGCGAGGTCGACACTGTCCTCTGTCTCATTCACTTCTCAGGTCTCCTACACTCAACACGTATTTTTCTATCGCTCCTTGGCTTATCGCCCATCGTACCTCCGGTCTCCATATTCCCCGAATATTGGCAGACGAGGACAGGGATACCAAGCGATTCAGTGGTTTAAGGATATATCGTGCAGTTATGTTGACCAGAAGCGCTATGGCGGCATCCGCATCCGTGGAAGCAGAAACGGACTCGGATATAACCCTACAGCAGCAGCCTGCGGCCGAGAGCGACCACGTGGACTCGGTCTCTCAACAAGGTACGAGTGCGAGCGGCCGGTCTCGGGCCTCGCGGATCACTGCCTTAGAGACAAACCTTGGGGGAGTGAGGACAGACGTGAACGAAGTCAAAACGGATGTCAACGAGGTCAGGACGGATGTCACGAAGATGTCACGACAGATGGACGGAATGATGGACGCGATCATGCAGATATCCCAGCCGGCATCGCGGAGGAGCGGCTCACGGGCGTCGGCGGCGGCCGAACGGACACGGGACTGGGCCCAGGAGCAAACGGATCGCCTTCTACCCCCACCCCGGGCTCTCAGGGAAGCCTATACGACTGAAGACCACCTACAGCGGGAATTCGGCCGTAAGGCCATGAGACACGATCGGACCACCGGTAAGACCTCGTTACTTTCCGATCTTAATGCCCGCAGGCCGACCGCAAAGCCGTACATGTTCATGGACCGGGACGGCGTGTACACGCTGCACCAGAAATTGGACCTACGGTCTAGCCTCGGGCCCCTCGAGTACATTTCTTGTTTTGTGGCCCTATTGAGTGACGAACGCGCCTTGCACCCCGAGGATAAGGACCACATGTTCAAACATTTATACCAGGTAACGGTCGACGCGCAGGCACGGCCGTGGGCCGGCGTCAGACGTTGGTCAAACTACGTTTTCGACCAGGTCGAGTCCGGCAGGATGCGGTGGTCAGACCACGGCCGGATACAGGAGGAGCGCGTCCGGCTGGCCATGACCACTACACACACGGCTAACGGCAGTACAAACAAAGAGACCGGACGCGCTCGGGGGAGCGAGGCCCCGTGCCGGGAGTTCAATGGTGAGAGGGGGTGCCGCCACCGTAATGACCACACAGAAGGGGGCATCCGGTGGTTGCACGTGTGTAGCTTTTGCGACTCTGTGGGCAGGAAGTGCGGTCACTCGATGCACGCGTGCAACCGAAAGCTCACGTTTGGACATGGCTACGACAACACGGCCGCTCCCCCTGCACCTACACCACGACGGGCACCCCAGGCGGGGTACCAGCTCCAGACCAGCACGAAGCCGGCGGCACCACAAAGCATCCATCAACAGCAGCCGACTTAAAAAAACGGGCCGGCCGCACCCCGCCAGTGAGCGAGGCGCGACGGAAACTTCTAAGGGGGCCTGCCGGCCCGGAGGGTGATACGACTAAGCCGGCCCCCTCACGAGACGTCACAGCCCACGTGACCCCCTCGGCTCGGGGCCGAGGACTGCTGATAAACAACAACAAACCCAAGGGGAATACACTCCCGGAGGGGGTACGCCCCCTCCTCCCACCGCCGGGCGTCTCCGACTCTGTAGACGTGGATAGCGCCAATTGCATGGCGGGTGTTAGTGTTAGTGCGCCATCTAACACTCTCGACTTCAAGGCACTCAAGGAAGTCTGCGAAACCGGAGTGCACCGGGAGGGAGTGAGGACGGACCCGTTCGCATTCAGGGAACATCGCCGGGAGACGTGGCCGGACTTCACGGCCGTGGGGCCGGCCCGGTACGCGGAGATATACCGGGCCGTGCGCGACACGGGAATCCCCAACGCACTCGGCGCAAGGATTGAGGTTCCTTCAGATCTCAACTTAGCTGCGTGGGACCATTACCTAGGAGCCGTGAATGGGGCGCAGGAGCTTCTGGGGTTCCTGCACTACGGCTTTCCCCTAGGATACCTCGGGCCGGAGAGCGATACAAGGGGCGTGGCCAACCACCCCAGCGCGACCGCTCATCCCGTGCAGGTAGAGAAGTTCCTGGTGAAGGAGGCAGCGTTCACCAACATGATGGGTCCTTTTGTCAAGCCGCCTTTTAGCCCGTGGTGTCACGTGTCGCCACTCATGACACGGGAAAAGCGTGGCACGGACGAAAGGCGCATCATTACGGATATGACTTTCCCGCGGGAGTGCAGCGTGAACTCGTTCGTCATTAAGAACTCGGTCTACGGGCTGGAACGAGATCACGGCCTCCCAACGGTGGACGAGTTTGTGGCCAAACTCGTTAAGGCAGGCACGTCGTCCTACATGTCGTCCATCGACGTGTCACGTGCCTACAAGAACTTTAGGTGCGATCCCCTCGATTGGCCTCTGTTATGTTTTACGTGGGAGGACGGGCACTACTGCGATACGGCCATGCCGTTCGGTGCCCGAGCCTCCTCCTACCACATGCATTGTGTGGCGGAGGCCATCGTGGGGATACTGAGATCGAAGGGAGTCACGGCCGCGATGTACCTCGACGAGCTCATCATCCTCTCCGAGGACCGAGGTAAGGCGGCCGTGGACTTCGGGATTGCACGTGATCTGTTTGCTGAATTGGGCCTCCCCGAGGCCTACGATAAGGCTCAGGAACCGAGCCAGAACGTCACGTGGTTGGGGATTGAGATCGACGCCCGTACGATGACTCTCTCCATCCCCACGGCCAAGCTAGAGGATATCCGAGGTCACGTGTCGGCCGTAGCGAAGCGCCGGACGCTGACGAAACGACAGCTCCAGTCGGTGCTGGGCAGGATATTACACGTGGCGAGGTGTATTCGACCGGCGAGGGCATTCGTCTCGAAGTTGCTGGAGGCCCTCAGAGGGATGAGAGGTTTCTACATGAACATCAAGTCCGAGATGCGCCAGGATCTCGATTGGTTCGTGCGCTTCGCGGAAGGATGGAATGGCCGCGCCCTCATCCCTCGAGGCCCGCCGACTAGGCGCATCACCGTGGATGTCTGCCTGTCGGGAGTGGGAGGGACTGATGGCCGCTTCTCGTACTCCGGCCAGGTGTGCCCGTCCTCGACCCCGTGGAGTGCATCTCAGAACTGGAGGCGCTGAATACGATCTACGCACTCCACACATTTATCACAGACAGGGATCGGGGGTCGCGGATTGAGGTATTCTGTGATAACCTCGGCACAGTACAGACCCTCAACAGCGTGCCTGCTCCTGATTTATTACGCGGCCCTACGGCAGGGAGAGGTGGCGCCTCAGTCCGCCACCAGCTTCGATCCGGCTCGGCATCTCACGCGGGGGGACGTGGTCCTCGGCCGCCAACACGTGACAATCACCATCAAGGCAGCCAAAAACCTCCAGCACATGGGGGAACAGAAGGTGATGCGCCTGGAGGCCGCGGAGGATACCAGAGTATGCCCTGTGGACGCGGTTCGAGGTCTGCTACGGGTGGCCCCTACGGGTTCACTGCGGGACCCGTTCCTGACGCTGCCCGATGGAATGACCATCACTTCACGGCTGATGACGAAGGAGTGGGACCGCCTCCTACAGGCCACAGGCCAAGCCGTGAAGACCTACACCCTCCACAGCCTCAGGAAGGCCGCTGCCACTCAGGCCTTTGAGGCCGGCATACCTGAACTTAACATTCAGAGGTATGGGGGGTGGAGGTCGCAAGCTCACAGGGATTACATCAAAGTTAGGACAAAGAGACTGTCAACAAGTCTCTCATTGAGTCTCTCTCCTTCAAAAAGTGACTATAACAAACTTTCCCACCCTCCTCTTCCCATAACTATTGGCTTCTTGGCTATTTCTATTATTTTATTATTACATGTTCTGTATAACTATGTAATATTACATAATCTTCATTTATCTTATCACAAATATTATCACAATTGACAAACACATATCTATGTCAATTTCAATATTTGTCATCTTGTCACAAATCTTATCACAATTGACAAACACATATCTATGTCAATTTTAACATTTGTCTTATTATTGATATTCATGTATTTCTCTTATTCATATCAATAAGACTCATGAAATTAAATAAAATTTTATAAGCCCACTACGGCTTCCACTTTGTTTCATTGGGGATCTGGGGTAATGATAAGGCATGCAACAGTTACCAACCACCGATTCAACATTAAACAAGGGGTCTGATGGGGCCAGGGAAAAAACCCTAATAAGTCTAGACAACGATTCAACGAGACAAAAATCGGAATCTGGGATAACACCCAAAAACACTGAGAAATTCTGAGTAGAAAATTGGTCCGTTTTTGAACTATGAATATTAATACCAAGTGATCTGACTCAAAACCCAAATCAGAAACCAACAGTGTATGTGGAGAACTGGTATAATGCGATTTCCTCAATAAGCTCCGGAATCCCAAAACGCAGGCTGACCAAAAAGATAAATCGTTTGGAACAGACAAGTCCAGGTTTGATAGAATAGATTTCAAAATGTCCACAGATATGGGAAATTTAGGATCCGATTTTGGAGCAACTCTGAGTAAACCCTTGATCAACAACTTCAAACTGAAATCGTCCAAGAAATCCTTAAAACCTAGAACCTTTTGATGGTACCACAGACCAGAGAGATAATTCCTTATCGAACTCGCCGATAAAAAACCCGATAAATACGAAGCATATAACCCTGCTTGAGAAGCGGAGCATGGGAACGGAATTAAGGAATATTTAACACAGAACTGACGATAATTCTGAAGTTGAAATTCTCTAACCTTCCTAGTATTAGAAGATACCCCGGAGTTAATAAGACCTTCCTTTATTCTAAGTAACTCAGACATTGGGGGGTCTGGAAGTAGAAGAGCAACACATATCCATGTCTTCAAGTAATTTATAGCATTTCTTAGAATAACCAGAGTATCCCAAACGGGATAAACAATCAACCAGGGTGATATCTTCAGATCTGATATAACTGGCATGAAGGTCGAGGTTGTTGATAAAGCAAAACCAAAAAATATCCCTCAACCAGCCCATACATACACTATTACAGCTTCGACCGGAATTAACCATAGCAAGAACCTGCATATTATCGTTGATAATATGCAGTCTAGAATTTCTAAGTGAAGGTCCCCAACGCCTGACACCCACAAAGACTGGCCAAAGTTCATAAACATTGATATTTGGATTATCAATTACCTCGGTGGGGCCTAACTCCAGGTGATCATCGAGACCCAGGGCATTGAGATTATTCTCCCAACTACCATAAAAGAAATCTTTCCCCGCCCATGAACCAAAACCCAACATAGAAGAATCCGAGATTAAAGGGATATTACACAAATCCTTTATGATTATCACCCTGTAATTAAAAACTTTGCAAAACCTTAGCCACCAATCGAAATCCTTCTGAGTTTCATCATCGATTCTCCTAGACTCGTATCTATTCAAACTGGCACTGAGGTTAAAGAGTCTTCTACTGAAAGTACGACCTCCCCTAACTATTTGACTATTGAAAGACATGAGACCACCTATTCTTTCCAGATTTTTCTTCGTAACACAACCTTTCTCTACAGCCTTTGTTATAGCTTCCTCTAGATTTTTCACTTTCTTCTCCGGCAGGGTCAAAGACATATCAACACTATTTATCGTAATTCCCAGAAAAACACACTCCGTACTCGGAAGGGTCAACTTATTCATAGAAATTTCGAAACCCAATGATATTACTATATCAATAAACCTATCCCTCTTTGATAGGCAACTTTCATAGCTATCGGAAATAATCAGAAAGTCATCCAAGTAGTTAACGATACCATAAATACCCTCCTGTTGGGCAGAATCAACCAAAAAGTCAGATATTCTACTAAAAATATTCGGAGCACACCGGAGACCGAAACATAAGCGATTATCAATAAAGAAATCGTCACCTTCCCCCAGGTCCCACCTAAATCCTTGAAAATGAGTATCGGTGGGTGCAACGTTGACAGACCTATAGGCTGCTTTTAGGTCTACTAAACACATGTATTCACCTCCAACAAGAGTATCGGCGGCTGTATATACTGAATTGTATTTAAACTCCTCGTAAGTAGTTTTCATGAAATTGTTTATGCTTTTTTCCTAGGCATTGAACAATCAGTTATAGGTCTGAGCCTACCATCACTCTTTTGAACCGCGCCTAGAGCATGGATACACCTAGGCTTACATTTTACTTTAGTTACTTTACTGGATTTTAATTCACATTTAACATTATCATCCATTTCCGACTTATACTGGTCAGAAAGTATACTAGAGTAATTTTCACAATCGTAACTAGCATCACAATCTGCATCAACTATTTTAAAACCGTTGACCATGCCTTCAAAGATATAAGTTTTATCAGCATCTGATAAAATCGAATTTTCGTTGCCGCTGAAAACATATCTTTTAAATTGACAAGGTTTTAACTGACTCTTTACATTACCCACATAATGAATGCAAGAACAGTCAGATTCACACCCACCGGAATTATCAGGTAGAAAATCTCCAAACTCCGGAGAAACAAACGCAGGAACCGTTAAATCCAAATCACTTTGCGACACGTCAAAATCTACATACGGGGCTTTGACCTCGTACCCAGTTAACCCCGTGCATTCCGGAGTTGAAACAATGTAGCGATTTGCAAAACCGCAACCTATTTCTGGCGTGTCGCTGTGGACTTTTCATTTGTTAGTCTTGTTACTGACTTTGCAGTCATATGCTGCGTGAGACTTAGAGTTACACTCACTACACACATGCCGGAATTTACAATTCTGGAATCTGCATTCCCCTGAATCTGAATTGAATAGTTTACAAACTCCGGTGAGTTCTGATTTCTTTTGATTATTCTGTGCTTTGGACTTCTTAGCGACAATTGTACCATCATAAGAGAGATACCTAACGATTTCTGATGGGTCTATTTTTGAAAATTCTTCATAACCTGTTTTTTCTACCCTCTCCTTTACCGCTTGATCATATCGTAATAGAGCATCTTGCGTGAAAACTCTTGTATCTGCTTTCTCTGCGATTAACGATATGTGATCTACAAATCTAGTAACATCCTGATTCTCAGCTAACATATATTTCAAGATTTTCATGTTAACAATAGTCAGTTTCTCTAAAGTGAAAAGTTTCTCGTTCTCCTCAAGATAAGATTTTGAGAGATATTTACCATCCTTTTAATTTTCTTTCTTGGTAGATTTGCTCGTCTTGCGTGTAGTATCAGTATCGGCGATAGACTGGGCACCAGCATCACTTGTATCGCTTGAACTTTCATCTGATTTCTGTTTGCACGCAGGGGAATCGTCTCACTCCGATGACTGGCCTTTTTCCTGGAAAAGTTCAATTGCCGTGAAAATCATCGATTCTAGACGATCCATCCTCCTAGACATCTCAGTGTTGCTGTCATCTTGAATCCATCTTGAGTCCTATCGTCGGGGCCGACTGTATCGCACCCAGACGTGGCGGGTGAGGGAGACTGCTGTCTACCCATCTTCACACGGGACGACCTGGAAGTCCTCAATTCCTTATCTTTTTTCCCAGAAAAATTCCGGGAAGTATCCTCAATGTCCGGAGACATTGCCCTAGGCATGCTCCTCCGACCCATAATTTCTAAGAACCGTCTTGAAAACGCCCAGATTAAAAAAATTTCTCAACAAGTGAGAAACAAAGTGTGGTGGTCGGTGAGCAGAAGAGGAATGAGGAAATTACCGTTATGAGCTGCTCACCTCCACGCGTAACGAATTATTACCGTGGATATCGCATTATCCACAGCAACTACCTAGACAACGGAAACGGAGTAACTCCGGAGTGAATAATAATGACCATTTCATTCGGTATTTATATATATATATTAATCATATATATTAATATATATATATATATATAGGGTCATTCTCATAGAACCAGTGCAAGTAGGATTTTTTTGGGGGAAAAAAAAATTTGGGAGGAGGTTAAAAATTATTATGTGGTGCTAATCTCTCCTGTGTGGGGCAACTTTCCCTGAAAAACTATTAGTTAAATATTATAAATGTGGCCACGGTGCACCTTATAACATATGTATATGAAAAGGTGGTCTTGCAGCGTGACCGGGCAACCGAAATTAACGTAACTAATAGCAAACCAATAAATTTTCATTATTATATAATTTGAATCGTTTATAATATGAAAATTTGGTGGTATTAGTGAATTTATGAGTTTTTCAATGGCTAAATTTCAATTTTACATACCGTACCTACCAAAATAAGATTATTTTTACTTTTAGAAATAAGATTTAAAGCAATTTCTAATATAACGATCACTGTGGACAATAGGAAAAAAATTATTTAGATAAATCAACTCCAGGATCTTATACCTTAATAGATAAACTTTCATATGAATTATCGCAAACAGTTTCCAAAAATCTTTATATTTCTCTAAATCTTCATTAAAAAATAGACAGCAAAACGGTCACTCTGCAAGATACGGTCACGCTCCAAGACCCCTTTTATACTTTAATGTGATTTTTTTTTTTAATTTGGAATATTTTTTGCTGATAATAATATTTCAACGATCAACTCTTACGTAAAAATAGAATAAACACCCTCTGGTATGGTCAAAAATTAGTTAAACATAAAAAACGGCTTTTCGAAGGCATTGGTTTGCCGATTTTTGGTGATTTTTGACCTATTTTGACAACCTGGAAAATATTGATATTTGACCAGTAAAACCTATACTCCCCCCTCACCATACTGCTTCTCCACCATACTGCTCCTCCACCATACTTCCCCTCTACCATAGTGCCCCTCTACAATACTGTCCCTCCGCCAGACTTCCCCTCCACCATACTGGCCCTCCACCATACTGCCCCTCTACCATACTGCCCCTCCACCATACTGCCTCTCTACCATACTGCCATTCCCGAATACTGCCTCTCCACAATACTGCTACCATACTGCCCCTTTACCATACTGTCCCTCTACAATACTGCCCCCCCCCCCATCATACTGGTCCTCAACCATACTAGCCCTTCACCATACTCCCCCTCCACAATACTGCCCCTCTACCATACTGCCCCTTTACCATACTGTCCCTCTACAATACTGCCCCCCCCCCATCATACTGGTCCTCAACCATACTAGCCCTTCACCATACTCCCCCTCCACAATACTGCCCCTCTACCATACTGCCCCTTTACCATACTGTCCCTCTACAATACTGCCCCTCCACCATACTGGTCCTCAACCATACTACCCCTTCACCATATTGCCCCTCCACAATACTGCCCCTCTACCATACTGCCCCTTTACCATACTGTCCCTCTACAATACTGCCCCTCCACCATACGGGTCCTCAACCATACTACCCCTTCACCATACTCCCCCTCCACAATACTGCCCCTCTACCATACTGCCCCTCCACATACTCCCCATAAATGACTGCTCCTCATCCGTCCTGCCCCTCACGCATACTGCCCTCACCCATACTGCTCCTCAACCATTCTGCCCCTCAAGCATACTGCTCCTCACCCATACTGCCACTCAACCATACTACCCCTCACCCATACTTTCCTTCATTGTATTGCCCAGGGACAGTATGGTTAAGGGGCAGTATAGGGGAGGGACAGTATAGTAGAGGGGCAGTATGGTAAAGGGGCAGTATGGTGGAGGGGCAGTATGGTGGAGGGACAGTATAGTAGATGGGCAGTATGGTGGAGGGGCAGTATGGTGGAGAGGTACTATGGTGGAGGGGCAGTATAGTAGATGGCAAGTATGGTGGAGGGACAGTATTGTAGAAGGACAGTATGGTGGAGGGACTGTATGGTGGAGGGGCAGTATGATTGAGGGGTAGTATGGTGGAGGGACTGTATGGTGGAGGGGCAGTATGATTGAGGGGTAGTATGGTGGAGGGCCAGTATGGTGGAGGGGCAGTATAGTAGAGGGGCAATATTGTAGAGTGGTAGTATATTATGGAGAGGCAGTATGGTGGAGGTTCATTATTGTAGAGGGGAAGTATAGTAGAGGGGCAATATGGTAGAGGGACAGTATAGTAGATAGGCAGTATGGTGGAGGGACAGTATGGTAGAGGGGCAATATTGTAGAGGGGCAGTAAGGTAGAGGGACAGTATAGTAGATAGGCAGTATGGTGGAGGTACAGTATTGTAGAGGGGAAGTAAGGTAGAGGGACAGTATAGTAGATAGGCAGTATGGTGGAAGGACAGTATGGTAGAGGGGCAGTATTGTAGAGGGGCAGTAGGTGAAGGGGCAGTGTAGTAGAGGGGCAGTATAGTAGATAGGCAGTATGGTGGAAGGACAGTATGGTAGAGGGGCAGTATTGTAGAGGGGCAGTGTAGTAGAGGGGCAGTATTGTAGAGGGGCAGTAGGTGGAGGGGCAGTATGGTGGAGGGCAGTATAGGGGAGGGACAGTATATGAAAGGGGCAGTATGGTGGGGGGGCAGTATGGTGGAGGGGCAGTATGTGGAGGGGCAGTATGGTTGAGGGCAAATATGTGAGGATCAATTCATAATAAGTTTGTACCGGTTGAAAATTTAATAATAGGAAAAAGTGGCATTTTAATGGTAAAAACCACTCTGTAAGAGGCAGCCATCATTTGGGGCCTCTAAATACCATAATTTTCGCCATATAAAAAATTATTATTGCGTACAATAGTGCTGAATTTTGTATCATTTGCTAGTAGGCATGTTAGAAACAATTCAGAAAAAAATTGTACCATTCAAAACTTGAATAAAACTGTAAAATGGCATTTTATTGGTAAAAACCACTCTGTAAGCGCCAGCCATCAGTTGGAGCCACTAAATACTATTATCACCATACACAAAATTAATAATACGTAAAATAGTGCTGAATTTTGTAGTATTTCCTCGTATGCATGTTAGGATCAATTCATGATAACATTTTACTGGTTGAAAATTGAATAATAGGAAAAAGTTGCATTTTAATGGTAAAAACCACTCTGTAAGACATAGCATGATAACGCTATGGGCGGTCACGTAGCAAGAGATACCAATGGTCAGAAAATTATCAGTTTGCAGCTTTTATTCAATATTTTGCTTTAACAAAGATTTTTCTATTGTTGTTTCCCAATAAAAGTACTCACAGTTGTAAATAACTATGACAGTTTGATTAGTTAAATAGTATAATTTTAAAAATTATTGCAAAATAACTGGATTTCTCTTGAATACATGAAAATACAGCCAAAAACTGGGATTAAGTATAAATAATAAATAAAGTGAAATGGAAGAGTTTGGTTTTGGTTAGACAGTTTATTTTTTTTGTAAAAATGTATTTCTAGCCACTATCTACTCAAAAGTAGTATTTTTTAAAGTTCATTAATTACCCAGAATTAATAAAGAACGTTTGAATCACCCGGTCACGCTGCAAGATAGGCAGTTTCACCAACCTTTTCCCTAATAGAACTTTTTCAATTTTTTTTTAATTTGGAATATTTTTTGCTGATAATAATATTTCAACGTAAAACTCTAGGGATGAATAGAATAAAAACCCTCCAGTATAGTCAAAAATTAGCTACATATCAAAAAAGGGTTTCCCAGGGCATTATCTTGTCTATTTTTGGTGATTTTTGACCTATTTTTACCCCCTGGAGACCAAACTATTGATATTTGACCAGTAAAACCTATACTCCCCCTCGAGCACTCGGCGAGATCTATCATTTAAAACAGAAAAAATAAACATTGAAGACAGTGGGAAAAAACTAGAATGCAGGAAACGACTGAAATTGGAGTTGCACTGGTTCTATGAGAATGACCCATTATATATATGATGAGGTATCACGAGGTATGCATAACTTTGCCTTATGAAATATTTCCGAAATAACGAACAAAATGCCATATTTTCAATATTTCACATATGAATATGAATGAAAACGTTATTGAACTTCATTTATTGCCCTCAAAAGAACTTTACGAACGAGCCAGGTTATGAAACTTTCCTGTTCGTTCGTTTGCTATTCTTTTATATTCTTATATATTTGTGTAACTATCCCCAGCCAGTGCGCTGAGACTGTTGTGGTGGTGTAGTTGTATGCAGTAGGGGTTCCCTTTGTGTTGTTAATTCATCTAGGGGTGTTGGTTGTAGAAGGCTGATGGTTACTCTTTATGTATGAGCAGCTCATCCTTCTCATCCAGACACTGAGCAGGTGACCGTTGACACTAAACAGAAACATTGTGCGTCGCATTGATTCAATTCAACGCAAAAAAAATATTCATCAGCTAATCAGAGGGGTTTGCATAAGCATAGAACCGGAGCGGTTCTGAATATGCGCATCTTTCAAACGAATGATGTGTATCAGCAAGTCAAGATGGGCCAGCCGAAAGTATAATAACTGAAAGTAATAAGTTACTAATACCAATATGGTCTATTGATAAACTGGTTCTTAAAACACGCACATATGCCTCAACTTGTATTATTTCGAAACCGGAAATTAGACAAGTAACAAAAATAGAAAGCAATGAGCAATGAAAGCCAATATGTTGCAGATATGTGTACCCATTTTGATAGATAAAAGAGTGCACTCATACACAAAAGAAAAAAATACATTGTATTTAGTTGTAGACTTTGTAAAGTGTTGTGATTGTCCTAGACTCCGAAGAATAGTGTTTCAAAATTGAGTTAGACTTGTCGTCAACAAAGTTTCACGTAAGGTCAGTCAAACAAAGGAGGACCGATTGTGTTTTCAATCATCATACAGGTTTTGATTCTGACAGCACCAAGAAAGATTTCACTAAACAACATGTAGTGCCTTTCTTATCGACCATCCATTACAACTGTTATTCTGAATCTGATGCAGTGAGAACATGACAAGGAATTGTGAATATGAGTTCCGTTTTCTTATCTATAACAAACACATCGCGATTGGATTTGGAAACTTTTCAATGGGTGCACGTAATAGGTCGGAGACTATGACTGGTTTAAGAATACAGAGCAGACATTTGACAAACCAAGCTATTTCTACCATGGTCCTTAATTCTTTTCTTCCTGAAGATGCCTCCAAGCACTGCCAAGAAGCCTCCAGGCATTCCCGTGTTGGGTCTGAGGAAGCGTCCGGGCATACTTCTGTAATATGTGACATCAGTGCTATATAGGTTATGGACTCTAGGAGGTCAATCGAAAACTACTAGGCTTTCAAAATGATCCAATTAGTAATAAAAGCTTGGATTATTAGGTATTTATTATCAAACCATTTATCATCGACTTATTGCAGTTTCACTTTTTATCTAACATTGTAGACAAAAGCAAGCTAGACTTGTGTTTAGAGCACAGAGGAATTGCTAGTTTTTAAGCAATCACCAGGTGGCCGACAGTAGTATTTGCGAGATGGCGCCACCATACTCCCGGGTTCGTTTTTCTTGCGGACTTGCTGACTTAAAAGGGAATTTCGGGTAGGTGTTGCAGTGCCTTGTGTGTCTAAACTCAGAACTAAATTTAATACTGGTGCTGCCATCTGGTTTCATGTATATTACGGTACATTTATAAGCATCAGATCTATTTTTATTCAGGAAACTTTTCCCCATTCGTCGAGGAAAATAGCGCCGTTTTGTCTAGTTACCCTAGAAGTCTGTCGGCGGTGGTACATTTGTATCAAAGACTCTGTGAGGGTGCAGTTTTTACTGCATTTCTGGGTTAATACTGATTTGGTTTTCTCAATAGAACCACGAGGATCACATATGAAATCAAAGTTCTTTGATTATCGGTCGTTGACCAGGTCGGTCGGTTTTGGCGTTATTGCGTTATCTATGTAGCGTTAACTATGTAGCGCCATATCACAGTTTTAGACCTTAGCCCGAGTACAACAATAGCAATGGACCATCAGCATAGTAAAGTATGGTTCATCGTTATGTATAGAAGTGACTCGCCTGGAGGTACAATCATAAGTAATCCCCTTTCTTTTTTTTTCTTTTTTTTTTGCAGTGCCTTGTGTGTCTACAATTTTTATGAATATGGAAGATCAATAGACCCGAAATATGGGAGCATATTGTGATCGATTCCCCGCTAGGGGAATTTGTAACCATTGCACATCACGGTCATGTCCCAAATAAAGGTGTAACTTTATTGAATCTACTAAAAACATCACTTATATATTGGGCATGACACTGAAAAGCACGGACCAATTGGTCCGACGCCTTGAAACAACCCTCAAAAGCTGATTAAGATGCCTGATGAGCCGAGCACGGCGAAACCTTGACCCCCTTCTCCCTAAAGTTCATTACTTTAAACCAATAACAATATGCTATTGTTAAATTAAAACACACAGCATCAGCTGTTTTGTACCTATAGATCGCTATAGAGACACTAGGGATACGGTTGCTGACAGTGTGATGTCACGACTATGAGTGCACCATGGTTACGGTGGTTAGGGGCAGTTCTAATAACTGTCATTCAAGGTAGCATCGCTGGGGGGTAGGACGTCGCCACGTCTTGCTGTATTCCCTTTTCTACTATGCTTTGGTTCTCTGACACATTATTGTCTCATTAAGGACTTAAAATGTTTTGTATTCAGACGTATTCCAAACAATAACTCTTTACATATTCCCAAAACATCATCAACATACTGAACAGAAGTCATAAAGACGTCAAATCAAAAGACTATTCAGCATAAGTGCGATGATTATTAAAGGTTGATATAGAGTTCTGCAGATAGGTGGCAGCATTGTCTTGCTACGCTTCGTCTACAAATACTGGTGATTTCTGGGAAGTCTCTCAGTGTCTGAGTGCTATGCAGCAGTAATAGATAGTTCTGCCTCCTTTCAAATCTGAGGATCAATCGTGTGCCGGTCACGTCTCTTTTGGGGCTGCATTTACTGAGCATTCTAGAAGTCGAAATAGAAAAGCGAATTGATGTTAGTGAAGATTCGTCCCTGCAATGTGAAGGGTAGACACTTTAGATTAAATATCTGAAATTAATCATTGGTCGTCTAGCTATTTATCTGTAAAGTTTAGATCGCTCTACTGAAACCTGGAATTCTTTTTTTTTTTTTTCTTTATGAACTATTTAATATTTGATAATGGTTTATTAACACAGTAGGGAGCAGTAGCTGGATCTAAAATTGTGATATCGCCAAATTAGTATTCTAAACATGTTTCTTAGACTGAATTTGAGTTTATTCTAATTTGCTATCAGAATGAGTTTGAGTTTATTCTAGTTATTTGTAAGAATACCATGAACGATAATGGTTGAATGATATTATGCAGTCGTCTCTTAACGATAGGCTGTAATATTTGCCGTGTGGCACAATTCCTTAGAAAGAGAACATTCTTATCATACCCACATCGTCCTTGGGTCCCTTTGGCATATATAAAAAAGGGTCTCCATGTATACATGAGTCTAAATTATACAACAGCTCGCCCTCACATGCACCCATATTACCGCGGAGAGCAGACCACTACTACCACTGCTACACTTTGAATTCTTTTTTAATTTAATTAATCAATGCTGCCCCGTCCTAAAAGTTTCGGTTTGACTAGAACATGTATTATAGAGGAAACCCATGAAAGTTTAGGGCTTGTATCCCATCGAGTTTGAATCACGTAGTAATTCACAAGGCGAACCCTTAATATTGACTAATGGGCTAACATTTGTGACATTATCCCCCATTGGATATTTTTCCTAAATATCATGAGTTTCCAATGTTAAGTCTATGGAGAAAAAATATCTGGGGTGAGATAAATCTGCATATCTGATTGCATTCCTGTTGATAGAGGGGTGCTAATTACAAATCAGATCTATCTCTTTTAGAGATTGTGTACAAGCACTCAACGTAGACTGGCAGCAGTCCCTCAGTTCTACCACTCCCTCTCCTGTACACCACCTCTTTAACCTTATTGGGAGTTTCTGTTCCTGAGACTTTTTCCAGGCACATAAGAAGTCTTCATGTTGCAAATTAGTATCTACCCATCTCGGTTATATGGAAACAGGACTAGTGTGTGTAAATAAAATCCCTTTAAGGTATGTTTAGTTAATCCGTTGTGCCCAAATGTGTGCACCGCCATTTCAGCAGACAGACTCTCAGTCGGTCTACACTTGACAACTATTTCGGACATCGGCGAGTTCAAGTCAAGTTTCCATAAGTTGCGTTTTAACACTTTTTATGGTGATTCCTTTGGTACTTCGATGAGATGTTGTACATGCTTCCATTCACGTTAACTCGTTGCTAAATATAGCGATAATCGAATCTACGTAATTTTGCTTTTGCCCATGAACACCATGTGACTAACATCGAATCCATACGCTCACACCGTGAACGAGCTGGCGAATAAACTACACCCCTCCCGAATTTTACGAGTAGTAAAGACGTCACTTACTCTAACAGGTTTATAATGGTAGTTAGGTAATGCTGCTCCATATACAGTATATATTGATAAAGCGGCTGAGTATGGACACTCACTTCGATAGTGTTTTTAAACCATTAGTTAATAAATCCGCGTGTAAAATAAACAGCATACGATGGTTGTACGTGATACATCTTACAATACTTGATGGGAATGCCTTTGACAAATTTAGTGCCTGGATATCGTTCATGATATAACCAAGAGTCTGAGCAGGTCTACTCACTATGCCACTGGAGAGGGACTCTCTTCATCGTTCACCCTCTATGGTGAACTCCACTTAAACGTGGCGCCTCCTGGTAGCAAGCCCGGAAACTAATCATCGAAACTCATCCAGGGGCACGTTAAATAATCTAGGATCGTACATGAAGACCCTTTTCTGTGTGCCATTAGGGACGATGCAGAGCAGGTTTATTCAACACTTATGGGCGACCTAATGGACCACTAATATTGTCTTAGCGAAACAAATTTGAATATCATTAAACGATAACCCTTGAACGAGGTACAGAAAAGAGTCTTCTCGTACGATCCTAGATTATTTACGAGCCCCAGGACACCTTATGGTCTATTACAGGAAGACCGCCACAGAGCATTTTGAATGCTACGTTTCCACCTGACGATTCTGGCTATTTTCCACATTTAGGGTGCATAATCGTCATGATATAAATATCAGATCGACGATTTTATATCCCCTCATTACAGAATTAAGCAAAACATAATGACTATTTGCCTAAATTATAAATTCAAACCGGGTCAGTATTAATGGCCGGCCAACGATTCCGACCCTGGGGTTTCTTTAACATTGGCCGAACGATACTTTGCCTGGACGATACGAGACCCCGAGCGATGGACGAGGTTCTGGAGGATTCGTCGACCTTCACTTTTGCCGTGCATAATAGAGCCTTTCTATTATCGTTGACAATGTTTATGTTCCCCTCTATAGATGTATATATATAGGAACCCCGCCATGTATATATTGAAAGTATTTTTTTTATATTTTTTTTTTTATCTTCTTTATTGAATCATCACATGAAGTCTTACATTTTGATGTTTTCCACTTTTGTGCAATAAATATTACAGTATCAGATGATCAATAGTTAGGATGAGGCTTCAACTAACAGTAGTTGATTTTCATAGCCTCTCCTGGTCCCAGTATACATTCAGCTACATAGTCAGGATGCTTATTTTTCTGGCTAGTACCAATGTAGCATCATCAGTATTTCCTAAGTTACTTTCAATGCAAGGGTAGAAAATTAGTTTTCAGATACAGATGAAAGCTGTGCGTGTGTTTTAGGATGGCGGATTATTAAGCTGGAATAAACATCCAAGAGCCACTCCACTGACTTTCGTGTAGAGTGACCAAATAATCGGTGCCCAATTCGTCAGCAGGTAGAAACGCCGTGTAACGTACGCCGAATTTACAGCTACCGATTTTAACTACACATTCAAGTATCTGGCACCGCAGACCGATTATTATAAATGTGTAATTGTAAATAGCAAAATTCCAAAGCTGGTCTACGATTTCTATCCCCCAAATTACGTAATGTATCAATTCGGTCGTCAGGTTTTGACACATATCGAATAATCTACTTATTAGTCATCAGGTGTTAACACCCCAATGATTGGCAGGGTTATCAATAATCGATACCGATATTTATCGGGGAGCACCACCGACCGACTTTATTTCCCCCAAATTTGGCAGGTGTAAATTCGGACTAAGTGAGCCGTTTCGAGGCGAACCTCACTATGATTGACTGCTTTTACTTTTTTCCCAGGACAGATACCTCAAGGCATTCTCATTTGAAAACTCCCATGGTGCCTCAGGACATTGCTTCATTGATTTTCAATTAGCCACAAGAAACTGCTATCAAATCGTAATCAAAATTGTTCCTTTACATCGGGCACAAGGATGGTTTTACTGAAATAATTTCGTTTTCTATGCATTGATTATGAAGAACTAATTTTACTTCAAAGTTAACCAAAAGTGCAATATCTATGGTGAGTAGAAATATGATACAAATACAAATAGTGACATAAATAGTTCCTTTTTCTTGTAAATACCCTGAGGGACGATTGTAGTTCTAAGCTCATGGAAAGTGCTCGTTTGACAGTAGTGATTGGAATTCGCATAACACAACAGCGTATTTCCTCAAGTGCTCGGGAGATGACTTTCTGTTGATTTGGGGTTAGTATTTAGGTTCGAAGAATTAACAGAAATCCGTGGGAATATCAATCCAATCTGCTTCCACATTGATAATCATTGTAGCGTTTAAAGATTACTCCTTTGCTCAAAAATATATGCAAGGTGGGTTTAAACAGAATTTATCGTCACAGATTATAATATCTCCATGAACGATTTGTCACAAATAAATAACAGTTGTTGTCAAATATTCAAAAGAGAACAGGTCAGGGGAAATGAAAAATACAAGATAAGGTGTGGACACCGTCACCAATGGTTTATAGTTATAGAGGAAAGACGTCTCTGATATATTTCAAACAGAAAAATAATTGAGAAATATGAATATGGAGAAAGCATCGAGGTTCTAGTTAGTAAAATTAGAATAAAAGGCTTATCAATTGCTTATTTATCAACAAATATAGTGAGCCAACCACAATGTCTATCATGTAATACTGATTATATCCTATTGATTCAGAGTGGAGAAAATGTGACACAATTCTGAATTCTGAATGTTTTGAATCAATAAAATCCTTCGCTCAGTCACGAAAAGAACGTGTGTGTGCTTTGAAGGTTGACGATTTTGTGTAAAGATAAATCCACAAGTGTCACCACCCGAAGATTGATTTTACAGTGACCACATAATCATTGGATATTTAGTCTTCAGATAGAAATACCACATAAGGTGTAAAGATGATGTAAATTATGATGTTATTATATTCATATTTTTGGTATCGCATATAATTCAGTAGAAAGTAGGTGGTCTTCCATTACAGCATGACAACAATCCAGGTTAGTTTCTATCAGCTCTTGAAAAGTGATAGCAAGAGTCACATAAAAATAACATGAAAAGGTGATAACTGTGGGTAGGAACATTGAGAAACACCAAATTGAACAGTGACAATAGAACACGTCACAGATAGTAATGGTAATATGATGTAGAGATACAGTAAATATTTCGATAATCAACTTGATATTTAAGAAACATTATATTTCATAGCGCTTAATCCTAGCATAATATATGAAAAACTCCCATAGAAGAGCTGCAACTTGTGCTTCAAATGTTATCTTAAACATACAGACTGGCTATTGACATTTTTTTTCAATTAATCTTCTTTTTCTAGATTCATAAGAGGCGGTAGTTTTTGAATCTGTTGTTTATTTCTGTAGATCGTCTGAGGTTCACTTCATAATCAGTGTCTCTCTTTATGTAATCCCTTCATAGATGCTTTGTAATATATGAGCTTGGCTCTCTCCAATAAGTTTTTGAATGTCATCGTTTTATATTTTTACATGCGTATGTCCGTTGCAATCAAGTGAAGCCTTGTATTTTCCTTGTACAGTGTATCGTGTACCATACGAAAGGAAAGCCTTTCGCTTTTTTATTTGTTTTTGATATAAAAGTACTTCTTTAGATGAGTTTGTGTTACTAGGCGTTCACTGTTCTGGCTACCACGAAACTGGGATCGGGTTATTGTTTTCCCCAGTACGGAGCCATGTGGGGTTTGACCTCTGGTCCCCAGTGGCTCTCCTTGTGCCTGATTGGTTCAGATTGTTTTGTAAGGCTGTCAAACCCTAATTTTCTCATCGTGTAGTGGACTCTTCCCTTTTGTTGTAGTTGTTCCTGTCTCACTTTGGTGGTGGGCAGTGTCCACAGTGCAATTTTCTTTTTGTTTATGTGGTCATATGACGTAATGAAACTACCTCTGTCTGTTAAACAATGTATTTTGTTCTCTGAATTCTATAAATCCGTCTTGGAGTGTGTGGATATATTACTATAGGGATTTTCATTCTCTTTTGGTTGACCATTTGTGTTGGTCGGGGGTAATTCGGTTAGGTACAGTGCATTTATTTTTGCCTCCTTGAAGCGTTCAGTGTAATATTGCACTTTATGGTTTCTGTAAAAACACAACTCTTCAAGCCTGATAGTAGAACCATCATTTGGTAATTATGAAGAGAAATAACGATTTGTTATTTGCGTGGTATAGAGGGGTGGTCATCTCCTTATATTGGTCTCAGTGCACTGATAGCCAATCTACGGCCCTATGTGTCATTGTTGGCAAAACTTACTTATACGGTGGGGGGGGGGGGGGGGATTTGGTGTGGCGTTTGGTTGAGCGGCGTGATTAACCACATTTTTATCCAGAGTCTTATTACCCTAACCCTGATTTTAAAAAAACCTACCACTTAGCCACCGAGCTTAGTTAAGGCCACATCACGTTGTACGATTTCAGAACATGAATGTTCCGTTATCGGTGATAAAAGAATAATCGTAAGCTCGGGCGAGGCCTCAAAACGGAGTCGTTCAGTGTGGCACCCCCCTTCCATAAATTTGCCTGAGATTAGAAAATGCCACCCGGGGACATGCACCTTTGTTACCGATGAATTGCAGTCAGATGTTCTGAAATTGCAACCAATAGATTAACCCTGTAGGGCAAGCCTATGTTACAATTGTTAAGAAAATGTATTCTTTTCCATCATATTTAAAGTAGTCAGTCAATGTTTCTATGGTGATAACTATAAAACTATTTATTAACTAGCACCCATGAAGGCTTTTTACATAATCTCTGAAAAAATTATAAAGATCCGTCTTGAATTAGCTGAGATAAATGATATTTTAACAAGAATGGAAAATGATGCCTTGAGGCATCATTTGTGCTGGGCTACGGGAGTGCCCTGAGGCATCATTTGCTCTAGCCACGGGAGTGCATTGAGGCATCAATGGTAATTGTCAGCGAATGTGTGCATTCCGATATAGGCCTATAATTAGCTTAATCAATCGCTGGGTGAGTTATTGGGGGTGCCACACATAGATATCAGTGGCTGGATCAGTGCCCCCAGGTTGACCAACGACTAGACTTGCAACAGAGTTGGTGGGGTAGAAAATTATAACAATATCGCACAGCGTGAACAGAATAGGGTTTTTTTCTACTGGCCGGTGTAGCACCTTATCTGCTTAGTTACACCACAGCTGAAGCCAAACATTCAACTGGCAACGTAACTATGCTTATCTTTTTCCAAGTTAAAACCAAGATGGTTATCAACAATGAAGTTTAGACAGCCCAGACTCGTTGATACAATACCCTAGTTTGTTCCAGCAATTCAATCTGTCAAAAAACAACACTCCTGCAACCACACGGACCATTAACACTTTAGGTGCGATTGCTATGTTTCCCCATATACAATGTAAGTGTGGCCGCACTGTGCTGTGCTTGTCCGAGCGACGGCCTAACTAACCATCGCACCATTAGGTGGCGTTGAACGGCAATACCTGTATTGCTAAGGACTAAGTCCCACCACCCCATTTCTGGTATCCTGCTCTGATGGTCAGCGCCCTACGCAAATTCGCCTGAGATTAGACTTAAGACTAACTTACGATTAGGAGACACACTTGTTTGAAACGAAATCGTACAATGTGTTTTCCACTAAAGGCTTAATATTAACTAATTTCATGCGGTATGCCGTCACATGCAGAATATTTTATTAAACTAGGGTAATAAAATAATTGCGACCAGAATATGAGCTACTACGAAAAGAACGATCCAGTTGCACCCAAAGAGCCCATTCAAAAGTTTGCTGACATAATATCATAACTGATTTATGAAACCAGCCCCACCTTAAACGTCATTCCAATATCAACAATAAATACACACTTATGGAAATCGAGTAATGGTCGCGTTATTTGCTATTTTGCCATTTTGATGGATTGCAGTACAAATCTATTTGATGTGGATGTTGATAATCATGTACATCTGCATAGTCCACACAGATCAGCATATCGAGTTTGACGTTGTGATTACAAAAATATAAATCAAAACTTGAATCATCCAGGACGTCAGGTACATGACCCATCTCCAAGTACTATTGCAGCATTGTTTGATGACGCGATTGGCAACGTCCAAATAGAGGTTTGACAGCTAAATTTATTATTTATTTCGCCTTTTATATTTTAATACTCAACTACTCATACGATTTCCACATCTTTGTACTTTCATATAGAAACTACTGCGGTGAAACCATCGTGAACTATATATGGTCTAACGAGGATCAACCACCTGAGTTGCGTCTACACTCGACACATGATGAAATAGGGGGAACTAAAATGGCTAATTATTGGAGGAGGGTGCCCACCGTGCTCCCGATACACACTGATACACGCCGATATTGACCTCGCGATACAAAACCAAAATTGCAGCGATATCGTATCGCACATTGGGCAAATTGGTCAGGTTTATACGGTAAAGGGGGGTGTCCACTGAGTTCCCAAAACTCCGAGACACTCCGACAAGCCCTTCCAACACAGAATCGATTTTTTTCAGTTTTTTGTTGTAGCAGTGGAGACCCCGTTCCGACAGGGCCTTCCAACACACTCTGACATGGCTATGACACAGCACCCTTATTGTAGCTGTGTCGTAGCCCCTCTGACATATTCACACATGTTTGAAAAATCATAGAGGTCGGGAGCATTCTGTACTGTGTATAATCTATACACCCCCCCCCCCCCCCCACACACACACACACACGTGCACCTTTATAAATCTTTTATAATGTCATGTATATATACGATATTTTATCCTCTGTTTCACATGAGATATATATATATATGCTTTATCAATGGTCTATTGAACGTATTTAGGAACAGGTATGATAAAGGTGGGGGGGGGTTTTCAAATCAGCTGTAAAACAAGAAATTCTGATGAGAATGATGGGAAATAATTAAAGGTTATGTGGCTTATGATTTTTTTGATTTTTTTTTACAATTTTTATTAGGGTATTTGTACTAATTACAATTCATCGAATTTGGCATGTGTGCCGTTCTTTCATTCGGGCCCTTCCAGTTGAGGGACTTGCGGAGTAGTTTTACATCCAATATCAGGTTCATTATCTTAATACCTCAGTTTACAGTACTCTCTGGAGCTATCGGTGATAATGATAATGGGATTAAGTGAATGATTGATCTTATCTTTATGTACTAGTTACTCTTAGTGGTAGATAGTCTACATGAATAGTAGATATCGTTGTTCGTTCTCTATTCGTCTAATAGGTCTTTCTTAGATGAAGTAATTAAACCATTTGGGCAAGTAGGATGTTCCAAATTCCCAAGTTTTCAGTATCCATACATAATTGCTTTAGACCTATAAATACACATAGTTCATACATATAGTACATATATACAACTAGGGTAGAGCTTATACAGTGGCGTGTGTCTCTCCTTATTAACAGCAGAAGTAATGTTTCCATTTTCACCCAGCTTTATAATAATGTATAATACATGGCATGGTTGACTCTTATGCCCCGTACCCACTAGTTATGACATGCTACGACAAGCGTTACGACACACTCCGATACAGAATTTCTCTGTCGAAGCCCAGTTGCAGCAGTCTTGTCGCAGCGTGTCGGACCATGTCGTTACGATTTTTTGAAGGAAAAAAGGACACGGGCTACGACATGGGCTACGACAGAATATCGTTTTCCACAATTATTTCAAAGACGATGATAGTAACCTATGATTTCTCAAAAACTGAATAAGTAGTATTATACATGTACTATGTTCTATGAAAGTTTGAAGAATGTGATATAGGTTTAACCATTTGAACTATATGGTAAAATCTTGATTGAAGTGTGTTGGGACATCACTGTATGTTTCATTTGTTTCGATGCCCCTGATGTGTTCACAGATCCTTTTTTTATCTGTCTCTTCGTTTGTCCTATATCCTGCTTCCCAGATTTGTGCAGTTATATGCAATAGTTGGTGTTCAATATGCTGTATGATGTTACTGCTCTATTTTTTAAACGTTTTCGCGTTTCTTTTGAGGACAGAGCATCCCGTTTGTTTAGCAGTCTATAGTCGTTACTGGATGGTTTGTTGCACTGGTTTGGGTTGCTGGCTTGTCACAAGTTTATGGTCCGCCGTGTGGTAGTTAATTCTCTTTTTGACGAAATGGTCCTTCATTATTTTTGGCCTCATGTAGCCTTGTACTATTCACAGGGATGTAGTTTTTTTCATTATGGTGGATCTGCCTAGCATGTCCCAGTTCTTCCCGACTAGGTGCACTGGTTTCTTTGGCTCCTCCTGGTAGGTATTGATCTAGAAAAGCCTGTCCTCAATGGTTTGCTTTTTGCCTTTTCTTTGAGAGAGTCCTGTCTGGTGGTCCACGAGTCGATCCTCTCATCGTTGGGGATGCTAGTGAAAAGCAAGCTTACATTTAATCTGCCTATCAGTGTGTTCGGCTTCACACTGTTCGGCTGTTCAATCTTTTTGATAAAGTCATTTGTGTCTTTCACAAAAGATTTTATTGTGGATACAAGTGGTTGTAGGACATGGTCCACGAAGGCTGAGATTTTCTCTCTGGCGTAGTCATTGGCTGACACTAGAGGTTTGCCTAGGGGTGGTAACTCACCTTGTGTATGTTCGGTAGAAAAGAAAGGTGTGGGTCCCTGGATTTTCCATTTTCTACCTATTTGGCTTCTATGAGCTTGTCTATTTTGCCAGAGATCTCTGTGTTTGAGTCGGTGGTTGTACCTTTTTTAGCAGCCTTATGGGGGGTGTTCACCGGGCTTCCGATGCGAACCTATGCGCCCTGATATTGCCTTCCCGATACAAAATTCATATCGTAGCAGAATCGTAGAGCTTATCGGGGTAGTTGGTCAGGTTTCTATGATAACGCTACCGACGCGGCCCGACACGCACCGACGCAAACCGATAAAAAATATATATCGTAGGGAGTCTACGACAATCTATTATGTTATATCCATTGTCGTAGCGCGTCGGTGTGTATAGATGACACTTTACATATGAAATAATCGATGTAAAATTATGAAATTATCAGAATGTCTAGCATATATAATGGCAATGCGACTCTGGCAAAAATGGTGAAAATTGTCTCAAATCGACCATTTTATACCTTAACTTGGAACTGTTTTTTTTAATTAGATATTATCATGAGATATCATATAATATCGTTTTGTATCTACAGATAAAATATCAATCATAAATATGCATCATTTCTGGAATTATGGTTGATTACACTGGTTGTATTGTGAGCAATATCAGGGTGTATCAGGACCATGGCATTACGATGCACACCGACGCGAGCCTACGTGAACCGATACGCTACAATATGCCTTCCGACGCGCTACGATATGGTCATTTTGTATCGGCTCGCGTCGGCTCGTGTCGGCGTTGGTGGGTGCCCGGTCTTAGACGGGCACCCACCAATGCCGATGCACGCCGACGCGCACCGATACAAAATGACCATATCGTAGCGTATCGGTGCGCGTTGGTGCGCGTTGGTGGGCGTCGGTGCGCGTCGGTAGCTTTATCGGAGAAACCTGACCAACTGCCCCGATACGCGCTACGATATGTATTTTGTATCGGGAGGTCAATATCGGGGCGCGTCGGTTCACGTTGGGGGCCCGGTGGACACCCCCCCCCCCCCCCTTACACAGGTGTTTGCATCTCCTGGTTATATCTCCCCTTCAGCAATGTACTCCTGTACTTGTCCATTACTACGGTGGCCCCTACCGTGTCAGCTGGTGGTATTGTTATCTCACCGTTGTTATCTCAACCAGTTCCTGTAGTGCGGATTTCTCATCTTTGGTTGTGTTGCGCTCATTTTTACAAGTTGTACCGTACTTCGTATTTATAGTCGATTCTTTCTTCTGATGGCTATAAAGCTTTCTAAACTGCTGGATCCTCCTTCCATTTATATTTATTCTTGAGTTTACAGATTAGTTTCCTCGTCCGTGAAAGCACTGTGATGGTTATTGTTTAGGTTTACAACCTTGTACTTTGGTCGTCACATCTCCATCGGCAAAGTAGTGTTCAATTCTGAGACTGCAATGGAATTTGTCTAGTGCCCGTTTGATTTCTCCAGATTACCAATTTGGTTCAAATCTGTAAATAACAACAATGTAACAAGATTCTACAATGGGAAGGACACAACTGTTTCGGATCGTACAATCGACAGGGTTCATTTCTGTGGGCAGAACGTTGAACCTTAATTGGGTTGACGCCCCTTTTCTCCTCTCCTCTACCTCTGCGAATGTCGATCTTCCATTGTTCCTTAGGGTTTGCAATAGAAAATTATCCTATACTCTGGTATAGCAAAACGTGTTGTTAGTGTTGTTGGACTCATGGAGGAACTGGAATAGGGCAGAAATACCGAAGTTTGCCGAGTCAAAGGTTACTGTGTCTTAGCAAATACAGCTTCTTTTATGCATTATCCTTTTATCTCTTATTTCTCTTCAGGTTTTATGAAACATCACGACAGTTTCCTAAAGGGAAATGTAACGCGTATTTACTCTTGGTGAAATGGAATTTATTTTGAAAGGTTATATTCTAAATTCTGCTCTATATTAAAATATCCCGACTAGTTTTCTGAGCAGTGTGTAAGACTTGAACGGCTTGACGGCAAGCATGGGACTATGGCGGGATCCGAATTCAAATAATCTTTTACTTGTGCTGCATATCTATATCTTTTTCAAAATTAGGCGTATTCCATCCGCAGTGATTATTTAACCCTTTAACAGCAGGAAGATGCCTCCCGGCATTCCCCTGCCTCCAGGCATCTTAGAGGCATCATTGATACTTATATGCAAAATTCAATAGATAAAAAGATAATTGTTTGATTTAAGAGAAATTTTGAAAATATATAAGAGCCATATTGAGCTTTGATTTGGTACAACAAAATATGATCAGTCACCAAGGTAAATTACTTAAATCACCTGATACATCACATGACATTGCTATTTCAAAAAAAAAAAAGGTGCCTGTCGTAGCAGGGTCGTTTGGGTAGGCAATGCCTGCCGTGCGATGCTGAACAGGGGAACTGGCTGCTGCAATTAGATTTTACTCCCACATAGAATCTTTACACTAAGTCGAACATTTTACCTAACTTTGAACATGATTTCTTAGAAGAGACATTCAAATTTGCGCAGTGGCAATTCCATAGCTTGTGAGGTTCATCTGAGGTGCGGTAATTGTTAGGATTTGAAGACTGGATTTAAAAACTGTAAATTTATGATAAAAACAGATGCATTATATGAATAAATCATTACCCAATTGAAACTGAGGTGGTTTTTTTTATTGATTGTACCTTTTGTTGCGTTTCATGAGTTTAGATACTTATACCCGGGACTCACTCAGCGAGAGTGAATGCTATGAATTGTGCGAACCCTCGACCGTGCAGATGGCAGCAGTGGTCCGAGGGCTCCAGAATGCCGAAAATGTGCAAGTATATACCGACATATCCAACAATTCTTGCGCGTGGTTTCAAAGATACTACTAAGAAGACTTCGATTTATTGTGGATTTCAGAGTTTGTAAATTTGTGTTTGTTCCGTTGAGGTTGACGAGAGCCTTCCAGGTTTGATTTCTTTATCTTGTTATTGTTGTGGATTTTAGATTTGCACTTTTGACAGACCATGGGACACTAGATCTTGTACTGTCGCTATAACTGACAAAACCAGACTCTGGAGCGTGTGGCAGTGATGAAATTCTAAACTGCAAAGCGAATATATGCATATTCATCAAATGCAATGGTATGATACTTTCGTTGCGCACCTCTGAATTGATAGCGCCTGTCAAATACCAGCCATCTGCGTTGTGGAAGGAACACTTTAAACATGCGCACATTCACCTATTTTCAGTTGTGTAAGGTGTTGCTGTCTCTGGCCCTTGATAATTATTAATACACATATAATTCGAATGTCCCTGTTTCAGGCAGGTTTCATGTGCTTATAATGGACACAATTTATTTTGTGGGTTCTGCCAATGAACCGACCAGCAGATGACAATCAGAATGAGCGTAAAGGCTGCACTCATAAAGCAATCTGTTTTTACGGTAGTTGGGGCGGTGGGAGGGGGCAACCGCTTTCGTCCTCAATAAAACTATGCATAGACAACTGCACCCACCATGCATCTGTTATTCCTTTGGTGGCGGGGGCAAGATGGCTGCCTCCATAACACAATAGATATCTGCCCTGTAGTAGGATAGAAGATTGCTGACTAGGGTAGAACTAAATTTAGAGCAGATAAATAGAGGACTTGCATTAGTAGCACACATTGCGAAGTACTACAGCAAGCTGACATACAAACATTGACACATGCCCTCCCAACAACCCTTCATCATTGTTGTCAGCAGCATCTACACATCTCCAATTTATTTGAGCTTCGGTTGTCTAAACGATTTCTTTATCTCATGGAAAGAACCCCTATTCTGCAATGCTACATTTTTAACTAAATAAGCAAAAAGGACCGATATCGGAACGCACCATGGAGGGTATTTCTTAAACTCTGTTGTCGGCGCCAAATTTATCAACATGTTGATAAATTTGCCGGTGCCGATTTCGGATATTGGACCTGTACTTTCTCTCAGACAAAAGAACATCTCGGGTGGGGGGGGGGGGGGGGGCTTAGGACTAGTCCTAGGCCAATGACTGGAGGAGTTGTATAGGTATTGGTCTTTCCTCTCTATATATAGAGAGAGAGTCAACAGATCTCTTATTTGCCAATACAAGTATAGGGCACAGAGTGATTGGTATTTCAGCTGTCATCCGCCAGGAAATTATACGAGTTCAAGTGCGACCCGCAAAGATGGCGCCACTATACTGGTGGACGACTGCTGTTATCGGCTGTTATATTCCATTGTTAACAGCACCCACGATGACAACCCCCATACCTTGATAGATGTTTGCCCTATAACAGTCATTTAGTGGTGCCTAGTCCTTACAGATAGGTCACTACCTGACCATTAACGGCAAAAGGGGTAATATTGTTTGGTTCTAAGGCAAAGCAAGGACATTTATAATGCAGGATGTATTCCTGAGCGCAGAAAGAGATAAGGACTATAACTAACATGGTCTGATATTAGATGATAAGCTCAGTTTTGTCGAGAACGCCCGAGGTATATTAAAGAATATGGGTAGAAACCATATATTTTTGCCAACACTAGGTTCCTCGTGACTGGATGGATGGCAGTAACCAACGATCGTTAGAAATATTGAAACGAATTAGGAATTTAAATCGATTAGTAAAAATAGAATATTTCTGTTGTCATGTACATCTTCGTTATTATCAACTAGTATTGTTGTTGCTCACATGAGAGACATCCTTTAATTACATAGACATATATGTTACGATTTTTGTTATAGATCGCAAACTTATCCATAAAATGGCTAATATGATAACAAAAGGCAAGGCCAATTGCAAGAACACCAATTGCTAGCCAATTGATGCAAAGCCCCCTTTAGCGGGTTATATATAACCCGAATGATTGTATCATTACTTTGTAAACATCTGTGTGTAAAAAGAAAAATTGTACCTATTTTTTGTTTTTAATAGCGACGGATCCGTAGCACAGGTATAGACCATTTCCCATAGTTCTAAGTATGAATGATGCCTAAATATCTTGGCACTGGTTATAGTTATAGATGTGTATACCACTGGTCCATGTGGTCTTTTACATTCAGTAGTTAGGACACTTGGCCTATATTACTCAGGTGTCAGGAACTGTGACAGCTGTGAAAACAGCAGGCCGGGACTGTGGATGAGAGTCCGACACCTCTAGCTCAAGAAGAATGCGAAAGTTGTCACATTTCTTCCATGTTTAGACATACTAAATGTATGTCTATATCCATCTATTATCTTTACCAAGTTGTTGTGTGTTATCTAGTATCATTTTAAGCTTGTAAAAACGGTAGGCTCTGGTCGTAGGTGTAGGCCTGTGCCTACATGCTTACACACTCTCTTCTACTCTACTGTATTGACCGTTTCCCTTTAGCGCTTCAACATAAGGCCTGTTGTCCACCTATTACGATAGAATCGTAGACCTCCCGATATGGCACCAATACAAAATGTCAAAATCGGTGCCATATCGGGAAGGTGCAAAATCGTAGACATATGATTAGACATGCCAATCCACCACGATTTGTATGGGGTTTTTATGGGTGTCTAATCGCAGAAACGTGTTCAACTGCCCCGATATAAGATGACCTTCCGACGCGATTCTTATTTTCTATCGGGAGGTTCATAGTAGACCATATCGGTGCCATATCGTAGTAGGTGGACGCCGGGCCTAAGGGTAAGAACAATGTACATGCATAATGCATACTTGTACATGTACATTTTTCCAAGCAATGCACGTTATTGTTATTGACAGTAGGTCTTGATAGTCAATGTCCACGATATTCTTCATCCTCATTGTATAGTATATGTATACGTACAATTAATCGGTGAGCACTCACTGATTAATTGTACATACTATACGGCATATAGCCTATGATCCATGGGCTCCGCCATGACGCCCCCCGAGTAGCTGTTCTTCACTAAAGGAGGTGAAAAAGTAGCTGTTCTTTACTATTGGAGGTGCAAAAGAAGTGATTGATAATTGAGAAATGTCACTTTTCTTGCCTTGCTCACATATGTAAATAAAGTGTTCCATGTAAAAGACATAATGTCCTGGGTTTTAGCATTATATCTTCCTGCTCTGGGATCGGTGTAGAGAGTCAAAGGAACCTTGGTAAAACATTGGAAGGTAGCTGAATTTCGTAAGAACAAAGAGCCAGAATACAGGTTTTGTCCCCCGACCACCTAGTGACTGCTTCATGAACTAACAATGGCTCTGTCCCCTATACAATGAGGCCACCATCGAACAAAGTTCCTCAGTGGGTATGGACCTGTCAAATGCAGCAGAAACAAGACAAACACTGCACCCTCATCGGTTTTAAGACACTGATGTGCAGCTGGTAACCATCACCGACCGAATGTTAGGAGAACTCATTAGATTGGTGTCGTTTTTATCGGCCAGTGGAAAATGGCTTATGATATAGGCGACGACTGAAACAAGAGATATGAGGCTCAAGGCCCGCTAGCCACGGCTGATAGGCGATGGATATATTTAATTGAGAAGGATTCGCGGGGATACAGAAAGTCCTAAAAGATATCCGGTGACCAGGTCAATTAGTAAGTAATATCCTAAAATAACATACTGCCATTGTAAGGGAAATCAACAAAGAACAGTTCTACTGCCTTGAACGTATTACTAATAAGTCTGTGACGAAATAACTAAGTTGAATGAGTGTCCTGAGGCAGGCGGATGGGAAATCAGGTTGGAAGGAGTTAGTTCTATTCTTTACAAAGTTCCTGTACTGTATCTGCCTGTGGTTGTTATGGTTGCCTATGGTTGTTAACTGTCTCTAAATCATATACATTTTATAAAGAAGAAACGTCCGATACATATCTTGCGGTACAACACTTGTACAACATTTATTAATCACATCATTACGTGATCTGTCCTCGTTTTGTTTGTGTGGGGTCTTTTTGTTGGATTTTTCTCCGTATTAGATTGTAATAATGGAGCCCCCAGTGCTTGACCCTCATAGCAAACATTTCCCTATCAATAGCATTATCTTGAACAATAACCGGCGACGCCTTTGTACTGCATTCGGGATGCCCCGCGTGAAAGCACCATTGTTGATAGTTGGCACACGATACTTAATGCATCTTGTGTTAATATTACGATTCCAGGACGTTCGGGACCACCACCCCAAAGTCGTGACGTTAGGGCCCACTCAGGACGTTAGGGCCAACCTATCATAACATCGACATAGATACATATAAATATAATTGAAATATGCCTATATGTCCAACTATTACTTATATTTTGTGTAATTTGATTATGGACATTCATGATTAAACAAAATTACGATAAATTATGTTGCAGTGTGACTGGTCCAGGAATATCATGGAGAGGAGGGGTGGGGTAGGTGGGGGATACAGGGACTGAAGCCAGTCTAGGCTGGGCCCTAACGTACCGAATTTCGGGTGGTGGGACATCCTATTTTGCTCCGTTTCCATTGACCGGCGAAAATGGTGTATATTTCTTTAGTTGTCCCAAGGAAGTGAATGAGACCTCTTTGGTTCTCCTAATAGCCCATTTCTATTTTGTATCAGCAGTGCTAGCGGTCCGTCGTTGGTACCTGACTGTAGATCGGTGACGGCCAATGTAAAAGGAATATTAGGAGAACTCAGAAAATCTCCATCGCTTTTGTTGGCCAATGGAAACGGGCCTATTGGATGCGGGCGTCTTCTCTGTGAGCGGAAACAGCTCTGTCATTCAGTCATTTGGTGCATACGGACCGCGGACCTCAGTCAGTCCACAATTAAGTCCTTCTGACCAGGGAGCCAGGCTAGAACTGCAGCGCTACAAAAAACGGAGGTACGGATCTCATTTCGTAGTATGCAATATAATTATGCCGAATTTGCAGTATTTAAGCCGTGCTGTGAATTTTATTTCATTAGATTCACTGTCTATCGTATATTGTAACATGTAATGTCATCGGTCTTTCATCAACTGCACGCGTAACCCTAACCGTGTGAAGTGCATGACTGAAGCCACTGTTACCTTAAAACATTTAATTAGATTTGCGAGTGTCATCGAGTTTATGCCTTTTAGAATACAGAATGCAAATCGCGGGTGCGGCTCAGGTGTATGCACTCGGAGTGATCCTTGAATGACACAGGTCCACAGCTGATGAATCACGTATAGAATGAACGACGCTCTGTACAACCAGCCACTTCGCCACACAAAAACGGGTGTTGGTTGCTAAACCGTAATGAAATATTCAAAAAGCTTTACAAATCATGCCTGAAATCGTCATTCACGAGGTTGTCATCACTCTGTCGTGGAAACAAAGTAGATGAAAACTAACAAAATAGTTTAGGGTTCTGAATGTGTGCTACGTATTCATTATCCTTCGATTACAAAGTTAATGAGTTCCTAAAGAAGACTCCTTTATACATGAGGTTACAGTAAACCACTATCTATTGTTTATTTGTTGTCAGAAACCTTAACCATTGATTATGGATTTGAACCTATTGATTACAACCTCAATGTCATTGATTATGGGAAAATGGCCCCTTTGTTCTTGAGTACCAAACAAAAATACAATAGTCACGAGTGATGTGACGTATAACAATGGCAATTTCTAGGTTTAATTTATTCGAGAAGATGGATGATAAATACAACAAACGATAGTTTTGTGGATAAGCGGCTCTATAAGCTCCTACAGGTTGACTTCATGATAGACTCCCGAACGCTTTTGTATTACTACATGTCAACCACTCATGGTATACGACCGCCTGTCCACAAAACCATCGATTATTTTCTATATCTCACATTGATGTATTAGAAATTGTAATATCTGTAGCTATAATATTCGGGCAATACCTTATCCGTTTACTTTACGGAAAGCATACGTCGATTCCCCAATAATTTCACAATAGGATTTAAGGACTGACTCTCTCCATACGATCAGACTATTTCAAAATTCAGTATGTGTTCTTGTGAATCAATTGAGATTATAGAATAGGCGTCACGGGATGTTGGGCGGAGTTGGGGCAAAACACCTGAACCTCTGTGTTCACCCAGACCCCCAGCGCTCCCCTCATCACCCTCACTCCTGCCAGTACCCCACATCCTACCACCACCACTCCCCTTCTCCCCGTACAGGTGGGCCACCAGGTGAGCAGGGTACACAAAGTGGAGACGGGTCGAGCGGCGGGCATGGACGGCCGGGACACTCACACACACCCGGGCACCGAGTACTGGAACAGCGAGCCCGATACGAAACGAAGCGACGAGGAAGAAGATGGGGATTTTGTGAGAGGATACGTGTTAAAGAAGCCCAAGACTCCGAGTGATTGGGTGAGAAGATGGGCCATCCAGACTTCATGTAACGGGATCCCCAACATCCAGCGAACCAAGAGCACGGTGCGGCTTATAGCATGGGTCCTCATCGTCTTTACTGGGACTGGTAAGTACAGCCTGGTTGGTCCACCTGTAGACGAACCGAACTGTGTTGACCAAGATCAGGTTGTAAATATGTAGTGAAGAATGTTTATATAGAACCACCTGATGATGATGATGTACACATGTACATGTAACAAAACGCTTTGGAACAGACAACAGGAGTATTCATTATTACAATATTGGTATATTATTTTACCGCATATGCAATGGAAATTATGCAATATAGTCCACAGGCTGGTGTTTTGACTCAGCAGAATTTAGTGTTCATCTTTTATCATGTTGTCTTTCATATATAGTATTGATTTGTCTTTCATACCTATTAATAAGAATACTTAACAATGGAACATACAGGACATAGTACACATAACAGTACAAAATAACAAAATCACAGGACTATACAACTTCGATTACCGTCGAGTTTTGTAGTCTGTACAAGCATGGTAGATTGTTCTTTATTCAGTATATATCCAATTTTAATAATATTTTACCATAAATCCGTATAGAGACCTTGTTGAAGTGAAGGTTTACACTTCGCTGATGTTCCAGCGTATTCCGTTTAATAGTACATGGAACAGAGTGCAGTATTAGATTAAACTGTATAGAGAACATCATTGGGTATATGATAATCAAGTGTAGAGGATTATACCTGTATTTGCTGGACATACTTTATCAGTTTGTCTAATGAAAGCATTTTGCAGACTAGGTTTGTGGTTTATTCATGCACCCTGCCGGGCACGATGCTATGTTCCGGGTCAAAATGGGGTGCCTCTATAATACGGGTTACACTGTATGTATGTATGTACACAGGAAAACCCCGCTAAAAGGGTGCTCCGTGTAAGAGTTTACCCCGCGTTAATGAAACGGAACCCCCCCCCCCCACACACACACACACACACACACACACACACCTCCTTGAAGTGTTTATCTTAAGCTACCTGCAAGAGACCCCTTTATCAAATGTGACAGGAGAATGTGGAGACAAATACACCGTATTGTCTTACTTGCTTGTTTAAGATGTGGGTATGTGTGTGGTAGTTAGACTTGTGTCTAAACAATCAGACGCTATATAGACAGTATAACCACACACATGGCAGTAAGCAGTACAATAGGGGTGGGTAGAAGTAGTTGCGTGGGGCCTCTTTCTATAAAGGTATGATATACTATATAACCATCAACAGAGTGAAAGCTCCATGTAGGGCGACATCCTGCGTAAGAGAGCACTTTTCTCGAAACGGAGGGTGTCCCCTTAGGCGGTGTTTTCACTGAATATCAGTGTATGGTCCATGCCCTGTTTACTACGTTCTCACGCCTAGTTCTTCACGGACCAGGTAGTCCAGAAGGTGGGACATACATGTCTATCACATTTTCCGGGTCACACGTTTCTGGGCAAATGCCCAGAACACGATCTGTCTCCCCTCCAC
The DNA here is from genome assembly GCA_950022655.1 of Alentia gelatinosa. NCBI lineage: Eukaryota > Metazoa > Annelida > Polychaeta > Phyllodocida > Polynoidae > Alentia > Alentia gelatinosa. Next base: position 29,355,113 of record OX465586.1, read on the forward strand.
GCCTCACGGAGTATACAGTCTCCGGTTCTCCGGTTCCACCGGGTGTCCTTAAAAAACAAAACAATTATACAATTCAACCGCAGAATCTCTTTGGGGACTTCAGTACAACTATAACACATCCAAGTGTAAATTTGTTACTTTGAAATCTGTGGCGGTATGTGTGCATGGTTATGGCACACATAATGGTGGTTGCTGTTATTGGAATGCACTGAATATGATGAGTAACATAATGATACATAAGTCGTGTTCTAAGGATCACAATCCTATGGACACTTTCTATTGTATATTTGGAATTATAAATACATATATATTGAATCATGTATTGGGTTACAAAGCTATTATATCATAATGTTATATATAAAATATATGAGGGTTCATTAAGAGAAGAGCAAGTTCTTTATAGATTAGAAAACATGTATACAATGCCTACTGAAATACCTCTCATCATAATATATGCCTTGTCCTACAACTGCATACACCACACAAAAAATACATACAGTGCGTCCATCTAATACATCGTGATCTAGTAAAATATTTGGGCTTTATCCAGTCAGTGCGTCATTTGGAGTTGCTCACTTGGCAACCAGACAACCAATTCTACAACTGCTCTTTAAAGAATATGTCAAATGTATGACATTCTTCAAAAACGATCTGACAGCCTCATTTTAAACGAGATTTAGCGCGGGTCATCCCTGAAGTCCCTCACCGCTGGTGAGAGCTTATCGTCCAGACAAATTATTGTTCCTGCCATTCTAAACAGGGATAAAAATACTCCTTCATTTGACATACACCCCCTGATCCTGAACCCTGAAGTATTTGGTCATGGTCAGCTGGACACTCCTATTCTCGTATTCTGGCCTTTACTTACTTACTTACTTACTTACTTACTTACTTGTAAACGGAGTTGTCCTCAAGGCAGCGTATCTGAGTGGATTTCCCACACTCAAAAGGTAGCAATTCTAGTGAAGGACAAACGGTTGTTGTCACACCAAGAATAGCGTTGGATGTTACACGTACACGTAATAGTTTCCGGGTTTACTGTTGATCATTACCCCTTTATCCCGCAACACAAAAGTATAAAGCAGAGGTTGGGCAAATAAAATTTATTTTAATTTTATGAGCGAAGAGAGAAGATATTAATACGTGATAGTAATATCTTAAAGATAACAAGATACATATGGAAGATATGTTATGTTATATGATAACATATTGGTAGATATGGTACATATATGGTAATATGTTATATGTTATACGTGATAAGGTATAATGTATTACGTATGTTGATACGTAATAGTATAATACATATGGATATACATGTATAAAGTATAATGGTATATATGAATATACAGTGTGTATAAAAACGCCCTACGAGAGTAGGAAGATAGAGGAGAGGGTGGGTGGGAGAAAATTGGTGTGCGTCTGAACGTAGTGAAGCGCGAGAAGAGAGTGAGAGAGAGTGTGAGAGCGTGCTTCACCACGTGACCTAATGGTTCACGTGATTCGCACGAGGGGGCGCGCAGGGAGCGCGAGTGCAGAGGGAGTGCGCTAGGTGGAGCAATGACCGCCCCTGACCCTACGGCCATGGGCTACCCATTACCCCTTTATCCCGCAACACAAAAGTATAAAGCAGAGGTTGGGCAAATAAAATTTATTTTAATTTTATGAGCGAAGAGAGAAGATATTAATACGTGATAGTAATATCTTAAAGATAACAAGATACATATGGAAGATATGTTATGTTATATGATAACATATTGGTAGATATGGTACATATATGGTAATATGTTATATGTTATACGTGATAAGGTATAATGTATTACGTATGTTGATACGTAATAGTATAATACATATGGATATACATGTATAAAGTATAATGGTATATATGAATATACAGTGTGTATAAAAACGCCAAAAACCCATGAAAAAAGTGGCGTGGAGGGTGGGAAAAGGTTGGAGTCACTTGTTAATTGACTTTATCAGAGAGTCGTTAACCTGCGTGGCACTCGACACTCGGATGTAGCTCCTATGAGCGTTCGAGCGCCACCCCCCGTATCTCTGGATGGAGAGTTCGGGGACCCCGGCCTGGAAGGCCTGAGTGGCCGCGGCCTTTCTCAGGCTGTGCAACGTGTAGGTTTTCGCCGGGATCCCCGCCAGAGCCGTAAGTCTGTCCCATTCCCTCGTCAGCGACCTGGTCGTTATCGGTGACCGATCAGCGTTCATCAGGAACGGGTCTCGGTCGCTAGACGTGGGAACGGCCGCGATCATCTCTCGCACGGCTTGCATAGGGCACGACCTCCGGTCGGGAGAAGGCTGGAGTGTCACGTGCTTCTCCTCTCCAACACACTGGAGGTTTTTCGCCGCTTTTACCCTGACGGTGACGTGAGTTGACGTGACTTTCACGTCCCCGCGAGTTAGGTGCCTGTCCGGATCGAATCCTCGGACGGATGGTGGGGCGACCTCGCTCTGCCGCAGGGCCGCGAAGAACATCAGCAGGCAGGCCGCTCTGGTGGACCGATCGAGGGGCGTGGCCGTTAGTCCACCGAGGACGCTCCTGAGGGCCTGCATCGGGATGGGCGGCTTGATGTTCGGCGTGTAGGACTTGTCCCTCTTCATTGCGTCGATGGCCCTCTTTACTCTCGCGTCCTCGGTCGCCGCGACGTTGCCCCCGGACAGGCGCAGGTGCGACCGTAGGTGCGACAAGTGGTTGGCCACGGTCGCGGGCGAGGGGGCGTGGTCCCGGACGTACTCCAGATACGACGTGACGAGGCTGACCGACGGCTGCTGCGGGTCCGTGCCCGTCCTCCGGCAGAATGCGATGTAGGTTGATACGGCGCTTCGCTGGTTCGCGACCGTGCCGGGGGCACGCGCCGCGGCTTGCCGCGCAGATGCCCTCTGCTGGAGACAACGTAGCGCCGGATCTGCAGGAGAGCCGGAGGACAGGCACAAATGAGGCGTGGTTACAAGGCACAACAGGCATTAGATTATGAAATGACATGTAACGTTCAGCTCTAGCATTGTCTCTGGAGGTGAGGTGCGACCGGCTGAGGGCGTCCGCGACCGAGTTGAGCACCCCCGGGATGTGTGTGTACAGGAGGGCCACCTGTAATTTCGCCTGTACCATCCAGGCCTGGCGCGCGCACTCGGCGAGGACCCGGTTGCGTGCCCGCCCCGACGTGAGGGCCTGGACAGTCCCCATATTGTCGCAGAACACCTCCACCCTCGTGCCTCGGTCCCGGTCAGTGAGGAACGTGTTGAGGGCGTATATGGTATTTAGGGCCTCGAGCTCCGAGATACACTCCACCGGGTCCCCGACCGGGCAGACCTGACCGGAGTACGCTAGGCGGCCGTCCGTCCCACCCACGCCGGTGAGGCAGGCGTCTACAGTGATACACTTCGTCGGGGGGCCCCTGGGGATCAAGGCACGTCCGTTCCACCCGTCAGCGAATCTCGAGAACCAGTCGAGGTCCTGCCGCATGTCCGACGAGATGTTGATGTAGAATCCGGACATGCCTCGCAGGGCCTCGAGGAGCTTGCTGACGAATGCCCTTGCCGGCCGGATGCACTTTGCGACGTGTAGTATTTTTCCCAGTATCGACTGGAGCTGCCGCTTCGTGAGGGACCGCTTCCGGGAGACGGCCGCCACGTGTTGCCGCACATCCTGCAGTTTGTCTGCCGGGATCGATAGCGTCATCTTCGCGGCATCGATGTCGATCCCTAGCCACCGGACCACCTGCGACGGTTCCTGGGCTTTGTCCCGGGCCTCGGGGAGACCCAGCTCGCGGAAGAGCTCCCGGGCGGTCGCGAAGTCCGCCGCGGCTTTCTCCTTCGACGGCGATATGATGATCAGATCGTCGAGATACATCGCTCCCTCGACCCCCTTGCCGGCCAGAATCTCCACTATGGTATCCGCTACGCACTGCATGTGGTACGAGGACGCGCGGGCACCGAACGGCATGGCCGTATCACAATAGTACCCGCCGTCCCACATGAAGCATAGGAGGGGCCAGTCCAGGGGGTCGCATCGAAAGTTCTTGTATGCCCTCGCGATGTCGATCGAGGCCATGTAGGCCCCGGGGCCCGATGTCAGGAGGCGGGACACGAACCCGTCGATGGTGGGGAGGCTGTGCTCCCTTTCCTCCCCGTAGACCGAGTTCTTCATCACGAAGGCATTGACGCTCTGTTGCCGCGGGAACGTCATGTCCGTTATTACTCTCCGGGCCTCGGAGTCCCGCTTCTCCCGCGACATCAGGGGAGACACGTGGCACCACGGGCTGAACGGGGCGTCGGAGAACGGGCCGAGCAGATTGGAGAACGACAGTTCCTTTTTCACAAACTGCCCTACCTCGGTCGGGTACCCGGTGGCACTGGGGTGGTTAGGCACCCCTCTGGTATCCGTCGCGGGACCGAGGTATCCTAGGGGGAAGCCGTATCGTATGAAGCCCAGCAGCTCCTGCTTCCCCCGCATCCCCGTGAGGTATTTCTCCCACGCCCGCAACCGTAGGTCCGTGGGGAGAGTAATCTTGGTACACATCGCGTTGGGCAGGCCCGAGGCCCGCACCGCCTCGTAGATGTGGCCGTGCGCCGGCGGGGCGCCGTCCTGCATCCGCGGCCATTCCGCGCGCCGATGTGCCCTGAACGCCTCCGGGTCCGTACGAGTCCCGGCGGCAATGATCCCGGTCCGACACACTTCCTCGAGCTTAGCGAAGTCCGGGGGCTCGCACGGAGGGGGTCCGTCCTCGGCCCCGTGGTCGGTCGCACCCGGGTGGGGGACGCCCACCGGCACGGCCACGTGGACCTGCGGAGTCGTGTTGTTATTCTTGTTGTGTATTGCCTCCCCGTCACGTGGGGGAATCCTTACCCCGTGTGTGACGTCACGTGTCGGGGTGGCCTCACGTGGGAGGGTGCCGACCGGGAGGCGGCCGCTGACCACCTGTGCCCACGTGGCCGTTGGCGATTTCCTGTCCCGTGTGGTTTCAGCACTGGACGTCTCTGTGATCTCACGTGCCGCGTACCCTCTGACCCCGGGAGCCCGGGTGGGGGGTGCACGTGAGCATCCTGTGATCGGGTGCGCTCCGGTTACTCGCGGGGCGCACCGTGCCCGTTTTTTGCCGGCTGCGGAAGTCCATGTTGGTAGAGGGCATCCGGTCCGGGGTCGGCCGCCCTCATCGTGTATCCGGCCTGCGGGGTGTATCCGCCCTGCTGCCCGCGGCGTGTTGGTTGAGGGGCTACCGGCTGGGACTCGTAACCCATGGTGTACCCCAGTTTGCGGTTGCAGGCATGGAGCGAGTGCCCGCACTGTTTCCCCACCGAATCGCAGAACGAGCAAATGTGAACCCATTTCACGGGCCCGTCCTCGTGCCCGCTCCGATGCCTGCACCCTCTCTCCGAATTAAACTGCCGGCACGGCAGCTCCCTGGCTTTGTCCTTCCCTGTGTTCTCCGGGCCGGCCGACCGGGTCGAGGTCGTCATGGCGAGCCGGACCCGCTCCTCCTGTATCAGACCGTAGTCGGACCAGCTAAGCCTGCCGGCCTCGATTTGGTCGAACACAAATTGGCTCCATCGCCTCACCCCGGCCCACGGTCGGGATTGGGCGTCGATGGACACCTGGTGGAGATGTTTAAACATATGGTCCCGGTCCGCGGGCTCCACGGCTCGGTCGTCCCCCAGCAGACCGAGGAACGCGCTAACGTATTCCATCGGCCCTAGGGACCCCCGCACCTCCAGCTTCTGAGACAGTGTAAATACGCCCTCGCGGTCCACAAACATAAATGGCTTCGAGGTCAAGCGAGAGATATTTAAGTCCGAGTGGAGCTTACCCGTAGTCCTGTCGTGTCTGATGGCCTCACGGTCCAGCTCGCGTTGGATGTAGGAGTCGGCCGCATACCGCTCCCTCAACTGGCGTGGCGGGGGCAGGACCCGTGCGGCCTGGTCCTCGGCCCAGTCGTTGGTGCGTCGGTCCACGGCCGACTGGACGGAAGGTGGCCGTGAGGCCCGGTCGTTGTTCCTTTGTTCCGCCAGCCGGTTGATGGCGGCCAGGACTCCCCCGATCTGATCTTTCATGTCCGTTTTGAAGTCGGCGAGGCCTTTCTCCACGGCCACGAGCCTAACCGTCTTAACACTGCCTACCTCGGAGGCCGAGTCCACGTGCTCCTCCGACGGCCGTTGGGTGGATTCCGACGTTACTTCGGCCTCCGCATCGGCGTGCGATGTGCTGGGGCCTGCTCGTGTCTTCGGCATCCTCACGTTGTTCTGGCAAACAATTAACCGTACTTTGAAACCTTAACGACCTCGGGCCGATACTCGTGGAGTATCCGGTGCCGCGAGCGATGTAGGCCAAAAATAGCGGAGAAAATTGGTGTGCGTCTGAACGTAGTGAAGCGCGAGAAGAGAGTGAGAGAGAGTGTGAGAGCGTGCTTCACCACGTGACCTAATGGTTCACGTGATTCGCACGAGGGGGCGCGCAGGGAGCGCGAGTGCAGAGGGAGTGCGCTAGGTGGAGCAATGACCGCCCCTGACCCTACGGCCATGGGCTACCAATAGATGGTTTTAGTTCCCGTGCCAACTTCTACTAGGTCGACTTTGTTGTGAATGTAGCCTTTCAGTGAGTGAAACTCGCATAGCCAAAAGTCTAGTCGCCAGCCTTGGACATGAAACTTTCGTTTCAATTAACAGTTCCTGAAGCAATCTTTAAATATCAAATGCGCTACTGACAACGGAGGCCTCGTACCACATTCTACAAGCATAGCCCTATGTACAGTGGTGTACAATTGTGGAACGAAATACCACTCGAAGTACAAGAAGGATCACTGTATCTCTTCAAGAAGTTTGTAAAAATGAAACTTTTTACCTAAAATAAGTGAGGGATTTAGCCTGTTAGGTATGACATCGAGAAATCAACAAAGCTCAGACTGTATGTAAAAAGGTCGTATACTATATCTATTCATACCATTAGTCCATTACCATCACATCACTTTGTACATATTGCTTATATTAACATCTCGACGGTAGAATGTTCCCGTCCAGGGACTTGTTACTGGTCACGACAAACAGGACTACACCATCTTGCAATATATATATATATATATATATATATATATATATATATATATATATATATATATATATACATATATACGCCACTAACAAATATCCCAGAGTAAATTTCGCTTCATCTTATAACAGGATTCGAACTTCCATCTTTAAGTCTATGAACACCTGACCTTTGGGAACGATCCATGATAAATATCATTCAATAACGATCGTGTTAGGCTGGTTGTCGGATCGTTCGTGAAAATGATCCTACATCTGACATAAACGTTAAATATCTTAACCATAAACTTAAAATTTGCACAGAATTTAGATCATCATATTTTTGAATTTTGATTAATAGAAAATATTAAATATAGTTCTTTATTACCCACCTAATACGGAGTAACCATGCTAAGCCTATGGAGCCTACAGATCGCTACTGAGTAGAATACGGACCTCCGGCATCTCCTAGAAGAATACGGCTTTTTGGGCCACCTGACGGGCATTATAGGAACTAATTTACATAAACAATGCACGACCCTTGGGTCGAATTTCTAATAATTTACAAGATTTTTTTCTTAATAATTACTCGAAAGGTGAGTAATAAATACAACATTACCATGAATTCGATTTCTGTGGCCGTATACTCCTTGTAGTTGATACTGCGTAATACTACTTGCTATCGCTCGGAGTTTTACTACGGGTCAACTACGCGAAGAATACGGCCACTCAGTATATTTTTTTATTAAACGGTCCCCGGTTCTCCGGCACCATTCAGGGAATTCACCCAGCCTGTTTGACCCTTCACCCGCTGATATAAAAACCATCCCCATCCGTCACTATGAGAATCATTTGGAGAGCAGGATTATGAAATGCCGACGGTGTAGACCGTTGGGATTTCCTCGTGCATGTGCAAACTACAAAAGGTGGCGAGGGCCCCTGGGGAGAAAGCAAACACAAGACTTCTCACCTCTGCAGCGTACTTCAGTATGCAGGGAAGGAAAGTCATGCACCTGTAAAGGCATTGAGATGTTCCAACCACCAAGATGTACAGGTCGAATGCCTCGCCTTAGAATTGTCATTTTCTGTGAGCCAAGCAGAAAACAAATATTGAATCTGTCCCCATTCGATGACTTCATATTTGATCATTGAATTACCCTTGTGAGATGAATTATGTTATTATATCAAATTTTCTCTGTATCAATCATTATTATCGCGCAGACCGACATTGGGTCTGCACTAGAAGTGGGAAGAGGTTATGGTAATCTTTACCATTTACATGAGCTCACTTGAATATATTTCTTAAAGTTAGTGGAGAGGGTATATCATTTCCTGGGCAGTCAAACCCAGGCAACAACGAAAGAAAAGACAATTTTACTATGGTTTTGATCTGCGTGGTCGAATGCTTTGCTTAGTTGACACACAGTAAAATCCGAGCAAATGCGAGGATATTGCCTAGCTTTTACTATGAGGGGAGTACCACGACGCAGATGAAAATCATGGTAGTGTATTTATTATTCATCATTGCAAAGCGAAGACAGAATGCCCGCCGATCTTCTCAGGCAATACTTCGAATAAGGAAATTTCCCCTTAAAATCCCTTTCCATCTCATATCACGATCGTAAATAGGTAAACCAATGTGGGAATGCTGAGACAATTTATGCTAAAATATGATATATGTAATGGAAAAAAATTGTTAACAGGTTGAATGTGGAACAAACAGATAGAGGTGTTTTTCAGTCATGACAATCGTTAATAGCTACCAGTTAGTGACCGTCTAGAGAGCATCCCGTTCGAGACACTTTTGGATCATAACAATAGCAATACTTCTGAGGTTGGACAGGTCTTGGTCACTTTGCATTCCAGAGTCATGAACATTTGGTGACCAATTTGTCCAAATGATCTTCAAAGCAGTGACATGGTGAAACAGGGTGAGACTACATGTATGATATTCGTACTAAAACCTTTCAAAATTAAAAGACATTTATCGCAAATTACATAATTTTGCAATGATTATTTCATTCACAAGAATTGTTTCACTTAAGCTAGTGACAACGGCCGACATTGCTCTGCTCGACTGCCTTTTTAGAGTGTGCTTGCACATGCTAAATACATCATCTAGAGGTTAGAGTCAGGGTTAGAGTGGTCACATTGAACTTTCAGTGTGCTTCCAGAAATCTATCCCTTTACTATCTGCATGCTGTTCTCTATGGTAGTGAGAACAGAGCAGGGAGCCAGGGTCTTAGAGGTGTGCCCAGCTGACCATGACCAATCACTCATGACCGAAATACCTCATTGACCCACTGTTGCTTGATATGTTTTGATCCTAGACTCAGGCAGTTAGAGAAATGACAAGTTGACTGGGTGCAGATGGGTTACAGAAAACTATCCATAGGCTAAATCTGACTCAAACCTTTTAATTGTTATTCATTTATGATTGCACGCTCATTCATCTGTGATGAACATACTTTTGGCTACTAGTTTACAAATCTATTGCAGTACTCGACCTAAGTTGGTGTAATAGCCTTATGCTTCTGATTAGTATATTTGGTTTTATACACTTTCACTATATTTAAATGAAACAATGTATACTGTGGTGAATTCTCAAATTTCACTAATGATCACTAATAAAGACGATGCTGCCTAAAAACACCTCCCTGATCAGTGAAAGTGCGATATGCGCTCATAGGTATATAGTAACCGCTTCTCTATCGCAACCTATCCCTAGCTACGTGATAATAGAAATAGTATGTAGAAAATAAGGGATTTTTTAGCAATGCTCTTCCCAGTCAAGGGAGAGGTCCTTATGGCGAGTGACAAAATAATAAATTAGACGAGAATAACAATTATCAAAGCTCTATTCAATGACAGCCCTGCGGGTTTTACTCCTTCATAGCTCAGACAGTCAGAAGTGTAAGAGCTAAGAAAGGGTGCTATTTTAGGAGACAAATACACATTTTGGCTCCTTCTATAGTTTAGTCAATTTCTAACTTAGGTTTGGCGTCACAGACTCGGTATTCATATCACACATTTTTAGTTTTTTTCTAGATATCCTGAAGCGTCCTGTGTACCCATATTTCGGAGCTTCCACAAGAGTAGAGGTTCAAATCCTAAGGGCATGAATACCTTTCAGACGGAGGCTTATTTGACGTGAAGGGTGTAAATAGCGACATTGTTCTGCATTGTGAGATACCAAACCCGTCATTTGTACTAGATGTGACAATAGTAGATCGTCTACTGGACAATTCATGAGGTGGCGCTTCCTTAGAAAATATCATTACCAATAATCTTCAACCCAAGGAGTGGTTGATGCGTTTACACTAGAGGATTTGTCATCGTTCAAATGAGGAACGTTTTAGTTCATGCTGTACACTTCGGCGATTTTTGATGGTTAACCCTGCGTAAACTACATGTGAATGTACATATTTCCATTAGAAATCACAGTGGAAAAATGGATTCAGCTAAAATTCATGATCGTCAATTTGAAACCCACGCTTTGGCCACGATTTGGAAAATGACATGGGTTTAAATTTCCAAGAAAAATTGTCCAATATGCCTTAAACGTGTGGTTCTTAACAATCGACGATCATTTTGTCGGCAAATGGAAAACCCACTCACTAGTCTCGCCAGTGTAACACGTTTATTATTTCGGTTTGACCTGTAGGTCAAGACCGATATATATTAGGGGAGATGGGGAACGGTTTTTGCGGCTTACATTATAATACATATATTCTGAATAATTAGACCCTCGATACCCTCGATACCGGAATAGAGGGAAACTATGTTCCGGTGAAAGGAAGTCAAAGTTACGAGGTAAGGCTTGGAAAAATTACTGCCCAAGGCCCTGGCCGCGGGCAGTAATTTTTCCAAGCCTTACCGAGTAATTTTGACTTCCTTTCACTGGTACTTGGTTTCCCTATTCCTATATACCTTCAAATGTGGTTTAATAAGAGACAATCTGATTGGTCTAAATGTCAACCTTGGGTAGTATACGGCAACCTTGGGTAGTATACCAACCTTGGGTAGCATCAGATAGTTACTCCACCCCCCAGAGCGTGGTGTAAGCATAGAGTGTACAGCCATAGGTATATAGGAATACTACTAGCGGGTGGGGCTTGCTCTGGTCAGATGTGGTCTGCACCCGGCGAGAGTAGTGTATTTTTATATATTGCAACAGGCTTCCACCTCTCTCTCTCTCCCTCCCTCCCTCCCTCCCTCCCTCCCTCCCTCCCTCCCTCCCTCCCTAGCGGGTGGGTCCCGGATATCAGACGCGTTGGATGGAATCAGGTCAAATAGGTCACCAGCACACCCGTTACGGCTCAATGAATGCCTACTAGCCACACTAGCGGGTGGGACTCGCTCTGGTCTGGGACCTGTTTAAGTAGTTTCGTGACATGTCTGTATGGTGTCTGTGACAGTAGTGTATTTTTATATATTGCGCAGGCACCCGTTCCGGTTCAATGAATACCTCTTAGCGGGTGGGGCTTGCTCTGGTCAGATGTAGTCCGCACCCGGCGACAGTAGTGTATTTTTATATATTGCAACAGGCTTCCACCTCTCTCTCTCCCTCCCTCCCTCCCTCCCTCCCTCCCTCCCTCCCTCCCTTGTTTAAACCGAAATCATGGCAATGCCATGCCAACTTTTAATCCTTGTATGATTGGTATCAGTATAGACTTCATATGCATACAATTTAAAAGAACTTACAGGGATTTTAGAACGGTGTTAAACCTGGAGATATTCTATTTCCAAATTCATAGTACGCTTCATGTAAAGTTCTACCCTCCATGTTTCCTATTGGATCTACGAGCTTCCGACAGGAAGTGGAAGCTGATTGCATCCACAGAATATAGTGCGTGTCTTGATCGATAGACCATCCTGTTGCCCTGATTATATCCATAAGAAACTGAAGGTTGGAGAGAGGGAAAAGGTTGCGTGGATCTTGGCCTTACATGTAGAATGATGCAAATATGATAGTCTTTTTAGGCGCTGGACAGGCTCAGATAAGCTGCCTAGTTTACAAAGAAGTTTCAGACATTCAGTATGCTGTAAACACTGCCCCTTCACTATCGTTCCACGCTCATTCATCAATAATGAACACACTAGTTGGTCTTCGTGTTCACATGCTCGCAAGGGCCTGGCGACTATTATGAGAAAACGTGGTTACTGAGCCCGTACAGGTGGCCGTTCGAGGTCATTTGATGAAAAAAATATGGCGCGATGCCGTAGGCAGGAGGGCAGTATTTTTTCATCAAATGACCGAGAACCGACTCCGCACGGGCTCAGTCACTGCGTTTTCTTATTACTATATCTCCTACTCGTTTAAAACCCCGTTTTATGAACTTTTCTGCTCCAAGAAAATCCACTGCTTTTCACTACGGTCCGCTGTCATGGCTGGCGCGAACATTATTAATACCACACCCCTAGCAGCGGGAAGTATTTCATAGACGTTCGCTCACAGGTATATATAGTAATTCTTCTGATGTCAGCGACGTGCCGACTTGTTTCTATGAAAAGACCAGCATGAGGAAAAGCACTCAAAGTTCCCATTGTAAACGCCATTCATACCTGTAGTGAGAACGCTAAACATTGGACAATACTGGACCGACATAAACCATCTACTATAAATAGTCCAGTAATTAGTGAATGCTTGTACTGTAAACACTATCCTATTTATAGATGGTTAACGCAAAATAGTGGACAATACTGGAGATATCAACTGCCTACTATAAATGGATCAATGCATTCTTAAAGTTTGTACTATAAACACTATTTATATAGAGAGAGACACCGCAAAATAGTGGACAATACTGAACCAATATCAATCGTCTACTATAAATAGACCAGCATAAGCACATACTAAAATTTCCTATTGTAGACATCATGATATACGTACTTGAAAGTATTCCACACTCTGAGCCATATACCCCTTGCCACATCCATAACAGTAGGAGGGAAGGAGAGTTCACTTTGTTGGTCAGCAGAAAGTGACCACGGATGATTTCACTGTCACCCCAGTTGCAGATAGCCTATAGCCTAGCTGCCATGAAGAATAATCTATGATAAAGCGGTGAATTTTGCATGCTGGCTTCTTGTGCCTCTTACCAATAGTAGAGGTTGGCCCAGAGATAACAGGGGAACCCAGTGTGTGAAGAAAACTGCGAATCTCTATCCTAGTCCTACTGTTACTATTACATCAAGTGAACCTACACAAAAAACACTTTATTGTTGGCTTGATAAGAAAAAGTGTTACCAAACCAGCAACCGTAAGGCCCGATTTCACACCATTATCACTGTAAACATGCGGCGTCGTCTTTTTTTTTTATCAGACTCGAACAAGGCTGTTGTTTTTTAATTACGGTCTTGAACAATTCTGTGCTTTTCCAATCCACGCATTTTCTACTCGCATCGGCAAAATAACTAAAAAGGATAGAACATGGGAGAAATGATTAAAATAAACAAAACCATCATTCGAGTGAAATGAATACAACTGGTATGATTGGTATTGACAATGGATGTGACTAGACTTGTAAGCACGCTCATAAAAGTATACTTATAGATGCTGATCATTATAACGTTATTTCTAGCAATACTCTTAAGACACGTGTTTATGAAAGCTAGTTTGATTAGGTCTTTCCTTTAGCTCTTCTGACCTTAGCTCTTCTGATCGGCTGGGAATGTTACTATGTAATCGTGATAAAAAAGATTTCGAACGTCTCCTCGTTCCCGGTGGGGTGTGGGCGACGGAAGCAAGCGCAGCAGAAAAATTTTTCGCCGATCGCACGTCGTCAACACTTTCATTTACTATGTAATCGGTTTAACCAAACAAAACAAATGTTGCTGACCTAGGAACTCCCAAAGTAGATGATCGGTTTACTTCCAGGAGTAGAGCAGACAAAACTGTCGATCAATACCGGAGGTCATAGAGACATTCATATTTGACAAAGCATTGTAAAACATGGGTATCATGTTAAATTAAGTGATGTGTGGACAAGGCTGATCTCCTACGTAAAACCCTACCAGTAATGAACTCCTTAGTCGTATTTCCAGCCAGGTAAAACCCGAGTATTTGGACTGGGAATTAGATATTAGAGTGGAAATTAGATATCCGACGTTTCATGGGGCTCCTGTTTATTACTTGAACCCTATTTGCACTTTCCGTATACTTTAGTAAGGACGGTGCGTAAAAACAGATACAAATATTTGTTCTGGCTACACCCAATCATTGTGCCAACTTTGTTGTTTTTTTGCATTCTCCCATTACTTATAATACCGCGAACATGTGACGGCCTACCAGATTGGTTTTATTCTTATTGGATTATTACGTCTCACGCAAGGAGTATTTAGATTGCGTTTTCTTACATGTTCACATCATCTGAGTATGCCATGGTCTTTGGTACGTGTAAATAACCAGTCAGCATTTATATGTCGTATTCCTCCTCGGCAATTTCACAAAATGAATATGAATTACAGCTCTTTTTCAGTTTATTGCATTTCTTTTGTGTTTTATGTTGCATTCCCCTGTTGAGGGAGGGGAGGCACATTATGATGTCGTTCATGGTTAAGGACGAGCTTATATAAACTTTCAACGTACTGTAGGTACACTAACCCTTCACAATCAGTCGGCCAGCCCTGTAGAATTGGTAATGATGTCTGGCCTGGCGTCCACCTACAACGATAGAAATTTAGACCTACCGATATGGCACCGATACAAAAAGCAAATATCGGAGACAAATCGGGAAAAATCGTAGACAAATGTCTAGACATGCCAATCCACCATGTATCTTAATGGGGTTTTTTTTCGGTGCCTAATCGTAGAAATGTGGTCAACTGCCCCGATATTAGGTGACCTTCCGACGCGATTTTGATTTTTTATCGGGAGGTGTATCGTAGACCATATCGGTGCCATATCGTAGTAGGTGGACGCCTTAGTGTCTAAGAGGAGTGCCCAGCTGGCCATGACTAATTGCAACTAATTGCAACTTAAGTAACTAATTGATCAACAAAATAATGTAGTCTGAAGGAAAAAAATCCAGTTGGCTTGGCTTGGGGGCGTGGATTCCAGGCCTATAAACACATATTCGGCCAGGTTGTCCCTCCATTTTGTCTTAGCTGGTATCTCGCCTCAGAGTAGATTGAAGTACTGGTCATTCCGACTAGACTACCCTGACCTATGTACCCACATATTAGTATAAATTTAAATACTTTGTTATTAAATATGGATCTCAGACAATCCAGCTGCTTTTTTATCAAATGATAGAGCAAATATCATATGTCAAATTGTCAAAGGGGATAAGTGTGTGCGATGGATAGGTGACTGACCTTAAATATTGATATCACTTGAACTTATTATACAGAATGCTTAGGTGACCCCTGGTGACAACTAATGTGGTGTAGCGAACAGCACAGCAGCAGGAACATGTCACAATAGTTTATTTCAATCATGAAATAAGTAGAGGAATATCAAACTGTTTTTTATATTTTGAAGGGGGCTGTACATTTCTTTAAGCGGACTTTTGCAGTTTGTCTTTCATCGCTTGGGATGTTTACATCCACTGTCTGCCACCGAGTATTGATATAGTTTAGTTCAATTATATCTTTTTATTAATACCTCATTGACTTGCTGCTGCTTCATGCACTGCTCGATCACAGAGGGAGGAGTAGTGCAGTGTAGGACTTCCGGCCACTCATGGGTATGCCACCTTATAAAGGAGAAGGGATCTGGAATAGAGACTCTCATATCAATCTCCCAGTGAATTTTTACTTAGTTTCTAAAGCACCCATCCTAAAATAGTACTATGATGGATTTAAATGTGAGCGTGGAAAGGTACAACGTACAATTGTTTATCTTAGCTTCTATACCACAAGGACTTTCAGTCCCCCAAATATTTTGCGGCTCTCTTCATTGTCTGGATTATTATGGCACAAAAGAGACCGAAATAGAAATTCAACTGTATACTCTTTGTTAGCCCTTATCAGCCCATATACATTGTTAAAAAGCCAAAAAGGACATCTCAAGGTAATACGGCATTTTCATCTCAAAATAAACGTTGCAAAATATTTTCAAAAAAGAAATCAATAGTTCAGGTCTAATAACTTTCACACTTATTTCATCACCAAACCAAACTCTATCCAAACCACTTAATCAGCATTTTCATTCCTCATATTTCATTTGCACTTTTCACGAAAGGCAAATTCTGATACGAGGCAAATATTTGAAATGGACTTTCTCATTCCTTTATGTATTAATAAGTCACAACATAAGGCTACCTGTAAATGATATCTCACTGGGAGAGATTGACGTATTTGCTGTATCTCGGCCTGACAAACTCGTGCCATAAAGAAGAGACAGCTCATCTCATCAGCCACCATTTACAGGTACCTAAAGTCTCCTTACACCCAGGAGCTGACATTCTTTTTTTTTCTTTTTTTTAGTTATTATTGCAGGGATATATCGAGATATTCCAACAACAATTTAGCTTAAGGCTAGGACCGTTAGAGGTTAACTGTGATGAGATAAGATGTTACAGATATCCAACAGCCAGATAATACAAGTTATACTCTTTTACAAAAAGTTATGTATCATATTCTTAAAGTCCTCAACATCATTTGTCATTTAGCAATCCATAGGTAACGAGTTCCAAAATCGAGCCCCTCTTAGCTACGGGTTGTTTAATAAAACATTACTTTTTGTCGTGTAAATACTACCCGCTCCAGCCAAAATTGCAGAGCAAATTATGCATGAATACTTGAGTAAAATTTTAGAACAGAATCACCTCTTATCTGACCAACAGTATGGCTATAGAAAAAAGAAGGGCACAATTGATGCAATCTATAAGTTTGTTAATGACCTATATCTGGCTAGAGATGAAAAGAAAATAACCGGGGCGATATACATAGATTTTCGCAAGGCCTTTGACAGCGTGTGTCATAACCGTCTCCTACTCAAACTAGATAGATTAGGGCTTCCTTATAGTTACATGTCTTGGTTTCGGTCATATTTTACGACACGTAAACAACGAATGTGTTTTTCCAAAAGATCCTCAGACTGGAGTGAAATAATGTATGGTGTCCCACAGGGGTCCATATTGGGACCTCTGTTGTTTATCTATTACATTAATGATGCCAGTAAAGTATTTTATGATATCAAATATATCTTCTATGCAGATGATATTGTGGTTTACTATTCCTCCAAACAAAAGCAAATAATCGTGGAAAAGCTACAATCCACTATGGATGAGTTTATGACTTGGAGTGAAGATAACCTCCTAACTATAAATAAATCGAAAACCAAGATATGCTGGTTCAGTCCAGAGAACAAAACAAAAAACCTAGGTAACTTGGACGTATTTGCAAACCTTCACAAACTAGATAGAGTACAAACTTATCCGTATTTACGAGTTGAACTAGATTACACTCTAAGTTTTGAAAAACAATCTAGGAGTATTATAAAAAAGTTTAACCAAAAGAATTTTGTGTTTAACAAAATTAGGCATTTAATGTCTAAGCAAGTTGCTATCAGATTTTACAAACAGGCAATACTGCCTGGTATAGATTACAGTGCCATTTTTATAGGGGGAGCAAACATATCCTGGCTAGATAAACTACAGCGATTGCAGAACAAGGCACTCCGTGTTTGTCTTCGGGATTACGGCGGGACACACGCTGTCAAAGAATTGCACAGTCTCACTGGGGTGGTCTCTCTGTCGCGGAGACGCGATGAGCTTCTCTTAGGGTATATGAGGAGAGAATACTGGCTACATTATGTTGATGAAAATGACATTGAAAAGCAGCAAGCCACAAAAGAGACAATGACGCTTAGGTCTGAAAATAAAAGGCTTTTCAAGAAGTGTCGTCCGCTTAGTGAGTTTTATAAGAGATCACCAATATTCCGTGGAGAAACTTTATGGAATAAACAGGATGAATCAGTTAAAAACCTTAGTAGCAAGGCAGCATTTAAAAAAGCATCACAAAAACTACCTGAGATAAATCATTAGATCACTGGCAAAACAGATCGACAAAATAACATCAGATTTGCCGTTCATTTCATCTCATTTTTCACATATCATCCCTTTGTCTTTCTAAGTCCCTTATGGACCAACTAATTACCTATATCTCAACAGAATCTGACAAAACCTGTTTTGTGATTCCAAGCCATAATGTAAGACCGTCTTTCGAGACGAATTATGTGCCTTAATAAAAAAAAAAAAAAAAAAATGGAAGATGATTTTTTCAGACAGTCGAGTTGCTCTACGGGTTGTTTCTATCCATTCAAGATTAGCTTTGTTCTTAAACATTAGGACTGCCAATTGCTTTTTCCTTCGCTTCCACAGTGGCTCGATTCCAACTTTCACATGGAGGCTGGCTATGGTATGTCCTCGCACTGGGACTCTAAGAGCAGTACGAAGGCCCCTATTGTGCAGTTTTTCAATATTGGCTAGATCCTTTTTATGAAACCTTTCATACAGAAACCCACAATAACATTCCGGCCTTTTTATTATCCACATCTCTATGTTGACACCAATATAAAATAGAATATAATCTCTTTCATTATTTCAATTGAGGTAATTTGCCATTCATTACTATTTCTATTTAATGTAAAATACAAATCAATTAAAAATGCATGTTTACAGAACTAATTGCTATAGATTATTAATGAATGATACTTTGATCCCAACACACACTCATCTTTTTCAGTATTGACGGTGTACAGTGTGGTGCAGACGGTTCTCAACTTTTTTGACTATCCATTTAATGTTGCGGTCACCACAAAGCTAGTTTCCAGCCTCACCTTTCCTGCTCTCACGGTGTGCAACATTAACCCAGTCAGGTAAGCAGACAATTAGCTTCATCGTTAATTCCACCGCAATAGTTCAGTTTATTATACATCTTCGCTCGTCAGTCATACACTTACTAACCTCTGTTCCCTATAAAAGCCTGTTTCCATTGGCCGAGTATTTGGCATCGATGGGCAGTCGGGAAATGCTTATAGATTTATCTGGTATACCGGCGTCATATTGGCAAATGGGAACGAGACCTGCAGAGAATCCTCAGCGATTAATTTTGCTTAGATTATGTAGCAATGCTAATTAAGTCTGTGTATATCCAGAAATTGGCTTTATATCATATTCAAATTATATTGGACACTGGTAAATGGACGCACCGGTGTGAGTATAAATACCTTCAACTGCGCAGTTTTAATCTCCAGTTAAGCAAAGGATGTGTTCGGAGATTGACATCCGAGTGGCACCTTGGCCTATGGGAATATTAACAAAGTGACCACGTCTGAGTATTGATGGTATAGGTTGACATTGCAAATTTAGATTTTGAATGGCGATTTTTTGCTATTAACTATGTATTCAAAATATTTCTAGGAATATGACAAAAAGAAAACTGACCTAATAATTGTTCCTCAGTCCTCGTAGGCATATATGATCAACTGCCCCGATTTCAGCTTCCCTTCTCATGCGATTTAGATTTTCCGTCAAGAGGTATATCGTGGACAATTTGTATGCATGGCCTTAAATCTATGGCATTACTGTACTCCTAGCTACTTCTAGTTCAGTAATAACAGTTTGGACAATGTTTGTTCTTTCTAGGAAGTCTAAGATATATCTCGGAGGGAAAATATTCGAAGAAGCTATCATGGGCAAGTATCGGAACAGAACCAGTGCCTTTGATGTCACGGTAATGAGCTTCATATATGTATATCACATCGTTCATGTCTGTTGACAATGGTTCACTTTCAACTGTACCAAATGATTCTATCTTAACTGGTTCTGGTAAACCATGATCATTATGTGCCAGACACTTTTAGATAACACATGAAGTGTACAGTATGTTTTATCTTTATCTGTGGTACCCATTACATGTCCAATGTTAAATCTAATGTGCACAACATTGCTAAAGCTTTTGTAGCCGTTGACAACACTTACCAGAAGAAGTACATGTACTGGGTAAATGGAAACTCTTCCAAGACCCCGCTGCTATTTATAACCCCACATTGTTATTTGTTGTCTTTACTTCTTAAGGCGGGCGTCCACCAACCAGAACAAGGCTACGACAATGGCTTCCCGTCAAGGTCCACGATTGGCCTATGATTGGAGGCCTTGTCGTGGTTGGTGGACCCCAGTTCCTGACAAGAGTCTAAAACAAGGCCACAACAAGGCCACGATTGGAAGCTCGTCGGGAGCCACCCAACCAGGCTATGACAACATCTAGCATGTTTGATTTTCCCCACGACTGGACCCTTGTCGTGGAGTGTCATGGCATGTCGGGAGCGTGTCACAGAGGTCTACGATAGGAAGTTTTGGTGGAGCGTGCACTTCCCGACACTCCCCGACAACGCTGTTATAAAGCCCCCCTTCTTACGACAAGACTGCAACAAGCGGCGATTGGAACTTTCTTGTCGACGCTTGTTGTAGCTATCCGTGCACATATGAAGGCATCTCATCACAGTCCTATTATTCTGCAGTTTAACAGGACATATCGTGCTGAGATGAGAGAGGACTTTGACAATGTCTACGCCACATTGAACAACAGCGTTCAGGAGGCCATGGGCCATCAGTTACAGGAGATGCTCATCAGTTGTAGATACGGGCGAGACCATTGTAACGCACAGTAAGTTTCTAAAACATAGATAAATCACCTCCTCACTTGGATATTAACTCGGATTATTAAGCACGAGTTTAATCTGGATTTGCAATATGAATATACATCGGCCCGGTTTCTCAGTTACAAAATGTCTTACGATGAATAGGTTTATAGGTTATAAGTAAGAGTCTCTCATACTTAAAGGCATATTGATACAATTAATTCATAATGGTGCCATCCCATTATTTTCTTATACGGAGAATCCTCAGTTGAAACTGGTTCATTGTGATTTAATGCTAATACCAAATGAAGGAAATACATGTTTTGTCTAGTTTTACCTAAAGCAATGGTACAATACACCTAACCGCTAGAATATAGTTTTCTTCATTTTTTTCCAAAGGATATAACAGTGACCTAATTTCGGGTATTCAAATGTGCAATACTACACATTCATTATATTTTCTTATATTGTGAAACCTGACTTTTTAGAATTTCTAGATAATATTTCTATAAATATATTATTATAACATTAATCTCCTTATACAGAACTAGCCTGGTCCACCCATTCCTTAAGTTCGATATGTGTTCTACCATACTTTGATAGCATCTATTCAAGTTCCAGTAAAATCACATGCAATTTCCGATATGCCTTTAAAACGATTATGTTTCTTTTTATAGGCTTATCGGAAATTGCATGTGATTTAACTTCATTTGAAGCCTCCCGGGTAGATAAATTCTCTGTGTTGTATACAACTATTAGTTTAGCAAAATAGTCACCGTTCGTTTCAGCAGAAAAGTCGTGGTACTATCGTTGCTGTTTCTCTAACGAAAGTGCTTCTTGGCAATTATCCTAAGTGTTTCGTTTTGTAATTATTACAGGAATTTCAGCTTATTGCAGAATTCATATTATGGAAACTGTTATATGATCAACAACGGTATTTATGAGAAGAAGACACTGCAAACACACAAGGCAGGATCTCATAATGGTGAGTTCTGATATGAGCACTTCAGCGAAATTAATTACACCCGCCTCCAATTTATTTAATCTCATACTACACCAAGAAATTGTGTTTTCATGTACCATGATGCTGGGAATAGCACTTGTCTCCCAGACGTATCCTAATTCAAACCAAGGGTGTCTTGTTGACAACAAGAACATGATCAATGTGGTCCCTATTATGTGCTAACGACGTCCTCATAAGGTTTAGCGATTGCCAGTTATTGAGTGCTGTGGGTCAGGATGTGCTGTGGCAGATAATCTGTCCTAGTTTTACATATCCAGGGTCATAGCAAAGTGGTGGTCTGAACCACCCAATCGATGAGGGTTTTATTTGTGTGTATATATAGATAGATACCCCTATATCTCAACTGAGACCAGCCGAGACATTCTATAGATCTTAAAGCAAATGCGATAACAAAAATATGGTGGTCTTTGTGGTGTTTTGTTTTTCTAAACGATCTTTCTTCATGGAAGACAGTCTTATGATACTATAATGATAGATCATCTTACACACATGCTCATACGTATATGATTTTGACTAGATACTCATGCCAATCTGTGATTTTCCTCCACAAGAGTTGTCCTCCATTACGATTGGAGAGGCTTCAACAATCAAATCATTTTTAAATAACGCAATTGCAAGGGGGTAGTTCTCAGTATCCTACATGTATATTATAAACGTATCAATTGATTCACTATCGCTCTATATCTTAAAAACTCGCTCCATATCTTATTTGGCTGAAGCCCTTGGCTATAATCCCACTATGCAGCTCTGAACTCTCCCACACATTAGTCCAATTGACCTCCCCGTAATATAGGTAATATAGCCTAGCCTCCTTTACTAGTCACATTCCGCTAAATGTAAGCTTTTTTTCGTATATTCTTCATTTCGACTGTTGACCAATCTGTTCTGAGGCTGGTATGAGTTCGGCTGCATTGAATTTATTTTTACATTCTTCAACTACTTAGAGTGCAATGGCTATGATTGTCATGTTATATAACTTGAAAATAAGAAACCTACACAAAATTTAAATGAGCTCCATGAGATCCGTACATTCAATGGTTAAGTTTTCCCCTTACAAATTAGTTCGATTTGTTAAGGTAAAGATCACTAGTCCAATTTCCAACTTTGTCCATATCCTTTATCATCCACATCTGTATAGACTGTTTCAACGCAGTGTAACAATAATACTGGTAGATGAGATCTGTTGTATCGTCGCTTCCGTAACAGTGGAAAATGACTGTGGTAGTACAAATGTACATATGTATATTTAGCGTACAATAATTACCTCTATTTGGTCATATAGATAAGAAAATATACCTCTATTATTCCTAGCATGAAATTTTGCAGTCCCCACACCCAGAGGATTTAGAATATAATTATATAACACTGCATCGAGAATCGTATAAATAGACAATACTTCACAAGTTTGGATGGGCCGCAATCGTCATCGAGGCGAAGCCGAGTGACGATTATGGCACAGCCAAACGAGTGGAGTAATGTCTTTTTTATGATTCAAGTGCGGTTCTGGATTTATCTTACCCCTTTCTATGACATTAAATACCATCACAACTTCAGAATATAATTAGCAAATCCACTATGCCACGGCTGTGGCGTAGTATTGTCACTTTACCAGGGTGATCGTTGAGTATATTTACTAATGTTATTCCTATGGTTAAACTTGTACCAGGGGTGAGATAATGAGTATTCTGTCCCACCTCTATCATATTCTTTATCAATGAAAATGAAAATTCTTTTTTCGGGGTAAATCCTTTCTTGACATCATGAATAAAGGATTTCTACTTCATTATATGTTTTCACTGGATATAATGTCAAAATTTATACATTCTATAACCGCTGGCACATCTAAACAATAAACAATTATACAAATAGAAATATTCCACGGAGTTTACTTCACCTCAACTTTATTGGTCTAATTCAAGACCTTCGTAACATACGGGGGAAACAGGGAGGTGTTCTTCTTTCATGGCTTAGTGGAGTTTCCTGAAGGAATAAAACCATGTCTCTATTCCCGACCGTAGTAATATTCAACGTTAACGTGTTTCCCATTCCATGTTCTTTTCTGAAAGGGATGAACCTGGAGTTCTATGTTGAACAAGAAGAATACGTACCATCCATAACCACATCGGTGGGCATGCGCGTTGCCATCCATGGTCACGAGGTCATGCCCTTCCCAGAAGACACCGGTTTGATGATCACCCCAGGATATACAACGTTAATCTCCCTGCGAACGGTAATATCAGATTAGTATTATATACCTATCCCGGAAATCTTATCAACCTCTGCTATAGTTTTGGTACATTATCTATCCCAGCATATACAGTGCCAGAATGGAAAATTCCCAACATACTTTTATTTTGCCTA
Organism: Alentia gelatinosa; assembly: GCA_950022655.1. NCBI lineage: Eukaryota > Metazoa > Annelida > Polychaeta > Phyllodocida > Polynoidae > Alentia > Alentia gelatinosa. The sequence goes on from OX465586.1 coordinate 29,379,118, forward strand.
TAGTCTGGTTCAGCCATCCGAGGACACTCTGGATAATGTTTCGATGCCATCATGTTTTTGTAAGTATTTAATCAATTATTGATATTTCTAGGTATAAAATACAAGTAAAACATGTTTACCGTATTGAGAGATCCTCACGCACCTTGTTTCTTTCAATAAAACTAACAAGCTAGCTCGTGGATTATTTCTATCGAATGAAACGAGGTACGTGAGGACGTCCCAGTAAGGTGAGTCCGTTTTACTAAGGTGTTTTATGGTCTGTTTCCATTGACTGATTATTCACCATTGCTCTCTATTCAGGAACCACAGACCCGCTTTTTCAGCGTGGGTCATATATACTCTGCCTATAGGTTATAGTGGTCACATAGACTATTAGCTTACTGCAAAAAAAATATCCCTTCACTATCTGCATGTGACATTGTGCACTGTGGCACTGTATGACACTGCCATTGGGGAAGCAGAGCGCCAGTGTCTCTTGGTCTTGGAGGCGTGCCCAGCTGACCGTGACCAATATCTAGAGACTGGGAAAACCTCACTGACCTACTGCTACTTGATACATTCGAATTCTAGACAGGCTATTGTAGAAGCATGTTGACTTGATGCGTACATGTGGGTTACAAAGAAAAATGGCCCATAGGCAGGATAATCCCAAACCGTTTAATTGTTATTCTTTATAATTCCATGCTCGTTCATCAATAATGAACATACTATCTGCTCCTTGTTCTGTCCATCGACGCAGGATATATGCGAATGGAAGCAACCCGACGTTTGAAATGGTCACCGATTAATTTGGCAAAAATATGCAATAAGGTCACCATTAACTGACTTGGTCAATGTCTGACAGAATCAAAACGCTTTGAGTTCATTGTTGAGACTCGAGGTCTTAGCCTGAAATACAGTGAAAACAAGGCATCCTCTATTCCCTCGCAGACTATTTGCTAGGAACCATTGACAGTCTTTTCGAATAACCTTAAAAGAGCAGTGCCGTTTTCGTCTGTCATTCGAAATGGGCTTACAGCAAAACGTATTCACCTTGTTAAGAGATATGCTATACCAAGACAAGGTATGACATTTTAGTCCCTATATACTCTCAGGGTCCCCTGGGACGTTAAACCACAACCAAACAAACAAACTCACAATGAGGTTAATGTTTCACTATTATATATCTGAAATGTCGATAATTGTTTAATGCTAACCGGAAATATGATGATGCCAAGCTGCTATTCAGAGTGTGTTGGTAGGGTTGAGGTCACAGCACTACAGATTCAGAGTGTGTGAGTAAATGTGTTTATCCCAGCTTTTTATTCTGAGTATAATGGTATGCCAAGGTTGCTGATACCGTTGCAGAGGTTGGTTTACAAAATGATGATTCTTCTATTTCAGTGTCTCTAAACAAAGTAACAACTACAGGCTAATCAAGGAGTTTATTATGTATCGGCTTTCCAAATGATAACTATGATATTGATTGTAAAAGTAACTTCATTCAATTCATATTATTTATTGATCTTTCGCTTTTAGGGACTGTAAAATGAATGACAAAATGCATTATTTCTAGACAACCATCAAACGTCTTAGACGTCCATATCGGAGTGATTGCTGGGATATTGAGAAGGAGGATGCGGAGGCCATCAGTGTGTACAGTCAGTATTATCCAGTGGACTACTCACAGCATGTAGGTCTATACATCCATCCTTTTTAGAATATGCTTTTTTAAACAGTTTTCCCTTTAACATGTGCCTTTTCCTGACATGTATCCTCCCCATCGTTGAACAATGAGATACGACAAATGAGACTACACAGAGTATTACAATTGAACAATTAGACAATCCAGAGTACTACAAGGGTTTTATACGTCGCTGAACAATTCAATTTTTCATTACCTTTATGACGTGTGCACCTTCCATCGCCGAACAATATGTGACCTTGGCGAATACACTGTCATTAATAGCTTTTCTGATAAATCACAACCTAGATGAATTTCTTTATACTACGTAAGCCATACTCCTATTCCCTATGTTGATCTATAAAGTTTCTCAATACTTTAAACCCATTTCACACCTCTGGGCCCTAACATTCATTTTAACCAGGCGTTCTTCCATGCATGTCTTAAAAGTAAATTCTTTAATCAATCATATTTCCATTGGTTGGTTCTATTTACCCATACCCATCGGTCACAGATGTTGTAAACATATACAATATTACCATAGTTTTTTTATCGGAGTTGACACGTAGTAAAATCCGAGCGACAGCGAGAAGAATGCGTAGTGTCAATTATAAGGAGAATATGGCCACTCAGATCGAAATCATAGTAATGTTGTATTTATTCCTCACCTTTCGGCTAGCTATTAGAACAAAATCTTGTAAACGATTAGAAGTTAGGTGCAAGCGCCATGAATTGATATATAAAATACATTTTTGTGTAGTTTCTAAATTGCCCATGAGGTGGCATAAAAATCCGTATTCTACCCGGTACCGATCTGTAGACTCTGGACATAGGTTTTGTGTAGAGACTATGTATTAGGTGGTAGTGATAATGTAATTACGGGCGAAACCCAACGGGATGCCATTGCACACCGACATGCCTTATGATCGATGCGCTCATTGACGCTCTTTTGCATTGAATTGAAAGCGCAATGGGTGCGTCGGGAGGTCTGGGCCCTGTTTTTTAGTCACGACAATCGTTATTGGCGATATCTTCCAGGCGGCAGTGTGCTAGAGAGCTACGATCGTAGAACCAACGACAAATGGCGTGGGCCTACGACACCTAGAGAGCTCAAATGTATTTTTTAGTCACGACAGTCGGTGCCTAGCCAAGCGGAAAGTGTCGCGAACTATGTCGTAGGTCTAAGACCATTTTGGACATGTCGTAGCAAATACAGAACTTCACTTCCCGTGGGAATTAAGCAATGAAACTTTTACACAAGTAAGGTATATATAGAACCTATAAACGTACCAAATATGAAGAAAATTGGCCACAGGGTTAAGAAGTTATGGCCGTTTGAATTTTGTCATAGCAAATACTGCTGTGGTGGCCAGTGTACGCTTAGCATCAAGTGATCTAATTTATGCGGCTACCTTGACATTGACTGTGCTTACTTCACTCTCACAGCAGAGATTCCGCGCGCTATACCACGAAAGATCTGCTAGGAGAGTGCTTGTACGATATTCGATCGATAGCCCGATGTTTTAAATTCAAAGGCTGCTATCTTCGGAACCGTGAAACCGTTCTTCTTCATATTTGGTACGATTATAGGTTATATGTACCCCTTACTCGTGTTAAAATTTCATTGCTTAATTCCTACGGGAAGTGGTAAAATCCTCTATATACGCGCAGTGAGTTAGACTTGCAGTACTGTCTAAGTTTGATAGAACCTAAGACAATTCTATACTTGTCGTCAGAGCCGACAATTTGAGCTCAGATCGTAGGCTGCAGGCTACGACATCGTCTATAGCATGGCGGCCATTTTGTATAACCAAATAATGTCTTGGTCTCAAGGGACGATCTTAGGCCATCGTGGATCGACGATATCGTAAATAAAAAACAAGGCCCTAAATTCTGCGTCGGCTTTGGTTGGTTGGTTGGTTCCACTGAACCCCTAATTTAGTGTCATACTGTGTCACACTACGACACAGAATGTGTCAACTATCTAATACTACGATGCATGAATTTGATATGTAGCTATGTAATAGCCATGTCGGAGTGTATTGGAAGCAGTTGTTACCTTGCGGCATACCTTCACAGCATACTAATGTACCTTAGTTTCAGTGGGTCTGTACCCTGCATATAGTAGAAGATGTGTTTAGTTTCACGTTTCACGTTATATATATATCTCTCCTAGGCCTGCCAGAAGACTTGTTATCAACGCCATGTCGTGGAGAAGTGTGGCTGTGGCGACCCCACCGTCCCAATGAACGGGAAGGCGTTGAGAAACCAGAACCCAGGCCAGCCTGCTACTACACCCTGTCGTGGTCAGGAACAAGGTAGGAAGGATTACAATTATAAGTGGTATTTTCACTATGTCGAAGGCCAGTCCTCCTCATACTGCGTCTATGTGATGTGGGAACTGCGAACCTCTAAATATGTAGGGGTGAGATTTCTACCTAAATACATCACATAGATTCGAGCACCAACCCTGTGATGTAAAATTATGCAATTGAGAATAGTTGAACCCTGAGGATGTCTGGAAAGGACAAGTACTGGTCAACCGCACGTAACATTAACGAAGCATCCTTTACGCCGTAGCTAGCGCTCATGTTGGTGGATCGACACCCGCGAGTGAATCATGTCAGTGTGACAGTACACGACTCTGCAATAGTGAATGTTGAGACAGAACTACACGTGTGGGTACTCGTGAACGATACCTAACGAGATGAGGATGCTGTTTGCGACAGGAGGGTATGAGGCCGAGATGCCAAAAAATATGTCAATTGTTTTGAGTCAAATATCATTTACGGCCACCCTTAACTTGTTCTGTTCCAATATCTATGATACTTTCTCGTAAATAAACATACAAGCTGATGTAAAGCACCTGCCCCACATAACAGTGTACGGCATAGACTGTCTTACAATAGATGGAATGCGATACGTAAGTACTGAGACTATGTGCTCGGGTGTATGATAAATTGTTAATATGGTTGTTAAAAGCATATGCATAAGGGACATGGTATTTTATATTCATATTTCACAAGAGACAGACATAGCTGAGTCATCTGAGGAGGCAGCATGAGGAAAATCGTTGAACCGCTTCCGCCAACAATAAGCACTAACGCCCCAGATTCCAAGCCCTCGGGGCATCGGTTTTCCATTTTTCAAATGCAGTTTAAGTTGATAAATTCTTTACAACATTAAGAACGTTTTTCATACAAGATGTTAAAACTTCTGTGATCCGATTTTGTCTTAATTGTAATAACCATAATCAATTATTCTTAATCATTTACAAGAGCGCGACAATGCAGGGATCGGGTTAGGGATGCACATCTTTGCTGTTATCTTATATTTCAAACTACTTAGAATTCAAGGTATGGCGTGTGGGAGGGGTGGGGATTCTATAACTTCCCAGGCTTAGATTAGAACCGCGTAGTAATAGTTCGTACGTCTTTGGTTTCGTCAGCTGTCTATTTTCACGAAGTTCTCTCTAGGATGGAATACCAAATGAGGTGACCTTTGCTTTGCAAATAGAGTTCGGCTAGAGGCAATAGCGAGGTAGTGTAGATGACAGACAGCATGTACCAGCCCTAGCGTAAACATCGATATATACCAATGCGGACGTACGGGCTTTAGACCTGGCGATTATTCCAACGATTATCGCATTTAACACCACTCACTATCAATTGGCTCTATTGGTCAAATAATGGTCTGGTGGAAATGGAGATAAATATCACAGGCCAACGATTTCTGTCACAAACAATATGCAATCCAGCCCCACCAATCAACTTTCTGGCTCACCTATAAAATGCCTCCGGGTAAAAATAATCGGTGGTGGCATGAAATTTCAAAACCACGTATCTGAAAGTGCCTATTACAAAGGGACAGAGGTGGAAAGGAGTATATGTTTCAGGGTCACCAATTATGGACAGGGATGTATTCTCAAGGAAAACTACCCACCGACTTTTGTACAGTGCCTAAGTTATTGGTGCCTATTTTGTTCGCAGGTGGAAAGCCTGCAATTTCCAATTGCCGATAAAATCCTACTGATTATTTGTACGTTCTACAAAGGTTGGTCGGTAGTTCTCCTTGAGAATATATCAGGGCCTAATGATTGGTGACCCAAAGAGCATAATCATGTAGCTGGGTACCATTTCGATATTTTAAGGCATATGGCAATATGAGAGGAGGTTTTCATCGGGCGTCAAAATATGTGGTAAAATTGCACTATGTGCTTGTACGATAATTACCAAGGTATTCGTAGTTAATATGTGTGAGTTACAACATATTAACGAAGTTAAGAGACGATGATAGGATATCGCAGTGGTTGAAAGGTATAAGAACCACAGGTGCTCCCTATAAGGAGAGTGGTTGAGCATGAGGTGTTCTGACGTGTGAAACGGAAGAGTACATACCTCATTATCCTACCCCTAATAAAAAACTCCATAGGCTTAACATTGGGTCACTGTATTCCGTCTGGAGTTCAGAATAATGAAAAATATCGCTCTAGTGGGATACACTTGACAAATGACGTAATTCTAAACCAAACTAGAGTTAGTCATGTTATTGTTCATCGCACTCCGGCAAGATCGGGTATTACTTCTCTCGGCTTCGCCTTGCGCAGCAATACATGATCTTGCCGTTGTGCGATAAACAACAACATGACTAACTCTTGTTTGGTTTCTCCATAGTACTGCCTGCACTGAGCGGCAGACAGTAGGAAGATAACATCTGGATGAGGTACAGATGAGTGCTGCTCGCTGCTTTGCAATGATTAGTCTGCTCAGTGGGTGCCGGAGGCCTCAGTCTACCTGGAGTGACTGCGAGAATATATTTCTACTCCATGAGTGCCTAGAAATCCGACATTCATGAAACGAGCTCTTATAGGGAGACCACACAGAATGAACATTCCATGATTCAGAACACTTTGTGAACAAGGAAAGGGATCATATTGGACTGAACTGATAGTAAGGAGGAACTGTGAAAAGAGACCTGAATGATTGGCTCACATATCAGATTGGTTAAAATGATGGAAAGATAGATTGGTTAAAATGATGGAAAGATAAAATGAGAGTGTAATGGAAGTATTATTAAAGTTTAAGTGATTATGAGGTACAATGAAACGATAGACAGATGTGATGGTTTATGTCTGTTGGAATTGGAATATTGGGATGATGTAACTGATGTGTGAACAGAAAGGAAAAAACATAGAGAGTATGACTATCATGTAGGTTTATTACTGTAGACAGTTTGTACTTGTGATTATGCTGAATTAAGTAACTATATAATCTTCGCTTTGTGCTGATTGACTTAGTTCATTCAAATGTGTGTTAAAGTGCATCTATGGCTGATTCACAGCAAGCAGTTCTGCGATAATATAACAAGAATTACAGCATTTCACTGAGAAATTTAGGATCTTCATACGATTCACCTAAGAGCAGTTCTCAGGTCTTATGTAACATCTTTTAAGGCCCCACAACAGTACAAAATTGCTGATCAGATATCCCTCTATTTGCTGCATTGGGATATATCTGATCGACAATTTTACCACATATCTTTAACGCATAAAGTGAGTAAGCTAGTTCTGATATGATTTTGAGGTCCGATGCTTTAACTTATTGATATTACATTGATGTATATTTCCATGCTTTATGTTAACCTAATATTCAACATATTTTTATTCTGACCCTTTCTCATATTTCATTGTACAGAGACGTGTGAGGAACATATCAAGGATATTGCAAACACGATTGGGCTCCAATGTAACTGCTCTGTAACCTGCATGTTAGTACTATGGACCTTTTAGATGTGATTTCTATTTTACATATGATTTTACTTGAACGATTTGGCAGACAAATGTCATTGGTCTTCCACCGTCCTAGAAAATAATCCAATATCTTTTCAAACGTTTTATGGTTCCCGTACCATATGTTATTTAACATCTATAACGAAAAGAAAATATGATCAAACGAGATGATATAATATTACACATTATGAATATTAGCTAAGCATGTCAAAGTAAGTAATTGGAAATATTCAAACAATCACTTCTGTGTAGATGGTATTGTAACCTATTTATCATGCGATTCATCTGTTTTTATCTTAATAAGAAAATCCTTTTTTAAGGTCAGTAAGTTACAGTCCTACCGTAACTCTCGCCCGATGGCCAAATGAAATTATAGGGGTGAGTACTTTATCTTTTTCAAGCTTTTGTCATAACTTTGATGCCTGACTCCTCATTTTTTAGTATCGTAGTGAACACCTTTATACTTTATGGAAAATTATACAAATATCAACCTCGCAAAAACCATGATTCATAAAAGTGATAAAATATTTTAATCAGATGACACCAGATTGTTCTATATAAGAACATACAACTCCAGTGGGTTTTGGCTAAAAAGATAATGTCTTCAAGTTAAGGAACCGTTCCTACTTTGATTCCAGGAAGAGTATGCCGAGGCTCTGAAAGAGCGATACCCCCGAAAAGGAAAAAACACCACTAATAATGATCCAAGGTGAGATATCGCTAGATTCATGACGACAGTCAACCTTTCCTAAATGTGGCGTTTCCACCTGGTGACGAAAACGCTATTGGTTATGTGCACCCTGTACAGAAATCGGTCGGAAGTCCTAATTAAGGAATTATCTCTGCCAATAATCGTTGACCCCAAAGTACACATGTGGTGACCGTGTATTTGTTCCATGTCACAACGATTATTCAATATATTTAGGACCTGATACCCCTGAATATTACCCCTCCCCCTCCCCATACTACAGAAAAATATATATATTTCCCATGAACAAATGTGTGGTGTGTCCTACATGGACAATTAGAGTTAAGATGAACAAAAATTGTTGGTTAGAGAAAGCCCCCTCGTTTTCATGGGAAGTAGTTTATCAAGGCCTGTTGATGTGGAAATAATTTCAAAATCTTGATTTCCCACGTCTGATTTTCTGAAGATGAGGGAATTCTGACTGCCAAACCAACCTAAGTGACCCAAAATCTGCCAATCGTTCAGAAACCCCCAGCACACCTACGGCCATAATTCCAACTGTTCTATTTAGGAACATACTTGGATTCGTTGATGAAATAGTTTATTAAAGCTTGGTGTGGTGAAGATAATTTCAAAATCTTGATTTCCCATGTCTGATTATCTGAAAATGAGGGAATTCTGTCTGCGGTCCCTAAGTCACACAAAATATATTCATGCATACACCCCAAGCACACTTAGAGCAATAAGTTTTACTGCAAGTCAGAGACTATGTTCCTTGTGGAAGGAGCATGTCTGAGACAATGTACTGGGTGTGTCTTTCCATATGAATCAGATCCGTCATTTTCTTTCAAGAATAGGAAAGCTCAATTTCAGTATTCTACCCCGAGATAGATGGACAATGGGAAAATTATCAGAGACTTGGGAAAAGAAGTAAAGAAAACCAGTCTAAAGTACATGAGTCTCTCCATGTGAATCCTGCTTTACTGAAAACATTTGAACAAACATTATTAGAAAGCAGCAGCTTCGCTAAGCCACAGTGTGAAAGTGGTGCCTTGTGGAACTTTGTATGAGACTGCCATGTGACCTTGTGCAGTGCAGCTCTACTGTAACAGCATCTATACCCAGTTCAATGGTCAATGTCAGGTGATCGATTCTACTGATTTGATGCCTCTATTGTCTCAAAGTAGCATGCCATTAAGATAGGTCTCCAAGCAGCAGGTACCTAAGCTCCAATGCCAACATGTCCTGACAGGCTAAGAGTCCACTTCCTCGATGGTGGACATCTAATCCTATAAAGTTATATTGTTCTATGCTAACCAGTTTGTAGTATTTGCTCTTAAACAATCACTAGTAGTCCACATTTCTCAAGGCCAGGATAGCTGTGTGTTACAGGATTTGATTATAAAAGTCTAATATTGCATGCTAAAATTCACCTGGCTTTATTTGCTTAGAATTACTATATTAGGTCATAAATCACAGAAAGTGAGTTTTTGGCATTTTTGGACTTCCGCCGGCCAGCATTCTTAGGATATCCATTTTTTATGATTTTTTCTTTCTCATATCATCGAAGTCGATGAGTTCCTGATGTTACATATAGGTTTTGATGGTCAAATATCCATATTTAAGGTTCAAGGGGCCTAATATAGGCTAAAAATGACCTAGAAATGACAAAAAAATGAATAAAAGTGACATAATTAATAGAATTCGATAGAAATGGCACTAGATAAATGTGTTTTCCTATTTACCGCCTATAGTGTGAGGTCTCACGGTCAATTTGGCCAAATATTGTCTCAGTGGAATTTTTTTTCCTACATTTTTGAGGAAATTCAAATTTTGTAAACTGGTATGTCCGGGCGATAATTCAGCAGCATATTACCCCCTCCCTTATCCCCCATAATGTATTTCGCTTCAAATTTGCCACTAAGAGTTAGACATAGGTGGTAGTATATGTGTAGTAAAAAAAAAGTGGAATTCCTCTGCAACCTTTTTCCTGAGGGTCTTATAAGTGATTTCCATGAAAAATGACCAAATTTCTTGTCCGGACATACAATTTAGATTAATGCCCATTGTGTCTGCTATTGTTGTATTTAACTATCCTAACTGTGTTAGGTCATCACCCCCACATGTACTTAACTGCCAAATATGTAGTTCATTTACTTCTCGGTCATACTGCAGAACAGCAGGTGGGAATAACCTTTATGTCCGGGCGAGTCAATGTCCGGGCGAGTGACACCTGAATAATGTTTTTCAGATAGCGACGTTTTTATTAGTTGTGATAGAAAAATATTGACCGTTTTGGCCACCGATAGGACCAGTAGGAGTAACTACTACATTGTCCCTCCACTATACTGCCCCTCCACCATACTGTCCCTCTACTATACGGCCCCTCTACTATACTGATCCTCTAACATACTGTAATGAATGTATCCGACTCCCTCTCCGATGGATCCGGGGGTATGGTCTCTCCGGTCATTCCGGGGATGTGCAGTCTCAGGCTTTCTCGGGAGACGTGCAGGACACAGACGTGTGGAGCATAGGCGTGCAGGGCATAGGCGTGCGGAGCATAGGCGTGCGGAGCATAGGCGTGCAGGGCATAGGCGTGCGGAGCATAGGCGTGCAGGGCATAGGCGTGCGGAGCATAGGCGTGCGGAGCATAGGCATGCGGAGCATAGGCGTGCAGGACACAGATCTGCAGGACACAGATGTGCGGAGCATAGGCGTGCAGGGCATAGGCGTGCAGGGCATAGGCGTGCAGGGCATAGGCGTGCAGGGCATAGGCGTGCAGGGCATAGGCGTGCAGGGCATAAGGCAGGGACTGGTGCAGAGGAGAGGAGACTGGTGCAGAGGAGCAAGCCACCAGGGCGGGAGGCGACGATTGGGGTGAGCGGGAGCACCCAGAAGATTGGGGTGAGGACGAGCCCCCCCCCCCCCCCCCCCCCAGAAGGCAGAAGCACCCAGGGTGAGGTTGGAGTAACGAAGAAGGGGAGAGCGGGGAGAGGCGGTAGTGCCCACCAGAGAAGACGGGAGGTAGGCCGACCAGGGGCCACTCCCAGAAGACCCTCGTCGATTGCAACGTTTAAGAGTTAAAGTAATTTGTAATTTTAGGAACTTCAAAGGAGGCATAGCCTATTTTCGTGAGGGGAGAGTGTAATGAATGTATCCGACTCCCTCTCCGATGGATCCGGGGGTATGGTCTCTCCGGTCATTCCGGGGATGTGCAGTCTCAGGCTTTCTCGGGAGAGCGTGAGACCAAGAGGGATGACGTCACATGGACCACTATAAATACGAACAGTCTTCCCGCAGTCGGCAGACTTGGTGTACCAGCCCTTGAGGCGAGGTTGCCACTCTGAGCACTGAGCACTCTCTACCTGTTGTAATGTAGACCAGCTTGGACTATTGCCTGTTCATGACTGTTGAATGTAACTGTTTATTGTTACAATATAACCAGTTGAACGCTTGTGCACTCTAATTCTCGGTGTTGTTGTCATTCCGATACACGATCGTTACAATACTGACCCTTTACCATACTGCCCCTCCACCATACTGCCCCTCAACATAACTTCCCCTCTACTTTACTACCCCTCCACCATACTGCCCCTCTACCATACTGCCCCTCCACCATACTGCACCTCAACATAACTTCCCCTCTACTATACTGCCCCTCCACCATACTGCCCCTCTACCATACTGCCCCTCCACCATACTGCCCTTTCACCATACTATCCCTCTACTATACTGTCCCTCCACCATACTGCCCCTCCACCATACTGCCCTTTCACCATACTGCCCCTCTACTATACTGTCCCTCCACCATATTGCCCTTTTACCATACTGCTCCCCCACCATACTGCCCCTCCGCCATAATACTGTCCCTCACCAATGCTGCCCCTTTAACATGCTGCCCCTCTATAATGCTGTCCCTCCACCATACTGTCCCTCTAAATTACTGTCCCTCCACCATACTGCCCCTTTACCATACTGCTCCTCCACCATACTGCCCCTCAACATAACTTCCCCTCTACTATACTGCCCCTCCACCATACTGCCCCTCTACCATACTGCCCCTCCTCCATACTGCCCTTTCACCATACTGCCCCTCTACTAACATGCTGCCCCTCTACAATGCTGTCCCTCCACCATACTGTCCCTCTAAATTACTGTCCCTCCACCATACTGCTCCTCCACCATACTACCCCTCTACCATACTGCCCCTCCACCATACTGCCCTTTCACCATACTACCCCTCTACTATACTGTCCGTCCACGATACTGCCCTTTTACCATACTGCCCCTCTACTATACTGTCCCTCCACCATACTGCCCCTTTACCATACTGCCCCTCTACTATACTGCGCCTCAACATAACTTCCCCTCCACTATACTGCCCGTCCACCATACTACCCCTCTACCATACTGCCCCTCCACTATATTGCCCCTCCACCATACTGCCCTTTCACCATACTGCCCCTCTACTATACTGTCCCTCCACCATGATACTGCCCCTCACAAATGCTGCCCCTTTAACATGCTGCCCCTGTACAATGCTGTCCCTCCAGCATACTGTCCCTCTAAAATACTGCCCCTCCACCATACTTCCCCTCTACTATAATGACCTTATGAGGGTCAGTATGGTTTGGGTCAGTATAGTTGAGGGTCAGTAACATGAGAGTCAGTATGGTTTGAGAGGGAGTATTGCTGAGGGACAGTATGATGGTTGAGGGGCAGTATGGGTGAGAGGCAGTACAGTTGAGGGGCAGTATGGGTGAGGGGCAGTATGGGTGAGGAGCAGTATTGTAGAGGGGCAGTATGGTAAAGGGGCAGTATTGTGGAGGAGCAGTATTGAGGATGGACAGTATGGTGGAGGGACAGTATTGTAAGGGGGCAGTATAGTGGAGGGTCAGTATGGCACAGTTCAGGGGCATTATGGGTGAGGGGCAGTATGGGTGAGGGGCTGTATTGTAGAGGGACAATATGGTAAAGGGGCAGTATGGTGGAGGGGCAGTATTGTATATGGGCAGTATGGTGGAGGGACAGTATTGTAAGGGGGCAGTATAGTGGAGGGTCAGTATGGTACAGGGGCAGTATGTTAGAGGGGCAGTTTGGTGGAGGGGCAGTATGACAGAGGGACATTATAGTAGAGGGGAAGTATGGTGGAGGGGCAGTATTATAGAGGGACAGTATGGTGGAGGGACAGTATTGTAGAGGGGCAGTATGTTAAAGGGGCAGCATCGGTGAGGGACAGTATCATTTAGGGGCAGTATGCTGAAGGGCAGTATGGTTGAGGGGCAGTATGGTGGAGGGGCAGTGTGATGCAGGGGCAAAATTATTCAGGAGCAATTTTGGTGAGGGGCAGTATGGTTGTGATACTGCTGTGATACTGTTGTGAGATTGGGATTGATGTATATAAACGGAAAATGTCCGTCCGAGTGACATTTCACATAATTACAAGGTCTTTTCAATGGGACTTCTCAGGTTTTCACAGATTTCTGCCCCACTAAAGCTATATACCGCCTCAAAGTGTGTCCCTAGGGATTTTATATTGTCAAATATAACAAGCCACATAACAGTAAACTTATTTTGAACCACTCCCTTAACCCCTATTGGCCTAAATGGTATATAAACGGAAAATTGTCCGTCTGAGTTACATTTCACATAATGACAAGGTCATTTCAATGGGATTTCCCAGGTTTATACAGATTTTTGCCTCACTAAAGCTATATACCACCTTAAACTACGTCCCCTTGGGATTGTCTTCCATATAATTGATAGTGCCCACCGAACTCTGTACTCCTGTTAACCTTAATGACAAGTAATGTATATTTAGTGATCTAGAATTAAGTTAAAATACTTGCCATACCCCTGTATGAAACAACCCAGTGCGAAGGAACAGACCCATTAATACTTACCAGAACACCCAAAACTTAGCCCCTAGACACACTTCAACAAGAAAAATATAGAAATGGGCACCAAACTCACATTACAATTTGTATGGCTGCCCCTAACCAGGAATACACCCAAATGTCACTCGCCCGGATATCGTTTACAGGGTGTATAGGTTCCATGAGTTGCCATAGCAACGGTTTTCATATTTAACTTATAGCACTTCATGAGCAGGTGACCCAATACCTATACATTACCCACAATACGGAACTTTAAGATACTCCAAGGTTTGTTCACTGACCCCCAATTTCACCCCATAGCCCCATATGCACACTTTCTGTGATTTATGACCATATGTGTACAGTATATGGGAAAGAATCGATTTAAGGCTATTGACTAGGAGGTGGGGGATGTATATTCTAAGGGGTACTTTATTCTGAGGTATTTGCTTGGGGGTGTTTTATTTTTATGTATTCCCGAGGGGGGGGGGACTTAATTTTTAGGTATTTGTCTGAGGGGTGGGGGTCGGGGCATTTCAATTGGAGGTATTCCCAAGGGGGGGGGGGGGCTTCATTTTGCAGGATTTGCTTAACAAAACCCACACACACCCATGAAATGAATAATAAACGCTCCCTAACGAGTTGATATCAACCTTGAAATTCGATATAAATAGATGAAGGTGCAGTATCATAGATCTTCTCTTTTCTGCTGATGTGATATAAGTTTACAATACGAAATACATGAGGTGAACACGATGTGTTTTTTATCTCTTTCCAACAGGTTAAATATAGCACGAGTGCAAATATACTTTGACCAGCTTATCCAGAATAAGGTTGAAGAGCAGCCGTCATATGGGGTAGGTTACATGGCTTTATCATTCTTACGATATTAAGTAGGTGATACTTGTGTAAAATCTAGTACAATAGAACTCACATGGTATGGCCATGTTTGTGTTGGTATATAGTATCATTATATAGTATTTACAATAAACGCATTTTGTACAGGAATAATCTAGATGCAACCAAAGAGTTACTAACTTAAATTCGACTAAAAGATATATATATCTACATCCCCTAGATAATTACCCTTTTCTTTAGGATGCATAAGCCTAATTCATTTGTTTGATAATGCATCTTATGTTTCCAGTTGACGAACCTGTACTCTGATCTGGGCGGTAACATCGGCTTCTACCTTGGTCTTTCCATTGTGGGCATGTTTGAGTTTTTCGAGCTCATCCTTGATCTCGTGGGGTCCTGCTGTTCTATGCTTCGTAGAAATATGAGAGGTGAAAATAGACGCCAGGCAACCACACAGAAGAGGAGGGACCACAAGGACGGCAAGGAGAAGAGTGCAGTGTAGCGTTCTGAAGTACATTCATAAACTTGTCAGATTAATTTACTAATAAGTAGGCAAAAGTCAACACGCGTGTGCGCAATGGGTGTGGATTGTGTGAAAGCAGTATTACGGAAGATATGCAAATGGTGATTGTTGTTTTCTTTCACTGACAGCGCGATAGATATATATACACAATATTGACTGGTTTCAGATACAAGCGGCAGTATGCTCCGAGGAGTTGACGTGTAGTAATATCCGAGCGTTTGCGAGGATATTGCGCAGAGTCAACTCCGGGGAGCATACAGCCGCTTTTATCTGAAACCAGTCTATATTGTATTTATTATCCACCTTTTCTGGGCAAGTGGCATGTCGATATCAGTTCATTATAGTTATGTACTATTTTCCTGTACGCACTACTTTTCCGTATGTGCCACCCGGAGCATACAGCATATCCGTTTGCGCCGGGTATGTCCATACCAACTCCCTATGTGTTTTCTATGGACACTTTGTATTAGGTGGATAATGATATGTAATTATGCCACCTACTAAATGTAAGTATCCTTTTCACATAAAAGGAGTTCCTGTAAATCATACACAACCATTAACCTAAACCATACCGTTATTTGAACTAGTTGTGTAAGGAAAGAAATTGACGTGTTTATAGCTTTTTAACACACCACTTCTTGGCCGGTACTCGCTCTCTAAAAGGCCCTGGCAGCAATATTTAGGTGACTTCGGTGTGACCCCATTTCAAATGATTTTTTTATCTGAAAATTATATACATTGATGTTATTGTATATCTAATTCAGATAAGTAAGCCTTCTCTTCTCTATAATGACGAAAAGAAAAATATTCGCCCAAATGACAATATCAAAATATTGAATCATTTAATTCCCTCTCAATCCTTCTTAACCCAATTTCTGCCCACCATGACGTTGCATTGACGTAACGTTAATATTACAAAGAGGGGCTCTTTGCTAGTTTGTTTACATTATAAACAAAAAATATTGATTTCTACTTAGAGTACAACAAAAAGTAAAGTATAAAAATGATCGTTATAACATTTTCTACTGCATTTGGGTTACATATTGCTCCCGCGTGAAATTCTATGGACTTTTCACTTATCTCCTACAAATCTGCATCTTGTCTAGTCTCCGTTAAGGGCACTTTTGTATGCCAACTCAAGAACAAGTCCACATATATATATGGTTGCATGGCCTTTAGTTAGTCAATTTTAGGAATATTCTTCTGGTGAAAGCTCGGATATCATCATATTTGTAAACACAGGAAATAAAACGGTTTGTAGTGCTGAGTGCAGGCACACCTGAAGGTTTTGGTTTGGGTGGCAGTTTAATTAATTGTTGCCAAAACATAGGCAGTAAATCCAAGTGTGTGAAGTATAATTTCAGATATGGTTACTCTATTCGAATCTAATGACAGAATGAATCCATTTTGCAAAATATGTCAAACCTGTTTATTGTACCTCTGTACTATACGTCTCTTACTATTCCCCGTATTCCCTTTAAATTACAGATACATGCACTGCCATTTAATTCTTCAGTTGTGATCTCACATTGACATCCATTTATACACCACTTAAAGCCTGATTTATTTATTTTTTTAATGAGTAAAACCTTTTATTTTTACTAGGTATATGTATATACGCATGGCTTTACAAATTACAACTTGTTTCTAATACAAAGGCCTGATATATCAACGAACGTAAACCTTCACTTGTTTTAAAAGTTTTATCAATGCGGCATTTTACACTGCATGTTCTTTATTAGTTAACCATTCATATAGCTAGACCCATGACCTTTCTGTAAATACATCAAACATATATGACATAATAATGAAGAAGCAATTCTGTGCATTTGCTGTATTGATCAGTTGATCTAAACCTGGCTTTATTTATGGATTTAACCTTTGTGTAAAGAAGAGTATATCATTATAAAAAGAGAAAGTCTTGGTACCCAACACCAATTGGGTATGTTTTTACACTACTCGTAGGAGCGTAGGGTACGGGTGTTAAGTCAATGTAAAAATATACCAGGGTGGGATAAGGGTAATTACAGTAAAACCTCGCTTAAGCTGTGGAACACCCCACCTAAGTACGGGGCCACTGCATTAATGGAGAAAAAATTTGCTCAGACCGACGATTTCTGACAATTGCATTTATTATCCTGTGATGAGCCTGTGATTTTGAGCACTCGTTTTCTAGATGGGCGTGGGAACAAGGTTCTTGTATATATATATATATATATTATATATATATATATATATATATATATATATATATATATATATATATATATATATATATATATATATATATATATATATATATATACCAAAAGGGCCTTCTGTTGAGAGTTGCAATCCGTATATTCAAACCTGGGATAATTTCCTTGATGGAAAAGCATAATACCACTTCCATGTTACTCGCCACCGAATGTTCCAATTACATTTGTATAAATCTAGAATCTGCAATCGTAATTGCTGAATAAACAATTCAATCTTAGGTTTTAAGACTTTGTTTATTATGCTAACTCATTAAAGAGATGGTATCTTGGTGTTTTTCCTCATCAGACGATGATCCAGCTTCCACCTACAAATTGTGAACACTATGGTATTTAGATCCGACCATTGTGGCATTTAGATCCGCCAGCCGATTATGTGACACTTTTGGTGCATTGATCATCAGATCCTGTGGAAATAAAAAGGGTCAGATTTTTTTTTCTGACATAAGATAATCTTGGACCAACGACCGACTTTTTGTACCAGCGACAAAATGTCTCTGCATTCAGTTAATCTGTGGCGGAATGAAATCAAGCGTCGAAAATCGGTCAGTGACTACCAGAATACTCATAGCATTCTTCCAGACCACCAACAATTATGTGCACCCTTAATTTCTCAAGCAAAAACCACCAACTGACTTTCTTTTATAGTGTGCATATAATCAATGGCCTTTTCATGGACAGGCGGAATAGACAAATATGACAGTTGAATTTATCCTGTTCTGGTCTGAGGAAAGTGGTGTTTCCACCTGCTGATGAAAGGCTACCGATTAAATCCACCCTGTACCAAAGTTGGTCAGTGGTTCTACTTTAAGTATTATTGGGGCCCAAAATCCCTTACCCTAAAAAACGTCATACACTTTTTTTAACCTGAAAACCTAGGTTCTAGGCACACAGGTTATTAATCACTGATCAATTCAATTTGGAGACATTTCGTCAATGGCAAAAAAGTCGGTCGGTGGTGCTATATAAAGTAATATTGAAAGAGGAAATCAAGTTGAATGACGTTAAACGATATGTGTTGCGTAATCGGTCGGTGGTCTTCATTGCTATAGTCGGTGTCCACTCTCGGTAGTTGGAAATGTCGCATGTTTGAATGTGCTTGTTGCACATACATCTTTAACGTAAAAATATGGGATCCGACGGGAATATGTGAGATATCTATATGGAAATACATCAGTTGTGACACATGAATTCCTTTTTGAAACACTTTATTGAACCAATTCGTAAAATACTCGTATACATACAGCCTGTGATGTTTGGAGGCGCATTTTGCATTCTGTATTTCTAGGCTAGTGCTGAGATTGGAGGAAGCTTGCCGAAGATGGGCTCTAGTGTGTACACAGTGGTATAAACACGCAGTCTTAGATCACCATTGGCCAGGTCCTGCACCAGATCACTGGATGGGTTCTGCAGTGTACCCTACAGAGGGAGAATATGAAGTCGGATTAGTAATAACACAAGATATTACACATTCATTCGTAGTATGGTTTATCTGTGTCATCACAAACAAAAAGCGTTCAATTCAGGGATATGAGTTGGGATCAGGCAAAGAATGTGAAAATATTTCTATTGTGGAATTGTCTGCCTCTGAGAGACTGGGAAAACGTAACAATATTGGTCATGATATATAGGGTTAAGTGTATATGGAGAGGTTAAAACCAGTCATATCATCTTTCTTTTATTCAGGAAAAATGATCTTATAAACTGGAAATAAAAACAAGAATCTTCTTTGGAAAAGTGGAAAACTTCCATCCCTATAGAATGGGTTTGTTTGACATGGTAACGATTTAAAGTCTTTGGAATAGGATATTTGATCTAAATCAATCTCAATATAGGATTTTTTAAACATCATAGAAATCCAGATGACTGTATAAGCAATTCAACTATATGTAATAAATAAAGGTAGCGAATGTGAAAAGAAACAACACAGAAAGTAAATCAAATACATGTAGCCAAATGTAGCCAAATGCAGATACTAGAATTTTCATTGTTGGATTATTCACCTGTAAAATGCATCCAAATTGATGATTAATAAAGAAGAACAAAACTCGTTAAAAAAAATACATTCTTCTTTTTTAAACATACACAGAAGTTTCATTCCTTACTTTTATAGAGATTCAAACTCGGTATTTGAAATTGGAGTTAGGTTTGTCATACCTGGAACACCTGAACATTATCTTCCAATGTGGAGGCCTGGAATGGACCTTGGTGAAGAAGGGTGTCTTCAGCATACACAGACGTCACCGCCTCCCCACCCTTCACGTCCCGGAGCGTAATCCTAAATGAGAAAACAATTACTGGTTTTTGTTAAGTTATTGGCCACTCATGCTCCACCTTTTATTGAGTAGATCACACAGCGAGAAGACTGCCAATGGAAGGCAAAGAGCAGGAGCCGCCCGATGACCCGGTACCTCAGCAAACTCCAGCAACCGCTCAGCAACCTAGAGGCGACGTGCCAACAAACACCAACAGGGACCTGTTTCACTGGTTTCGTGACATGTCTGTGACACCATACAGACATTGGGGCTGTCTAGTTTCGTGACAACACAAGTAACTGCCCTTAGGTAAAGACAGACCCCAAACATAAGAATTAGACAAATCTACACATCATGGACCTGTTTCACTAGTTTCTTGACAAAGATGTTAGACAGACATGAAAAGCAGCACCAACAGTGCAAGCAAGAACGGACAAAACGAAGTCTAATGTCTAGTTCTTATGAAACCGGACACACCATCTGGACGCAATCTAGACATGTCACGAAACTAGTGAAACAGGTCCCAGGTAACCAAGGCCCGACGCCTGCTGGAACCTATGGTAAGCTGTTCCACCAAGCAGTTCCTCACCAGATCTAAACCAGGCCTGATCGCAAACGCTGCGTGGTTGGTGTACAACGATTCCGCCTGGTTGGTGGAATACATGCTTTAGTCTTAACCCGCCCAATTAGTCATAATCTGGAAATCCTGAAATTCAGACAGGAAGCCCATTTAATAAGCATGTGTAGGTTTGAAGAAAAATGGGAGGCTATTGTCTGATTGTTTTCTGTGCTTCCTGTTGCTCACCCAGCATCGCATGGTACTGGCTTTGATGGGAGAATAAATAAACTAATTCGAAAAGATATACCACCAAGCCGCTCCTCTCGCCATTCTGTTTCAGCTATAGACCCCTATGGTCTGCAGAATACCTGCTACCCACCATCCATGGCAGCCACTGCTTTTTATTGTAAATATCTTGACAATATATTGTAAATCCTACTTTTACTATATGGAAGCGATAAATAAAAACATCTTAAAATTGCCTTTTTTCCAATTGAGTGTTGCCTCAATTAACTGCATACCATAACATCGATTAAAACTCGAGCAGCGGTGTCCCTTCATATTTGTCTCAGATAACCAATTTGAGAAGAACAAGGCGAGTACTATATTACAATCCTAAACAACTTGGCAACACGAGCCAATGTAATCACCTGTAGGTACAAAAATGGCTCCAGTCTGAAGTGTAATAAAGTTAGGAAACTATAAATTGGAAGGTTCAAGAAAAGCCTTGTTGCAGAATTAAATGAAGGATCTAAATACCCCCTCCAGATATGCTATCCATATGATATTATCTTGTGTGGTCATCTTCCCTTCATCGAATCAATGTTTATAAGTTAAGTATTAGATCCAAAACCATCGCCTTGTGAGATCACTTAGCACCAAAGTAAATACCCAAACCTTCCTATTCATCGAGTGTACTTTAGATTTTAGCTCAATTTGTTTACATGTAAAGAACATTATTGATTACTATAAGACAAACTAGCATTATATAGTAGGTTTTTATGATAGCGAGAGTCATTGTGTGTGTTAACATTGTGCTTTTCTAAATGTGCTGAGCCAATTTTCGAACGCTGACCGCTGATTGACAAGCTCCTTTTTGCCGTCATAAATGAAAACTACCCAACGCCCGCTGAGTAGATTTTACGTTTATACACTACTTAATGGATAGTTGTATTTATAAAAATATGAATTCCCTGGGTGTATAAATACCAGGGGATAAAACTCTGGGGCCATCGGAAGATAGGGCTGATAGATAACCCTAGGTGCATTACTCAAGTATAAATGAAAAGCTAAAATAGATTTGTTATTCTAATCCCGGTTAAATGAGATTAGCAGTGAGGGCTCGTACCTGTACGTCAACGTGTTAGATTCCAGCCGGAAGGTGGCGTAGCCATTTGTCTCCATCCTCTTCTGATAACGGTTAAGTTCCCCGCCTCCAAAGGTTAACGTTTTACTGAAGCCTGAGGTGGAGAATGTAATGTAACACGCAGTAATCATTCTCACCATCACAGATCGTATTACATGATTACCATTTTTAAAGTCACATTCAATGTTCTCCGATTCTCGGCCAAATTTCGATATGAATTGACTATATAAAAAATTGTTTCTCAACAATTTGGCTCAAATTATCTTTAGACAAGTTCGTATGGTTTTCTTTTACCAATTACGTTGTTTTTTTCTTCGATTCAAATTTCACATAGTTCATGTTGGAAATTATGCTAAGCAGCGATGCTTATTTAGAAGTGATATCAAGTCCTGAACTTTTGTGTTGTATAGATCTGCAAGTTCAGTTACTCACATGTAGTGCCTGCAGTATTACATTCCTTGCGGGCAGAGAGCTGAAATGTGAAATGTGAAATGAAATGTACGAAGTAATTCCAGCACGTGACTAGGTACAATTTTATCATTTTAAAATATATGATAACATTTATAATAATACAAACATATGCTGACTATCTTCGTGCGTCAGAATACTGAGAACGACACGTGATAAAGAGTAACTCAGCTCCAAACGTTGGTTCAAGACAAAACGCCTACAAACTACGTTGGCTGCCTCATGATTCTGTCTACCAACTATATGGCTTAATACAATAGTCGATCAGATATAACACTCTCTCTTCGGTATCGGGATACATCTAATGAACAGATATCCCAGGTCTTTTTTTATATCTCACGAGAGAAAACCAATTTCTGTATACCACATGCAATCATATTTAGAGGAGGGGGTGGTACTTATTTACAGGCATATATCATAGACTTGCGATTCAGATTCACAACTTGGTATGGGATTTTTTTAGAGAATATATACCAGACTGACTCATTCAGATTGGTGGTTTGGAATGGGTTATTTACAGCGTGTATACCAGACTGACTCATTCAGATTGATGGTTTGGAATGGGTTATTTACAGCGTGTATACCAGACTGACTCATTCAGATTGATGGTTTGGAATGGGTTATTTACAGCGTGGCTACCAGACTGACTCATACAGAGTGGTGGTTTGGAATGGGTTATTTACAGCGTGTATACCAGACTGACTCATTCAGATTGATGGTTTGGAATGGGTTATTTACAGCGTGTATACCAGACTGACTCATTCAGATTGGTGGTTTGGAATGGGTTATTTACAGCGTGTATACCAGACTGACTCATTCAGATTGGTGGTTTGGAATGGGTTATTTACAGCGTGTATACCAGACTGACTCATTCAGATTGATGGTTTGGAATGGTTTATTTACAGCGTGTATACCAGACTGACTCATTCAGATTGGTGGTTTGGAATGGGTTATTTACAGAGTGTATACCAAACTGACTGTTCAGATTGGTGGTTTGGAATGGGTTATTTACAGAGTGGATACCAAACTGACTCATTCAGATTGGTGGTTTGGTTTGGATTACTTACCTGACCGCTGATTGCCCTCTGGCCATTCGCAGCGCCATCTATGAGCACGTCCACGTAAAGCTGACCGGCATGGAGACCGTCCAGACCCACAACTCCCAGCCTCTGTGTGAAAATCATTCAGAACATCAACATATTTTAACCAATCATGGAACTCACAAAGGAAATCTTTTCATAGGAACAATGTATTTCACTTCTGTTAGCTGAAATAGGTCTGAAATAGAGATAATTGGCGGCAAGGTTTTCCCAGAAAATCGGAATACAATTCATTATAGTATGTGTCCTTCTCTGACTGGCCCATGCACCTGTATCACTCAGAAGGGGGGAGGAGTAGGATACAGGGACTGAGGCCAGTCTAGGCCTCCCCTTGCACATAGTCTCCGCTTACACAGGGTTCCCCCTTATTTAGGGTTTCCCTTTCTACAGGATGCCCCGTTACAAGGTTTCCCCTTGCACCTGTCACCCCTTCCACAGTTTGCCCTTACATTGGGTGACACCTTCTCTGAGTGTCCCTTAAGCAGCGTACTGCTGCAATTTATATTTCTTCATATGGTTTTAATTGTTAGAAACGGGTGACCGATAAGTCATATCACGCCGAAACTAAAACTTTTTACACTACCCCTAATAAAAAAACTCCATAGGCTTAGCATTGGGTCACTGTATTCGGTTTGGAGTTCAGAAAAATGAAAAATATCGCTCTAGTGGGATACACTTGACAAATGACGTCATTTGTTAATGTAGAAGTAATTTAGACAGGCGGGGTAGGATAAATTCTAAACCAACTCGAGTTAGTTTGTGTTATTGTTCATCGCACTCCGGCAAGATCGCGTACTACTGCTCTCGGCTTCGCCTCACGCAGTAATACGCGATCTTGCCGTAGTGCAGTAAACAACAACACGACTAACACTCGTTTGGTTTCTCCATAGTATTATAAGGAGAAATACAGAAACTTAGTGGACAGTGTGAGTCATGCGCCCCACAAGGCACACGCTCCAATTGGCTGTTATTGGATGCTCCATCTAGAACGTCACAATCGTTTATATTATTTGGATAAAGGTTATTGTGAATGTTAAGCCTTTAAGATGCAAGTCCTTAAACGCAGTATTCTCTGGAAGGATGTTATTGTCTGACTGAAAGAATGGCCACTGGAGATGTTTCCGACACTTCGTTTGTTGACCATCTTATTTGAGGGTGTTTAATTGAAGATGGACATTTTCATCATCCCAGTCCTTATTTCACCTGGGCTTGGGGGCTAAAAACAACATAAAGAATTCACATGTTTTACCGCTATTCCAATGCGTTGGCACAAACAGATGCAGAGTGCCAAACCGATCAAAGGTTAAATAACGAGGACAAGGGGACAGAAAAAACGATAGAAATAACGTGGGAAAACACAGGGTGCGAGGGAAAAAGAGACGGAAACTGCATTGGCGTTTTGGCCTCGTTACCTGCACACTGCCCGAGCTGAAGGCTCCGCGCTGCGAGCTGCTCACGGGCAGACTGAGGATGGACTGGCCGACCATTGTGTTCCTCGCCGGACCGTTCACGCTCATACCCGTCACCTGCTTCTCACCACCTTCAGGGAAGTTCACCTGTCATCCAAAAGAAAGGCAGGAGGATATTGGAACAGGAAAATTGATGAAGTGAATATCACTCCATTAAAACTTGTGAACCAGCCATTGTTGACAAAATTAAAACATCGCGGAACAAGATTTTTGTGTGTGTTTGATAAATTAATTTTCTTTTAAACAAAGATTATTCTATTTAATTTTTGTAACTTATAACATTGTTATGTTAATGGGAAAACCTTTAATAGGTAACATTAATCTAACCTGTGGAATTATCACAATATTCAAGTATTTAGCTCTTTTAGTCCTGAATGAGTATGATATTGACTGTGTGACAACTGATGCTTCCTCAGTAATAACTGGTGAGAAAATTATGATAATTTTAAAGTACGTGCGAACATACCACAACATTGTAGGAGAAGGCGGCGTTGGTGCCCAGTGTGAAGATCCCTTCTCCGACACGCTCCCCTCCAGACAGGATGGGTGCCTGAAGACACATAAATGTCATATGTCATATATACGAAACCAGGATGATATACACAATATTTAGTAGAAATGGCCCTGTTTCTAATACCAGATCAAAGTTGACACATAGGATATTGCGCAGGGACATTGCGTAGAGTCAACTACGACGAAGATATGCAGAGTAGTACCAGAAGCAGGTTGATATTGTATTTACCATTCAGCTTTGCAAATTTAAGTTATCGACGGACAGACACAATGGCAGTCGGTCTTCCCACAAACTATTCACTAGGTTTGATCCATTAAGGATGATACACTCTTGCATCCACCGTTGGCAGCGATACAAACTCCGTTATGTGTTCTCAATGGACACTTCGTATCAGGTGCATTAGAAAAGACTATCAAGGTAGGTCACGAAGTTGGATATTTTTGTTCATATGGCTTGAGTTGTCTTCACGGAATGATATCATGAAGCAGAGCTTGGTGGTATATTCAGCAGAAGACAACGATAGCCATGTAAACAATCATATAAAACTGAGTGACGTTCGTATTTTATCCTGCCCCGTCACATGTTTTAAACTTTATATGTCAAGCGTGGTATATACATATCTTAGGGTATAACTGTGGCATACAATAACACTATGTTAAGTCTATAGAAATTTCTATAAATGGCAGGATAAACTACGCAACCTACTTGTCTTCGTTTATTCATTGATAGGTCTTGAAGTGATTTTTAATTAATGAACAAAACTCACCAATTCTGGTAGTTCTACAATTTGTTGTAATACACATCTTTGATCACGTTGCTACGTTTGCCGCATGCAGCAATATTTGGTTACATGTGTATATACTTTATTTTTGAAACAGAATGATATTTACAATGATTATAAACATTTTTAGTAGACATTTTAGAAAACCATCCCAAAAAAGTAATTATCTGTAACATTCACTCACCACGGAGGCTTCGGCAAGTGGGGCGTTGACCTGTACGTTAGCTGCCTGTGTCCCTAGAGTCAGTCTTACTGTGTCGTAGAACTTGCCTAGATGGAAAAAAATCACCAAAAAAAAGTGTGAAGCCAGGGCATTAAAGATAATTAACAGCAAAGAATGTCTGTATATTGATCAACATAAGGTTTCTATATAACAGGTACTGCATATATATATGGTATCATAAGAACAGTTATGTAGAATCATGATGGTGTAAAGTATTTTAGTAAATGTCGATGTGAAACATAGAAATTCAAAATTTTCCCATACACCTTAGACCGTAGTATAGACAACTTAGTAAACAGTTTATTTTGACCGTCACCGATTGTGCGCACCGATGATATCTCAAGCAGAAACACCTGCCGACTGCCTATAGGTCGCATATTATCGGTGACCTTTTATGTCAGCAGGGGAAAACGTCACATTACAGTGAATAGTGAATTGTGTATGGATGGTCAATGATTTATCGGAGAACATACCAGAGCGAACCACCTGGGTCATGTCCAGCATACCACTGAAGAGGTAACTGTCCTGTGTGAAGAGGTTGCTGGGGAGTTCCATAGCTGGCACTGAAAATAAGAAATTAGAAATCATTTACTAATTCAACAAACATCCACATCATTGTGTCACTGTTCAGGGAAACTGTTCATATGAACTAGGGCAAGAAAATACCTTTACATTTAGCTAGGCTTATTATGAATAATTATCTTTATTTTTGTGTTTGGTTGGCACTGTGTTGGATAAATGAAATTCATATCAGAAAAATATACTGTACGCTGAGTCAGTATGAACTAGATGATCACTTAATTGCAATTATGTTCGATGTTGTTGAAATTGAAATCGTGTTTTTTTTCCAATGACGGGAAAGAGACGACGTCTTACTTCTGTCAAACGAAAAAAAAAATTGCTACTATGTTCTATGTTGTTACATGCAACTACAACTATCAACTCAAAATCACAACAGATATAACATGGCTGCTGGCCATTCATTTAAACCAGCCTTTACCTGGCTCTCAACCTGAGAATGGGTAGGTGGGTGGAAGGGTGTAGAACTGGCTGGTTAGCTCAGTGCCAAGTGGGCCAAAACTGGAGCTGGCTGATACTTGCTATATGAGTGATATGGTAGGTAATCATCAATCATGGTTAAAAGATTAGCGTATCTAATGACTCACGTGATCCGTCGTTGCGGACGAGGCTGGCTGAGAGGATGGGTTTTCCTGTGCTGGCTGCGCGTACCCAGGCGTGAAGGTCAGACAAGGTCACACTGACGGCTGAAGCGTAGCTCTCGGCCGTAGACACGACAGATGCCTGTGATGTATATGTTGCGAGTTAGGACGATTCGGTATGTGGGTGTGGAACATAGAATGCATGCTGAGATACGCTGACTAAAGGTCAGATAGGTTATACAGACTTACAATGTGCTGCAAAAATTATCCCTTCACTATCTATGTGCCAGATCTGTGATATTTTAAGGTACAGAGGAACCTGCAGAGGAACAGTTTATTAGTGTAACAGGACCACTATCTCAGCCCCGGTATCTTTCCCCAGATTTAACATTGGGAATTCATACTCAACGCACTTGGAGTATTTAGATAAAAACCTCAATGGGGGATCATGTAACAAATGCTAGCCAATTAGTCAATGTGAGGGGTGAGATAAATTCAGAAACCTATTCAAGTTTACGGGCAGAGCTCAATCCCTTCTTGTTTGAATTGCTACGTAATTCACACAGCTTCACCTTATGAATTACTTTGATATTCAAACTCCATGGGATACCAGCTCTGACCGTAAACTTTCATATATAGGTTTTCTATATATGACTAATAACTATAGTCCGTAATACCTCACTGACCCTCTGATACTTCATATATTTGGACTATACAGAGGAAGTTGTAGAAGCGGCTAGTTTTTCCTTTTGCCAAGGGTGTTACTTGAAATGACCCACAGAATGGATAAAACAAATTTTTGATTGTTATTCATCTATAATGCCATTTATTACTGTAGTCAATGTTACAGTCAAATGACAGCGCATTCGAAACTAAGAAACATGGAAGATGTTCGCTGGCATCAATGGCAGATATATGATAAGACACAAAGGATGTAATACAAATCTATCAATCAAAATGCATAAATGGGCTGGTTTCTGAAAAAGGGACATGATCATTATATTGTATTATACAATTATAGTGCATTATCTTTCATTCCACTTTCCCCAAACTCTATACGCATTCGACATGCAAATCATATTTATACCATTGTGTTATAATCATCATACATGTAAAAAACATATCATTGTTTTATGTTTTGTGTGTGTCATGTTTTACTGTGTTATTTTTTCTGTCTGTATCCTGCGAATGTGGTCATTAAATTTCTCCATCAACTGCTTGTAGCACATGGCGCCGTTGCTAATTGGGTGGTCGTTGTGATGGTAAAATGCTGTGTTTGATCCTAATTCTCCCTGCCTCATTAAACTTCTAACACGGAGATGCTAGCAGGAAAATAATATTCAGACCAGAAAACATAATCACAGGGTCTCTAGATGAGTAGAATTCACAATCCAAAAGGCTGCTCATCACACGAAAAACTGAAAGCAATCTGGAGCCTGACGACTTAGTGAGGAATTACCGTTATTGTTTGATGGCTAACTTTAATGAGAATATTGCTGTTGTTATATTTTTTGTGAAGAAATCTCAAGGTCATCTAATGTCTCTAGAAATTGTTAACAAGCTCATTGAATGTACTCCGTTCTATTTTAGGATTTGTTTGGATACAGGTCATCTATCAAGGGCCTCATAGACCTAATGAACATGACATTTTCCTGTCATCGGCACAGTTTCTGTCTATCCAGATGGGAATTCTTATCGGCACATGATATATGATATTTGTGTTTGAAAGTTTAATACCGAGCAACCTCGAGTCCATCAAGCTTATATGATTGGCTTATGTTGGTTAGTTTGATCAAATTGCCACCAATTTGAGATAATTTAGAAACCCATAAAGGATTAGGGTCAGAGCTTGATCCCATCTCGTTTGAATCGCTATGTAAATTCATGCGGCTTTGCCTTGTGAATTACTGCGCTATTCAAACTGGATCCATGGATATGGGCTCTGACCCTAAACTTTCATAGGTTTCCTCTATAGTAATACCCTAGAGAATACGAGGATGTTGTGTATAGTGAAGTACAAGTAACATGCACACGAGTATCAGGAGCAGGTATATTATTGTCTTTATCATTCAGCATGACAAATTTGAGTTATGAAAGGAAAGGGGAAATGGCCGCTGATCTTCCGACACACTACTTTGCATGCTAGAGACTTTTTAAAGGAGATTACGACTAGTCGTTTACAATCTACTCGGTAGCGATCTCTAGACTCTATAGACGTTTATATACACATTATCATGATTTTGATCTGCCTGGTCGCATTCTCCGTGTAATTGACATGTATTAAAACTACGAGCAAAAGCAAGGCGTATTGTGTAGTGTAAACTACAAGGAGAATACGAACACGCATATTAAATTCATGGTAATGGTGTACTTCTTACCCATCTTTCAACTAATTATTAGAAATGAAATCATATTTAACAATTAGAAACTCAACATAAGCACCGTTTATTGTTTATACAAAATAGTTCCTATAGTGTGGTAGAAATTACCTTCCGTATTCTATTCAGTAGCGATATGTAAGCTCCATATGTTTAGAATTGAGACTTCGTATTAGGTGGGTAATAAAATGACAAAGAGGTGGATGATAAAGAGACTGTGGCAAGTCTACCTGTCTACCTCGGTCCCTCCTCTGACACAACACTTAAACACAGTGTCCCCCATTATGTCTAATGGTTACACTGGAGTACTCAACGCACAGGTACCTGTTCAAGGACCGCGTAACCTAAAAATTGCCAATATTTAACACATTAATCATTCAAAGAGAAAAACGATACTTATAGACAGGTAGAATAGGTAAACAGAAATAATCTTGTGGATCCACCTAACGAGCCAAAGATATTGACACCAGTACTTTGGTGACCCTACTGTGAATCGTCACCCAGACTTGTAGGGTTTCCAATTGCATAAACCCAAGTGCGGTATAGAGAGTTGCTCTAGTATGTAATTTGGTGAAGTTTAGTGTCATATATGTTTTCATTTCTTTACACATATAGAGTTCTATATCATAATTATTATTCCTGTTAATGACACTTAAAAACAACTATTAAATCCCTTATCTAAGTCTATAGAAACATTCTTGGTACTTGATTCTTGATCAAATACATAATTTCTTATGATATACTCTAACTTGTATTTGATGAAGCGAGTTAGTTGTACCGCGCTCTTCCATTGTCAATGGAAATGACATTAGATACTAGTTATCAATTTGGTGAGCTGTAAATAGCTCTGATATTCAGGCCCCTAATAACGGCGCCATCTTCACGGGTCGTGCTGGAATACACCCACTCTCCTGGCAGATGCGTGGTGCCGCTTGACGTCCAAGCAGGACAAAGGATCTGTTTCCCTCTAACAGCTTATCAAGAAACTAGGTTACTCTCTCTCTCCCCAAAAACGTATTTTACTAGTGGACAAAAGTGCATAGCATTTTGCTAAAAATGCTTTCTATTTCCTTATTATTATATATTTTCTCAATAGTTATACTTGATATTGGAAGAATTAATGGAAGTACACTCAAAATGAATACGCGGTACATGGAAACATTTGCCCTCACACTATCTAACCTGCCGCAACGGTTGATAATCGACACCATAGACTATTTACATCCAATACGTTAGAGTAGGTTCTATTTGCAATAACAACAGCAATGCAGATCGCGTTGTAATAGTTTTAACCATTTTTTTCTATCATTTCAATAACTTTTATATACCATTCTATATAGGTCCATGAGTCCACTAGCTTCGATTGGCTTTGCTATTGGACATCATTATTGATGGTAAATTTCAGAGATAGTACTCAAATTATAACCAACGTTTGTTGCTTTATTTACATTTCCACTACTGAATTGAGGAGTTTCCACTAATACCCAAAGTACTGTGGATAGTTATGCACACTCCCTATGGATTTTCAATGGCGACTTTGTAGCAGGTTGATAATGAAGGACAATGTTGAAATATTGACTTATGCGATGTTGACGGAAGCCCCTCACCTGTTAGGTATCACTCAAATGTTTAACTGGTCACTACAGCCCAGCTCAATGATTCATTGATTATTATCGTAATCTAAATTTATAGTTGCTGAATTTCTGAAGAACTATGTGCTTAAGTTGTTTCCATTTATAATGGAAGAGCATGGCACTTAAGACTAAAGTTCATCATCAGACAAAAGTCTGAGAATATCTATATAGTGTGCAATGATATAGCGCTAATCCATTTGTAGAGTAAATTATCAGATGCCACATAATAGAAGACGTATATTCTAAAGAATCAATATTAATATTCAATGGAGAAGAAGGGCTTCAGGGACATTATATAAAAGAGACGTGTGTTACTGAAAAAGAATAGTCAAGTTTGTTTCCTCAAATATAACACATGTTTGTAGTCATGTCTATCCCATCAGATTTGATAATTTGAATACCATATGGTCAGGTCTACCCCGTCAGAAATGAGATTGAATACTATGGCCATATGATAAGATAGGCTAAGTTCCATAAGATATGACAGTTTCAATGCCATATGGTCCATCTGGCCCACCAAATATGGTAGTGTGTGTATATATATATATATATATATATATATATATATATATATATTATCTAGCACCTTGGTTCCAGCTCCAGTATCAGAGTTAAATATCCATATTTCAACTGTTCTACATAAAGGGGCAAGCTGTGACGAAGTGATTTCCTTGCTTTCAATAGAACTGTGAACAAGAGGCTTTGTGTTCCATGATGGATTCCTGTACTTTCTACCAACTATACATAGTTGCCCACAGATACTGAAGGTTGAGTGTGTGCAGCAGTCTGAAAGTCTATAGGGAGCCAAAGTGAACCCGCTCCAACCACAAATAGCCGGTCACAAAATACTATTTCCGGGTATAGGCGCTCAGTACTTAGACTATGTAGGTTCGAGATTATATGTGTCATTCTCCAATCTTTTAGATCCAAATTTGTAATAAACTTAACAACTGTCATCGTAGTTTTGAAACAAAGTTATTCAGAGACGATAGTTATAAACTTCACTTCAAAAGTAACAAACGAGACCAAAAACATAAGTCTAGCCTCAAACCCCCATAGCTTTAGCACTAAGCCTTGTTTTTACTGGCCACCGGAAATGGTGTTTTGTAGGTGGGTATCTGTGGTTTCAGCGGATTCACTTTGGCTCCCTATACCTCTCCTTACTCTATGCAATGTATCTGAGTGTAACCGCGCTCATAAACAATACTGGAATGAAGGTATGTTTAACTTGTCTGTTTATGTGATGCCTTCTCCGGTGAATCACACGTGATATTTCCCAGGGAATATATACTAAACTTAATTCAGTGTTGGATTGATTCACTCACCCCATAGTACTTAGTGTCCAGCACGCAAGATCCATGTTGCTCCATGGCGAACGGGTAGGTGGCGCTAGCTCCGACAAACTCTGGTTCCTTGAGCCATCCGCCAGGTGTCAGGTCGACGCCATGTCGCCCGTAGTAGTCGCGCTCGAACCTCTGCAGAGTGCAAAGGGGTTCAGCGTTAATGTTACTCTCAAAATCCCTGAATCTCTATTGCATAAAGTTACAAATTACAGATTAGAATTCGGAACTACAAAATGATTATCACAGAGGCTAAGGGTACATTGAGAACGTTGTTGGTCAAATCTGCAGATGCATACAAATAATATCCTTATTTGAAGTATTAATAACAGAGGACGCTCTCGGCAACCTCCATTAGTACCTCCATTACTCATCAGGTAGAGACTCGTATATTCCGGTGTGCCACGTTCAGGTATTGGGCACCAATCTCCTCGGATACACTGAACAGTCGACATGAGACTCAGTCTCTCCATGCTATCATTTTTCCTGCTTTTCAACTTGTGTACATCACTCTGTTTTGTTTATTATTATTATTTTTTATACTTTGTATTAAATATGATGGGTGTAACAAATTCCCCAAAATCCCAGTTCATGTCTCATGTGTTTGATATAGAGCCTATTGTAAAAGTATACCCATTTATCCCCATAAACAAGTTTTAGATGTTGTACACCCAAGTAAAATAAAATGCGTTTCGTATCAAATAAGTGTTAATATAGTTACGAGAAAATTTGGTACACATAAAAAGCAGGGCTTTCGTTATTATAATATATGTGTTTTTACATTGACAATAGGGGACTACGTGCACTGTTTCCAGTGAAAGCATGCTTCCTATGTCTCAGACGTTCCATAAAAAACATTGACTTTTACAAAGAAGCATATTAAAACTGAACTGCTTGTATGAAGTCAGAATAATGGGTATTTCCATACAACTCAGTTATTGTAGTGACTGGAATAAAATTGTTTTATATATAGCATAAAATTATATATCGTGTTGTCCTATGCCATGAGTCAGATCCATGTGTTATCAACATAAAACTATATTTTAAGAGTAAACACCAGTATACTACTTGAGATTCTTCGGGTGTTCTATAATCAGATCTAGAATTTATCATTTAGAAATAGAGATTAACTCACCCTCTCGTTCAGTACCAAGGGCCCTCTTGCAATTTCTTGGTTTTTCGACGTGTCCGTCATTGACATCATCACGTCACTTGTCTGAAGGTGTTTAAACACATTCATAAAAAGTGAAATGGTAGATTAGATATTGACCCTTTGTAATGGAAAGCACAAAAGGTGTCGTCGATACGAAGCATGGCGAAAATTTACTACAAACACCCCATCCCGATCTCCCAAAAGTAATAAAATGATTTTTTTTTTAAATCTAGAGTGAACATGATTACATTTCTTTACATAGTTGACCACGAAGTGATTAATGGTTGTTATTTGACCACCATAGTAAGCCCATGATATAAATTGTGACAACCTGCTATAGTTCTACCTTATATCTATAATCTGATAAGGTTCTCACCGAGGTTCGTTCAGTGATTAATTCTACCCATCTTCACGAATTTGGTTGGAATCAATAGTTGCATAACAAACATTTTATGCCATGTCCCATCGAATACAATCACTCAATGTTAGAGGTCTATGGCATTTTATTATGGGTAGTATAAGGTGTCTTACCGAAAGGAGTGGGCGGTTTTCCTCGGGAACTGACCACTCGGCAGTGCGACCCGATACAACGGCGCTGCCTAGAGTCTTCCCACCATGCATGAAGAACAGCGTCATGCCGGATCTGCCCCGTGAAATGTACAGTACGCCGCCACGGATCAGTGATTATATAACGTATATCATTATAGACTGGGTCAGGGTGCCTGAATGAAATCTAATCCTGGCTCTTCTGATGTGTTTAGACATAATGTAAATTTCTATTAATTTCCTAAATAGAAATATATATTCTCAGTTGTTTTGGTGCTTTCATATAAGGAAAGCATAATATGAATCAATTTTCTAAACAGAAAGGAAAGTGTTTTCTATTGACATGTCCTCATCATTGATGTTTGATAATAAAAGCAGCTGTTTATGGTTCCATCCGAACGTTAGTGTATTTACTTACCTTCTTGATGGAAGAGTGACACTCAGTTTTCCTTTTAGGACATCGAAGTTGGCCTCAGCCTTCAGTGACTCAGAGCCCTGCATCTGTGCCTGCATAATACATGATAACACCCTTTGCAGGATAAACGTGTACACTATCCCTATATTCTGTAATTCTACGAAACTGTCCAACGTAAAATAGAGTATGATCTTCCATACGTGGTATTAAATGATATGTTCTTATTTCAGCAACTCTTCAGCAAAGGGGGGAATATGATCTAAAGAGAAATTCATGATATATGTTATAAGAATTCTATGATATAGTATCCATTGACCTATTTAAGTTGGGCTATTGTATTATTACTATGATACAGTAACCCATTTTCTCATGAATATATGATTGGAATCAAAGATTATCCGATGTAGATGGATGTTGGTCATGCTGTATTTTCTAGAGCTCAATTTCAACCAATGTCAATGTTATTTACTGATGTGTTCTTGAGGACGTTGTCGCAAAGGCCATAGGTTACTATATGTCCACTTTCAATTTAATGTTATTTTAGTGAACGAGAGTATAAAAAAATCATAAATAGATGAATAAATTTCCAATCTGAATACGTAATTTTCGAAAGTAAGCCTGTGTTTTTGCCTCTTTTGGTGATTATCAATAGCGTACCTGGAATAGGTTTCTTGGTCTGTAGGGCCAGTCGCCGACCAGGTTGGAGGCGTAGTCTGTGCAGGTCGATATGTCTTTGTTCAAACCGATGGTTGTCGGTCTACAATCACCAAAACGAAGCAACTGTTTGTCAGGACCATTCTAATAAAGTACGTACATGACAGATTTAGAGGAACGATTCTTTATTTGATTAAACTAATTTTTTGTTTAAAAGGGCAAACTCAATTTTTTTTTTGAGATGTTCAGGTCTCAGTGATATTGGTTTAATGATTAAACTTGCCCTTATTTCCTAGTAGCACTAGGAACAAATGGCAGGTTCGTCATTGGTTAATGGACGTGGAATTACTCGAAAAAAAAAACAATCAAGAGGTTTTTTTTTTAATTTAGTCTGTGGGCCATTTGTAGTAACCCGCTTCGGGACCAGCTACTCACTACAACTATCTTTGGAGCATCTATATGTGTCAAGCACCAGTAGGTCACTGAGATACTTCAGTTTTTTGTTGACGTATTTTCTTATTATTCAGTATCAAGACGGACATTCTTCAATAGGCGTTTTTACATGCCATCATGCTTCAAACAAATCTTTCAGCAATAATATAATTAATAACGGTAAAACGAATCAACACTGTTACTTGTTATCAGTAGCAATAGGGACGAGACGAGATAATGTTTATAGGACATCACAGGACATAACAAGTAGGATGGTAAAGAGGGTAAATGTGTAGGCCAAGGATCGGCTGAGCTCGCTAATATGATCTCATAACTTTATTCCAATAGATCTGGGTGTTCTAACAGATATCTTTTCAGAATTATTTTGAAAAATGGGCTAACGGTTGTCTTTTTGAGTGTTTACTGACAGTTTTCCCATATCTTTACTCTAGATATAATGGACTTTGTCTATATGTTTCTGTGCAAGGGAATTGGGTTTTTATTTGTAGTTTCTCTGTGTCTGTAGTGATTAGTCATGGTCAGCTGGGCACTAATCTGAAACACTAAGATACTGGCCCACTCCACCCTACCAATGTCACAGAGTTGGTATAGAGATAGTGAAGGAATCGTTTTTGCAGCAAACGGAGGGTCTACATAACCTCATTCTAACATAGGCAGAGTATTTGAAAGTGTTCTTCACATTCAATAAAATACTGAATTCGTCCAGTCGCCATTTTGGTATCTCCTTTACCGACCCTATAGTGTTTACTGTAGAACTAGGATGCTTTGGATGGGGTATCCGCTCTCATTCTGGTTCCTGATATACCCAAATGGTGAAATGGTGCCCAGTAAACAGGTTATGGATCCCCACATATATGTAAACTTTACCTGATCTTGATGTTGGCACATGAAAAGTACGAGCTGCAGTTATTGCTGGCCTGGTTCACCTGGTGGCATGGTAATTCTGTAAAAGACAAATTTATTGCATACTTGTAGATTGATATAGTTGATAATCTCGTCTCCCTTGTCGTAACTGTAAGTCGTAAAATGATATTTTTAAATAATATTCAGGTATATATAGGCCTATTGATAATAGTAATACTGAAAACAACGGTTTACGGCTGCCTGTTCATAAACTATCCATCATTGGCTATATCTATAGCGAGATTTGCAGTGAGCGATTCTCATACCTCCTGGGCATCTATGTGCGAGGATATTCCTTTCGATTCTGTACTGGCACATAATCGCATAGTGTGACATCCTAATTTCTTGACTGCTGCGGTTACAAATGTACCAACCCCCTATCAAGATAGACACTCAGAGCCGACAAATGCCCCTCTTCAAGGAACAAAATCTCTTGTGATTTCAGAATTCAACATGTTGGATATTTTCTGGAGGCCCTTCTTGCAACTCCTGTACCATCCCCACGCTGAGGGCATTGGGTATTTATCGCAGCGGAATTTATCGCTCGATGGGAACCCCACTTATTAATATATGGTTGGTTACACCTACCTTCATCTCTGTATTTGTCGGTCATCACAGACACGAGTTGCAGGTAGCAGCGGTCACACCTGATGTCCGGAATGTTGACTGTCACATAGTGTTGAGTGTTACAGCCACCCAGGTCCCAGTTAAATGGCTGTAGTAGAACAAGGAACAAATATCACGTCAGAGCTCTTGTAGAAAAGCCTCATAAAAAATCCATAAATATCTGGGGTTCATGCTTTGCGATAGCTTTTATACAAGTGCTGTGTATTATGTTCGTATTTGATAAATGGGTATTGGATCCCCAATTAAAGGGTCTCTATCTTATCCTGTCAATGGGTGACTTGTTGTAACCCACTTAGCAACCAGCCAACCATCCAGTTCTACACCTTCCTATATAGGGTCCAAATGGGCACCACTATCTCAATATAAGGTACTTGCAGTCGGCACTGGTGACGGAAGACTTCTTATCAGAAACACTATTCACATGGTGAGAGCAGGGTATGCACAGGTTTAAACCATGGCAACACAATAGGCAGTGTACATATGAGCATGGGGTCCACGCTCCTAATAAGAGTGGTATTCGTGTAAGGCATCCGTACACTGGGTAAAATTACAACCAATAGGATATAGCGTGCTAATCGTGGTACCTTCTGTTTACTCAAGTGAGGCAGATATTAGGATTGTAATAACTTAAATTACATGAATAAGTGAATACATATACATATCAGAATGAATGTGAAAGTTCGAGCCATGTACGTGCCTAACATTGGTGAATAACTAGAGATAGGATTACATGTCTTACAATTTGGATATAAAATAGTATATGAATTACACACATCGCATTTGAATCCAATGTTCATGGTGCCGTTCTCATTGTGCGGGTAATGGTCGAGCAGCATGCAAATGTTCTCATCATCTCCGTACTTGTTCAGTGTCAAACGCAGAGGAGCCCCTAATGAAATTTAAAAGAATATAAAACACTGACGTGAATAATATATCATGCATGTTGATATCATGTTTGATACGCATAAGGATTATGTATGATACATGTGGGGATTATGTATGATATGTTTGTTTATGTATCCCAAAATCTTTTTGAAGTCAGTAGTTGTCAGTTTGATACTCTGAGTTCTCTTGAAAGCAAGAAAATCCTCATTGATATATTTGTTTATTATGCACTTGGGGATTATGTATGATGCATGTGGAGATAATGTATGCGTTTAATGTATGTGTAGAATATGTGTGAGGCATGTGGAAATTATGTATGATGAATGTGTGTGGTTCATGTATGATGCACATTTGGATTATAAATGTGTGATACATGAGGGGATTATGCATGATGCACATGGGTGATTACAATGTGTAATGCAAGTGTGGATTATGTGTGAAGAATGTGAGGATCATGCGTAGTGATAATTGGGATAATATGTGTTATAATAATAGGGATCGTGTGTGATATGTTAATGGGGGTTATGGGTGATGCTAATGGGGATCCTGTGTGATTCTAATGGGGATGATTCATAATGGTTTTGAGATGATAAAATATGTATAGATTATGTGTGATGTAAATGGTGATTACATGTTATGCTGATGGGGATTATGTGTGATGCATGTATGGGTTACCTATGATCCATGTATGATTCTATGCACCAGATTTGTCACACCATGCATGGGGCGCCACAATATGGTCTCATGGTCAACCAATAACTAGATTTACGTCTCATTCTATACCTCGATGGTTGATGGTCTCCTCGAATCTCAACGTAAGAGGTCCTGGGGTCACGTCAGCATAGCTGTCTTCAAATGTGTTTCCTTCCTTGCTACATGGACCCTGAAAGAAACGAATCCTTTCTATTTAACAAATAAAAGCGTGAGTAATATTGCGGGCAACATCAATAATTCCGAAATTAAAGATGTTTCTATTAAACTGATTCAGATGAGGGACATACCAGATGGCGGACATTAATTGAAAACGGTAGACGTTCATCATTGTTTAACAGATGAGTTCGGAATGAAGAGGAATTGCAATTGTATTCAGACTAATCAACAGATTCTGGGAAATCCTCACTAACAGCTGGTTTATTAAATATGGCGTATGATTGACTATCAAAAGATATTGATATGATTTTATTTCATTCGTAAACATGCTCTAACCTAAAGGAATGTAAAATAATATAAATTCTATAGTCATATAATCCTGAGATGTGTACATGCCATCATTCCCTCGACGGACAATTGAATTTCCTACATGACTACAATGATTCTGAGGACCAGCCTCTGAATTGGAGCTACGCAGTTGACATATATTGTCCATACTTCTCCTAACACGTCGAAAGATTATATGAAATGTTTAGTAGAAATCCCTTACCGTCTTGATACCGCTGTTGCCACTCTCCGGTCTGGGGCACACAAACCTCATATGCGCCTGTGCCACTGAGGCGATTAACAAAGTACACAATATGTGAGACAACATGATGGCAGGAGAGGTGTCCCCTTCTGCAGCCTGTCTGTATTTAAGGTGATCCTAAGTTGCCGCCTGTAGTTTTATCTCACCTGGTCAGTGAGTGTGTGAGAGCCACACCTGATGTTGAGTCTCGTCAACACGTGCCGAGATAAAGAGTTAGTTGGGAGTGTCCCAAAAAGAAGGGTCAGATGGGGGCTGTGGGAGTCCCATATTTACATTGAGAAGCTCTAGCCTTGCGTTAATACGACTAGGGTTAGGAAGGTTAGGGGATCTCTTCAGAAAGAGTGAGGGTTCCTTGGTAGGAATAAGGGCTATCAGAGGGGATTCCTTGGTAAAAGTAGGGAGCTTCCTTAGTTAGAGTCCTTAGTATTATTAGGGTCTCTCCTTAGTAAGAGTAGGGCTCT
Organism: Alentia gelatinosa; assembly: GCA_950022655.1. NCBI lineage: Eukaryota > Metazoa > Annelida > Polychaeta > Phyllodocida > Polynoidae > Alentia > Alentia gelatinosa. Next base: position 29,419,575 of record OX465586.1, read on the forward strand.
GCTTAGTAATAGTACTAAGGGACAGTCCTTGGTAAGAGAAGACGGTTCCCTAGTAAGAGTAGGGATACTGCTTGGTAAAAGAAGGGGCGCCCTTTACCAAGAATAATGAGCATTGTACATTATTACACTCCGCTAGTACGAGGTACAACACAACACATAAGTTTAGTTCAAGGAAAATACATTTCAGGGAGTTAATTACAAATGTGGTTGAAATATCATTACCTTTCAGGGGTGTTATATTTATAGGAGTTTATTATATTAGAGGGTGTAACACTTGACTAAATCAACAAGCTCAATCAATAAAAAAAACTTCATTTCATAATCAATAGAACTTTCATTGAATTCTATCAGAACTTTAAACACAATCCTGAGTTGTTCATAAGGTATCACATCTTATCTTGCCCCTAGCATTTTTTCCAATAGACTTAACATTGAAAAACTCATACTCAAAGACCATGGAGTATTGAGAAAAATGTCAATGTGAGGGATAAGATGAATTCAGAAACCTATTCAAGTTTCCAGTCAGAGCTGGATTCCATCTCGTTTGAATTGCTACATATTTCACACAGTTTCGCCTTGTGCATTACTACATTATTCGAAATTGAATGAGAGTTGTGCAGCTATTCAACCAACTCAGCGCAAGCCCCGGCCAAGCACCTTGTGGTCGCCTAGTGGTCTACGGTAGCAATAGCTAGCCCAAATCTCCTGCCTCAGCTATAATCTGCTTGGTGGAACAACTCTTAACGTCGAATAACTTCTGCATGACTGGCCCTGCCGACTGCCAGCCCCTCCCCGTGCCTCCAAAACCCCGTCACCGATCAGAATCAGCTGGCCTGTTGATGGTTGCTGACTGCTGGCCTGGGCCAATAGCCAATTTTGAAGCTGTTTTACCAAAACAGAGAAGGCTGGAAAGGCGGCCGGGCATTATGAGCACAAAATTGTAGAATGCCTCTTGCAATCCAACACTGGCGGAATACTGTTTGATTTGATTTTGTAGTGCAGGCCGGCCAGCCAGTGTGCCAAGAACTAAGCCAAGAGGGATGCCGAGAGGGACACTGAGAGCATCCCCGAGATCCATGTTGACCGCTCGCTAGCATATACCGTGACACACACCATCAACATGGAATGGGCAGCCCCCGTCAGTGGCAGAGACAAAAGATTCCGACAGTTTCAGCACTCTGGGAGCAATCCTTCCCCCAGAGCGTGCCATACACATTTATAGGGAGCCAAAGTGAACCCGCTGAAACCACAGATACCCACCTACAAAACACCATTTCCAGTGGCCAGTAAGAACGAGGCTTAGTGCTAAAGCTATGGGGGTTTGAGGCTAGACTTATGTTTTTGGTCTTGTTTGTTACTTTTGAGGTGAAGTTTATAACTATCGTCTCTGAATAACTTTGTTTCAAAACTACGATGACAGTTGTTAAGTTTATTAAAAATTTGGATCTATAAGATTGGAGAATGACACATATAATCTCGAACCTACATAGTCTAAGTACTGAGCGCCTATACCCGGAAATAGTATTTTGTGACCAGCTATCTGTTGTTGCAGCGGGTTCACTTTGGCTCCCTATAACATCAAGTTTTTCTTTATTTACCTTCATTGTTCTGTTAACCGCAGTATTTCACGGTCATTTGATGAACTATCAACATTCCTGTACAAATCCAAACATGGCAGCATGCTTGATTTGCTGCTTTTGCAAATCCAGACCATTGTAGTGTATTGAATGCAATTGGCGTGCCACCTATAGCATGAATGGGAAACTTGGCTTATGCATTAGTGCAGCGAAAGTCCACCAGACAGCAGCAGCCAACTCACTCTGAATGTATTGCTGCGCCGGGACTGGCCTGGCCGCGGCGTTTGGTGGAGCTGCTCTCGAGGCACCCACCGGGCAGTGTGTGTGCGCCTGTTGGTTGTTGGGGGGTGGCTTTGGTGGAACAGCATGGAGAATTTAGAGGATTAAGGGTGGCCGGGCAGCCATCCCTGGCAGCAAACGTGGACCGGAGGGTATAAACCAGCCTGCGGAGAACCTTTTTGGTGGAATAACCGCTTTTGCCTTGTCGTTTTTGTCCTACAACAGGCAGGTCAGGAATTACTACGCGAAGCAGTAGCCGAAGGTAGTGAGTAGCAGACCTGATAGGAATGGGATTAAACTAACTCGAGTTCAGTACAACATTTATCCTACCCCGTATCCATGTTTAAAGAATAGGCCTGAAATATGTGAACATTCAACAATATCCAGTTAGTATTACGTGATTAGCCATTTTAGTTCCTCCAAGCTGCGAGTTAAATTTGCATCTGCTGCATTGCCAAGGAATGCCATAGGTCATCAACAATTCGTCGACCGCATTAATGTGATGTCGCAAACATTCTTGGCTCTGATTGGTCAATTTTGGTTTTGCCCTTGTGCAATAAATAACACTTTACTGCACGCTCGCCCGAATAAAGTGACCAAATTTTATGCCTTTGGCCTATTTTATTAGGCATAGTACAAAAACTTTGACTGTAAACTTTCATGGGTTTCCTCTTAAATATTCAGCAAAGTCGAAATATAGATCCATTTTAGTTCCTAAATCTATGAATAGTTCACATCCTACATGAGTAGGCAAAATTGCAGTAGCTAAACTAGGTGAGTAAACTTTATCTGGTAGCAAGAGTCAGTTCCATAGCTCGGAGCTCTTTCCGAAGCAGCGGAGAGGGCTAGTACTGCATTCTCATAACTGACAATTTTTGTACCTGAAACCTTCAGCTTATTACGGACTCCAGCGGGTTCCAGTTCAGTTTCCCATGAAACACTCTCTCGCACTTTTCCATCTTCCGCGATACAATGTCTACAATCACGTTCTATCTTTATGAGCCTCATATTATATCCTTCCTTTATAATTCAACAATTTTTTTATACTTCCCTGTACATGTGTTATATGCGCTATATAACACTCCTTGGTAAGAGTAGAGGGTTCCCCTAAGTAAGAATACTCTCCCTGGTAAAAGAAGGGGCAAGAGTATGAGTACTCCCTAGTAGGACTAGGGATATCGAAGAAAAAGCACATGTCATCGACGGAAGAAGAGTGCTGTCACTCCTTGATGGGCCATCCTAGCATTGCCCTATTCGATGGCATTGTTTTGGTGTAGTGAATAAATAGACAACAATCGATGGTCTTGTGGACAGGCCGCCGTAAACCATAGGAAGTTGACACGTACCACGAGGCCAACCTTGAGTGGTTTACAGGACCGCCTGTTTACAAACCACATTAGCTGCATTTATCATCCATCTTCTCTAATACATCAAAACTAGGAAATGACATATTAAAGGCATGGACAGTGTATCTCTAGAGGTTGTAATGTCCATGTTAAAAGGTATATCAATAGGGACTATATCTTTTCTCTATAGCACAAAGGGACGATTATGCCGGATATCATGGCTTTGAGACTATATACCATGTTCTGAATCCATATACCATAGTTATGGTTACTGACATTTATTAAACACTGGGTATTGGTTTACTTAGTCCCCATACGTTTTCAATGGCGACTTTGTGTACCATGGGTAAAAGGGACCACCTGTTAGTGAATTTCTATTCAACCCAAAGCAATTGGCAAACGATAATGTGGCCTAGATTCTTGGGGTTTTGATAACAAAAAAACAGGAAAAGTAAAGCGAATCTTGCAATGATGAGTATGTAGGACAGCAATGACTAATTCCTTCACATGCATTGATCATTATCACAGTGTTATTTTCTATGTTGAAAGCGTGAAGCTGTAGAATATCATTAAACTGCGATACTGTGTAACTGGCCTTAGGCTACAATAATATTACTCTTTTCTGATAGATGAACGATACACAAGGCTGTCTGGGTTAAGGATGGTACTGATTCACAGAAGCCCTGTTGGTGACCGTCAGCTCTTTTATTGATCTCAGCCTGCAGACCCTTTCAGTGGCTTCGGTGATAGAATCACACGCGGCTATGTGTCCTCGTCTATATCGACGACCACATCTCTTGAATGCCATAATCTGACACTGACCAGAATGTCCTTACCCAATCTCCTCTTATCTTAGAGAATAACCAGAGATTAACCAGAGATTAACCAGCAAACATCTGTCTGCTTATGCTACACAGTATCCGGAATATTTGTCAGGTTACTAGAATAGTTGATTTGTAATTATAACTTGGGCAAAAAAAGCTAACCCTTAGGCCTAAATATACAACAAAATTGCATCAAAACGAGAGAGAGAGAGAGAGAGAGAGAGAGAGAGAGAAAGAGAGAGAGAGAGAGAGAGAGAGAGAGAGAGAGAGAGATTATGCGCATATATTTGTATTCCATAAATAGTCTCGTTAAATCTACCACGTTCGAATATATATACCAGACCATCAATGGTGTACTTATGAGGGCGAATTAAAGAAAAAAAGAGAAATACCTCTGATCAGTGAACGGTTGTTAGGACACATTTCGAGAGCAATATTGGGTTTTATGAGGCATAGTAATATCCCTCTTTACAATTTATCTTTGCCTCATTTCCCTTACAACAATCAAGGGCACAACATAATACATATCCATTTTATATTTTACATATCCATTTGATAGTATACCATATATATATATATATATATATATATATATATATATATATATATATATATATATATATATATATATGTGTATGTATATATATATATATATATATATATATATATATATATATATATATATATATATATCATCATCGTGTCGCCACTTTTTAAAGGCTTTTGATAACAGGTTCTATCAATATCTGTGTCCGTATTGATTACATATTAAAACAAAAGTGTTCAACGATCTTGTTCGCGCAGTGAATTGAGGATGTCTACTTTCTAGGGCAGCTTTGCAACATAAAACGCCATCTAATTAGTATTGGTTCGCTTGGCAACAGAGCCGAGTGTCACTAGGTTAATTGCCCGAGGTACTTACCTTGGTATGGTGTAGGGGGAATCAATTTTCTGACGAGCCTTGAGCCTACCTTGTGGCTATGGACCTTAGTTTTCCCAAAGGGGCGTTGGAGAACGATGGCATAAAACTAGCTGGTGATGTGGGTTCCTCTCATGCTCACATGTTACCATTGGTTTGGGATCTCTCCGAAAATATACATAGACTGGGCCCTGGTTGCTGGTTGTGTAAGTGTGACCTCAACTATGAATCTGCCTGAGAGACTTGAATTTCACTGGCATACAGCATCTGACTTTGATCTACATTTGACTTGTGTCCTTTAAGTTGTTGGATGTCTGGGACCATCCAGGAAAAGGTCTCGGAAGGCCTAATAGACATTGTGGCCTATGAAGATGGATCAGGCATCTTTGCATTTGTGCACAATATCTGCAGCATCACCATGGGACACAATGAGGGAAGCATTTAACCGATTTCAGAAACTTTGGGACTGCCTCGGTATGGAGTTCGCCCTCGAAAAATTTGAGGGTCTGTCTCAGGCACTCGAGTGGCTGGGGCTGCATGTCAATACTATTGAAATGTGTGTGACTATCCCTGGTGAAAAAATGTTTGAGTACCTTGACAAGTGCAATTTGAGGCTCCACAGAACTTGTGTGAGCTGACAAGATTCCACCCTCAGGATTCATAAATATGCAATCAACCATGCTAAACACAGTGGCGAGTTTATTCTGATAGAAAGTGATAACAGTACACTAATCAGCACTTTTGAAGCTCCCACTGTTTTAAAGATGCCACATATCCCCACTGCTCACATTCCCTAAGAAGAACATGGCAGACTGTCCTGTGACCATAGACCTTAGTTTTCCCGATGGGGCATTGGTGAATGATGGCATAAGACAAGCTGGTAATATGGGTTTTTCTTATGCTTACAAATTACCTGCTGGTTTTGGATCTGGCCAAACAGATCGATACGTAGACTGGGCCCTGGTTGTTCACGGTTGTGTAAGTGTGACCTCAACTTCAGATCTGACTGAGAGGGCCAAATAGACATTGTGGCTTATAAAGATGGATCAGACATCCTGGCATATGTAGACAATTTCTGCAACGTTGCCATGGGACACGACGAGGTGAGAGAAGCATCGAACTGGTTCCATAAACACCTAGACCGTAGGGCTTGCATTTGAAAACTGTAAGGGTTTGGCACAGACACAGAGACCTGTTTTACTAGTTTCATGACATGTCTAGATGGCGTCTATAGGGTGTGTCCGGTTTCATAAGAACTAGACATTAGACTTTGTTTTGTCCATTCTTGCTTGCACTGTTGGTGCTGCTTTTCATGTCTGTCTAACACTTTTGTCACAAAACTAGTGAAACAGGTCCATGATGTGTAGATTTGTCTAATTCTTATGTTTGGGGTCTGTCTTTACCTAAGGGCAGCTACTTGTGTTGTCACGAAAATAGACACCCCAATGTCTGAATGGTGTCACAGACATGTCACGAAACTAGTGAAACAGGTCCCAGCTGGAGTGGCTAGGACTGCATGCACGAGCCAACAAGAGCTACTATCACTAGCTGGAAAGCTGAACTTTATAACACAATGCGTGTTGCCGGCTAGAAGGTTTCAACATATATTGCAGGAGCTACACATTACAGATGTATGTGCCATGGGTTCGCGACTACCTTAAGATGGTGAATGACAGAAGGGTCTTTGACCCAGTGCTGTCCGAATTATCGATTGAGTGTGACGTTTGTCTAAATAGACCTATATATATCTTTAACATACGCTACTACTGTGTAGGACTTTCTCATAATACTATTTTAATAATACTGACGTCATATTATCATATAAGAATTGTCAATTGTAAATAAATCTGCTTGTTCTCCAATTGAGTGTTGCATTATCAATTACTATATACCTGTGCACGAATGCCTCACACTGACCAGCTGTATATTTTTGTGCAATATTTTGTGCAGGCGGACCATGTGACTTGTTGGCGTTATTGATAATTCCCAGGTATATGATAATGAGGAGACATAGTGAGTATGTCTGAATAACATCTGTTCCTTTTCCTGGGCGGTGCAAACCATGATGTAAAAATGCCCTTTTTTCTCATCCACACAGTTGGGTACGTGTTTGATATCTATTGAGCCCTTTATAGATATAGAGTGAAACATCTGGAAACAGATTTCAATCAGGCACACTACCCGTCTCCATGTATCATCACATTGTGGCTTTCTAAAATTCCTTAAATAAGATATAGACAAGTTTTAGTATTCACACATTTTATTTTACATTTATTGTGAACTACAAAAGTTAATTACTCTGTGGCCATCAGAGGCATCTCCATCGATTAGTCACACCGAGATTACCTCAATAAATTAATTACCCCGGTGATTTCTTCCGGTATTTGTCTAAATAGAGCCATTGCATTATGATCACACTTCCCAGAGCAAATAACACACCATATTCATTTCATCACAACTTCGAGCGCAAGTCTTTGATTTGGGTTCTACAAATTTAAAGAAAAAACGGAATGCAAAAAGTTATTTCAAGTGAAACACATATCAACTTTATCGACTGAGGTAAAAATGGTCGGTCATCATAACAAATCAAATGAAACATATTTGTGATATGTTCTCTCCGACGGAATGTTATTGTTTGCAATGTCATCCTTTATCTAGAGTGATTTACTAAATGTCAAGCATCTACAGTTGCATAATCTGAGAATCTCAAAGCGCAATAAACTCACTTAACCAAACTTTACACTTCTAACATAGTTCATGAACACCTTCATTTATCATACTACCTTGTGAGATATTTACACTGGGCGTGCAATTCGTGATGTAAAAATAAGTCCTTTCTTCTCGACCACACAGTTAGGTACGACGTGTTTGGCCTCTATTGAGCCATTCATACCTTTGCTGTTCCCCTGAAATTTAATTGAAATTTCGAAACAAAGCACCTTTACAATAATTACCAGGACTCTGGGTGAGGTTAGAGATATGAGCAGGTATAAAGGCGGTCTGACGCGATCACAGAAAACAACCATAAAAGTTCAATAATGTCATGTATCAATCTCAGAATTTCACACATACATGCACGATTCCCCTGAAAATAATGTCGGAATTTCCTATCATGTGAAGTCATACTGGTTGTCTATTGCCGCCACTGTTCAGTCTCTATTTCTATGCGATTTCCATCAACAATTATAATCTTCTCAAATGAAAACACCTATTATGGAATCTCAATTGACCATTCCCTTATACACTATTCACATACAAACAGCAAAAGTTTTCTTAGAATTATTGATCCACAAGGTATGAAAACAAAAGTATATATATGTACATCTATGAAGGGTTTTCTTTGCTCCCTTTAACCACACTTATCCATACCCAGTAGGAGCATCAGGGACATCTATGTACGTCTATGTAAACATAAATATTCCCCAGGGCATTACTGCCTGGTGAACTGTAGTTAAGTCACTGTATAAAAGCATGTCTTCCACGTGAGGGGTTAGCTCTGTTGTGATGGACGTGGTGGTGAATGGGAGATGGTTACACTGAGTGTACCCACCCCTGTGAACACGATAGGCGAAGCCATCGTCTTATAATACATACATATGCGATGTAAAACCTTAACCGCCATCCTTTTATTCAAAATATATATGTATATATACAGTACTCTATCACATCTGGTATATGGAATGATTCACCAATACGAATATACCTAATCTGCTATCATATACACGGTTATCAGAGTAAATCCATAATTCACCTAAATGACGAGAGAAAAACACCGAAAACGGGAGAGAAAAGAAATCGGAGAGATTTTGATTCCTTCCTATGTATCTTTTTTTTTTGTCCACGGGACAAAGGATGTGTAGAAAAATGAACTGGATTGCGTGTGGTGTAGAGTGAATGTACTCTGGACGTATACACACTGTGGTGAGGACGTGGTGGCGCCCCGTCTGAGCGGTAACACAAGCCGTAACCCTGCTGTACGCACTGGTCGCATATTCTCCGGTGATGCTGCACCCCCTCCTCAAGGATCGCGTGATGAGATAAGGCTAGTGCGTCATGAACACGTATGCCATGGCTGCAGGAGTCGTACTCACGTGTGCCACGCACACATGCTTCATGTACGCATGCATCACGCACATGTGTCATGCCCAATGCAACACTTATACATGCATCACATATATATGTGCCTCACTTGTACATGTGGCACAAGTAGTGCCATGTATGCGTGCGTCACATACGAGTGTTACACCCATGTGCATTGTAGGTTATTGGCATGTGTATCACACCCACTTGTTTCACTTACATATGTGTCACTTAAAAGTGTCACATATACCTGCGTCACTTACACATGTCACATATACCTGCGTCACTTACACGTGTCACATATACCTGCACCACTTACACGTGTCACATATACCTGTGTCACTTACACATGGCACATATACCTGTGTCACTTACATGTGTCACATATACCTGCGTCAGTTACACGTGTCACATATACCTTCGTCACTTACACGTGTCACATATACCTGCGTCAGTTACACGGGTCACATATACCTGCGTCACTTACACGTGTCACATATACCTGCGCCACTTACACTTGTCTTACATATGCATGCGTCACTTACACATTCGCCACATACATGTGCCTCACGGCTTACTCATACATCACATAGGTATATATGTGCTTTGGACACATGTATCATACCTACATGCATCACTTACACATGCATCATATATGCGTGGGTCACATTTACATGTATCACTCACACATGCATCACATGCGTCATTTACACACGTGTGACGTACATGTGTGTCACATACACATGTGTCACGCCCACGTGCGTTATGCCTATGCGTGTTACGCCCATGTGCGTAGAGGGAAGGGTTCTTAAGTGTGATGTCGGTAAGGATGCTGCCCGCCTCCACCATTGTCAAAGGGCTAATAAGACTTCTGGTTGGTGACAATCTGGGCGTCAGACAGTTCCAGGTCGACGGCGTCTCGATAGTCTGTCAGCTCTTTGGACAACTTGATGCGGTCGTAATTGTTGGCCAGAACTACGAGGAACATACACTGAAAATACAAAGAGAACACAAGTATTGCTTCCTGTATATCTAAATCTTTGTACGGAAGACCGATTATATATCAAATACAAATGACATAAGAAAAAAAAAATCTCCTGGGTTTTTCTTTTTGTGGACCATGAGACTGGGAAAACACTGCAACAGAATACAGTCAATCCTCGTTAACTCAGACCTCAGCGATATTGTATGCGGGACTTTCAATCTGGTTTCACATTACTGTGACAGCACGCACGCTCCTGATGAACAGTAGTCATGTACATCTAGATACATTACCTTGACTTTGTGCATGATACATGTAACGCAATACATGAACGTGTATTGATTTCTCAAAAAAAAAACAGAAGGACAAATCCCATCATGTTCCAAAGCCCGAAAGAAAGAACGACAAATGAGTATATTACCATCTTATTGTACACTGTGTACACCTGTTATACCCTTATATACATGTTAGTTCAGAGCAGCTGGAATAACAGGAGAATCGTTTTATGCAGTGATTTAAGCAGTTGGCTGAGTATCAGTAGAAGCTCTAGTTTAGGTCAGATTATATAATTAGGTAATGAAAAGTCCAGTTAACGAGGGCTGACAGTATGCTCCATACAAAATTATCCCAGCCCTAAAGGTGCTCTGATTATTCCATTATTATCTTCCGTTAGGTGTTATAATTTTAGGTATATACCATCTGCTAGAATGAGGTGTTTGAATAAATATTGAACCATTTAAGTATATCATTTTGTACTAATATTTAGCAGATTATACAATAAAACCAGCCAAATGTACTTGGAGGATACCTGCGCATTGTCAAATGATGCCAGGAAAAATATATTTAGGTTTACTCGGTAGTCTTTGCAAGAAAATCCTCAGTCCTGAACATGATTGCCCACTGGTGTCTGGCCATTAATGGTTAGCGTGATACAAGTATCTGAAATGCTCTTACTAGGTTTTACTTAGTACTCTCCACCCCATCCCGGGCTTTGGGCGTCATCTAGAGCTATGGCCTGTTTATACTCCGTGAGCTCCTTGGTGGTTTTAATAAGGGTATAGTTGGTCGCCAGCGAGATGGAGAAAAGCATCTGCAATCAACGCACCAGAGTACCGTTGGGTTGGGCGCTTCATCATACAGAGTCCTGGGCCCGCCAGCTGCAGCGGTGGGCAGTGGCCAGGGTGCTTCATCATACAGAGTCCAGGGCCCACCAGCTGCAGCAGTGGCCAGTCTACACATGAACTAAGTCGTGTTCACACATTCAGTTTGGACCGTATCGACAAACAATCCAACACCAAAACGATCAGAACAGGGAGATTACATGAAGAGACCGACGCATAAAATACTTGTCAACTATGATGTCCTAAATCTGACATATTAAATTAGAACGATGTATTTAGCGGCAGTCGGTTCAATTTCACAACTTCTCCGGTGTTGTCGAGCTAGTTCAAACTGAATGTCTGAAGACGACCTTTAGCATAATAAATTAAAAGACAAATCATAACTAAATTGGGTGTTCCAGTGGCTAATATGTGACATTGAAAGTTCTAAACAACCATGTAATTCTAAAGCATTTTTGAACATGCACATAAAACAAAAAAGAAATCCTTTTACATATACAAATCAAGTTGTTTTCATGCCACATGTATAAAGAAATTAGAAACTAATTGAATGGTAATCCCATTGAAATATGGGAAAACAACGTTCTCTATCTTGAATTTTGTCCGCTATTATATTGCCCTTGTGTCTAGACAACCTAGTAAACATGCATATCTGAAAAGTCTCGAGCGGCCAATCTGTGCGAAATGAAATTTTGATGTTGTCCTACAGAAAGATTGTTTTTAATTGCGTTAAGTTCTTTTTGCTGTTAGTCTCTGCTTCATTCATTCTGAATTCATCTTTTTCAGTCCTCCTCTGTTGAACTTTTCTGATGATGCCATTTCATCATTCTCTTTACTCGACCGCGGGAGGAATTCCTATCTCAGTTAAACTAAAATGTAATAAATCAATTGTGAATGCCTACATATACAAAGTAGTCCATCTAGGGTGTAAATAAGAGCAACTAAATATGGCAAAACACTTATAATCGTAGTGCGTAAAACAATATCAAAAGCCATCAAAAGCCATGTGTACTATTCATGTGAGGTTATGTAGAGACAGAAAGAAAGTTCTATGACAGAGAAGCAAAAGCAAAAATTCACACGTAAAGCAAAGGTAAGAACGTTATGATGGTAGCACAAGTCCAACCCAAGGACGCTGTTGTGTTAAGGCAGGTAGATTTTCACGCTCTTTGATAGTACATTGTTCAATTTGAATTGATTACTGAAAGCCCTTTAAGTTTCATTTGTGTTCAATTTGATATATATGTTCTTAGTAATTGGAAGAGTGTAGAGGATGTGAGAGGATGGAAAGCGGTTTTTTTCTTCATTATTGAACATCGTCGTCAGTTCTAGGTACGAAACGACATATTTACCTTCAGGCATGCGAGTGGGAAATTGCGAAAAATACGGAAATATGGACCAGGGGTTTGGGGGAGGCCTACGCCCCCAATGTGGTCCCAGGACAGTACTGAAGATCGTTTCCTAGTTCACGAGTGAAGCTCCTGAACTTTAAGCTATTCAAGGTAAATTCCTTGCCTCAACTGAGATTAAGGTGTCCAGGATTGCGCAAATATGGCTCACCCATTTTTATGTTTTCGCACTCTAAGATAATTTTCTTCTCTGAGTTACACTGATTTCAAGAACGACTTTGGGGATGTAAAGAAAAGGCCGGAAATCTGGAAAGCCCTCCTGGCCTAGTACAACAGATTACCCACAACATAGGCAAACTTTCTAAAGCCTATAAGACACCGACATTTTTCCCGATTTGTTTGTTTGGTTGCTTGTTTGGGTAGTTTAACGTCGAATATGTTCTATTGTACTTTGGTTGGGTGGTGATAGAATCTTTGTGATGAATTCAGGTAAAAATCTCACCGCTACATATTGACAGAGGTAAGTTATAAATTATAACCGTAGGTCTACCACTTTTGGGCATGAAGGAGAAAGGTGGCTGCACACCACACCACATAAACATGGTATGAGGAGGACTGACCTCTGATATAGCAGTCAATCTACCACTGCTGCAGATGAAGGAGAAAAGAGGCTGCAGTGGTACTCAAACCGACTTAGTCCCACAACCTTGGGATTGTCAGTCTAGGGGCTTAACCACTGAGCTAACTCCCAACCCCCATTGACCCAATACAGGTGTTTCACTTGAATGTCACATATCGGTGATTTCGTTGAAAACTGCAGTTACTACATCCCCAAAAGTGGTATTTACTGTAGCATTCGGCTATAGGTACATAGGTCTATCAAATATACCAGGTGACATTAAGTGTACTATTAATGGATGGTTCTAAAGAACGGGATTTCGCTTTGCCGTCTAGCATGGACAATGTATTGAGTATTCTGTCCATGAGTCTAGTAAGCAGCCCCACATGGCTGAAGTTTGACTTTGTCTTAAATATTCAGGGATGACAGTTGGGGCCAGAAAAAAAGAGTGGAATTACTTTTTATGTGGAATTTGCTGTCTCAGAGATACCGAAGAAATACGGAAAATATGTTGGTGTCGGCCACAGCGTAGGGCTCAGGGTATGTGGGAAAGTCCACACCACTGTTGATTGGCATGAAGGAGGCTAAATTAGTATCATATTTTCTTTATACAAGAAAAAGGAATATATTCACTACTTGATCTTTCCGGCCCTTACCTCGTAACTTTGATCTATTTTCTCTGGGGATGGGTTTCCCTATTCTTATACCTTCGAATATATATATGTAGATAAATATGGAGATTTCTTTCCCTGTGATAGGCCAAGATGCCATGCCCACCTTATCCAGTAACTGCAACTGTTATGTTTCCGTCCCACCTGATTCCTGCCGTTCTTATAGCTATGAGTGTTGCTATGCAACAATGTCACGGCGATGTCATAGCCACATCGATAAATATGTTTATATTTTCAGGTTTCGAAATCGCAGCGGCTGCGACCTCAATAGTTATTCCTATTCATATCTTATTCTTGAATATCATATTTTGTAACATTTTTCTGGGTTATTTGCAATTACTAGTCTGATTGGGTGCGTTCGTTCTTTGCCATATCAAACCGTATAGTGCGTTTTATCATCGCAGCTTCTTCGTCTCTGGTAGGTATTTTTAGGTTTCATTTATTCATCTCTTTTTTCATAGATAGATGTATATTGATCATTTACATCTCAAATTCTGGTTATTTCGATTAATTTCTGCCATTGGGGTATATCCATGTGGAGGAGAGCCATGATCATTTATATACATGGCATTAACCAATCCGATTGTCATAAAAATCTCCCGGTTTGCCTGGGACGAAACGTCAGCCTAGACGAAAACGTCACCCTAAGTAATCAGCTCATTACTTCACCCCGAGCAGCAGTATGTTACTATAAATTGTGCGCCAATGAGTATATAGGAATTTTACATACTGAAATTGAAAAAAAGATGATTTAATTGGAAAAGAGGAAAGCGGCCATATCTGATTCATTGTGATTGATGTAGCCAATAGCCGGATTGTGGTAGCTCATTTTTCTACCTTGACTTCACTCTGGTTAGACGGCCTGCCCGGTGCATACTAAGAGAAAATGTGGTTACTGAGCCCGAAGGGATGGCCGTTCGAGGTCTTTTTATGCCATAAATACATCACGACGCCGCAGGCGGAGGGACATATTTATGGCATAAAAAGGCTGAGAATGGCATCCCTACGGGCTCAGTCACTACGTTTTCTTATTATTACATATCTAAATACCAAAAAAAGGCCATTTTAAATACCTATGATATCTACCAATTGACCCGATGGTCACAGTGCGCCCGAATATTCACTACGGGCGCAGTGCGCCCGAACATTATCTATACTACACCCCAAGCGGTGGGTAGTATTTCATAGACGTTCGGCCATAGGTATGTAATAAATCACATGATGACGCATGTTATAAATGCTGCATAGTCAGTAACGGGTGGTAAGCGAGGGTTATACTTTCATAGGTATATGATAACTGATCTCAGAGAATCAACTTTTTCTCCATAGACTATGTCGGCACACATGAGGCATCGCATTGCCTTTTAACGATACAACACCATTTTATCTTTTGTATATATATACAGGGAACTATTTCTTTACAAGGAACCACTCACAAGCAATTAAAACACTAAACGCTGTTCAAAAGGCATGGATAATCATTGCTTCATCAGTTTTTCCAGGAAAATCAAATCAGTCAATCCTTCGCTTTAATGAATTATTTCATTTAACGAATCCAACTTAGGTATACATACGGTCCGACTATAGCCTAGGATCACCTTGACATGAAACCATTGTCTATGCACGTGTGATGAGAGAATTATAGTTACTGTGGCCGCATTTATTTTGTTCTAATTCTTCCAGTCATTTTGCCTATCCGGGCATTATTTTCTCATATGATATATGGAGTAGAAAGTACTTATCTGATAAAAAGCACGGCATATACTAATATGGGAAAATGTACTTACTGAGTGGGAATTTGTGTTTGTTAAAGATCTTTTGTCCCGGAAATACGTCCCAATACAGCAGGGAAAGGGACGTATTTACGGCTAGGCTAGGAGCGGGTACCATTTCATAGATGTTCGACCATAGGTATAAGATAATATCTACCGGTATTTTATGAATATGACACCACATAAGGGTTGCACATGTGTTCATAATTTCACATGAGGACTGTACACGAAGGAGCAGCTAACATACTAGACAGGTACAGAGTGGTGTCTCGTGATGTGTCGTGTAAGGGACAGAGTGGACTCGTGCAGTTCTATAGTTGACAAAAGTATGACCATGAGCTATTAGGGACAAAATTTCAAATGCATTTATTGACAGTAGTGGAGGAAAATATTCCCACTAACTCAAGTTTCTTTCAAAAATAATAAGGTAGTTGTTCAATTACCGATATGTTTCGGACCTTCTCGGTCCGTATTAATTAACAAAATCATTCCCTGACCCTTTGCCTCATTTGCAAATCACATATGAAAGGATATTACCGTCACCAAATCATATTTAGGCAACATGGAAGAATGCCTACTGCTGGTCAACGTAACTGTTCTGACTTGAATAAAAAATAAAATGAAGAAATTTGCCCTGTGGTTGGACTCACTCCTGGAATATTTATTTATAAGATACCCTAGCTAGTCAGAACATAAGGTTAATCATCTGAATTGTGCAATATACATTTCTGTAAAGTATCAAGGATTAATTATATATTATCTAGGTGATGGCCAAAATATTAACTATCCCTGTAGTGATTTATTTTCTTTGTGGCATACTATAGTGTAACATCAAATATGCTAACGAAGTTTTATGATTAGCAATTCTGTCATATATTCTGGGACATACAACTGATACTCTGTGGACGAATCCATGAACCAAATAGCGTGGATACAGAGGAAAATAAAAACACAGAAATTGACTTACCATTCCTAAAACAACAATTAACGATGCCCCTAGTGCGATCCCGTACATAGGCCCCGCATCCTGCACCTACAACACGCACAAACCACGGTCAAACACTTTATTACAGAAATACAGAAAATAAGCAGTATGGACAAGTTCGAATCTGCACTAAAACCTGAAGGTCTTGAACAAATAAATAACGTCATGCTTAGATAATGGACTTGTTCAGAAATCCTTAAGTCTTTCTTGAACGGTGAATTGATTTCCCTGCCGCATTGCATGTCTTCTGTCCTGTTTTCGGTGATGTTAATGGTTCTTTCTATTTGCCTATAAGAGTACAATATGAATGTATAACACCCTTTCTGCCTACATAAGTAAATAGCTATAAGAGCTTTTCTCCCTTTCTTTTTATGATTTCAAACAATGCCTATAGGAATATAGGAATTCATAAGTATATGACTTTCTTTAGTCAGGTAAACGGTAAGGGGATGCAAGTCGAATAGAAACCAGTTCAAAATGCAAAATCTAACAAATCATAAACTATCAAATTTAATACACAGTCTGTAAATTATAACAAGTTTATAATGGTGTTTTTTTTATTATCAATGAGATCCCGTAAAATGAAGGACCGACTTACCAACTGACAAAAGTCAGAGAGTTCGAACTCATCACAAATGGCATTTCTCCTCACGCCCTCGGTTGTGTTAAAATATATACCTGCAATAGAAATGCTTTAACATATCAAGTAGTATTCTAATAGTTCATCTGTCTCGTCATTGATTACCCCCATTAAGAAAATTAATATCAAAATTCCTCAAGCGTTATTAGTTCATTGTTGGGAATATTTCATGTCGAAAGTGGAAAGCAAATGGCTTGCGTGTGATCTCTGCAAGTATTTTTATGGAACAGTCGATTGTAGTCAGTTAGGGTAAGAAAAAATGGAATTATTTTTCAGCTGGACTTTGTTGCCTCAGAGAGACTGATAACATGGAGAAGGTGTCCGTACCAGCCAAGCTCAGTGCGGATGTCCAAACCACTGTTTTATTGTCGCGTATGAGGCTCAATTATTATCATTTTTATTTTATTTTTCAAACGGAACAATCATTTCATATACTTAAAATGGAAAAATAGAAAGCTGCCATTAACAGAACAAGCAAGCATGTGCCAGAGTGGCCAGAATGAGGCTTAATTAATGCTCTCTTTGTTTTACACAATAAACACGATTTTCCAAACTGGAAATGAAAACATGGATTTGCATAGAGAAGTGGAAACCTGCCATCCCTGTAACTAGGCGTTAGGCCTCAGTGCACCCAGCCTATTGAAGCTCTGAGGCATAGACCTATTTTCCCAACGCATTTGACACCCAACGGCTTTTTGAAAGATGAGTTATCATCTCTATAGTATAATTATAGAAAAACAAATGGCTGTAATCACGATTGGTTGATACACGATAATACTTGGCCGATAGTGAGTGTTTTTTATAGTCAACTACGAATTTACGGAGGTGCCCGGTCACAAATCCATCGTTGTTAAATTCATCACTAACCTTCATTAATAAATCAAAACCAGAAATTGTCATATCATAGGGTCTGTCAATAGGAAATATTTTCGAATGTCCATACTCTCTTCCAAATATAAACAAATTACTAGAAACCGGTTTGGGGAATGTAATTTCAGTAATAAATGCCTTTGAGGCTTGGAGGCCAAATCTGTGATCAATGGTTTTAGGGTTTGATTTCACGTCCAGTCAACCATTACACGTCCTTTCCAGATTTTATTGTCGTTCAGCTTTTTGTCGCTGCGCATGGCAGGGATGCATTTGGGGTCCGAAAAAGATCATTGAGATAATCTCCATTGCAATATAGGGTTACACATTACATACACATTACAGTGGGGAAAGCTCGAAGTTTTTACATGGGTCAGTGGGAAAGTTCAGTAGGGGATCATGGGCAGTGGCAGAATTAGGTAATTTAGTAGTTGTTATGTCGATATTATACAATGAAAATAACTTTTGATTCTGAAAATGAAAACATTTATTTCAATGAAAACATTGGAAACTGATATTGCAAAACTGATTTGGAAGCCGGTGGCGATCGTTCTCATTTATCGCTCGAGGAAGATCTTCAACTGTAGGAGAAAAGTGGCTGCAGTGGGACAAAGTCCCACAACCTTGGATTCACGAGTCCAGTGCCCTTAACCACTGAGCCAACTCAACTCAGGGTTCCCAGCATTTTCTTGAAGCAAAATTCCCTAATTTCCCCCCTGATATCTCCCTGAGTAAAATCATTATTTCCCTGAGAAATGTTCGACATTCCTAACGCGAAATTCTCAAAGAAGTTCAAGAAGTAATCTTTGTTCATCAAGAGAACAAACACTAAACCGTCAAGAACTATTAGCAGTGATCATATCTGCACATGTACCTTGACACAAGTAGAGAAAATAACAGAAAAGTAACTTCCCCATACAGAGACAGACTCACCCAGGTATGCATGGAGACCTAAATTTCAGGATAGTGAGATTCTCATGGAGAGAAAAACCTCCTTTTTTTTTGCATCGGTTGAGTATAGAAGTGCTTTCGCCTCGTTTTTTAAATACCCTTTTCTTTTTTGGATCATTCCTCAGATGTTCCTTTTCTCTTATGACATATATCGAGGTATGCTGAAAACAAAGTTTCGTTCTGCGATTTTTTTATCTCCTTCCCCTCAGACAAGCCTCTCAATTTCCAAAATGTCGGACCCATAGGCTATCTACATTGGGCCACAAGATAAGCACATTGCTCTCACCTAATTGGAATCCTGGATAATATATTCGGCTGGTGGGATTGGGTGGTGGGGCACAGTAGACACTTGGAAGAGCACAGCTGGAAGGTGGTTAGTTGGATAATAAGAAGCAAGTGTATCTAGAAGCGTGGTTGTTCTTGTTGTTTAAAACTTACCGAATCTGCTGAGGTTCAGGCAGTAGTTCTCGTAATACCACTCGGGCCTGTCTTGAATCTCATTGACACAGATGGAGTTGAGCATGATGTAGGCGATGATGGGCATGGCGCAAACTGACGACACGCACATCCACAGGAAGTTCAGCACGTAGGAAAGACCCAAGAACTGCAGTACATACAAACACAGTAATTAGTATTACACAGAAACTGGATCTGGGTGGACGAACTGAATTAATAGGCGGTGTTTGGAGGAGCTTTAAGGCTCGAAGTGACAGGCACAGTGATATGTATTCAGCGAAAGCAACGAGTTAAAATCCAATCCGTTTACCTAGTTTATATATCATTATATTGTTAAAGTATTGAAAATACTTGCAATTTCTACCATGACATCATGCTACTGAATGGGTCGTGGATTTGTATGCTTTCTAGACGAACCAGTGTTAAAACTCTATTCTTTTTTTCTTTCGGTAATGTAACGTCCAATAATTGTGAGTTACCCTCATCAGACTTCTGACTACTTCTACAAACCCACTGGAAACATAGATAAACCATATTCTTAGATAAGTAAGATTATGATTAGCTTGGAAGACCATTGTACGTGACAATAAAAGCAATTAATATTCAGAAATAATCTGAGCAGGTGTAGATTCATTTATGAAAAAGTCTTATTCGCATCTTCGTTATTGCTATAATAATAGTCATCTAGCATTCAACTCGAAATTTCGGAACCAAGATGGTTCTTTAATGCTTGCATATTTCACATGGATCACAGGAAACTGAATAAAAATCATTTCATAAAAACATGTGTCAATATCAATATACCTGTAACCAATTTGAATAACTTTTATTTTGATTTTTAAAAGGATTTAAAATAAAACCTCAAGTGAAATAGTTGAGGTTTGCCACAAACTCGAGATGTCAAAATTTGCTGACATTTGCCTGACTTCTTCCTAACAGACTTCACTTTTTGCTTACAAATTTTGCAAATTTTCTTTTTTACTTCCAGTTTTCTGGCTTGCCCCATAACATAAACTGTTATCAACCTTTCTTGGCAACTTTTGTAGCCAAGGTGATGGAGGGAGATCAGACCAGTGACCGTTATTTTCGGAACACCTAGATTATTTCATTTTCTTTAAGATACACACATTTCTATGCTGTAAGGATTGGTTATTTTTTCATGTACAAATCTGAAAAATCCAAATTTCAAAAAGCTAATTTTTCCAGACATTTTAAAAATCCTAGTTTGGCCTGAAAAAACGACCGACAGCCATGGATGAAAATAAATTCAGCCAGTGGTATATGTTTCCTCTTGTTACTGATTATAGATAGTAAAATAACACAATGACGTACAAATCCTGCGGACACGCGTCCTCCCATTATGCACTTGGCTCCCGAGTAGAGGTTCTGTCGCGTCGCACCGGTTGCCAGGAAACCAAACACGAGAAGAATGATGGCGAAACACCCCATGACAACCGCCACGACGGTAAACAGGACCTGGATGGTTTGCAACCTGCAAGTGGACAACATCACGTCAATATTTGTCATCAATTGTTTATCACATCAGTGCTCACTTGGCTGCGTATGTACTTTATAGGGGTAAAAGTCGGGATTGACGAGAAATCCTTTGCTGGGATAAAAGTCAGGACTTTTGAAAAAAATCGAAAATTTAAAACCCTTAAAAAATAAGATGAGAAAAATATATTCTGACTAACTCGGGATGGACAGGATCCACTTCTAAGTGAATAAAGAGCATTGATTGAATTACCTTTCTGGGCACATTTATAATGGTTATAAATCGATATATGTATATATTCTAATTGTTTTCGTTTGTAGTTTTACTTTTTGTTTTGAGGAGAGATGCATGTGAAATTAAACTGGTAACGTCACTCGAACATCGAGGGTGCTGCCAGTGTGTGTGCAGGAAATATTGGAATTGCGTCATTTGTCGGCAAACTTGCATTCATATATTTAATCTAAAAGATTTTGGCTACTACCGGTACTGAAATTATTCACCCTCGTCAGAGACAAGCTTTTAGTATGAGGGACGATTTAGCAATACCTAAAGTTATAGTGTACACAATATATCACGCAGAGATGTCAGTTGGGAAAAGAAAAAAGGAGGAAAATTCCAATGTAATTTGCTGCCTCAGGGTGACTGAGAAAACGTGGAAAGATGGAAAATTGTCATCTCTAAATATTTCAAATAGGCATACAGTGCTATTTACTACAGAAATGTTGCTGATTTTGTTGGATAACTTTATGTTAACGCTGACAAATAATTCAACATCAAGAGATGATACTATATAAAGGTAATTTGATTTTTATTATTGATAGATTGTAATATCTTCTTCCCGTTTAGAATCATGGAGATTCATTGCAATTTAAATTCCGACAGTCATATATATATATGGAATGCCTTATGATAAAATCCAACTCAAATAGTTTGGTTAGGAAAAAGGGTTTCTATTTAACTGCCAGAGTGAAGCTCAAGCCCAGAGAGATTTACCTGTCACTCTCTGGGCTACAGATATCTTTTTGACAGTTAATGTTGATAACTCATTATAACTTACCATGGTACAGGGTATTGGAAGAGGTTTTCAAACAAGCCCACGAGGGTGATTTGGAGTGCCCTGTTGAGAGTTGCACAGAACAATCCAACACCAATACACACACATATTGCCGCGATGAGCGACCCAAACGGCGTCCGCCCGAAACAGTCCCGACAACCTGAAACAAATCAGCCAATCAGTGAGGCCTTTGTCATTATTATATTACAAAAGAGAATGTGATTGATTTGGGTATTTATTTCTTAAACTTCTTGAAGGAGTATCATGTATGAGTTTCCTATGTTAAAACTAGGGGGAAAAAATATTCCAATATTGATTTATAAATATCAATTTGACGAAAATATCCCAGTCACTATAACACATTTATTTTAATAATATCATTTACTAGAATTCGGCGGTCAGGTAAAATCTTCGGGTCGGGTTACTTTAGATACACATGCAAGATAGTCAATTGTCCACTGCAACCCAATTTATTTTGCAAAAAAAAATTAAACAAATGTTCACGGCTCCAAAACTCCAGGAGTGGCATGCGGTGCCCAAGATTAAAACGAATCAGGTTTTGATTTTATCCTACCCCATCTCCTCGATTTAGGAATATTAAGTGATAACAATTCTGTATGCCACTAGTGGCATATAAATCTCTGTATGCCAGTCAGCGTGGCATAGGGAAACTCAATTTTAAGCCTATGGGATTTTATATTAGGGGTAGGATAATGATCCAAGCTTCACACTCCACACCTGGAGAGTATTTGTATACTCTATCCTCGACGTAAATCAGACACTTATCTAGCTAATCACTTTAGGTTCTGTCGTTGCTAGACCACCCTTAGGGTCTGTTCCTCGAGGTAGAGTGGCTTTTGAAGTACGGTAATTAAGATGAGATTTGGTAACCATTTGAGGATATATTTTTCTAAAATGATATGTGTTCCATTAATAGCCAATTCCCTAAGCCAGAAACGGACGCCCTACATTTGCACAAGTGTGTGCATCTTGTCATGTGAGACGTATGTCTTAAAAAAGCGTATTAACATTAAGCTTTGAACTACCAATGCATTGCTACCTGCATATATATAGCTTATGATGGTTATGAAATATGGGAATTGAGAGGAACAGTATGTGCGTGTTTTGATACATTGTATTACCGGTAGGCCTACTGTTTACTGGAAATAAACACTTCTTTAAAAGTCAATTGTCAACTGCAACCCAATTTATTTTGCAAAAAAAATTAAACAAATGTTCACGGCTTCAATTGGTCTATGCTTCTTCACTTTCGACCCTGAGTTGCTACACTCCTACAGTGAGTGAGTTTGAATAGAATAGACAATGTCTGCCTCTGCAATCATTGTTGGTGCAAAGCTCGGGAAAGTATCTAGATCAGGCATAACTCATATATTTCGCGTTAATAATATTAAATAACAGGTAAAATAGAAGTTCAGTAGATGGATGACTAAGCAGCATTGACTGATACTGCATGGTATTGTATTGAGTCAGCTGTGTTTTTGGAGGTGTAGGCTGACAGGCAGCGCGTTTCTGACCGTGTTTACTCCAAATATAGGTCACTGCCCTTATAGAGTCCGAACAGTTACGGAGTAGGAGGGGTTTCCCAATTTGTAAGCCTGTCACACCTGAACATGTACACACCAGGTATAATGTCACAAATATACCACACACGCACTTATATCATGTTCAAAACGTTAGTTATCACCTCCGACATTCAATACTTTGTCTGGCGAGTTGCCAGACTTAGTACATCATTCGACAAGACCAAAAGCAGTAAGGGATACCAGTGGTATCCCCGAGGGCCGCAGGTGCCCCACACCGGTATGAAATTAGGTCGAGTCGGTTTGGTCAAAGTGCCTCTGAACACCCCTGTTGTGACCTTGGTAGAAACATAGTTCTGTACCTGGATCACTCTGGGGAGCCGGGCGAGGTGGTTACTGATGAAACCTAGTACTCACCCATGTTAGCTGATTGTGGCTCTACTCATCTGGACACAGGTAAATCCGTCGTCACACACCTGTAGTCACAGCCGACCCTTGCCATACCCGACTGCTTTCCCTTTGTTTTGACGCCCGTTCACACCGGTAGATGGCGCCACGGAGATCACAAACGGTGACGCCATCTACGGTTTTCGGGAAGAACTAGAACAAGGTATTCTCCACGACAACTGGCCCTGCCTCGATAGCAAAGAACTAACTAAGAGCAAATAGTATGTTCATTTTTGATGAATGAGAGTGCAATTAAAGATAAACAACAATTAAAAGATTTGATTTACATTCAGTCTAATCCCCTTGTAGGCCTACCCAGTCAACTTGCCCTTTCTGCAACCGCCGAGGTCGGATCCAAGTTGGCTGGTTCACGCCTGTTTATCTCACCCCTGGTATTTTTTCTCCATAGACAACATTGAGAACTCATATCTTACGCCCATGAGATATTTAGGAAAAATATCCAATGGGGGATTATGTCTCAAATGTTAGCCCATTAGTCAATGTTAAGGGTCACAGCTTCGCCTTGTGAATTACTACGTGTTTCATACTTGATGGGATACGAGCTCAGACCCTAAACTTTCATAGGTTTCCTCTATAGTAACATACGCCTCTGGCTACTTACATCTCCGCCGAGCCCCCTAGCGGATACCCCGGGAACCAAGCATATCAAACATCAGTGTAGTCTCTTTCACGAGCACTTTAGGCAGTACATGCCGCCTGGTGAGTGGTGGCCGTACTACAGACTAACATCAGTGGGTTTCGATTAGACTGGGCCCAGTCCCTGCGTCCTATGGCTATCCTCCTCGTTGGGATACATGGGCCAGTCAGAGAAGGATAGATGGCTAATTCTCACAGAACCAGTGTAACTAGGGTTAGGAGGGTCAAAAATAAAAGTGTTGGAAGACGGTAAAAATAATTATGGGGTTCTATTGTCTATGGGGTGGGCCATTTTCCCCTAAAATAGTATTAGTTAAATATTGAAAATGTGATCATGGTGGCCCATGGAACATATGTATGTCAACAAATTGTCTTACAGCATGGACAAAACTCCTAATTTAATTGAAAACAAGGAAAATAATTAAATTTTAATCATTTGAAATTTCTAAATGGCTTACATAATAGAACATAGATAGTATGAATAATATAATACCGGGGTAACTCTTCATACTCGGATAATTAGATTTTCCCTTCAGTATGAACCCAAAATTGAAATTTTAAAACCTGAAAACCATGATTTTTAGGTTATTTTAAAATTTACAAATACAACGTTTGTTGTGGCTTTTTTGAAAAAAATGAATAAGGTATGTCAAGTCCAGCTTACTCTTCTATAATATGTATACCTTCAGGTGAGTCATCCCTTTTTTTGCTAAAAAAAAAAGTTTAAATATCCATAATTAGTCATTAATAACTTGTATAGTTTTTTCAATTTTTGTCCATGCTGTAAGACAGTGGTAGTAGGAGAACCTCAGCTGCATTTGGAGTATAGGAAAGAGTTAATATTTGTTTATTTGTTTTTTCAAACGTTTGATATTGAGGAATTAATATATTTAACCAAATAAACAGTGAAAGTTTTAATAATTTATCCTACCCCTAATATAAAATCCCATATGCTTAACATTGGGTTTCCGTATGCCACACTGACTGGCATACGGAGTTTTATATGCCACTAGTGGCATACAGCATTGTTATCACATAATATTCCAAAATCGAGGAGATAGAGTAGGATAAAATCAAAACCTGATTCGTTTTAATCTTGTCCATCGCATTCCACTCCTGAAGTTTTGGCTCCGGACTTCACTCGGCTTCGCCTCATGAAGTCACTTTGCCAAACTCCAGTCGTGGAATACGGTGGACAAGATTAAACCTCATCCAGTTTTACGATAGTATTCTGATAGAACCCAAATATTTAAATAGAAAATCACAATGTAATAGATAATGTAGACCAGCATAGCATGTACTTAGTATCTGGATGGCTATCTATGATAAAAGTACCTATCCATGATCAAAGTTCCCCTATTATTCTAAATCAATTTTTTCCCCAATATATTAATATACAGTAGAACCTCGCCTAACGGACACCCCGCATTAACGGACACCTTCGTTCGGAACGCCTCCCTCTATTAGATGTTTATTTTAACCTTGCGTAAGCGGACACCCCGCGTAAGCAGCCACTTTGGCCCGGAACGGAGGGTGACCGCTTACCCGGGGTTCTACTGTATATTATAGTAATTTAACCTTTCCATGCAGCACACAATTCCCCTACTTACCATTACACAGCAGGTATTGCCTGCATAAACTACCCTGCTACAACAGGCACTTTAAAAAAAAAAAAGCAATGTCACATGATGTGGCATGTAATTTCAGTAATTTACCTTGGTAGCTGATATTTTGTTATACCAAATCAAAGGTCAATGTGGAGTTTTTACTATGTCAAAATTTCTTTCAATTCAAATAATAATTTTTTTACCTATTGAATTTTATACATAAGTATCAATGATGCCTCTATGACGCCTGGAGGCATCATGCTGCGGTAGCCAGGTGAATGCCTGGAGGCATCATGCTGCTGTAGCCAGGGGAATGCCTGGAGGCATCATGCTGCAGTTAAAGGGTAAATGACCGAAATTCCATGTTCGTAAGACAGTGGAGAAATAGCCTAAAAAACATGTTTAACCTGATTATAAATGGAAAATAGATATAAAATGATCTATTTCAATTGGAATACGCTTTTATCCCCATTCCTTAGTCTGAAAACCAAAATTAGCCAAGTCTGTAATCTATTTGTCCCGATTTATAGGCTATTAATGACTGAAATTCCACGTTGGTAAGAGCATGGAGAGATAGCAAAAAAAACCGCATTTAACCTCATTATAAATGAAAAATAATTATAAAATGATCTATTTCAATTGGAATATGCTGATAATCCCATTCCATAGTCTGAAAACCAAAATTAACCAAGTTGGTAATTAATTTGTTCATTTCTATAGGCTATTAATGACTAGAATTCCACATTGGTAAGAGAGGGGAGAATTAGCCTACAAATAACACATTTCAACTATATCTAACTGAAAAATATGTATAAAAAAATAAAATTTTTATAAAATAAGCTGGTATCCCAATTTTATAGTCGAAAAACCAAAATTAACTAAGTCTGTTATTCATTTTTCCTTTTCTCTAGGCTATTGAATGTATTTCCACGTAGGTAAGAGATACTCGTTGGTAAGACACAGTGAGATAGAGAGATAGTCAACTTAGTGTAGATAGAACAGTTTCTCATAGTAATTCAAAAATATAATTGTTATTTCTACCTAAATATCTCACAGTTGAATATCAATATTATCTTGCACAGCTATCTTCCATATTTCCATCGGCTGTTGTGATACTCCACTTTTAACAGCAACATCAATATTTGTCCAGGCTGTAAGACATTACATTTTCTGTGATTGCTGCACCTATTACACCAACTTACGTTTTTCATTATGTGGGATATAATTTTTTTTCTATGGTGGTTAAATACATGTTAGAGCTACATAACTAGCATAGTTTGCTTTCTTAAATATTGAAATATAGAGACATAGAGCATATTTAAGCTATTGCTCATAGATTGATCAGAAACTAGCTTTAAAAGAGGGAAGGGGTTACATATTACAATTTGTATTCTTATCAATATTTTTTAACTTAAACAACTTCATTTTTTTGGTAATATAAAAAATACACTGCCCTCAATGCCCTTATGTGGGTAACAAATTTTCATTTATTACATGTAATAAATTAAAAACGTTCTAAAAAATGTCTAGGCTGCAAGCCCTGTAACTTCACCAACATTCAATCAACTACAACTTTTTTTTAAATGAATTGATTATGACAAATTTCGCACAGAAATATACCCTGCACGTAGATTCCTTATGGAAAAATACAAAAGTTACCTTCCTTTAGATTGTATGTTAATTATTTTAAAAAAATAGGTTTTCCAATATATTTATATCTATATTTTTGGTCATTTTTGGTCTTTTTTGGCCTATTTTGACCCCCTGGAGATCAAAATATTGATATTTAACTTATAAAACCTATACTCCCCCTCAAGCACTCGACAAGATCTATCATTTAAATAGGAAAAATACAACATAGAATACACTGGACAAATACTAGAATCCAGGAAACGACTAAAAATGGACTTGCACTGGTTTTGTGAGAAAGAGTCAGTAGTGTAGTTTTCTTATCTACTTTTCTCGTGAGAAACCAATAAGATCTCAACTTTCGCTGGTCGCCCACTTTCAAAACTCCGCTGATTCCCTCCACACAGCAACTGCCTTAGTATTTGACCCTATAAGAGCATCTGACTTTGTGGAGTAGTCGGCAGGGTGTTTTCCTGGGAATGTCAGTGTCGGGGGTTCGAACCCAGCAATAGGCAGCCCGTAATTTCATTTTTCAATATTTTCCCCTTAACTCGGACTCGACGAAGTCGCTAAATATATCCATGATACTTATGAAAGATAGATAAAAGAAGCAAAAGGAACCAAACTGCTTTGTTCCTGCTATATTTTGAGCGTACCGATCTCTGATCACTTTAAAGTTTGCTTATAATGGATGGATAGCAAACCATTCCTGTTGAGGAAGCATCTGTTTCACACCGTCTCCACCAGGTGGCAAGCCTGTATCATGACTTGACCAGTCTCTCCTCACTGGTAGGGTTCCCTACACAGCATGTTGCAGGGCTTGCCCTGTAGAGCAATCATGTGCATCTTGTCCTGTATAACAAATTCAGAATACTCTCATCAGCAATGTTTACCAAGACACATACTGATATTACATTATCTACCAATGACAAAGGATTGGAGGGTTTCAATGTGATTATTCTTGAGAAATCCTACATTGAAAAACGTCCCTGTGAACTAAATGCTTTTTCATAGAGGTAAATTAATTGCTCTTGAATGCTATTCCAGTGAGGGATTATGATATCAGTATATGGTAGTATTGTGGAGCAGCTTATAGGACTATTTCTTGGATTCTAAAAGAGCATAATTGATACTTTTGTCATGGACTTCATAGGGCTCTATGTTCAACTGAGGCCATTGTTATAGAATGACACAAACATGATCAATTATACATAATTATCATATTTGAC
Source organism: Alentia gelatinosa (assembly GCA_950022655.1). Classification (NCBI taxonomy): domain Eukaryota; kingdom Metazoa; phylum Annelida; class Polychaeta; order Phyllodocida; family Polynoidae; genus Alentia; species Alentia gelatinosa. The sequence goes on from OX465586.1 coordinate 29,448,672, forward strand.
CTGAACTTCACCAAGGAAAATGCCATAAATCGTAAATAAACTGGGGTAGAGGGTCTTTTTTTTCTTTTTTTTGCAGTGTTTATTCCATTTCCATCCACATATACAGTGATTGATATTAGCCACATCAAATGATCTTAACAGTAATTCTATCATAATTCTTAGACTACGTTTGAGGTTTTATCTTTAGACTTTGAAGGTTTTTGTCTGAACACTACTTTTTTTTTCTTTTTTTTATATGACAATTGTGACAATCCTAATACATAACTCAGCGATATTCAAGGTTTTTGTAGGTATAAGAACTGTTTTCAAATTATGAACCATAGCACATGATAGCACAGAAGACAGTGTACAAAGGTACTTGAGAGGACAGAACATGGGGTACAATTAACACATGACAGGACAAAAAAAGGCTTACTTGGACAAGGAGACCCAAAAACAAATTACTATACATTTCTGACAAGTGAAATTATGCATGTCAAATATATATCCATGATACTTATGAAGGATAGATAGAGAAGCAAAAGGAACCAAACTGATTTGTTCCTGCTATATTTTGAGAGCACCGATCTCTAATCCCTTTAAAGTTTGCTTATGAATGATGGATGAATTAGAAACCATTCCTGTTGAGGAAGCATTTGTTTCACACCGTCTCCACCAGGTGGCAAGCCTGTACCATAACTTGACCAGTCTCTCCTCACTGGTAGGGTTCCCTACACAGCATGTTGCAGGGCTTGCCCTGTAGAGCAATCATGTGCATCTTGTCCTGTATAACAAATTCAGAATACTCTCATCAGCAATGTTTAGCAAGACACATACTGATATTACATTATCTACCAATGACAAAGGGTTGGAGGGTTTCAATGTGATATTTCTTGAGAAATCCTACATTGAAAAACGTCCCTGTGAACTAAATGCTTTTTCATAGAGGTAAATTAATTGCTCTTGAATGCTATTCCAGTGAGGGATTATGATATCAGTATATGGTAGTATTGTGGAGCAGCTTATAGGACTATTTCTTGGATTCTAAAAAAGCATAATTGAGACTTTTGTCATGGACTTCATAGGGCTCTATGTTCAACTGAGGCCATTGTTTTAGAATGATACAAACATGATCAATTATACATAATTATCATATTTAACCTGAACTTCACCAAGGAAAATGCCATAAATCGTAAATAAACGGGGGGAGAGGGTCTTCTACAGATAAGTGAAAATATGCATGTCAAATATATCCATGATACTTATTACCTACTATATCTAAAAAACTACGATTCTAGTAGTATCTACTTGGAATTCTGCCCGCACATAAGGACAGAGTGAACCAGACTTAGGCTTGGAGAGTGAGGGGCCACGATAGAGAGAATCTATTCGAGGAAAATATTAGAATCTGTTCTTCTTGTTTGTAGATCTATTGGCAGAAATATTTCTTCTCTTATGATTTATTTAGAGCCATGCCGAAATCGATGTTTAGTAGTGTAGTTTTCTTATCTACTTTTCTCGTGAGAAACCAATGAGATCTCAACTTTCACTGGTCGCCCCAAACTCCGCTGATTCCCTCCACCCAGCAACAGCCTAAGTATTTGACCCTATAAGAGCATCTGACTTTGTGGAGTAGTCGGCAGGGTGTTTTCCTGGGAATGCGAGTGTAGGGGGTTCGAACCCAGCAATAGGCAGCCCAAAATTTCATTTTTCAATATTTTCCACTTAACTCGGACTAGAAGAAGTCGCTAAATATATCCATGATTCTTATGAAAGATAGATAAAAGAAGCAAAAGGAACCAAACTGATTTGTTCCTGCTATATTTTGAGCGTACCAATCTCTGATCACTTTAAAGTTTGCTTATAATGGATGGATAGCAAACCATTCCTGTTGAGGAAGCATTTGTTTCACAACGTCTCCACCAGGTGGCAAGCCTGTACCATGACTTGACCAGTCTCTCCTCACTGGTAGGGTTCCCTACACAGTATGTTGCAGGGCTTGCCCTGTAGCGGAATCATGTGCATCTTGTCCTGTATAACAAATTCAGAATACTCTCATCAGCAATGTTTAGCAAGACACGTACTGATATTACATTATCTACCAATGACAAAGGATTGGAGGGTTTCAATGTGATATTTCTTGAGAAATCCTACATTGAAAAACGTCCCTGTGAACTAAATGCTTTTTCATAGAGGTAAATTAATTGCTCTTGAATGCTATTCCAGTGAGGGATTATGATATCAGTATATGGTAGTATTGTGGAGCAGCTTATAGGACTATTTCTTGGATTCTAAAAAAGCATAATTGAGACTTTTGTCATGGACTTCATAGGGCTCTATGTTCACCTGAGGCCATTGTTTTAGAATGATACAAACATGATCAATTATACATAATTATCATATTTAACCTGAACTTCACCAAGGAAAATGCCATGAATCGTAAATAAACGGGGGGAGAGGGTCTTCTACAGATAAGTGAAAATATGCATGTCAAATATATCCATGATACTTATTACCTACTAAATCTAAAAAACTACGATTCTAGTAGTATCTACTTGGAATTCTGCCCGCACATAAGGACAGAGTGAACCAGACTTAGGCTTGGAGAGTGAGGGGCCATGATAGAGAGAATCTATTCGAGGAAAATATTAGAATCTGTTCTTCTTGTTTGTAGATCTATTGGCAGAAATATTTCTTCTCTTATGATTTATTTAGAGCCATGCCGAAATCGATGTTTAGTAGTGTAGTTTTCTTATCTACTTTTCTCGTGAGAAACCAATGAGATCTCAACTTTCGCTGGTCGCCCCAAACTCCGCTGATTCCCTCCACCCAGCAACAGCCTAAGTATTTGACCCTATAAGAGCATCTGACTTTGTGGAGTAGTCGGCAGGGTGTTTTCCTGGGAATGCGAGTGTAGGGGGTTTGAACCCAGCAATAGGCAGCCCAAAATTTCATTTTTCAATATTTTCCACTTAACTCGGACTAGAAGAAGTCGCTAAATATATCCATGATTCTTATGAAAGATAGATAAAAGAAGCAAAAGGAACCAAACTGATTTGTTCCTGCTATATTTTGAGCATACCAATCTCTGATCACTTTAAAGTTTGCTTATAATGGATGGATAGCAAACCATTCCTGTTGAGGAAGCATTTGTTTCACAACGTCTCCACCAGGTGGCAAGCCTGTACCATGACTTGACCAGTCTCTCCTCACTGGTAGGGTTCCCTACACAGTATGTTGCAGGGCTTGCCCTGTAGCGGAATCATGTGCATCTTGTCTTGTATAACAAATTCAGAATACTCTCATCAGCAATGTTTAGCAAGACACGTACTGATATTACATTATCTACCAATGACAAAGGATTGGAGGGTTTCAATGTGATATTTCTTGAGAAATCCTACATTGAAAAACGTCCCTGTGAACTAAATGCTTTTTCATAGAGGTAAATTAATTGCTCTTGAATGCTATTCCAGTGAGGGGTTATGATATCAGTATATGGTAGTATTGTGGAGCAGCTTATAGGACTATTTCTTGGATTCTAAAAAAGCATAATTGAGACTTTTGTCATGGACTTCATAGGGCTCTATGTTCACCTGAGGCCATTGTTTTAGAATGATACAAACATGATCAATTATACATAATTATCATATTTAACCTGAACTTCACCAAGGAAAATGCCATGAATCGTAAATAAACGGGGGGAGAGGGTCTTCTACAGATAAGTGAAAATATGCATGTCAAATATATCCATGATACTTATTACCTACTATATCTAAAAAACTACGATTCTAGTAGTATCTGCTTGGAATTCTGCCCGCACATAAGGACAGACTGAATCAGACTTAGGCTTGGAGAGTGAGGGGCCATGATAGAGAGAATCTTGTCGAGGAAAATATTAGAATCTGTTCTTCTTGTTTGTAGATCTATTGGCAGAAATATTTCTTCTCTTATGATTTATTTAGAGCCATGCCGAAATCGATGTTTAGTAGTGTAGTTTTCTTATCTACTTTTCTCGTGAGAAACCAATGAGATCTCAACTTTCGCTGGTCGCCCCAAACTCCGCTGATTCCCTCCACCCAGCAACAGCCTAAGTATTTGACCCTATAAGAGCATCTGACTTTGTGGAGTAGTCGGCAGGGTGTTTTCCTGGGAATGCGAGTGTAGGGGGTTCGAACCCAGCAATAGGCAGCCCAAAATTTCATTTTTCAATATTTTCCACTTAACTCGGACTAGAAGAAGTCGCTAAATATATCCATGATACTTATGAAAGATAGATAAAAGAAGCAAAAGGAACCAAACTGATTTGTTCCTGCTATATTTTGAGCATACCAATCTCTGATCACTTTAAAGTTTGCTTATAATGGATGGATAGCAAACCATTCCTGTTGAGGAAGCATTTGTTTCACAACGTCTCCACCAGGTGGCAAGCCTGTACCATGACTTGACCAGTCTCTCCTCACTGGTAGGGTTCCCTACACAGCATGTTGCAGGGCTTGCCCTGTAGCGGAATCATGTGCATCTTGTCCTGTATAACAAATTCAGAATACTCTCATCAGCAATGTTTACCAAGACACATACTGATATTACATTATCTACCAATGACAAAGGGTTGGAGGGTTTCAATGTGATTTTTCTTGAGAAATCCTACATTGAAAAACGTCCCTGTGAACTAAATGCTTTTTCATAGAGGTAAATTAATTGCTCTTGAATGCTATTCCAGTGAGGGATTATGATATCAGTATATGGTAGTATTGTGGAGCAGCTTATAGGACTATTTCTTGGATTCTAAAAAAGCATAATTGAGACTTTTGTCATGGACTTCATAGGGCTCTATGTTCAACTGAGGCCATTGTTTTAGAATGATACAAACATGATCAATTATACATAATTATCATATTTGACCTGAACTTCACCAAGGAAAATGCCATAAATCGTAAATAAACTGGGGTAGAGGGTCTTTTTTTTTTTTTTGCAGTGTTTATTCCATTTCCATCCACATATACAGTGATTGATAGTAGCCACATCAAATGATTTTAACAGTAATTCTATCATAATTCTTAGACTACGTTTGAGGTTTTATCCTTAGACTTTGAAGGGTTTTGTCTGAACACTACTTTTTTTTTCTTTTTTTATATGACAATTGTGACAATCCTAATACATAACTCAGCTATATTCAAGGTTTTTGTAGGTTTTAGAACTGTGTTCAAATTATGAACCATAGCACATGATAGCACAGAAGACAGTGTACAAAGGTACTTGAGAGGACAGAACATGGGGTACAATTGACACATGACAGGACAAAAAAAGCTTACTTGGAGAAGGAGACCCAAAAACAAATTACTATACATTTCTGACAAGTGAAATTATGCATGTCAAATATATATCCATGATACTTATGAAAGATAGATAAAAGAAGCAAAAGGAACCAAACTGATTTGTTCCTGCTATATTTTGAGCATGCCAATCTCTGATCACTTTAAAGTTTGCTTATAATGGATGGATAGCAAACCATTCCTGTTGAGGAAGTATTTGTTTCACAACGTCTCCACCAGGTGGCAAGCCTGTACCATAACTTGACCAGTCTCTCCTCACTGGTAGGGTTCCCTACACAGTATGTTGCAGGGCTTGCCCTGTAGGGCAATCATGTGCATCTTGTTCTGTATAACAAATTCAGAATACTCTCATCGGCAATGTTTAGCAAGACACATACTGATATTACATTATCTACCAATGACAAAGGATTGGAGGGTTTCAATGTGATTTTTCTTGAGAAATCCTACATTGAAAAACGTCCCTGTGAACTAAATGCTTTTTCATAGAGGTAAATTAATTGCTCTTGAATGCTATTCCAGTGAGGGATTATGATATCAGTATATGGTAGTATTGTGGAGCAGCCTATAGGACAATTTCTTGGATTCTGAAAAAGCATAATTGATACTTTTGTCATGGACCTCATAGGACTCTATGTTCAACTGAGGCCATTGTTTTAGAATGATACAAACATGATCAATTATACATAATTATCATATTTGACCTGAACTACACCAAGGAAAATGCCATAAATCGTAAATAAACGGGGGGAGAGGGTCTTCTACAGATAAGTGAAAATATGCATGTCAAATATATCCATGATACTTATTACCTACTATATCTAAAAAACTACGATTCTAGTAGTATCTACTTGGAATTCTGCCCGCACATAAGGACAGAGTGAACCAGACTTAGGCTTGGAGAGTGAGGGGCCACGATAGAGAGAATCTATTCGAGGAAAATATTAGAATCTGTTCTTCTTGTTTGTAGATCTATTGGCAGAAATATTTCTTCTCTTATGATTTATTTAGAGCCATGCCGAAATCGATGTTTAGTAGTGTAGTTTTCTTATCTACTTTTCTCGTGAGAAACCAATGAGATCTCAACTTTCGCTGGTCGCCCCAAACTCCGCTGATTCCCTCCACCCAGCAACAGCCTAAGTATTTGACCCTATAAGAGCATCTGACTTTGTGGAGTAGTCGGCAGGGTGTTTTCCTGGGAATGCGAGTGTAGGGGGTTCGAACCCAGCAATAGGCAGCCCAAAATTTCATTTTTCAATATTTTCCACTTAACTCGGACTAGAAGAAGTCGCTAAATATATCCATGATTCTTATGAAAGATAGATAAAAGAAGCAAAAGGAACCAAACTGATTTGTTCCTGCTATATTTTGAGCGTACCAATCTCTGATCACTTTAAAGTTTGCTTATAATGGATGGATAGCAAACCATTCCTGTTGAGGAAGCATTTGTTTCACAACGTCTCCACCAGGTGGCAAGCCTGTACCATGACTTGACCAGTCTCTCCTCACTGGTAGGGTTCCCTACACAGCATGTTGCAGGGCTTGCCCTGTAGCGGAATCATGTGCATCTTGTCCTGTATAACAAATTCAGAATACTCTCATCAGCAATGTTTAGCAAGACACGTACTGATATTACATTATCTACCAATGACAAAGGATTGGAGGGTTTCAATGTGATATTTCTTGAGAAATCCTACATTGAAAAACGTCCCTGTGAACTAAATGCTTTTTCATAGAGGTAAATTAATTGCTCTTGAATGCTATTCCAGTGAGGGATTATGATATCAGTATATGGTAGTATTGTGGAGCAGCTTATAGGACTATTTCTTGGATTCTAAAAAAGCATAATTGAGACTTTTGTCATGGACTTCATAGGGCTCTATGTTCACCTGAGGCCATTGTTTTAGAATGATACAAACATGATCAATTATACATAATTATCATATTTAACCTGAACTTCACCAAGGAAAATGCCATGAATCGTAAATAAACGGGGGGAGAGGGTCTTCTACAGATAAGTGAAAATATGCATGTCAAATATATCCATGATACTTATTACCTACTATATCTAAAAAACTACGATTCTAGTAGTATCTGCTTGGAATTCTGCCCGCACATAAGGACAGAGTGAACCAGACTTAGGCTTGGAGAGTGAGGGGCCACGATAGAGAGAATCTTGTCGAGGAAAATATTAGAATCTGTTCTTCTTGTTTGTAGATCTATTGGCAGAAATATTTCTTCTCTTATGATTTATTTAGAGCCATGCCGAAATCGATGTTTAGTAGTGTAGTTTTCTTATCTACTTTTCTCGTGAGAAACCAATGAGATCTCAACTTTCGCTGGTCGCCCCAAACTCCGCTGATTCCCTCCACCCAGCAACAGCCTAAGTATTTGACCCTATAAGAGCATCTGACTTTGTGGAGTAGTCGGCAGGGTGTTTTCCTGGGAATGCGAGTGTAGGGGGTTCGAACCCAGCAATAGGCAGCCCAAAATTTCATTTTTCAATATTTTCCACTTAACTCGGACTAGAAGAAGTCGCTAAATATATCCATGATACTTATGAAAGATAGATAAAAGAAGCAAAAGGAACCAAACTGATTTGTTCCTGCTATATTTTGAGCATACCAATCTCTGATCACTTTAAAGTTTGCTTATAATGGATGGATAGCAAACCATTCCTGTTGAGGAAGCATTTGTTTCACACCGTCTCCACCAGGTGGCAAGCCTGTACCATGACTTGACCAGTCTCTCCTCACTGGTAGGGTTCCCTACACAGCATGTTGCAGGGCTTGCCCTGTAGCGGAATCATGTGCATCTTGTCCTGTATAACAAATTCAGAATACTCTCATCAGCAATGTTTACCAAGACACATACTGATATTACATTATCTACCAATGACAAAGGGTTGGAGGGTTTCAATGTGATTTTTCTTGAGAAATCCTACATTGAAAAACGTCCCTGTGAACTAAATGCTTTTTCATAGAGGTAAATTAATTGCTCTTGAATGCTATTCCAGTGAGGGATTATGATATCAGTATATGGTAGTATTGTGGAGCAGCTTATAGGACTATTTCTTGGATTCTAAAAAAGCATAATTGAGACTTTTGTCATGGACTTCATAGGGCTCTATGTTCAACTGAGGCCATTGTTTTAGAATGATACAAACATGATCAATTATACATAATTCTCATATTTGACCTGAACTTCACCAAGGAAAATGCCATAAATCGTAAATAAACTGGGGTAGAGGGTCTTTTTTTTTTTTTTTGCAGTGTTTATTCCATTTCCATCCACATATACAGTGATTGATAGTAGCCACATCAAATGATTTTAACAGTAATTCTATCATAATTCTTAGACTACGTTTGAGGTTTTATCCTTAGACTTTGAAGGGTTTTGTCTGAACACTACTTTTTTTTTCTTTTTTTATATGACAATTGTGACAATCCTAATACATAACTCAGCTATATTCAAGGTTTTTGTAGGTTTTAGAACTGTGTTCAAATTATGAACCATAGCACATGATAGCACAGAAGACAGGGTACAAAGGTACTTGAGAGGACAGAACATGGGGTACAATTAACACATGACAGGACAAAAAAAGCTTACTTGGAGAAGGAGACCCAAAAACAAATGACTATACATTTCTGACAAGTGAAATTATGCATGTCAAATATATATCCATGATACTTATGAAAGATAGATAAAAGAAGCAAAAGGAACCAAACTGATTTGTTCCTGCTATATTTTGAGCATGCCAATCTCTGATCACTTTAAAGTTTGCTTATAATGGATGGATAGCAAACCATTCCTGTTGAGGAAGTATTTGTTTCACAACGTCTCCACCAGGTGGCAAGCCTGTACCATAACTTGACCAGTCTCTCCTCACTGGTAGTGTTCCCTACACAGTATGTTGCAGGGCTTGCCCTGTAGGGCAATCATGTGCATCTTGTTCTGTATAACAAATTCAGAATACTCTCATCGGCAATGTTTAGCAAGACACATACTTATATTACATTATCTACCAATGACAAAGGATTGGAGGGTTTCAATGTGATTTTTCTTGAGAAATCCTACATTGAAAAACGTCCCTGTGAACTAAATGCTTTTTCATAGAGGTAAATTAATTGCTCTTGAATGCTATTCCAGTGAGGGATTATGATATCAGTATATGGTAGTATTGTGGAGCAGCCTATAGGACAATTTCTTGGATTCTGAAAAAGCATAATTGATACTTTTGTCATGGACCTCATAGGACTCTATGTTCAACTGAGGCCATTGTTTTAGAATGATACAAACATGATCAATTATACATAATTATCATATTTGACCTGAACTACACCAAGGAAAATGCCATAAATCGTAAATAAACGGGGGGAGAGGGTCTTCTACAGATAAGTGAAAATATGCATGTCAAATATATCCATGATACTTATTACCTACTATATCTAAAAAAACTACGATTCTGGTAGTATCTGCTTGGACTTCTGCCCGCACCTAAGGACAGAGTGAACCAGACTTAGGCTTGGATAGTGAGGGGCCACGATAGAGAGAATCTCGTCGAGGAAAATATTAGAATCTGTTCTTCTTGTTTGTAGATCTATTGGCAGAAATATTTCTTCTCTTATGATTTTTTTCTTGCCATGCCGAAATCGATGTTTAGTAGTGTAGTTTTCTTATCTACTTTTCTTGTGAGAAACCAATGAGATCTCAACTTTCGCTGGTCGCCCCAACCTCCGCTGATTCCCTCCACCCAGCAACAGCCTAAGTATTTGACCCTATAAGAGCATCTGACTTTGTGGAGTAGTCGGCAGGGTGTTTCCCTAAGAATGCGAGTGTAGGGGGTTCGAACCCAGCAATAGGCAGCACAAAATTACATTTTTCAATATTTCCCCCTTAACTCGGACTAGAAGAAGTCGCTAAATATATCCATGATTCTTATGAAAGATAGATAAAAGAAGCAAAAGGAACCAAACTGATTTGTTCCTGCTATATTTTGAGCATACCGATCTCTGATCACTTTAAAGTTTGCTTATAATGGATGGATAGCAAACCATTCCTGTTGAGGAAGCATTTGTTTCACACTGTCTCCACCAGGTGGCAAGCCTGTACCATGACTTGACCAGTCTCTCCTCACTGGTAGGGTTCCCTACACAGTATGTTGCAGGGCTTGCCCTGTAGAGCAATCATGTGCATCTTGTCCTGTATAACAAATTCAGAATACTCTCATCGGCAATGTTTAGCAAGACACATACTGATATTACATTATCTACCAATGACAAAGGATTGGAGGGTTTCAATGTGATTTTTCTTGAGAAATCCTACATTGAAAAACGTCCCTGTGAACTAAATGCTTTTTCATAGAGGTAAATTAATTGCTCTTGAATGCTATTCCAGTGAGGGATTATGATATCAGTATATGGTAGTATTGTGGAGCAGCCTATAGGACAATTTCTTGGATTCTGAAAAAGCATAATTGATACTTTTGTCATGGACTTCATAGGGCTCTATGTTCAACTGAGGCCAATGTTTTAGAATGATACAAACACGATCAATTATACATAATTATCATATTTGACCTGAACTTCACCAAGGAAAATGCCATAAATCGTAAATAAACGGGGGGAGAGGGTCTTCTACAGATAAGTGAAAATATGCATGTCAAATATATCCATGATACTTATTACCTACTATATCTAAAAAACTACGATTCTGGTCGTATCTGCTTGGACTTCTGCCCGCACATAAGGACAGAGTGAACCAGACTTAGGCTTGGAGAGTGAGGGGCCACGATAGAGAGAATCTCGTCGAGGAAAATATTAGAATCTGTTCTTCTTGTTTGTAGATCTATTGGCAGAAATATTTCTTCTCTTATGATTTTTTTCGTGCCATGCCGAAATCGATGTTTAGTAGTGTAGTTTTCTTATCTACTTTTCTCGTGAGAAACCAATGAGATCTCAACTTTCGCTGGTTGCCCAAACTCCGCTGATGCCCTCCAACCAGCAACAGCCTAAGTATTTGACCCTATAAGAGCATCCGACTTTGTGGAGTAGTCGGCAGGGTGTTTCCCTGGGAATGCGAGTGTAGGGGGTTCGAACCCAGCAATAGGCAGCCCAAAATTTCATTTTTCAATATTTTCCCCTTAACTCGGACTAGAAGAAGTCGCTAAATATATCCATGATACTTATGAGAAATAGATAAAAGAAGCAAAAGGTACCAAACTGATTTGTTCCTGCTATATTTTGAGCGTACCAATCTCTGATCACTTTAAAGTTTGCTTATAATGGATGGATAGCAAACCATTCCTGTTGAGGAAGCATTTGTTTCACACCGTCTCCACCAGGTGGCAAGCCTGTACCATGACTTGACCAGTCTCTCCTCACTGGTAGGGTTCCCTACACAGCATGTTGCAGGGCTTGCCCTGTAGCGGAATCATGTGCATCTTGTCCTGTATAACAAATTCAGAATACTCTCATCAGCAATGTTTACCAAGACACATACTGATATTACATTATCTACCAATGACAAAGGATTGGAGGGTTTCAATGTGATTTTTCTTGAGAAATCCTACATTGAAAAACGTCCCTGTGAACTAAATGCTTTTTCATAGAGGTAAATTAATTGCTCTTGAATGCTATTCCAGTGAGGGATTATGATATCAGTATATGGTAGTATTGTGGAGCAGCTTATAGGACTATTTCTTGGATTCTAAAAAAGCATAATTGAGACTTTTGTCATGGACTTCATAGGGCTCTATGTTCAACTGAGGCCATTGTTTTAGAATGATACAAACATGATCAATTATACATAATTATCATATTTGACCTGAACTTCACCAAGGAAAATGCCATAAATCGTAAATAAACTGGGGTAGAGGGTCTTTTTTTTTTTTTTGCAGTGTTTATTCCATTTCCATCCACATATACAGTGATTGATAGTAGCCACATCAAATGATTTTAACAGTAATTCTATCATAATTCTTAGACTACGTTTGAGGTTTTATCCTTAGACTTTGAAGGGTTTTGTCTGAACACTACTTTTTTTTTCTTTTTTTATATGACAATTGTGACAATCCTTATACATAACTCAGCTATATTCAAGGTTTTTGTAGGTTTTAGAACTGTGTCCAAATTATGAACCATAGCACATGATAGCACAGAAGACAGGGTACAAAGGTACTTGAGAGGACAGAACATGGGGTACAATTAACACATGACAGGACAAAAAAAGCTTACTTGGAGAAGGAGACCCAAAAACAAATTACTATACATTTCTGACAAGTGAAATTATGCATGTCAAATATATATCCATGATACTTATGAAAGATAGATAAAAGAAGCAAAAGGAACCAAACTGATTTGTTCCTGCTATATTTTGAGCATGCCAATCTCTGATCACTTTAAAGTTTGCTTATAATGGATGGATAGCAAACCATTCCTGTTGAGGAAGTATTTGTTTCACAACGTCTCCACCAGGTGGCAAGCCTGTACCATAACTTGACCAGTCTCTCCTCACTGGTAGGGTTCCCTACACAGTATGTTGCAGGGCTTGCCCTGTAGGGCAATCATGTGCATCTTGTTCTGTATAACAAATTCAGAATACTCTCATCGGCAATGTTTAGCAAGACACATACTGATATTACATTATCTACCAATGACAAAGGATTGGAGGGTTTCAATGTGATTTTTCTTGAGAAATCCTACATTGAAAAACGTCCCTGTGAACTAAATGCTTTTTCATAGAGGTAAATTAATTGCTCTTGAATGCTATTCCAGTGAGGGATTATGATATCAGTATATGGTAGTATTGTGGAGCAGCTTATAGGACTATTTCTTGGATTCTAAAAAAGCATAATTGAGACTTTTGTCATGGACTTCATAGGGCTCTATGTTCACCTGAGGCCATTGTTTTAGAATGATACAAACATGATCAATTATACATAATTATCATATTTAACCTGAACTTCACCAAGGAAAATGCCATGAATCGTAAATAAACGGGGGGAGAGGGTCTTCTACAGATAAGTGAAAATATGCATGTCAAATATATCCATGATACTTATTACCTACTATATCTAAAAAACTACGATTCTAGTAGTATCTGCTTGGAATTCTGCCCGCACATAAGGACAGAGTGAACCAGACTTAGGCTTGGAGAGTGAGGGGCCACGATAGAGAGAATCTTGTCGAGGAAAATATTAGAATCTGTTCTTCTTGTTTGTAGATCTATTGGCAGAAATATTTCTTCTCTTATGATTTATTTAGAGCCATGCCGAAATCGATGTTTAGTAGTGTAGTTTTCTTATCTACTTTTCTCGTGAGAAACCAATGAGATCTCAACTTTCGCTGGTCGCCCCAAACTCCGCTGATTCCCTCCACCCAGCAACAGCCTAAGTATTTGACCCTATGAAGGCCTACATCCACCAAAGTTGATGAATCCGTCCGTCAAGAAAAGTCGAAAAAAAAATTAAAAAATCGACGGAATTCAGTATCCGTCGGCAGTGGAAGCGTATTTCTCCGTCAACGTTTGCACTGTTCCGTCGGAAAAATTGTACGGATCTTTCATTCCCTCTTCCACAGAGGCCGTCGCCGTCCAAAATTGAGCAAACCGTCAACTTTTAAATCAAATAACCTGTACGGAAGTTGGTGGAAGTCATTTTGTCCGTTCAACGTCCGTCTAAATACTTTAAATTTACCACCAGAATTCCAATAAAATGTCAATTCTGACGGACGGATCCAATATCAAACCATGTTTGATATTTTTTCCCCGTCGACGGATATCTGCGCATTCACCATTCACTCCGTTGTCGCCATCTAGTGTCAAATGTCTCAACTATTACTACGTTTCCTATCCGCTAGAGGTTGTGTTTGGCAGTCATGTGGCCTGATCATGTGACCAGGTTTGTACGGCTGAATAAAATGGCGCCCAAGGTACGCGGAAAGCGCTCCAACGCTGGAAAGAAAGAGCAACCCGCATCTAAACGTGGTAAGACTGCATCAAAAACTGTTGAGTCAGTAGCGGGAACATCTGAGGATAAAAAAGAACCAGTTAAACGTGGCCGTGGGCGTCCAAGGCGTAACTCCACCCCGGATAAAGTTTGTGTGCTCGACTCTAATGTCCCGGAAACAAGTAACGCAGCCCCCCGTAAAGCAACACTCGGCGGGCGGCGGGCGGTTCCTAGGCAGGACCCAAGCAAATCTGAAGACTGTGATGCTGACAAAAGTTCAATTGTTGATGTCCCTGACGGCGCTGACGGCACAGATGGTGGGGGAGAAAGTGAGTCAGAACTATTTGGAGTTTCCCTAAAAGACAAGAAAGCCATTTTAGCCATTATACAAAAATCTAGGGAGGATGAGGCAAATCTTAAAGTCAAAAGTCTACCAGAATCCGACCACGCTTCTGATGTAGTGAGCATAGACGATTCTGAAGATTTGGCCAGTGGCAGTGTACATGAAGATAGTCAGCTTACCATGGACGGTGCTCTTGATTATAGTAAACTACCTGTGGATGAATCCGATTCACTACCCTCGGACATTGAAGCACACGATGACGACGCTGGTACTTCGACAAAATTGAGGATGTCTCAATTGGATACTTCCATCTACGATGATCCTAACAAAAATCATGAAGATTGGTGGACGGAGGATCAGACACGGGAGGTGACCCTGTGCGAATTATGGGAAGACGAAACCTCATTGTACGACTTCAAACACAAAGGGTATCTTAATGCCGATGACAGGAATACGATAATGAAAAGATTTGCAA
Source organism: Alentia gelatinosa (assembly GCA_950022655.1). Taxonomy (NCBI): domain Eukaryota; kingdom Metazoa; phylum Annelida; class Polychaeta; order Phyllodocida; family Polynoidae; genus Alentia; species Alentia gelatinosa. Next base: position 29,463,746 of record OX465586.1, read on the forward strand.
CTATACTGCAAGTACCACGTAAGTTATGAAATTGTACTTCTGAAAATGTTTTGTAATTTCTTTGCAGGCGATCCATATTTTGCATGTCATCCTAATTAAATTTGCTCAAAAGATATTATCAACTAGTTGCACACTTTAAAATGCACATTTTGTCTGTAATACCAACCAAAAAACTTTAATGCCACAATATTTTACTTAAACTATAGAATAGTATTTAGCCATTAACAGGCAGAATATTATAAATTGGTCCTTTAATTTGTCAAATTGTAAGGTCAAATTAGTTTAATGTTAGAATTAAAACAAATTATCACTGTAAAAAACACAAATCTCAAAATAATCATAAATCATTTATTTATTCCCTTGTTAATACAGGAATTTAATTATATTTGAATGTTTCTCTTCTTTCAGCTCACATCATCGAGACACGCATGGCCAGCCTTCGGAATCACTATCAACGTATGCACCGTTCCGTCAAAAGTGGCTCTGAACCTGATGGAAGAACAGAACGTCAGCGAGAAATATTGAGCATGCTATCCTTCCTACGGCAGCACATTAAAACGTCATCCAGCCTGTCATCGTATACTGGGAAAAGTCCAGCTCACAAGGGATCCCTGAAAGTCAAAGAGAACTTAAAGTCAACTCCAAGATGTACTGGAAAGACAAAGGTATGTTGTTTGTAAATTAATGGTTAATACTAGCTACTGGAACATTATTTTCTTCATTACATAAAAGTCAAACATGCCATTGTTTCTATCAGCAGTTACATACTCGTACTTGGAATGTTGCCGGACGGTAAACACATTTCCGGGGAACAGAGACTAAACTACAATATAAAAGAATTTTGCGTCTGTAGTGACAATGGGCTGTAGCAAAAGGCTATGGCATTTTGTGTATCATTTCTTTTATTAGAATCTATTCAGTAAACAGTACTAGGTGTATAGTGTATAATTACAATGTAACATATTGATTGAGCCTGTAGGGAGTTAGTTGTCCGTCAATTTTATTTCAAAAATAGCCGTCGAGCCTGCGGTATGAAGCCATACTTTGTCATCAGTTGACCTTGTATGGGCACCCGTCTGCGTCTTGTAGATCAATACGTTCTCCAATAAATGAATAACAGATTATATTTAGCTAAAGTTTAAGTGAGATATCAAATTTTTAAAGCTATTGCAATCATGTAAAAGTTGGTATAAAGTCTAACAAATATATAAGTCAACACAGTCGGTCTATAGATAATTATTTTTTGGGACTTACTTAAACAAATTTTGACATTACACATTTGTTTGATTAAATGGTTTGGCACCAAATTAATACATTCAACAACGTCGCATGTATTTAACAAATTCATACTTATCCACATATTTATTATTTGATTTTTTAGGACATAACATCTGATGACGAAGCGTCGTTGGACAAGGAACTACCATGCGGCGCAGTGTTACTGGATAATACATTGTCACCGATACCAAAACCGCCCACGCCAACCCCATCCGAGGTTGGCAGTGAAATAGACTTCATAGTGAATACAAAACATTACAGTTTCAACTCACGATTGTCCGATGAGAAAGCTGTTGATGCCTCGATCAAAAGATCAGATCGACTGTCAAAAAAGACAAAAACTCAAAAAAAACCAGAAGACCCATCAAAAATTAAAAAAACCCATCGGGGCCTGGGTAGTGATGTAGGCGTCAACGTCGACACTGGTAGTTCTTCATGTCGTGATACAGCACCCCTTGCAAAACGTCAGTTGCTGAAAAAGACGTTCCAAAACAATACAAATGTCGGCCTAAAAGAAATTGAAAAAAAGTCTGGGAAAGAAGCCGTTGAAGGGATCCAGGACTCTTACGATCTGTTTGCTGTTAAAGCAAAGTTGGTGAAAACAACAGCGGCTGAACGCCGTCTCTTCCTGGATCTTCAGGCAGGAGACTCAACCTTGACAGTCGATAAACAAAAAAACAAAGACAATGTAAGTAATGTCAAAGAAATGCCGAAGCCGAGTACTACTAAGAAAACAGCCGCTGAAAGGAAAAAAGCTGCGATGGTTGACACAGCCCCAAAAGTTCAAAAGTCATATGATGTTAAACTTGACATGAGCACCTGGTTCAAGCAACAGGGTCCTTCCTACCGCTCAGCTCAAGAGGCAACTAAAAAAACGAAGGATAAAGAGAAGGGAAGGCAGTGATGCTGTTCATGGAAGAAAAGAAAAAAAAAATGGACAAATTCCAAGAAGACATTTCTCAAATGGCAGCAAAGACGGAGGCTACAGCTGCGGCCGTGAACTCAGTTTCCCCGGAGCAGTTGTGGGCGGATTCACTCGTGCCTCAACTTCAACGTATGGAGCAGGATCGTCGTGATTTTTTTATGCATCATGTCTACGGACTTGCCTTGAAAGCTATTAGAGGAAAATGGCCGTCGGAGGATATGGACTAGGTTGTTGAGATAATCGATCATGTGTCATCATAATTATGGTGACTTTATAATTACTTTAAACCTGACTGGTGCTATGCAGATACTTGTTTTAGCTAGTAGTGTGTATTGTTCGTTTGTTTGACATGAGAGGAGTCTGGTACGACCCGTCCAAGTTTATTTAGTATACAAAAGGAACGGATAATTTTGTTAACCATGCTTGTATTCTCCTTTGAGAAAAGTTTGCAGATTTGTTAAGTTATTTTATTAGTAATAAGGTAGATGAAGTTTATTATATTTATCTATTTTGAAAGTTTATTTTTACGGGTGTTCTCATATATTCTTTTTCATATATTTAATTTAATTTATGGTAGTACTTGTCATATAGGTATAGTTTGAATAACGGTGGAAATCTACATGTTGGTTATCATTCTCATTTAAAGGTACAAAAAAGATGTACTTCCTAGATTCTTCTATTGGAAAATGTGTAGTTCTAAGTCATGTTTTTCTTGCAGTATCGGAAAAGTTCTACCTGCATCTGCATTAATTACTCTGCGCATGGTCCATCCAGATTACTGTATTGGCCTTGGTGGATGTGCCTTTCAATCAAAAAGTGTTTGGATTTTTGTTAACGATAAATAACCTGTGACTGGAGAAGTGATCAAACTGTATCAAAAAACTTTTATTTGGATGGCATAAAGGAGATATTATGCTGACAATCAGATACCACCTTCATTTAAATAGTTGCTAGCTTTAATGTCAAAGATAGCATGACTATGAGTACAAGAAATCATTCCAGAAATTACATTTTCATGTTATCCAAAGCATAATTAGAAGTCCGTACGGTGGACGGAACAGTTAGTGTTTACAGTCAGTAGTCAACTTCATACATATAGATGACATCGGCAGGAGGCAGTATGAAATTGACGACTGGCCAAGAGCGAAATCCGTACTGTCCACAGTACGGATGTCTGTTTTATATTATAGGAGTAAATATTAATAAAAAATACTCAGAAAATTACAAATTTTTGCGTCACAACAGATAGACAGTTACGTACTATTTTTTATTTGTTGGCACAGATAAATACTTGAATGTGCTATATATACTCTTGTTTTTGTTGATACTACACAATAAAGTTGTTCTTTCACAGTTAAAAGATCATCTACATGTATGTTTTATTTCTTCCGGTAAAATAACATGATTGGAGTAGAAAGATTACTTTAATCTTAACGTTCAAAAAAGAAATCATGTTGCCGGATCACATCATACTGATACTGCAGTTCCCCTTCCTTTGTCATACACCAGTCGGCAAGGTTGTTCCGCATTTGCTTCACCCGAGCACTCCTATTTCTGATCACGGTCGGATCACCGCCAGCTAGGGCAAGTTCACCCCTCCAAATTCCCCTGTGTTGCACATAGTCACGGTCTTCCCAATCCGTTGCTTCCTTTGGAATATACACTTTGCCAGCACGTTCCCGTAGGAAGTTGTGAAGCACAATGCACGCCATGACTACTTCAGCAGCATGTTCAGGTGTCATATCAATCTCTCTTCTCAGAATCCGGAAACGTGTTGCCAAAATTCCAAAGGCATTTTCGACAATCCTACGGCAACGTGATAGACGGTAGTTGAAAATCCGTTGTTTCATGGTCAACTTGGAAGAGGGATACGGTTTCATGAGGTGCTCCGTCATCTCGAACGCATCATCTGCGACAAAATAGTATGGCAGGTCACCCTTGTAGCCCGGGAATGGGACAGCTTCTGGAACCCCCAACGGATTGCTCTCATCTTTGAGATCTTGCTGCAGGGAACAGAACTTCCACAAAGTTGAATCGGATGATCGTCCCTCAGCCCCAACGTCCACGTACATGAAAGAGTAGTTGGCATCTACCATGGCGAAGAGGACTATACTGAAGAATTTCTTATAGTTGTGATACAGGGTTCCGGTTTTCTTGGGCTTTATTATGCGGATATGTTTCCCATCTAGTGCCCCGAGTACATGGGGCATGTTCCAGCGGTCGTGGAAATCTTGTGAAACTCTATCCCACTCTTCTTTCGTTTTAGGTGACTGAAAACAAGACCACAAACATTTAGCAAACATATAAAGTAATGATATTAATAATAAAGAATATTTTCATAATTAATACATAACATAAAGTAACAGATTAATTGTCCAAATAATAATATTTTACTTTTATAAACTAATAGGAAACGTTCTTTATGTGACAAAATTAGTAATTAGTGAACTATAATACCAAATTACATGATTCTTAATTAAGAGATACTATTATATACTTTAAATTTATAAGTGCATATTAACAGGACTTGTAATACCTTTAGAAATTCTTCATGTAGCACAGCGTAAAGGGCTTTGCAGGTGTCTCTCACTATAGGAAGGACGGAACTTTCACCGACGAGGTAACTTTGATGAAGAGTGGTGACACTGTCCCCTGGAAAAGTAATGCCGAAATTACAGTAAAAATTATGTAATAAATAGATAAAGATGATTTATGTGAAATAATTGGTTTATGATGGAACATTCAGAGGATTCTATTTCTTCATATTTATAATACAGGAATTTTAATTTGCTATTAGAAAAAGGCACATTAGGAATTTTGACGCTGACATATATTTTAAGGTAAATTAAGTGCACAGTCTAACTTATGTACCGGTATATATATTTTTTATTACTAATATTCAACCAACAAAATTATTATTTGATAATGAACACGTACCTCTAGTGAGATACCTGATAGTAAGGCTCAGACGCTCCTCTGGGGTTATTGCCTTCCTGTAGTTGGTGTCTTGCCTACGGATGAGGGGGGCAACACGGTCTAGTAGCTCCATGTAAACTGCTGGAGGCATCCTTGTTGTTTTTGTGAACACACTTTGACAGCCTAGCTGAAAATAATAATTACAGGAGGTCAATTATTATACATACAAGTTGATTATCTTAATAATTTCTTTATTTTAACCAGCTTACAGTTCAAGCGTGCGTTAACATGTTTTTAAGGTTTATTATAAAATTTGGACGTACGGTCAAGTCTGAGCAGCCCGCCCTTTTCGGTGGAGGCATAAATACAAGTCGAACCATGGTTGACAGGGAGTGGGGTTGGGGGGGGGGCTGTTCTAATTTAAAATATAAACTATAGTTTAATATGCTGCGATGGACTGACATGATCATTACCACAGTAGCTGAAGATGCTTGATGTATATATGATTTAAGATAAAGATTTATAAATACATACTCGCACAAAATCAGATTCGAGCTTTGCCAAGGTGTTCCGCTGTGTCACGTCTGTTCGTGGCTCGAGGAACGGGGACATCCAGAAAGCATGTTGGCGCGGACGTTTTATCCCTCCAACGATTAAGCAGTCGTCATCAGCATCTTCCAGAGCTATGCTTACTGCCAACGAAATCACTTTGAACCTGTTTACAGATACATCAGTTAGAAGCCTTTGGCGCTTCGACATGTTTGAACAACGTGTTGGAACTGCGTGTGTGCTAGAACGAAAGTAGTCAATTTGTTCATGCGTAGTACCCGATGTCACGTGACTGTCACATGGCTTTTCTAGGTCAGGTTTACTAATCCGTGACTACGGACGGGCTTCAATAAGTAGACGGACGGACGGACGGACGGATGGACGGACGGATGGTTGGTGGAAGACGGTTTTTCCCGTCCGTCGGGTAACCGTCGACACATCTGTCGAGTTTTTTGACGGACGGCTCAATAAAATGACGGACGGATTCAATACCAACTTTGGTGGATGTAGGCCTTAAGAGCATCTGACTTTGTGGAGTAGTCGGCAGGGTGTTTTCCTGGGAATGCGAGTGTAGGGGGTTCGAACCCAGCAATAGGCAGCCCAAAATTTCATTTTTCAATATTTTCCACTTAACTCGGACTAGAAGAAGTCGCTAAATATATCCATGATACTTATGAAAGATAGATAAAAGAAGCAAAAGGAACCAAACTGATTTGTTCCTGCTATATTTTGAGCATACCAATCTCTGATCACTTTAAAGTTTGCTTATAATGGATGGATAGCAAACCATTCCTGTTGAGGAAGCATTTGTTTCACACCGTCTCCACCAGGTGGCAAGCCTGTACCATGACTTGACCAGTCTCTCCTCACTGGTAGGGTTCCCTACACAGCATGTTGCAGGGCTTGCCCTGTAGCGGAATCATGTGCATCTTGTCCTGTATAACAAATTCAGAATACTCTCATCAGCAATGTTTACCAAGACACATACTGATATTACATTATCTACCAATGACAAAGGGTTGGAGGGTTTCAATGTGATTTTTCTTGAGAAATCCTACATTGAAAAACGTCCCTGTGAACTAAATGCTTTTTCATAGAGGTAAATTAATTGCTCTTGAATGCTATTCCAGTGAGGGATTATGATATCAGTATATGGTAGTATTGTGGAGCAGCTTATAGGACTATTTCTTGGATTCTAAAAAAGCATAATTGAGACTTTTGTCATGGACTTCATAGGGCTCTATGTTCAACTGAGGCCATTGTTTTAGAATGATACAAACATGATCAATTATACATAATTATCATATTTGACCTGAACTTCACCAAGGAAAATGCCATAAATCGTAAATAAACTGGGGTAGAGGGTCTTTTTTTTTTTTTTGCAGTGTTTATTCCATTTCCATCCACATATACAGTGATTGATAGTAGCCACATCAAATGATTTTAACAGTAATTCTATCATAATTCTTAGACTACGTTTGAGGTTTTATCCTTAGACTTTGAAGGGTTTTGTCTGAACACTACTTTTTTTTTCTTTTTTTATATGACAATTGTGACAATCCTAATACATAACTCAGCTATATTCAAGGTTTTTGTAGGTTTTAGAACTGTGTTCAAATTATGAACCATAGCACATGATAGCACAGAAGACAGGGTACAAAGGTACTTGAGAGGACAGAACATGGGGTACAATTAACACATGACAGGACAAAAAAAGCTTACTTGGAGAAGGAGACCCAAAAACAAATTACTATACATTTCTGACAAGTGAAATTATGCATGTCAAATATATATCCATGATACTTATGAAAGATAGATAAAAGAAGCAAAAGGAACCAAACTGATTTGTTCCTGCTATATTTTGAGCATGCCAATCTCTGATCACTTTAAAGTTTGCTTATAATGGATGGATAGCAAACCATTCCTGTTGAGGAAGCATTTGTTTCACACCGTCTCCACCAGGTGGCAAGCCTGTACCATAACTTGACCAGTCTCTCCTCACTGGTAGTGTTCCCTACACAGTATGTTGCAGGGCTTGCCCTGTAGGGCAATCATGTGCATCTTGTTCTGTATAACAAATTCAGAATACTCTCATCGGCAATGTTTAGCAAGACACATACTGATATTACATTATCTACCAATGACAAAGGATTGGAGGGTTTCAATGTGATTTTTCTTGAGAAATCCTACATTGAAAAACGTCCCTGTGAACTAAATGCTTTTTCATAGAGGTAAATTAATTGCTCAGGAATGCTATTCCAGTGAGGGATTATGATATCAGTATATGGTAGTATTGTGGAGCAGCCTATAGGACAATTTCTTGGATTCTGAAAAAGCATAATTGATACTTTTGTCATGGACTTCATAGGGCTCTATGTTCAACTGAGGCCATTGTTTTAGAATGATACAAACACGATCAATTATACATAATTATCATATTTGACCTGAACTACACCAAGGAAAATGCCATAAATCGTAAATAAACGGGGGGAGAGGGTCTTCTACAGATAAGTGAAAATATGCATGTCAAATATATCCATGATACTTATTACCTACTATATCTAAAAAACTACGATTCTGGTCGTATCTGCTTGGACTTCTGCCCGCACATAAGGACAGAGTGAACCAGACTTAGGCTTGGAGAGTGAGGGGCCACGATAGAGAGAATCTCGTCGAGGAAAATATTAGAATCTGTTCTTCTTGTTTGTAGATCTATTGGCAGAAATATTTCTTCTCTTATGATTTTTTTCGTTCCATGCCGAAATCGATGTTTAGTAGTGTAGTTTTCTTATCTACTTTTCTCGTGAGAAACCAATGAGATCTCAACTTTCGCTGGTCGCCCCAAACTCCGCTGATGCCCTCCACCCAGCAACAGCCTAAGTATTTGACCCTATAAGAGCATCCGACTTTGTGGAGTAGTCGGCAGGGTGTTTCCCTGGGAATGCGAGTGTAGGGGGTTCGAACCCAGCAATAGGCAGCCCAAAATTTCATTTTTCAATATTTTCCCCTTAACTCGGACTAGAAGAAGTCGCTAAATATATCCATGATACTTATGAGAAATAGATAAAAGAAGCAAAAGGTACCAAACTGATTTGTTCCTGCTATATTTTGAGCGTACCAATCTCTGATCACTTTAAAGTTTGCTTATAATGGATGGATAGCAAACCATTCCTGTTGAGGAAGCATTTGTTTCAAACCGTCTCCACCAGGTGGCAAGCCTGTACCATGACTTGACCAGTCTCTCCTCACTGGTAGGGTTCCCTACACAGCATGTTGCAGGGCTTGCCCTGTAGTGGAATCATGTGCATCTTGTCCTGTATAACAAATTCAGAATACTCTCATCAGCAATGTTTAGCAAGACACATACTGATATTACATTATCTACCAATGACAAAGGATTGGAGGGTTTCAATGTGATTTTTCTTGAGAAATCCTACATTGAAAACCGTCCCTGTGAACTAAATGCTTTTTCATAGAGGTAAATTAATTGCTCTTGAATGCTATTCCAGTGAGGGGTTATGATATCAGTATATGGTAGTATTGTGGAGCAGCTTATAGGACTATTTCTTGGATTCTAAAAAAGCATAATTGAGACTTTTGTCATGGACTTCATAGGGCTCTATGTTCACCTGAGGCCATTGTTTTAGAATGATACAAACATGATCAATTATACATAATTATCATATTTAACCTGAACTTCACCAAGGAAAATGCCATGAATCGTAAATAAACGGGGGGAGAGGGTCTTCTACAGATAAGTGAAAATATGCATGTCAAATATATCCATGATACTTATTACCTACTATATCTAAAAAACTACGATTCTAGTAGTATCTGCTTGGAATTCTGCCCGCACATAAGGACAGACTGAATCAGACTTAGGCTTGGAGAGTGAGGGGCCATGATAGAGAGAATCTTGTCGAGGAAAATATTAGAATCTGTTCTTCTTGTTTGTAGATCTATTGGCAGAAATATTTCTTCTCTTATGATTTATTTAGAGCCATGCCGAAATCGATGTTTAGTAGTGTAGTTTTCTTATCTACTTTTCTCGTGAGAAACCAATGAGATCTCAACTTTCGCTGGTCGCCCCAAACTCCGCTGATTCCCTCCACCCAGCAACAGCCTAAGTATTTGACCCTATAAGAGCATCTGACTTTGTGGAGTAGTCGGCAGGGTGTTTTCCTGGGAATGCGAGTGTAGGGGGTTCGAACCCAGCAATAGGCAGCCCAAAATTTCATTTTTCAATATTTTCCACTTAACTCGGACTAGAAGAAGTCGCTAAATATATCCATGATACTTATGAAAGATAGATAAAAGGACTATTTCTTGGATTCTAAAAAAGCATAATTGAGACTTTTGTCATGGACTTCATAGGGCTCTATGTTCAACTGAGGCCATTGTTTTAGAATGATACAAACATGATCAATTATACATAATTATCATATTTGACCTGAACTTCACCAAGGAAAATGCCATAAATCGTAAATAAACTGGGGTAGAGGGTCTTTTTTTTTTGCAGTGTTTATTCCATTTCCATCCACATATACAGTGATTGATAGTAGCCACATCAAATGATTTTAACAGTAATTCTATCATAATTCTTAGACTACGTTTGAGGTTTTATCCTTAGACTTTGAAGGGTTTTGTCTGAACACTACTTTTTTTTTCTTTTTTTATATGACAATTGTGACAATCCTAATACATAACTCAGCTATATTCAAGGTTTTTGTAGGTTTTAGAACTGTGTTCAAATTATGAACCATAGCACATGATAGCACAGAAGACAGGGTACAAAGGTACTTGAGAGGACAGAACATGGGGTACAATTAACACATGACAGGACAAAAAAAGCTTACTTGGAGAAGGAGACCCAAAAACAAATTACTATACATTTCTGACAAGTGAAATTATGCATGTCAAATATATATCCATGATACTTATGAAAGATAGATAAAAGAAGCAAAAGGAACCAAACTGATTTGTTCCTGCTATATTTTGAGCATGCCAATCTCTGATCACTTTAAAGTTTGCTTATAATGGATGGATAGCAAACCATTCCTGTTGAGGAAGTATTTGTTTCACAACGTCTCCACCAGGTGGCAAGCCTGTACCATAACTTGACCAGTCTCTCCTCACTGGTAGTGTTCCCTACACAGTATGTTGCAGGGCTTGCCCTGTAGGGCAATCATGTGCATCTTGTTCTGTATAACAAATTCAGAATACTCTCATCGGCAATGTTTAGCAAGACACATACTTATATTACATTATCTACCAATGACAAAGGATTGGAGGGTTTCAATGTGATTTTTCTTGAGAAATCCTACATTGAAAAACGTCCCTGTGAACTAAATGCTTTTTCATAGAGGTAAATTAATTGCTCTTGAATGCTATTCCAGTGAGGGATTATGATATCAGTATATGGTAGTATTGTGGAGCAGCCTATAGGACAATTTCTTGGATTCTGAAAAAGCATAATTGATACTTTTGTCATGGACCTCATAGGACTCTATGTTCAACTGAGGCCATTGTTTTAGAATGATACAAACATGATCAATTATACATAATTATCATATTTGACCTGAACTACACCAAGGAAAATGCCATAAATCGTAAATAAACGGGGGGAGAGGGTCTTCTACAGATAAGTGAAAATATGCATGTCAAATATATCCATGATACTTATTACCTACTATATCTAAAAAAACTACGATTCTGGTAGTATCTGCTTGGACTTCTGCCCGCACCTAAGGACAGAGTGAACCAGACTTAGGCTTGGATAGTGAGGGGCCACGATAGAGAGAATCTCGTCGAGGAAAATATTAGAATCTGTTCTTCTTGTTTGTAGATCTATTGGCAGAAATATTTCTTCTCTTATGATTTTTTTCTTGCCATGCCGAAATCGATGTTTAGTAGTGTAGTTTTCTTATCTACTTTTCTTGTGAGAAACCAATGAGATCTCAACTTTCGCTGGTCGCCCCAACCTCCGCTGATTCCCTCCACCCAGCAACAGCCTAAGTATTTGACCCTATAAGAGCATCTGACTTTGTGGAGTAGTCGGCAGGGTGTTTCCCTGGGAATGCGAGTGTAGGGGGTTCGAACCCAGCAATAGGCAGCACAAAATTACATTTTTCAATATTTCCCCCTTAACTCGGACTAGAAGAAGTCGCTAAATATATCCATGATTCTTATGAAAGATAGATAAAAGAAGCAAAAGGAACCAAACTGATTTGTTCCTGCTATATTTTGAGCATACCGATCTCTGATCACTTTAAAGTTTGCTTATAATGGATGGATAGCAAACCATTCCTGTTGAGGAAGCATTTGTTTCACACTGTCTCCACCAGGTGGCAAGCCTGTACCATGACTTGACCAGTCTCTCCTCACTGGTAGGGTTCCCTACACAGTATGTTGCAGGGCTTGCCCTGTAGAGCAATCATGTGCATCTTGTCCTGTATAACAAATTCAGAATACTCTCATCGGCAATGTTTAGCAAGACACATACTGATATTACATTATCTACCAATGACAAAGGATTGGAGGGTTTCAATGTGATTTTTCTTGAGAAATCCTACATTGAAAAACGTCCCTGTGAACTAAATGCTTTTTCATAGAGGTAAATTAATTGCTCTTGAATGCTATTCCAGTGAGGGATTATGATATCAGTATATGGTAGTATTGTGGAGCAGCCTATAGGACAATTTCTTGGATTCTGAAAAAGCATAATTGATACTTTTGTCATGGACTTCATAGGGCTCTATGTTCAACTGAGGCCATTGTTTTAGAATGATACAAACACGATCAATTATACATAATTATCATATTTGACCTGAACTTCACCAAGGAAAATGCCATAAATCGTAAATAAACGGGGGGAGAGGGTCTTCTACAGATAAGTGAAAATATGCATGTCAAATATATCCATGATACTTATTACCTACTATATCTAAAAAACTACGATTCTGGTCGTATCTGCTTGGACTTCTGCCCGCACATAAGGACAGAGTGAACCAGACTTAGGCTTGGAGAGTGAGGGGCCACGATAGAGAGAATCTCGTCGAGGAAAATATTAGAATCTGTTCTTCTTGTTTGTAGATCTATTGGCAGAAATATTTCTTCTCTTATGATTTTTTTCGTGCCATGCCGAAATCGATGTTTAGTAGTGTAGTTTTCTTATCTACTTTTCTCGTGAGAAACCAATGAGATCTCAACTTTCGCTGGTTGCCCAAACTCCGCTGATGCCCTCCAACCAGCAACAGCCTAAGTATTTGACCCTATAAGAGCATCCGACTTTGTGGAGTAGTCGGCAGGGTGTTTCCCTGGGAATGCGAGTGTAGGGGGTTCGAACCTAGCAATAGGCAGCCCAAAATTTCATTTTTCAATATTTTCCCCTTAACTCGGACTAGAAGAAGTCGCTAAATATATCCATGATACTTATGAGAAATAGATAAAAGAAGCAAAAGGTACCAAACTGATTTGTTCCTGCTATATTTTGAGCGTACCAATCTCTGATCACTTTAAAGTTTGCTTATAATGGATGGATAGCAAACCATTCCTGTTGAGGAAGCATTTGTTTCACACCGTCTCCACCAGGTGGCAAGCCTGTACCATGACTTGACCAGTCTCTCCTCACTGGTAGGGTTCCCTACACAGCATGTTGCAGGGCTTGCCCTGTAGCGGAATCATGTGCATCTTGTCCTGTATAACAAATTCAGAATACTCTCATCAGCAATGTTTACCAAGACACATACTGATATTACATTATCTACCAATGACAAAGGATTGGAGGGTTTCAATGTGATTTTTCTTGAGAAATCCTACATTGAAAAACGTCCCTGTGAACTAAATGCTTTTTCATAGAGGTAAATTAATTGCTCTTGAATGCTATTCCAGTGAGGGATTATGATATCAGTATATGGTAGTATTGTGGAGCAGCTTATAGGACTATTTCTTGGATTCTAAAAAAGCATAATTGAGACTTTTGTCATGGACTTCATAGGGCTCTATGTTCAACTGAGGCCGTTGTTTTAGAATGATACAAACATGATCAATTATACATAATTATCATATTTGACCTGAACTTCACCAAGGAAAATGCCATAAATCGTAAATAAACTGGGGTAGAGGGTCTTTTTTTTTTTTTTGCAGTGTTTATTCCATTTCCATCCACATATACAATGATTGATAGTAGCCACATCAAATGATTTTAACAGTAATTCTATCATAATTCTTAGACTACGTTTGAGGTTTTATCCTTAGACTTTGAAGGGTTTTGTCTGAACACTACTTTTTTTTTCTTTTTTTATATGACAATTGTGACAATCCTTATACATAACTCAGCTATATTCAAGGTTTTTGTAGGTTTTAGAACTGTGTCCAAATTATGAACCATAGCACATGATAGCACAGAAGACAGGGTACAAAGGTACTTGAGAGGACAGAACATGGGGTACAATTAACACATGACAGGACAAAAAAAGCTTACTTGGAGAAGGAGACCCAAAAACAAATTACTATACATTTCTGACAAGTGAAATTATGCATGTCAAATATATATCCATGATATTTATGAAAGATAGATAAAAGAAGCAAAAGGAACCAAACTGATTTGTTCCTGCTATATTTTGAGCATGCCAATCTCTGATCACTTTAAAGTTTGCTTATAATGGATGGATAGCAAACCATTCCTGTTGAGGAAGTATTTGTTTCACAACGTCTCCACCAGGTGGCAAGCCTGTACCATAACTTGACCAGTCTCTCCTCACTGGTAGGGTTCCCTACACAGTATGTTGCAGGGCTTGCCCTGTAGGGCAATCATGTGCATCTTGTTCTGTATAACAAATTCAGAATACTCTCATCGGCAATGTTTAGCAAGACACATACTGATATTACATTATCTACCAATGACAAAGGATTGGAGGGTTTCAATGTGATTTTTCTTGAGAAATCCTACATTGAAAAACGTCCCTGTGAACTAAATGCTTTTTCATAGAGGTAAATTAATTGCTCTTGAATGCTATTCCAGTGAGGGATTATGATATCAGTATATGGTAGTATTGTGGAGCAGCTTATAGGACTATTTCTTGGATTCTAAAAAAGCATAATTGAGACTTTTGTCATGGACTTCATAGGGCTCTATGTTCACCTGAGGCCATTGTTTTAGAATGATACAAACATGATCAATTATACATAATTATCATATTTAACCTGAACTTCACCAAGGAAAATGCCATGAATCGTAAATAAACGGGGGGAGAGGGTCTTCTACAGATAAGTGAAAATATGCATGTCAAATATATCCATGATACTTATTACCTACTATATCTAAAAAACTACGATTCTAGTAGTATCTGCTTGGAATTCTGCCCGCACATAAGGACAGAGTGAACCAGACTTAGGCTTGGAGAGTGAGGGGCCACGATAGAGAGAATCTTGTCGAGGAAAATATTAGAATCTGTTCTTCTTGTTTGTAGATCTATTGGCAGAAATATTTCTTCTCTTATGATTTATTTAGAGCCATGCCGAAATCGATGTTTAGTAGTGTAGTTTTCTTATCTACTTTTCTCGTGAGAAACCAATGAGATCTCAACTTTCGCTGGTCGCCCCAAACTCCGCTGATTCCCTCCACCCAGCAACAGCCTAAGTATTTGACCCTATGAAGGCCTACATCCACCAAAGTTGATGAATCCGTCCGTCAAGAAAAGTCGAAAAAAAAATTAAAAAATCGACGGAATTCAGTATCCGTCGGCAGTGGAAGCGTATTTCTCCGTCAACGTTTGCACTGTTCCGTCGGAAAAATTGTACGGATCTTTCATTCCCTCTTCCACAGAGGCCGTCGCCGTCCAAAATTGAGCAAACCGTCAACTTTTAAATCAAATAACCTGTACGGAAGTTGGTGGAAGTCATTTTGTCCGTTCAACGTCCGTCTAAATACTTTAAATTTACCACCAGAATTCCAATAAAATGTCAATTCTGACGGACGGATCCAATATCAAACCATGTTTGATATTTTTTCCCCGTCGACGGATATCTGCGCATTCACCATTCACTCCGTTGTCGCCATCTAGTGTCAAATGTCTCAACTATTACTACGTTTCCTATCCGCTAGAGGTTGTGTTTGGCAGTCATGTGGCCTGATCATGTGACCAGGTTTGTACGGCTGAATAAAATGGCGCCCAAGGTACGCGGAAAGCGCTCCAACGCTGGAAAGAAAGAGCAACCCGCATCTAAACGTGGTAAGACTGCATCAAAAACTGTTGAGTCAGTAGCGGGAACATCTGAGGATAAAAAAGAACCAGTTAAACGTGGCCGTGGGCGTCCAAGGCGTAACTCCACCCCGGATAAAGTTTGTGTGCTCGACTCTAATGTCCCGGAAACAAGTAACGCAGCCCCCCGTAAAGCAACACTCGGCGGGCGGCGGGCGGTTCCTAGGCAGGACCCAAGCAAATCTGAAGACTGTGATGCTGACAAAAGTTCAATTGTTGATGTCCCTGACGGCGCTGACGGCACAGATGGTGGGGGAGAAAGTGAGTCAGAACTATTTGGAGTTTCCCTAAAAGACAAGAAAGCCATTTTAGCCATTATACAAAAATCTAGGGAGGATGAGGCAAATCTTAAAGTCAAAAGTCTACCAGAATCCGACCACGCTTCTGATGTAGTGAGCATAGACGATTCTGAAGATTTGGCCAGTGGCAGTGTACATGAAGATAGTCAGCTTACCATGGACGGTGCTCTTGATTATAGTAAACTACCTGTGGATGAATCCGATTCACTACCCTCGGACATTGAAGCACACGATGACGACGCTGGTACTTCGACAAAATTGAGGATGTCTCAATTGGATACTTCCATCTACGATGATCCTAACAAAAATCATGAAGATTGGTGGACGGAGGATCAGACACGGGAGGTGACCCTGTGCGAATTATGGGAAGACGAAACCTCATTGTACGACTTCAAACACAAAGGGTATCTTAATGCCGATGACAGGAATACGATAATGAAAAGATTTGCAACTATACTGCAAGTACCACGTAAGTTATGAAATTGTACTTCTGAAAATGTTTTGTAATTTCTTTGCAGGCGATCCATATTTTGCATGTCATCCTAATTAAATTTGCTCAAAAGATATTATCAACTAGTTGCACACTTTAAAATGCACATTTTGTCTGTAATACCAACCAAAAAACTTTAATGCCACAATATTTTACTTAAACTATAGAATAGTATTTAGCCATTAACAGGCAGAATATTATAAGTTGGTCCTTTAATTTGTCAAATTGTAAGGTCAAATTAGTTTAATGTTAGAATTAAAACAAATTATCACTGTAAAAAACACAAATCTCAAAATAATCATAAATCATTTATTTATTCCCTTGTTAATACAGGAATTTAATTATATTTGAATGTTTCTCTTCTTTCAGCTCACATCATCGAGACACGCATGGCCAGCCTTCGGAATCACTATCAACGTATGCACCGTTCCGTCAAAAGTGGCTCTGAACCTGATGGAAGAACAGAACGTCAGCGAGAAATATTGAGCATGCTATCCTTCCTACGGCAGCACATTAAAACGTCATCCAGCCTGTCATCGTATACTGGGAAAAGTCCAGCTCACAAGGGATCCCTGAAAGTCAAAGAGAACTTAAAGTCAACTCCAAGATGTACTGGAAAGACAAAGGTATGTTGTTTGTAAATTAATGGTTAATACTAGCTACTGGAACATTATTTTCTTCATTACATAAAAGTCAAACATGCCATTGTTTCTATCAGCAGTTACATACTCGTACTTGGAATGTTGCCGGACGGTAAACACATTTCCGGGGAACAGAGACTAAACTACAATATAAAAGAATTTTGCGTCTGTAGTGACAATGGGCTGTAGCAAAAGGCTATGGCATTTTGTGTATCATTTCTTTTATTAGAATCTATTCAGTAAACAGTACTAGGTGTATAGTGTATAATTACAATGTAACATATTGATTGAGCCTGTAGGGAGTTAGTTGTCCGTCAATTTTATTTCAAAAATAGCCGTCGAGCCTGCGGTATGAAGCCATACTTTGTCATCAGTTGACCTTGTATGGGCACCCGTCTGCGTCTTGTAGATCAATACGTTCTCCAATAAATGAATAACAGATTATATTTAGCTAAAGTTTAAGTGAGATATCAAATTTTTAAAGCTATTGCAATCATGTAAAAGTTGGTATAAAGTCTAACAAATATATAAGTCAACACAGTCGGTCTATAGATAATTATTTTTTGGGACTTACTTAAACAAATTTTGACATTACACATTTGTTTGATTAAATGGTTTGGCACCAAATTAATACATTCAACAACGTCGCATGTATTTAACAAATTCATACTTATCCACATATTTATTATTTGATTTTTTAGGACATAACATCTGATGACGAAGCGTCGTTGGACAAGGAACTACCATGCGGCGCAGTGTTACTGGATAATACATTGTCACCGATACCAAAACCGCCCACGCCAACCCCATCCGAGGTTGGCAGTGAAATAGACTTCATAGTGAATACAAAACATTACAGTTTCAACTCACGATTGTCCGATGAGAAAGCTGTTGATGCCTCGATCAAAAGATCAGATCGACTGTCAAAAAAGACAAAAACTCAAAAAAAAACAGAAGACCCATCAAAAATTAAAAAAACCCATCGGGGCCTGGGTAGTGATGTAGGCGTCAACGTCGACACTGGTAGTTCTTCATGTCGTGATACAGCACCCCTTGCAAAACGTCAGTTGCTGAAAAAGACGTTCCAAAACAATACAAATGTCGGCCTAAAAGAAATTGAAAAAAAGTCTGGGAAAGAAGCCGTTGAAGGGATCCAGGACTCTTACGATCTGTTTGCTGTTAAAGCAAAGTTGGTGAAAACAACAGCGGCTGAACGCCGTCTCTTCCTGGATCTTCAGGCAGGAGACTCAACCTTGACAGTCGATAAACAAAAAAACAAAGACAATGTAAGTAATGTCAAAGAAATGCCGAAGCCGAGTACTACTAAGAAAACAGCCGCTGAAAGGAAAAAAGCTGCGATGGTTGACACAGCCCCAAAAGTTCAAAAGTCATATGATGTTAAACTTGACATGAGCACCTGGTTCAAGCAACAGGGTCCTTCCTACCGCTCAGCTCAAGAGGCAACTAAAAAAACGAAGGATAAAGAGAAGGGAAGGCAGTGATGCTGTTCATGGAAGAAAAGAAAAAAAAAATGGACAAATTCCAAGAAGACATTTCTCAAATGGCAGCAAAGACGGAGGCTACAGCTGCGGCCGTGAACTCAGTTTCCCCGGAGCAGTTGTGGGCGGATTCACTCGTGCCTCAACTTCAACGTATGGAGCAGGATCGTCGTGATTTTTTTATGCATCATGTCTACGGACTTGCCTTGAAAGCTATTAGAGGAAAATGGCCGTCGGAGGATATGGACTAGGTTGTTGAGATAATCGATCATGTGTCATCATAATTATGGTGACTTTATAATTACTTTAAACCTGACTGGTGCTATGCAGATACTTGTTTTAGCTAGTAGTGTGTATTGTTCGTTTGTTTGACATGAGAGGAGTCTGGTACGACCCGTCCAAGTTTATTTAGTATACAAAAGGAACGGATAATTTTGTTAACCATGCTTGTATTCTCCTTTGAGAAAAGTTTGCAGATTTGTTAAGTTATTTTATTAGTAATAAGGTAGATGAAGTTTATTATATTTATCTATTTTGAAAGTTTATTTTTACGGGTGTTCTCATATATTCTTTTTCATATATTTAATTTAATTTATGGTAGTACTTGTCATATAGGTATAGTTTGAATAACGGTGGAAATCTACATGTTGGTTATCATTCTCATTTAAAGGTACAAAAAAGATGTACTTCCTAGATTCTTCTATTGGAAAATGTGTAGTTCTAAGTCATGTTTTTCTTGCAGTATCGGAAAAGTTCTACCTGCATCTGCATTAATTACTCTGCGCATGGTCCATCCAGATTACTGTATTGGCCTTGGTGGATGTGCCTTTCAATCAAAAAGTGTTTGGATTTTTGTTAACGATAAATAACCTGTGACTGGAGAAGTGATCAAACTGTATCAAAAAACTTTTATTTGGATGGCATAAAGGAGATATTATGCTGACAATCAGATACCACCTTCATTTAAATAGTTGCTAGCTTTAATGTCAAAGATAGCATGACTATGAGTACAAGAAATCATTCCAGAAATTACATTTTCATGTTATCCAAAGCATAATTAGAAGTCCGTACGGTGGACGGAACAGTTAGTGTTTACAGTCAGTAGTCAACTTCATACATATAGATGACATCGGCAGGAGGCAGTATGAAATTGACGACTGGCCAAGAGCGAAATCCGTACTGTCCACAGTACGGATGTCTGTTTTATATTATAGGAGTAAATATTAATAAAAAATACTCAGAAAATTACAAATTTTTGCGTCACAACAGATAGACAGTTACGTACTATTTTTTATTTGTTGGCACAGATAAATACTTGAATGTGCTATATATACTCTTGTTTTTGTTGATACTACACAATAAAGTTGTTCTTTCACAGTTAAAAGATCATCTACATGTATGTTTTATTTCTTCCGGTAAAATAACATGATTGGAGTAGAAAGATTACTTTAATCTTAACGTTCAAAAAAGAAATCATGTTGCCGGATCACATCATACTGATACTGCAGTTCCCCTTCCTTTGTCATACACCAGTCGGCAAGGTTGTTCCGCATTTGCTTCACCCGAGCACTCCTATTTCTGATCACGGTCGGATCACCGCCAGCTAGGGCAAGTTCACCCCTCCAAATTCCCCTGTGTTGCACATAGTCACGGTCTTCCCAATCCGTTGCTTCCTTTGGAATATACACTTTGCCAGCACGTTCCCGTAGGAAGTTGTGAAGCACAATGCACGCCATGACTACTTCAGCAGCATGTTCAGGTGTCATATCAATCTCTCTTCTCAGAATCCGGAAACGTGTTGCCAAAATTCCAAAGGCATTTTCGACAATCCTACGGCAACGTGATAGACGGTAGTTGAAAATCCGTTGTTTCATGGTCAACTTGGAAGAGGGATACGGTTTCATGAGGTGCTCCGTCATCTCGAACGCATCATCTGCGACAAAATAGTATGGCAGGTCACCCTTGTAGCCCGGGAATGGGACAGCTTCTGGAACCCCCAACGGATTGCTCTCATCTTTGAGATCTTGCTGCAGGGAACAGAACTTCCACAAAGTTGAATCGGATGATCGTCCCTCAGCCCCAACGTCCACGTACATGAAAGAGTAGTTGGCATCTACCATGGCGAAGAGGACTATACTGAAGAATTTCTTATAGTTGTGATACAGGGTTCCGGTTTTCTTGGGCTTTATTATGCGGATATGTTTCCCATCTAGTGCCCCGAGTACATGGGGCATGTTCCAGCGGTCGTGGAAATCTTGTGAAACTCTATCCCACTCTTCTTTCGTTTTAGGTGACTGAAAACAAGACCACAAACATTTAGCAAACATATAAAGTAATGATATTAATAATAAAGAATATTTTCATAATTAATACATAACATAAAGTAACAGATTAATTGTCCAAATAATAATATTTTACTTTTATAAACTAATAGGAAACGTTCTTTATGTGACAAAATTAGTAATTAGTGAACTATAATACCAAATTACATGATTCTTAATTAAGAGATACTATTATATACTTTAAATTTATAAGTGCATATTAACAGGACTTGTAATACCTTTAGAAATTCTTCATGTAGCACAGCGTAAAGGGCTTTGCAGGTGTCTCTCACTATAGGAAGGACGGAACTTTCACCGACGAGGTAACTTTGATGAAGAGTGGTGACACTGTCCCCTGGAAAAGTAATGCCGAAATTACAGTAAAAATTATGTAATAAATAGATAAAGATGATTTATGTGAAATAATTGGTTTATGATGGAACATTCAGAGGATTCTATTTCTTCATATTTATAATACAGGAATTTTAATTTGCTATTAGAAAAAGGCACATTAGGAATTTTGACGCTGACATATATTTTAAGGTAAATTAAGTGCACAGTCTAACTTATGTACCGGTATATATATTTTTTATTACTAATATTCAACCAACAAAATTATTATTTGATAATGAACACGTACCTCTAGTGAGATACCTGATAGTAAGGCTCAGACGCTCCTCTGGGGTTATTGCCTTCCTGTAGTTGGTGTCTTGCCTACGGATGAGGGGGGCAACACGGTCTAGTAGCTCCATGTAAACTGCTGGAGGCATCCTTGTTGTTTTTGTGAACACACTTTGACAGCCTAGCTGAAAATAATAATTACAGGAGGTCAATTATTATACATACAAGTTGATTATCTTAATAATTTCTTTATTTTAACCAGCTTACAGTTCAAGCGTGCGTTAACATGTTTTTAAGGTTTATTATAAAATTTGGACGTACGGTCAAGTCTGAGCAGCCCGCCCTTTTCGGTGGAGGCATAAATACAAGTCGAACCATGGTTGACAGGGAGTGGGGTTGGGGGGGGGGCTGTTCTAATTTAAAATATAAACTATAGTTTAATATGCTGCGATGGACTGACATGATCATTACCACAGTAGCTGAAGATGCTTGATGTATATATGATTTAAGATAAAGATTTATAAATACATACTCGCACAAAATCAGATTCGAGCTTTGCCAAGGTGTTCCGCTGTGTCACGTCTGTTCGTGGCTCGAGGAACGGGGACATCCAGAAAGCATGTTGGCGCGGACGTTTTATCCCTCCAACGATTAAGCAGTCGTCATCAGCATCTTCCAGAGCTATGCTTACTGCCAACGAAATCACTTTGAACCTGTTTACAGATACATCAGTTAGAAGCCTTTGGCGCTTCGACATGTTTGAACAACGTGTTGGAACTGCGTGTGTGCTAGAACGAAAGTAGTCAATTTGTTCATGCGTAGTACCCGATGTCACGTGACTGTCACATGGCTTTTCTAGGTCAGGTTTACTAATCCGTGACTACGGACGGGCTTCAATAAGTAGACGGACGGACGGACGGACGGATGGACGGACGGATGGTTGGTGGAAGACGGTTTTTCCCGTCCGTCGGGTAACCGTCGACACATCTGTCGAGTTTTTTGACGGACGGCTCAATAAAATGACGGACGGATTCAATACCAACTTTGGTGGATGTAGGCCTTAAGAGCATCTGACTTTGTGGAGTAGTCGGCAGGGTGTTTTCCTGGGAATGCGAGTGTAGGGGGTTCGAACCCAGCAATAGGCAGCCCAAAATTTCATTTTTCAATATTTTCCACTTAACTCGGACTAGAAGAAGTCGCTAAATATATCCATGATACTTATGAAAGATAGATAAAAGAAGCAAAAGGAACCAAACTGATTTGTTCCTGCTATATTTTGAGCATGCCAATCTCTGATCACTTTAAAGTTTGCTTATAATGGATGGATAGCAAACCATTCCTGTTGAGGAAGCATTTGTTTCACACCGTCTCCACCAGGTGGCAAGCCTGTACCATAACTTGACCAGTCTCTCCTCACTGGTAGTGTTCCCTACACAGTATGTTGCAGGGCTTGCCCTGTAGGGCAATCATGTGCATCTTGTTCTGTATAACAAATTCAGAATACTCTCATCGGCAATGTTTAGCAAGACACATACTGATATTACATTATCTACCAATGACAAAGGATTGGAGGGTTTCAATGTGATTTTTCTTGAGAAATCCTACATTGAAAAACGTCCCTGTGAACTAAATGCTTTTTCATAGAGGTAAATTAATTGCTCAGGAATGCTATTCCAGTGAGGGATTATGATATCAGTATATGGTAGTATTGTGGAGCAGCCTATAGGACAATTTCTTGGATTCTGAAAAAGCATAATTGATACTTTTGTCATGGACTTCATAGGGCTCTATGTTCAACTGAGGCCATTGTTTTAGAATGATACAAACACGATCAATTATACATAATTATCATATTTGACCTGAACTACACCAAGGAAAATGCCATAAATCGTAAATAAACGGGGGGAGAGGGTCTTCTACAGATAAGTGAAAATATGCATGTCAAATATATCCATGATACTTATTACCTACTATATCTAAAAAACTACGATTCTGGTCGTATCTGCTTGGACTTCTGCCCGCACATAAGGACAGAGTGAACCAGACTTAGGCTTGGAGAGTGAGGGGCCACGATAGAGAGAATCTCGTCGAGGAAAATATTAGAATCTGTTCTTCTTGTTTGTAGATCTATTGGCAGAAATATTTCTTCTCTTATGATTTTTTTCGTTCCATGCCGAAATCGATGTTTAGTAGTGTAGTTTTCTTATCTACTTTTCTCGTGAGAAACCAATGAGATCTCAACTTTCGCTGGTCGCCCCAAACTCCGCTGATGCCCTCCACCCAGCAACAGCCTAAGTATTTGACCCTATAAGAGCATCCGACTTTGTGGAGTAGTCGGCAGGGTGTTTCCCTGGGAATGCGAGTGTAGGGGGTTCGAACCCAGCAATAGGCAGCCCAAAATTTCATTTTTCAATATTTTCCCCTTAACTCGGACTAGAAGAAGTCGCTTAATATATCCATGATACTTATGAGAAATAGATAAAAGAAGCAAAAGGTACCAAACTGATTTGTTCCTGCTATATTTTGAGCGTACCAATCTCTGATCACTTTAAAGTTTGCTTATAATGGATGGATAGCAAACCATTCCTGTTGAGGAAGCATTTGTTTCAAACCGTCTCCACCAGGTGGCAAGCCTGTACCATGACTTGACCAGTCTCTCCTCACTGGTAGGGTTCCCTACACAGCATGTTGCAGGGCTTGCCCTGTAGTGGAATCATGTGCATCTTGTCCTGTATAACAAATTCAGAATACTCTCATCAGCAATGTTTAGCAAGACACATACTGATATTACATTATCTACCAATGACAAAGGATTGGAGGGTTTCAATGTGATTTTTCTTGAGAAATCCTACATTGAAAACCGTCCCTGTGAACTAAATGCTTTTTCATAGAGGTAAATTAATTGCTCTTGAATGCTATTCCAGTGAGGGATTATGATATCAGTATATGGTAGTATTGTGGAGCAGCTTATAGGACTATTTCTTGGATTCTAAAAAAGCATAATTGAGACTTTTGTCATGGACTTCATAGGGCTCTATGTTCAACTGAGGCCATTGTTTTAGAATGATACAAACATGATCAATTATACATAATTATCATATTTGACCTGAACTTCACCAAGGAAAATGCCATAAATCGTAAATAAACTGGGGTAGAGGGTCTTTCTTTTTTATTGCAGTGTTTATTCCATTTCCATCCACATATACAGTGATTGATATTAGCCACATCAAATGATCTTAACAGTAATTCTATCATAATTCTTAGACTACGTTTGAGGTTTTATCTTTAGACTTTGAAGGTTTTTGTCTGAACACTACTTTTTTTTTCTTTTTTTATATGACAATTGTGACAATCCTGATACATAACTCAGCTATTTTCAAGTTTTTTGTAGGTTTTACAACTGTGTTCAAATTATGAACCATAGCACATGATAGCACAGAAGACAGGGTACAAAGGTACTTGAGAGGACAGAACATGGGGTACAATTAACACATGACAGGACAAAAAAGGCTTACTTGGACAAGAAGACACAAAAACAAACTACTAGACATTTCTGACAAGTGAAATTATGCATGTCAAATATATATCCATGATACTTATGAAGGAGAGATAGAAGAAGCAAAAGGAACCAAACTGATTTGTTCCTGCTATATTTTGAGGGTACCGATCTCTAATCACTTTAAAGTTTGCTTATGAATGATGGATGGATTACAAACCATTCCTGTTGAGGAAGCATTTGTTTCACACAGTCTCCACCAGGTGGCAAGCCTGTACCATGACTTGACCAGTCTCTCCTCACTGGTAGGGTTCCCTACACAGCATGTTGCAGGGCTTGCCCTGTAGTGGAATCATGTGCATCTTGTCCTGTATAACAAATTCAGAATACTCTCATCAGCAATGTTTAGCAAGACGCATACTGATATTGCATTATCTACCAATGACAAAGGGTTGGAGGGTTTCAATGTGATTTTTCTTGAGAAATCCTACATTGAAAACCGTCCCTGTGAACTAAATGCTTTTTCATAAAGGTAAATTAATTGCTCTTGAATGCTATTCCAGTGAGGGATTATGATATCAGTATATGGTAGTATTGTGGAGCAGCCTATAGGACAATTTCTTGGATTCTAAAAAAGCATAATTGAGACTTTTGTCATGGACTTCATAGGGCTCTATGTTCAACTGAGGCCATTGTTTTAGAATGATACAAACATGATCAATTATACATAATTATCATATTTGACCTGAACTACACCAAGGAAAATGCCATAAATCGTAAATAAACATGGGGAGAGGGTCTTCTACAGATAAGTGAAAATATGCATGTCAAATATATCAATGATACTTATTACCTACTATATCTAAAAAAACTACGATTCTGGTAGTATCTGCTTAGACTTCTGCCCGCACATAAGGACAGAGTGAACCAGACTTAGGCTTGGAGAGTGAGGGGCCACGTTAGAGAGAATCTCGTCGAGGAAAATATTAGAATCTGTTCTTCTTGTTTGTAGATCTATTGGCAGAAATATTTCTTCTCTTATGATTTCTTTCGAGCCATGCCGAAATCGATGTTTAGTAGTGTAGTTTTCTTATCTACTTTTCTCGTGAGAAACCAATGAGATCTCAACTTTCGCTGGTCGCCCCAACCTCCGCTGATTCCCTCCACCCAGCAACAGCCTAAGTATTTGACCCTATAAGAGCATCTGACTTTGTGGAGTAGTCGGCAGGGTGTTTCCCTGGGAATGCGAGTGTAGGGGGTTCGAACCCAGCAATAGGCAGCACAAAATACATTTTTCAATATTTTCCCCTTAACTCGGACTAGAAGAAGTCGCTAAATATATCCATGATACTTATGAAAGATAGATAAAAGAAGCAAAAGGAACCAAACTGATTTGTTCCTGCTATATTTTGAGCATACCGATCTCTGATCACTTTAAAGTTTGCTTATAATGGATGGATAGCAAACCATTCCTGTTGAGGAAGCATTTGTTTAACACCGTCTCCACCAGGTGGCAAGCCTGTACCATGACTTGACCAGTCTCTCCTCACTGGTAGGGTTCCCTACACAGTATGTTGCAGGGCTTGCCCTGTAGTGGAATCATGTGCATCTTGTCCTGTATAACAAATTCAGAATACTCTCATCAGCAATGTTTAGCAAGACACATACTGATATTACATTATCTACCAATGACAAAGGATTGGAGGGTTTTAATGTGATTTTTCTTGAGAAATCCTACATTGAAAACCGTCCCTGTGAACTAAATGCTTTTTCATAGAGGTAAATTAATTGCTCTTGAATGCTATTCCAGTGAGGGATTATGATATCAGTATATGGTAGTATTATGGAGCAGCTTATAGGACTATTTCTTGGATTCTAAAAAAGCATAATTGAGACTTTTGTCATGGACTTCATAGGGCTCTATGTTCAACTGAGGCCATTGTTTTAGAATGATACAAACATGATCAATTATACATAATTATCATATTTGACCTGAACTTCACCAAGGAAAATGCCATAAATCGTAAATAAACTGGGGTAGAGGGTCTTTTTTTTTATTGCAGTGTTTATTCCATTTCCATCCACATATACAGCGATTGATATTAGCCACATCAAATGATCTTAACAGTAATTCTATCATAATTCTTAGACTACGTTTGAGGTTTTATCTTTAGACTTTGAAGGTTTTTGTCTGAACACTACTTTTTTTTTCTTTTTTTATATGACAATTGTGACAATCCTGATACATAACTCAGCTATTTTCAAGTTTTTTGTAGGTTTTACAACTGTGTTCAAATTATGAACCATAGCACATGATAGCACAGAAGACAGGGTACAAAGGTACTTGAGAGGACAGAACATGGGGTACAATTAACACATGACAGGACAAAAAAGGCTTACTTGGACAAGAAGACACAAAAACAAACTACTAGACATTTCTGACAAGTGAAATTATGCATGTCAAATATATATCCATGATACTTATGAAGG
The DNA here is from genome assembly GCA_950022655.1 of Alentia gelatinosa. Taxonomy (NCBI): domain Eukaryota; kingdom Metazoa; phylum Annelida; class Polychaeta; order Phyllodocida; family Polynoidae; genus Alentia; species Alentia gelatinosa. Next base: position 29,491,533 of record OX465586.1, read on the forward strand.
AGAGATAGAAGAAGCAAAAGGAACCAAACTGATTTGTTCCTGCTATATTTTGAGGGTACCGATCTCTAATCACTTTAAAGTTTGCTTATGAATGATGGATGGATTACAAACCATTCCTGTTGAGGAAGCATTTGTTTCACACAGTCTCCACCAGGTGGCAAGCCTGTACCATGACTTGACCAGTCTCTCCTCACTGGTAGGGTTCCCTACACAGCATGTTGCAGGGCTTGCCCTGTAGCGGAATCATGTGCATCTTGTCCTGTATAACAAATTCAGAATACTCTCATCAGCAATGTTTAGCAAGACGCATACTGATATTGCATTATCTACCAATGACAAAGGGTTGGAGGGTTTCAATGTGATTTTTCTTGAGAAATCCTACATTGAAAACCGTCCCTGTGAACTAAATGCTTTTTCATAAAGGTAAATTAATTGCTCTTGAATGCTATTCCAGTGAGGGATTATGATATCAGTATATGGTAGTATTGTGGAGCAGCCTATAGGACAATTTCTTGGATTCTAAAAAAGCATAATTGAGACTTTTGTCATGGACTTCATAGGGCTCTATGTTCAACTGAGGCCATTGTTTTAGAATGATACAAACATGATCAATTATACATAATTATCATATTTGACCTGAACTACACCAAGGAAAATGCCATAAATCGTAAATAAACATGGGGAGAGGGTCTTCTACAGATAAGTGAAAATATGCATGTCAAATATATCAATGATACTTATTACCTACTATATCTAAAAAAACTACGATTCTGGTAGTATCTGCTTGGACTTCTGCCCGCACATAAGGACAGAGTGAACCAGACTTAGGCTTGGAGAGTGAGGGGCCACGTTAGAGAGAATCTCGTCGAGGAAAATATTAGAATCTGTTCTTCTTGTTTGTAGATCTATTGGCAGAAATATTTCTTCTCTTATGATTTTTTTCTTGCCATGCCTAAATCGATGTTTAGTAGTGTAGTTTTCTTATCTACTTTTCTCGTGAGAAACCAATGAGATCTCAACTTTCGCTGGTCGCCCCAACCTCCGCTGATTCCCTCCACCCAGCAACAGCCTAAGTATTTGACCCTATAAGAGCATCTGACTTTGTGGAGTAGTCGGCAGGGTGTTTCCCTGGGAATGCGAGTGTAGGGGGTTCGAACCCAGCAATAGGCAGCACAAAATTACATTTTTCAATATTTCCCCCTTAACTCGGACTAGAAGAAGTCGCTAAATATATCCATGATACTTATGAAAGATAGATAAAAGAAGCAAAAGGAACCAAACTGATTTGTTCCCTTATATTTTGAGCATACCGATCTCTGATCACTTTAAAGTTTGCTTATAATGGATGGATAGCAAACCATTCCTGTTGAGGAAGCATTTGTTTAACACCGTCTCCACCAGGTGGCAAGCCTGTACCATGACTTGACCAGTCTCTCCTCACTGGTAGGGTTCCCTACACAGTATGTTGCAGGGCTTGCCCTGTAGAGCAATCATGTGCATCTTGTCCTGTATAACAAATTCAGAATACTCTCATCGGCAATGTTTAGCAAGACACATACTGATATTACATTATCTACCAATGACAAAGGATTGGAGGGTTTCAATGTGATTTTTCTTGAGAAATCCTACATTGAAAACCGTCCCTGTGAACTAAATGCTTTTTCATAGAGGTAAATTAATTGCTCTTGAATGCTATTCCAGTGAGGGATTATGATATCAGTATATGGTAGTATTGTGGAGCAGCCTATAGGACAATTTCTTGGATTCTGAAAAAGCATAATTGATACTTTTGTCATGGACTTCATAGGGCTCTATGTTCAACTGAGGCCATTGTTTTAGAATGATACAAACACAATCAATTATACGTAATTATCATATTTGACCTGAACTTCACCAAGGAAAATGCCATAAATCGTAAATAAACGGGGGGAGAGGGTCTTCTACAGATAAGTGAAAATATGCATGTCAAATATATCCATGATACTTATTACCTACTATATCTAAAAAACTACGATTCTGGTCGTATCTGCTTGGACTTCTGCCCGCACATAAGGACAGAGTGAACCAGACTTAGGCTTGGAGAGTGAGGGGCCACGATAGAGAGAATCTCGTCGAGGAAAATATTAGAATCTGTTCTTCTTGTTTGTAGATCTATTGGCAGAAATATTTCTTCTCTTATGATTTTTTTCGTGCCATGCCGAAATCGATGTTTAGTAGTGTTGTTTTCTTATCTACTTTTCTCGTGAGAAACCAATGAGATCTCAACTTTCGCTGGTCGCCCCAAACTCCGCTGATGCCCTCCACCCAGCAACAGCCTAAGTATTTGACCCTATAAGAGCATCCGACTTTGTGGAGTAGTCGGCAGGGTGTTTCCCTGGGAATGCGAGTGTAGGGGGTTCGAACCCAGCAATAGGCAGCCCAAAATTTCATTTTTCAATATTTTCCCCTTAACTCGGACTAGAAGAAGTCGCTAAATATATCCATGATACTTATGAGAAATAGATAAAAGAAGCAAAAGGTACCAAACTGATTTGTTCCTGCTATATTTTGAGCGTACCAATCTCTGATCACTTTAAAGTTTGCTTATAATGGATGGATAGCAAACCATTCCTGTTGAGGAAGCATTTGTTTCAAACCGTCTCCACCAGGTGGCAAGCCTGTACCATAACTTGACCAGTCTGTCCTCACTGGTAGGGTTCCCTACACAGCATGTTGCAGGGCTTGCCCTGTAGTGGAATCATGTGCATCTTGTCCTGTATAACAAATTCAGAATACTCTCATCAGCAATGTTTAGCAAGACACATACTGATATTACATTATCTACCAATGACAAAGGATTGGAGGGTTTCAATGTGATTTTTCTTGAGAAATCCTACATTGAAAACCGTCCCTGTGAACTAAATGCTTTTTCATAGAGGTAAATTAATTGCTCTTGAATTCTATTCCAGTGAGGGATTATGATATCAGTATATGGTAGTATTGTGGAGCAGCTTATAGGACTATTTCTTGGATTCTAAAAAAGCATAATTGAGACTTTTGTCATGGACTTCATAGGGCTCTATGTTCAACTGAGGCCATTGTTTTAGAATGATACAAACATGATCAATTATACATAATTATCATATTTGACCTGAACTTCACCAAGGAAAATGCCATAAATCGTAAATAAACTGGGGTAGAGGGTCTTTTTTTTTTATTGCAGTGTTTATTCCATTTCCATCCACATATACAGCGATTGATATTAGCCACATCAAATGATCTTAACAGTAATTCTATCATAATTCTTAGACTACGTTTGAGGTTTTATCTTTAGACTTTGAAGGTTTTTGTCTGAACACTACTTTTTTTTTCTTTTTTTATATGACAATTGTGACAATCCTGATACATAACTCAGCTATTTTCAAGTTTTTTGTAGGTTTTACAACTGTGTTCAAATTATGAACCATAGCACATGATAGCACAGAAGACAGGGTACAAAGGTACTTGAGAGGACAGAACATGGGGTACAATTAACACATGACAGGACAAAAAAGGCTTACTTGGACAAGAAGACACAAAAACAAGCTACTAGACATTTCTGACAAGTGAAATTATGCATGTCAAATATATATCCATGATACTTATGAAGGAGAGATAGAAGAAGCAAAAGGAACCAAACTGATTTGTTCCTGCTATATTTTGAGGGTACCGATCTCTAATCACTTTAAAGTTTGCTTATGAATGATGGATGGATTACAAACCATTCCTGTTGAGGAAGCATTTGTTTCACACAGTCTCCACCAGGTGGCAAGCCTGTACCATGACTTGACCAGTCTCTCCTCACTGGTAGGGTTCCCTACACAGCATGTTGCAGGGCTTGCCCTGTAGAGCAATCATGTGCATCTTGTCCTGTATAACAAATTCAGAATACTCTCATCGGCAATGTTTAGCAAGACACATACTGATATTACATTATCTACCAATGACAAAGGATTGGAGGGTTTCAATGTGATTTTTCTTGAGAAATCCTACATTGAAAACCGTCCCTGTGAACTAAATGCTTTTTCATAGAGGTAAATTAATTGCTCTTGAATGCTATTCCAGTGAGGGATTATGATATCAGTATATGGTAGTATTGTGGAGCAGCCTATAGGACAATTTCTTGGATTCTGAAAAAGCATAATTGATACTTTTGTCATGGACTTCATAGGGCTCTATGTTCAACTGAGGCCATTGTTTTAGAATGATACAAACATGATCAATTATACATAATTATCATATTTGACCTGAACTTCACCAAGGAAAATGCCATAAATCGTAAATAAACGGGGGGAGAGGGTCTTCTACAGATAAGTGAAAATATGCATGTCAAATATATCCATGAAACTTATTACCTACTATATCTAAAAAAACTACGATTCTGGTCGTATCTGCTTGGACTTCTGCCCGCACATAAGGACAGAGTGAACCAGACTTAGGCTTGGAGAGTGAGGGGCCACGATAGAGAGAATCTCGTCGAGGAAAATATTAGAATCTGTTCTTCTTGTTTGTAGATCTATTGGCAGAAATATTTCTTCTCTTATGATTTTTTTCGTGCCATGCCGAAATCGATGTTTAGTAGTGTTGTTTTCTTATCTACTTTTCTCGTGAGAAACCAATGAGATCTCAACTTTCGCTGGTCGCCCCAAACTCCGCTGATGCCCTCCACCCAGCAACAGCCTAAGTATTTGACCCTATAAGAGCATCCGACTTTGTGGAGTAGTAGGCAGGGTGTTTCCCTGGGAATGCGAGTGTAGGGGGTTCGAACCCAGCAATAGGCAGCCCAAAATTTCATTTTTCAATATTTTCCCCTTAACTCGGACTAGAAGAAGTCGCTAAATATATCCATGATACTTATGAGAAATATATAAAAGAAGCAAAAGGTACCAAACTGATTTGTTCCTGCTATATTTTGAGCGTACCAATCTCTGATCACTTTAAAGTTTGCTTATAATGGATGGATAGCAAACCATTCCTGTTGAGGAAGCATTTGTTTCAAACCGTCTCCACCAGGTGGCAAGCCTGTACCATAACTTGACCAGTCTGTCCTCACTGGTAGGGTTCCCTACACAGCATGTTGCAGGGCTTGCCCTGTAGTGGAATCATGTGCATCTTGTCCTGTATAACAAATTCAGAATACTCTCATCAGCAATGTTTAGCAAGACACATACTGATATTACATTATCTACCAATGACAAAGGATTGGAGGGTTTCAATGTGATTTTTCTTGAGAAATCCTACATTGAAAACCGTCCCTGTGAACTAAATGCTTTTTCATAGAGGTAAATTAATTGCTCTTGAATTCTATTCCAGTGAGGGATTATGATATCAGTATATGGTAGTATTGTGGAGCAGCTTATAGGACTATTTCTTGGATTCTAAAAAAGCATAATTGAGACTTTTGTCATGGACTTCATAGGGCTCTATGTTCAACTGAGGCCATTGTTTTAGAATGATACAAACATGATCAATTATACATAATTATCATATTTGACCTGAACTTCACCAAGGAAAATGCCATAAATCGTAAATAAACTGGGGTAGAGGGTCTTTTTTTTTTATTGCAGTGTTTATTCCATTTCCATCCACATATACAGCGATTGATATTAGCCACATCAAATGATCTTAACAGTAATTCTATCATAATTCTTAGACTACGTTTGAGGTTTTATCTTTAGACTTTGAAGGTTTTTGTCTGAACACTACTTTTTTTTTCTTTTTTTATATGACAATTGTGACAATCCTGATACATAACTCAGCTATTTTCAAGTTTTTTGTAGGTTTTACAACTGTGTTCAAATTATGAACCATAGCACATGATAGCACAGAAGACAGGGTACAAAGGTACTTGAGAGGACAGAACATGGGGTACAATTAACACATGACAGGACAAAAAAGGCTTACTTGGACAAGAAGACACAAAAACAAGCTACTAGACATTTCTGACAAGTGAAATTATGCATGTCAAATATATATCCATGATACTTATGAAGGAGAGATAGAAGAAGCAAAAGGAACCAAACTGATTTGTTCCTGCTATATTTTGAGGGTACCGATCTCTAATCACTTTAAAGTTTGCTTATGAATGATGGATGGATTACAAACCATTCCTGTTGAGGAAGCATTTGTTTCACACAGTCTCCACCAGGTGGCAAGCCTGTACCATGACTTGACCAGTCTCTCCTCACTGGTAGGGTTCCCTACACAGCATGTTGCAGGGCTTGCCCTGTAGCGGAATCATGTGCATCTTGTCCTGTATAACAAATTCAGAATACTCTCATCAGCAATGTTTAGCAAGACGCATACTGATATTGCATTATCTACCAATGACAAAGGGTTGGAGGGTTTCAATGTGATTTTTCTTGAGAAATCCTACATTGAAAACCGTCCCTGTGAACTAAATGCTTTTTCATAAAGGTAAATTAATTGCTCTGGAATGCTATTCCAGTGAGGGATTATGAAATCAGTATATGGTAGTATTGTGGAGCAGCCTATAGGACAATTTCTTGGATTCTAAAAAAGCATAATTGAGACTTTTGTCATGGACTTCATAGGGCTCTATGTTCAACTGAGGCCATTGTTTTAGAATGATACAAACATGATCAATTATACATAATTATCATATTTGACCTGAACTACACCAAGGAAAATGCCATAAATCGTAAATAAACATGGGGAGAGGGTCTTCTACAGTTAAGTGAAAATATGCATGTCAAATATATCAATGATACTTATTACCTACTATATCTAAAAAAACTACGATTCTGGTAGTATCTGCTTGGACTTCTGCCCGCACATAAGGACAGAGTGAACCAGACTTAGGCTTGGAGAGTGAGGGGCCACGTTAGAGAGAATCTCGTCGAGGAAAATATTAGAATCTGTTCTTCTTGTTTGTAGATCTATTGGCAGAAATATTTCTTCTCTTATGATTTTTTTCTTGCCATGCCTAAATCGATGTTTAGTAGTGTAGTTTTCTTATCTACTTTTCTCGTGAGAAACCAATGAGATCTCAACTTTCGCTGGTCGCCCCAACCTCCGCTGATTCCCTCCACCCAGCAACAGCCTAAGTATTTGACCCTATAAGAGCATCTGACTTTGTGGAGTAGTCGGCAGGGTGTTTCCCTGGGAATGCGAGTGTAGGGGGTTCGAACCCAGCAATAGGCAGCACAAAATTACATTTTTCAATATTTTCCCCTTAACTCGGACTAGAAGAAGTCGCTAAATATATCCATGATACTTATGAAAGATAGATAAAAGAAGCAAAAGGAACCAAACTGATTTGTTCCTGCTATATTTTGAGCATACCGATCTCTGATCACTTTAAAGTTTGCTTATAATGGATGGATAGCAAACCATTCCTGTTGAGGAAGCATTTGTTTAACACCGTCTCCACCAGGTGGCAAGCCTGTACCATGACTTGACCAGTCTCTCCTCACTGGTAGGGTTCCCTACACAGTATGTTGCAGGGCTTGCCCTGTAGTGGAATCATGTGCATCTTGTCCTGTATAACAAATTCAGAATACTCTCATCAGCAATGTTTAGCAAGACACATACTGATATTACATTATCTACCAATGACAAAGGATTGGAGGGTTTCAATGTGATTTTTCTTGAGAAATACTACATTGAAAACCGTCCCTGTGAACTAAATGCTTTTTCATAGAGGTAAATTAATTGCTCTTGAATGCTATTCCAGTGAGGGATTATGATATCAGTATATGGTAGTATTGTGGAGCAGCTTATAGGACTATTTCTTGGATTCTGAAAAAGCATAATTGAGACTTTTGTCATGGACTTCATAGGGCTCTATGTTCAACTGAGGCCATTGTTTTAGAATGATACAAACATGATCAATTATACATAATTATCATATTTGACCTGAACTTCACCAAGGAAAATGCCATAAATCGTAAATAAACTGGGGTAGAGGGTCTTTTTTTTTTATTGCAGTGTTTATTCCATTTCCATCCACATATACAGCGATTGATAGTAGCCACATCAAATGATCTTAACAGTAATTCTATCATAATTCTTAGACTACGTTTGAGGTTTTATCTTTAGACTTTGAAGGTTTTTGTCTGAACACTACTTTTTTTTTCTTTTTTTATATGACAATTGTGACAATCCTGATACATAACTCAGCTATTTTCAAGTTTTTTGTAGGTTTTACAACTGTGTTCAAATTATGAACCATAGCACATGATAGCACAGAAGACAGGGTACAAAGGTACTTGAGAGGACAGAACATGGGGTACAATTAACACATGACAGGACAAAAAAGGCTTACTTGGACAAGAAGACACAAAAACAAACTACTAGACATTTCTGACAAGTGAAATTATGCATGTCAAATATATATCCATGATACTTATGAAGGAGAGATAGAAGAAGCAAAAGGAACCAAACTGATTTGTTCCTGCTATATTTTGAGGGTACCGATCTCTAATCACTTTAAAGTTTGCTTATGAATGATGGATGGATTACAAACCATTCCTGTTGAGGAAGCATTTGTTTCACACAGTCTCCACCAGGTGGCAAGCCTGTACCATGACTTGACCAGTCTCTCCTCACTGGTAGGGTTCCCTACACAGCATGTTGCAGGGCTTGCCCTGTAGCGGAATCATGTGCATCTTGTCCTGTATAACAAATTCAGAATACTCTCATCAGCAATGTTTAGCAAGACGCATACTGATATTGCATTATCTACCAATGACAAAGGGTTGGAGGGTTTCAATGTGATTTTTCTTGAGAAATCCTACATTGAAAACCGTCCCTGTGAACTAAATGCTTTTTCATAAAGGTAAATTAATTGCTCTTGAATGCTATTCCAGTGAGGGATTATGATATCAGTATATGGTAGTAGTGTGGAGCAGCCTATAGGACAATTTCTTGGATTCTAAAAAAGCATAATTGAGACTTTTGTCATGGACTTCATAGGGCTCTATGTTCAACTGAGGCCATTGTTTTAGAATGATACAAACATGATCAATTATACATAATTATCATATTTGACCTGAACTACACCAAGGAAAATGCCATAAATCGTAAATAAACACGGGGAGAGGGTCTTCTACAGATAAGTGAAAATATGCATGTCAAATATATCAATGATACTTATTACCTACTATATCTAAAAAAACTACGATTCTGGTAGTATCTGCTTGGACTTCTGCCCGCACATAAGGACAGAGTGAACCAGACTTAGGCTTGGAGAGTGAGGGGCCACGTTAGAGAGAATCTCGTCGAGGAAAATATTAGAATCTGTTCTTCTTGTTTGTAGATCTTTTGGCAGAAATATTTCTTCTCTTATGATTTTTTTCTTGCCATGCCGAAATCGATGTTTAGTAGTGTAGTTTTCTTATCTACTTTTCTCGTGAGAAACCAATGAGATCTCAACTTTCGCTGGTCGCCCCAACCTCCGCTGATTCCCTCCACCCAGCAACAGCCTAAGTATTTGACCCTATAAGAGCATCTGACTTTGTGGAGTAGTCGGCAGGGTGTTTCCCTGGGAATGCGAGTGTAGGGGGTTCGAACCCAGCAATAGGCAGCACAAAATTACATTTTTCAATATTTTCCCCTTAACTCGGACTAGAAGAAGTCGCTAAATATATCCATGATACTTATGAAAGATAGATAAAAGAAGCAAAAGGAACCAAACTGATTTGTTCCTGCTATATTTTGAGCATACCGATCTCTGATCACTTTAAAGTTTGCTTATAATGGATGGATAGCAAACCATTCCTGTTGAGGAAGCATTTGTTTAACACCGTCTCCACCAGGTGGCAAGCCTGTACCATGACTTGACCAGTCTCTCCTCACTGGTAGGGTTCCCTACACAGTATGTTGCAGGGCTTGCCCTGTAGAGCAATCATGTGCATCTTGTCCTGTATAACAAATTCAGAATACTCTCATCGGCAATGTTTAGCAAGACACATACTGATATTACATTATCTACCAATGACAAAGGATTGGAGGGTTTCAATGTGATTTTTCTTGAGAAATCCTACATTGAAAACCGTCCCTGTGAACTAAATGCTTTTTCATAGAGGTAAATTAATTGCTCTTGAATGCTATTCCAGTGAGGGATTATGATATCAGTATATGGTAGTATTGTGGAGCAGCCTATAGGACAATTTCTTGGATTCTGAAAAAGCATAATTGATACTTTTGTCATGGACTTCATAGGGCTCTATGTTCAACTGAGGCCATTGTTTTAGAATGATACAAACACGATCAATTATACATAATTATCATATTTGACCTGAACTTCACCAAGGAAAATGCCATAAATCGTAAATAAACGGGGGGAGAGGGTCTTCTACAGATAAGTGAAAATATGCATGTCAAATATATCCATGATACTTATTACCTACTATATCTAAAAAACTACGATTCTGGTCGTATCTGCTTGGACTTCTGCCCGCACATAAGGACAGAGTGAACCAGACTTAGGCTTGGAGAGTGAGGGGCCACGATAGAGAGAATCTCGTCGAGGAAAAAATTAGAATCTGTTCTTCTTGTTTGTAGATCTATTGGCAGAAATATTTCTTCTCTTATGATTTTTTTCGTGCCATGCCGAAATCGATGTTTAGTAGTGTTGTTTTCTTATCTACTTTTCTCGTGAGAAACCAATGAGATCTCAACTTTCGCTGGTCGCCCCAAACTCCGCTGATGCCCTCCACCCAGCAACAGCCTAAGTATTTGACCCTATAAGAGCATCCGACTTTGTGGAGTAGTAGGCAGGGTGTTTCCCTGGGAATGCGAGTGTAGGGGGTTCGAACCCAGCAATAGGCAGCCCAAAATTTCATTTTTCAATATTTTCCCCTTAACTCGGACTAGAAGAAGTCGCTAAATATATCCATGATACTTATGAGAAATAGATAAAAGAAGCAAAAGGTACCAAACTGATTTGTTCCTGCTATATTTTGAGCGTACCAATCTCTGATCACTTTAAAGTTTGCTTATAATGGATGGATAGCAAACCATTCCTGTTGAGGAAGCATTTGTTTCAAACCGTCTCCACCAGGTGGCAAGCCTGTACCATAACTTGACCAGTCTGTCCTCACTGGTAGGGTTCCCTACACAGCATGTTGCAGGGCTTGCCCTGTAGTGGAATCATGTGCATCTTGTCCTGTATAACAAATTCAGAATACTCTCATCAGCAATGTTTAGCAAGACACATACTGATATTACATTATCTACCAATGACAAAGGATTGGAGGGTTTCAATGTGATTTTTCTTGAGAAATCCTACATTGAAAACCGTCCCTGTGAACTAAATGCTTTTTCATAGAGGTAAATTAATTGCTCTTGAATTCTATTCCAGTGAGGGATTATGATATCAGTATATGGTAGTATTGTGGAGCAGCTTATAGGACTATTTCTTGGATTCTAAAAAAGCATAATTGAGACTTTTGTCATGGACTTCATAGGGCTCTATGTTCAACTGAGGCCATTGTTTTAGAATGATACAAACATGATCAATTATACATAATTATCATATTTGACCTGAACTTCACCAAGGAAAATGCCATAAATCGTAAATAAACTGGGGTAGAGGGTCTTTCTTTTTTTATTGCAGTGTTTATTCCATTTCCATCCACATATACAGTGATTGATATTAGCCACATCAAATGATCTTAACAGTAATTCTATCATAATTCTTAGACTACGTTTGAGGTTTTATCTTTAGACTTTGAAGGTTTTTGTCTGAACACTACTTTATTTTTCTTTTTTTATATGACAATTGTGACAATCCTAATACATAACTCAGCTATTTTCAAGTTTTTTGTAGGTTTTACAACTGTGTTCAAATTATGAACCATAGCACATGATAGCACAGAAGACAGGGTACAAAGGTACTTGAGAGGACAGAACATGGGGTACAATTAACACATGACAGGACAAAAAAGGCTTACTTGGACAAGGAGACACAAAAACAAACTACTAGACATTTCTGACAAGTGAAATTATGCATGTCAAATATATATCCATGATACTTATGAAGGAGAGATAGAAGAAGCAAAAGGAACCAAACTGATTTGTTCCTGCTATATTTTGAGGGTACCGATCTCTAATCACTTTAAAGTTTGCTTATGAATGATGGATGGATTACAAACCATTCCTGTTGAGGAAGCATTTGTTTCACACAGTCTCCACCAGGTGGCGAGCCTGTACCATGACTTGACCAGTCTCTCCTCACTGGTAGGGTTCCCTACACAGCATGTTGCAGGGCTTGCCCTGTAGCGGAATCATGTGCATCTTGTCCTGTATAACAAATTCAGAATACTCTCATCAGCAATGTTTAGCAAGACGCATACTGATATTGCATTATCTACCAATGACAAAGGGTTGGAGGGTTTCAATGTGATTTTTCTTGAGAAATCCTACATTGAAAACCGTCCCTGTGAACTAAATGCTTTTTCATAGAGGTAAATTAATTGCTCTTGAATGCTATTCCAGTGAGGGATTATGATATCAGTATATGGTAGTATTGTGGAGCAGCTTATAGGACTATTTCTTGGATTCTAAAAAAGCATAATTGAGACTTTTGTCATGGACTTCATAGGGCTCTATGTTCAACTGAGGCCATTGTTTTAGAATGATACAAACATGATCAATTATACATAATTATCATATTTGACCTGAACTACACCAAGGAAAATGCCATAAATCGTAAATAAACGGGGGGAGAGGGTCTTCTACAGATAAGTGAAAATATGCATGTCAAATATATCAATGATACTTATTACCTACTATATCTAAAAAAACTACGATTCTGGTAGTATCTGCTTGGACTTCTGCCCGCACATAAGGACAGACTGAACCAGACTTAGGCTTGGATAGTGAGGGGCTACGATAGAGAGAATCTCGTCGAGGAAAATATTAGAATCTGTTCTTCTTGTTTGTAGATCTATTGGCAGAAATATTTCTTCTCTTATGATTTCTTTCGAGCCATGCCGAAATCGATGTTTAGTAGTGTAATTTTCTTATCTACTTTTCTCGTGAGAAACCAATGAGATCTCAACTTTCGCTGGTCACCCCAAACTCCGCTGATTCCCTCAACCAAGCAACAGCCTAAGTATTTGACCCTAAAAGAGCATCTGACTTTGTGGAGTAGTCGGCAGGGTGTTTCCCTGGGAATGCGAGTGTAGGGGGTTCGAACCCAGCAATAGGCAGCACAAAATTACATTTTTCAATATTTTCCCCTTAACTCGGACAAGAAGAAGTCGCTAAATATATCCATGATACTTATGAAAGATAGATAAAAGAAGCAAAAGGAACCAAACTGATTTGTTCCTGCTATATTTTGAGCATACCGATCTCTGATCACTTTAAAGTTTGCTTATAATGGATGGATAGCAAACCATTCCTGTTGAGGAAGCATTTGTTTCACACCGTCTCCACCAGGTGGCAAGCCTGTACCATGACTTGACCAGTCTCTCCTCACTGGTAGGGTTCCCTACACAGTATGTTGCAGGGCTTGCCCTGTAGAGCAATCATGTGCATCTTGTCCTGTATAACAAATTCAGAATACTCTCATCGGCAATGTTTAGCAAGACACATACTGATATTACATTATCTACCAATGACAAAGGATTGGAGGGTTTCAATGTGATTTTTCTTGAGAAATCCTACATTGAAAAACGTCCCTGTGAACTAAATGCTTTTTCATAGAGGTAAATTAATTGCTCTTGAATTCTATTCCAGTGAGGGATTATGATATCAGTATATGGTAGTATTGTGGAGCAGCTTATAGGACTATTTCTTGGATTCTAAAAAAGCATAATTGAGACTTTTGTCATGGACTTCATAGGGCTCTATGTTCAACTGAGGCCATTGTTTTAGAATGATACAAACATGATCAATTATACATAATTATCATATTTGACCTGAACTTCACCAAGGAAAATGCCATAAATCGTAAATAAACGGGGGGAGAGGGTCTTCTACAGATAAGTGAAAATATGCATGTCAAATATATCAATGATACTTATTACCTACTATATCTAAAAAAACTACGATTCTGGTAGTATCTGCTTGGACTTCTGCCCGCACATAAGGACAGAGTGAACCAGACTTAGGCTTGGATAGTGAGGGGCCAAGATAGAGAGAATCTCGTCGAGGAAAATATTAGAATCTGTTCTTCTTGTTTGTAGATCTATTGGCAGAAATATTTCTTCTCTTATGATTTTTTTCTTGCCATGCCGAAATCGATGTTTAGTAGTGTAGTTTTCTTATCTACTTTTCTCGTGAGAAACCAATGAGATCTCAACTTTCGCTGGTCGCCCCAAACTCCGCTGATGCCCTCCACCCAGCAACAGCCTAAGTATTTGACCCTATAAGAGCATCCGACTTTGTGGAGTAGTCGGCAGGGTGTTTCCCTGGGAATGCGAGTGTAGGGGGTTCGAACCCAGCAATAGGCAGCCCAAAATTTCATTTTTCAATATTTTCCCCTTAACTCGGACTAGAAGAAGTCGCTAAATATATCCATGATACTTATGAGAAATAGATAAAAGAAGCAAAACGTACCAAACTGATTTGTTCCTGCTATATTTTGAGCGTACCGATCTCTGATCACTTTAAAGTTTGCTTATAATGGATGGATAGCAAACCATTCCTGTTGAGGAAGCATTTGTTTCACACCGTCTCCACCAGGTGGCAAGCCTGTACCATGACTTGACCAGTCTCTCCTCACTGGTAGGGTTCCCTACACAGCATGTTGCAGATCTTGCCCTGTAGCGGAATCATGTGCATCTTGTCCTGTATAACAAATTCAGAATACTCTCATCAGCAATGTTTAGCAAGACACATACTGATATTACATTATCTACCAATGACAAAGGGTTGGAGGGTTTCAATGTGATTTTTCTTGAGAAATCCTACATTGAAAAACGTCCCTGTGAACTAAATGCTTTTTCATAGAGGTAAATTAATTGCTCTTGAATGCTATTCCAGTGAGGGATTATGATATCAGTATATGGTAGTATTGTGGAGCAGCTTATAGGACTATTTCTTGGATTCTAGAAAAGCATAATTGAGACTTTTGTCATGGACTTCATAGGGCTCTATGTTCAACTGAGGCCATTGTTTTACAATGATACAAACATGATCAATTATACATAATTATCATATTTGACCTGAACTTCACCAAGGAAAATGCCATAAATCGTAAATAAACGGGGGGAGAGGGTCTTCTACAGATAAGTGAAAATATGCATGTCAAATATATCCATGATACTTATTACCTACTATATCTAAAAAAACTACGATTCTGGTAGTATCTGCTTGGACTTCTGCCCGCACATAAGGACAGAGTGAACCAGACTTAGGCTTGGATAGTGAGGGGCCACGATAGAGAGAATCTCGTCGAGGAAAATATTAGAATCTGTTCTTCTTGTTTGTAGATCTATTGGCAGAAATATTTCTTCTCTTATGATTTTTTTCTTGCCATGCCGAAATCGATGTTTAGTAGTGTAGTTTTCTTATCTACTTTTCTCGTGAGAAACCAATGAGATCTCAACTTTCGCTGGTCGCCCCAAACTCCGCTGATGCCCTCCACCCAGCAACAGCCTAAGTATTTGACCCTATAAGAGCATCCGACTTTGTGGAGTAGTCGGCAGGGTGTTTCCCTGGGAATGCGAGTGTAGGGGGTTCGAACCCAGCAATAGGCAGCCCAAAATTTCATTTTTCAATATTTTCCCCTTAACTCGGACTAGAAGAAGTCACTAAATATATGCATGATACTTATGAGAAATAGATAAAAGAAGCAAAACGTACCAAACTGATTTGTTCCTGCTATATTTTGAGCGTACCGATCTCTGATCACTTTAAAGTTTGCTTATAATGGATGGATAGCAAACCATTCCTGTTGAGGAAGCATTTGTTTCACACCGTCTCCACCAGGTGGCAAGCCTGTACCATGACTTGACCAGTCTCTCCTCACTGGTAGGGTTCCCTACACAGCATGTTGCAGAGCTTGCCCTGTAGCGGAATCATGTGCATCTTGTCCTGTATAACAAATTCAGAATACTCTCATCAGCAATGTTTAGCAAGACACATACTGATATTACATTATCTACCAATGACAAAGGGTTGGAGGGTTTCAATGTGATTTTTCTTGAGAAATCCTACATTGAAAAACGTCCCTGTGAACTAAATGCTTTTTCATAGAGGTAAATTAATTGCTCTTGAATGCTATTCCAGTGAGGGATTATGATATCAGTATATGGTAGTATTGTGGAGCAGCTTATAGGACTATTTCTTGGATTCTAAAAAAGCATAATTGAGACTTTTGTCATGGACTTCATAGGGCTCTATGTTCAACTGAGGCCATTGTTTTAGAATGATACAAACACGATCAATTATACATAATTATCATATTTGACCTGAACTTCACCAAGGAAAATGCCATAAATCGTAAATAAACGGGGGGAGAGGGTCTTCTACAGATAAGTGAAAATATGCATGTCAAATATATCCATGATACTTATTACATACTATATCTAAAAAACTACGATTCCGGTAGTATCTGCTTGGAATTCTGCCCGCACATAAGGACAGAGTGAACCAGACTTAGGCTTGGATAGTGAGGGGCCACGATAAAGAGAATCTCGTCGAGGAAAATATTAGAATCTGTTCTTCTTGTTTGTAGATCTATTGGCAGAAATATTTCTTCTCTTATGATTTTTTTCTTGCCATGCCGAAATCGATGTTTAGTAGTGTAGTTTTCTTATCTACTTTTCTCGTGAGAAACCAATGAGATCTCAACTTTCGCTGGTCGCCCCAAACTCCGCTGATGCCCTCCACCCAGCAACAGCCTAAGTATTTGACCCTATAAGAGCATCCGACTTTGTGGAGTAGTCGGCAGGGTGTTTCCCTGGGAATGCGAGTGTAGGGGGTTTGAACCCAGCAATAGGCAGCCCAAAATTTCATTTTTCAATATTTTCCCCTTAACTCGGACTAGAAGAAGTCGCTAAATATATCCATGATACTTATGAGAAATAGATAAAAAAAGCAAAACGTACCAAACTGATTTGTTCCTGCTATATTTTGAGCGTACCGATCTCTGATCACTTTAAAGTTTGCTTATAATGGATGGATAGCAAACCATTCCTGTTGAGGAAGCATTTGTTTCACACCGTCTCCACCAGGTGGCAAGCCTGTACCATGACTTGACCAGTCTCTCCTCACTGGTAGGGTTCCCTACACAGCATGTTGCAGAGCTTGCCCTGTAGCGGAATCATGTGCATCTTGTCCTGTATAACAAATTCAGAATACTCTCATCAGCAATGTTTAGCAAGACACATACTGATATTACATTATCTACCAATGACAAAGGGTTGGAGGGTTTCAATGTGATTTTTCTTGAGAAATCCTACATTGAAAAACGTCCCTGTGAACTAAATGCTTTTTCATAGAGGTAAATTAATTGCTCTTGAATGCTATTCCAGTGAGGGATTATGATATCAGTATATGGTAGTATTGTGGAGCAGCTTATAGGACTATTTCTTGGATTCTAAAAAAGCATAATTGAGACTTTTGTCATGGACTTCATAGGGCTCTATGTTCAACTGAGGCCATTGTTTTAGAATGATACAAACACGATCAATTATACATAATTATCATATTTGACCTGAACTTCACCAAGGAAAATGCCATAAATCGTAAATAAACGGGGGGAGAGGGTCTTCTACAGATAAGTGAAAATATGCATGTCAAATATATCCATGATACTTATTACATACTATATCTAAAAAACTACGATTCCGGTAGTATCTGCTTGGAATTCTGCCCGCACATAAGGACAGAGTGAACCAGACTTAGGCTTGGAGAGTGAGGGGCCACGATAGAGAGAATCTCGTCGAGGAAAATATTAGAATCTGTTCTTCTTGTTTGTAGATCTATTGGCAGAAATATTTCTTCTCTTATGATTTCTTTCGAGCCATGCCGAAATCGATGTTTAGTAGTGTAGTTTTCTTATCTACTTTTCTCGTGAGAAACCAATGAGATCTCAACTTTCGCTGGTCGCCCCAAACTCCGCTGATTCCCTCCACCCAGCAACAGCCTAAGTATTTGACCCTATAAGAGCATCTGACTTTGTGGAGTAGTAGGCAGGGTGTTTCCCTGGGAATGCGAGTGTAGGGGGTTCGAACCCAGCAATAGGCAGCACAAAATTACATTTTTCAATATTTTCCCCTTAACTCGGACTAGAAGAAGTCGCTAAATATATCCATGATACTTATGAAAGATAGATAAAAGAAGCAAAAGGTACCAAACTGATTTGTTCCTGCTATATTTTGAGCATACCAATCTCTGATCACTTTAAAGTTTGCTTATAATGGATGGATAGCAAACCATTCCTGTTGAGGAAGCATTTGTTTCAAACCGTCTCCACCAGGTGGCAAGCCTGTACCATAACTTGACCAGTCTGTCCTCACTGGTAGGGTTCCCTACACAGCATGTTGCAGGGCTTGCCCTGTAGTGGAATCATGTGCATCTTGTCCTGTATAACAAATTCAGAATACTCTCATCAGCAATGTTTAGCAAGACACATACTGATATTACATTATCTACCAATGACAAAGGATTGGAGGGTTTCAATGTGATTTTTCTTGAGAAATCCTACATTGAAAACCGTCCCTGTGAACTAAATGCTTTTTCATAGAGGTCAATTAATTGCTCTTGAATGCTATTCCAGTGAGGGATTATGATATCAGTATATGGTAGTATTGTGGAGCAGCTTATAGGACAATTTCTTGGATTCTAAAAAAGCATAATTGAGACTTTTGTCATGGACTTCATAGGGCTCTATGTTCAACTGAGGCCATTGTTTTACAATGATACAAACATGATCAATTATACATAATTATCATATTTGACCTGAACTTCACCAAGGAAAATGCCATAAATCGTAAATAAACTGGGGTAGAGGGTCTTTTTTTTTATTGCAGTGTTTATTCCATTTCCATCCACATATACAGTGATTGATATTAGCCACATCAAATGATCTTAACAGTAATTCTATCATAATTCTTAGACTACGTTTGAGGTTTTATCTTTAGACTTTGAAGGTTTTTGTCTGAACACTACTTTTTTTTTTCTTTTTTTATATGACAATAAGCCTTTTTCCACTGGCCGGCGACGCGCCTTATCTAGTTTGTTACGCAATGCGTGCGGCCAAACATACACCTAGTAACGTATTCTTTAGCATTAGAGGACTGAGTGTCTAAGTGTTATACGTTAGTAGATTACGTTTAGATTATATTTAGAGACAATACAGGGATTCCATCGTATTCTATGGTATTTCAGCTACAATTTAGTGGGTTTATCATTCTTATCGGCTCACCAATACTTAAAATATCGTTTAGATAAGCTCTTTTATAGAATACATGTTGTATACAATCACCCTAGGAAATGCACCTGTAATGGTGGAAAATAGTTTCTATCTGGAATAATACAGAAGAAGTATTGCTTATAAAACATCCATAGACTGGAATAGTCTAAGTAGTGAAGTTTACAAGATCAATTCTATCACCTGATATTAGATGAATTACATGACATGATTTTAAAAACCATACTGGTCAAAGGAAACCTCAAAGGATAATTTCAAATATCGAATATTGGATTAAAACTGGAATAACACTGTATTTAAGAAAGAACTTCTTTAAAATAAGAGAAAAACGCTTACTTACACCGATGTAAAACGGTGAGATACTTAGACGATGATGAAATAGGATTTACATTATAATTTCATTGTACGTTTTTTCTGTAGATGTTGTTGTTGTATCTGTGTTGTTGTAATATATCAATGTACTAGGTATTAAGGACAAATGGATGGAAGATCGTCATGTATCTGATGAATCTATTTAGTCGATAAACTTTACTTTAACCAAAAAAAAAAAAACTCACCGCCCTGCGCCTAGCCTATTAAAAGCTGTATTTTTCCTCTTTCCACTCTACCTGCCCTACACTTAAAACAATAATTTAGGTCTTAGATTAACATCGTTGTACATACCATACAGCCTTAGTTTTACATCAGAATAGATAATAGCATAAAAATAAGTAAATAGATAAAACCCTTAAATATGCAATTCAACCAATATATATCGTACCTTTGTCCCATTATTTTAAACATATAACCCATTTGATACATTACAAAGTCATCATCATATATTTCACCATGAGATGACAGAGAATATATTTCTCGAATTTGTGTTTTAAATCATAATGTCTGGTATTTGCGATTCATGATTAAATATATTTGTCCAAAATAATAGTTTTGCCTAGAATTAAGTTTATTAGCCACTCTGTGTTTAGCAGAGATTGTTTGTACTGCGGACATAGTACAAAAACCATGGCCAACAGTGGTGTGTTATGATTCTTACTACCAATGAATGATATTGTGTAAGCTCTGTAACTAAACAAGGTCTAATTTAAACTGAGACAATTATCAACTCCTAAGTTTGGACAACCTCTCTTGGTTTTTAGAGTGTCACCTCTTGTTCTAACACTACTATCTGGAAGAAAACAACACCTCTGCTCTCATACCCGCCACTGTGTGAAAGCCTCGGCCGCAGTCGGACAGCACAATGTTTGGCCGAACGGCCGCGTTGCCATGTAACATGACCGCATGGCGGCGCTGAACGGAAAAACTACTATTGTGACAATCCTAATACATAACTCAGCTATATTCAAGGTTTTTGTAGGTTTTACAACTGTGTTCAAATTATGAACCATATCACATGATAGCACAGAAGACAGGGTACAAAGGTACTTGAGAGGACAGAACATGGGGTACAATTAATACATGACAGGACAAAAAAAGGCTTACTTGGACAAAGAGACACAAAAACAAATTACTAGACATTTCTGACAAGTGAAATTATGCATGTCAAATATATATCCATGATACTTATGAAAGATAGATAGAAGAAGCAAAAGGAACCAAACTGATTTGTTCCTGCTATATTTTGAGCGTACCAATCCCTGATCACTTTAAAGTTTGCTTATAATGGATGGATAGCAAACCATTCCTGTTGAGGAAGCATTTGTTTCACACCGTCTCCACCAGGTGGCAAGCCTGTACCATGACTTGACCAGTCTCTCCTTACTGGTAGGGTTCCCTACACAGCATGTTGCAGGGCTTGCCCTGTAGCGGAATCATGTGCATCTTGTCCTGTATAACAAATTCAGAATGCTCTCATCAGCAATGTTTAGCAAGACACATACTGATATTACATTATCTACCAATGACAAAGGGTTGGAGGGTTTCAATGTGATTTTTCTTGAGAAATCCTACATTGAAAAACGTCCCTGTGAACTAAATGCTTTTTCATAGAGGTAAATTAATTGCTCTTGAATGCTATTCCAGTGAGGGATTATGATATCAGTATATGGTAGTATTGTGGAGCAGCTTATAGGACAATTTCTTGGATTCTAAAAAAGCATAATTGAGACTTTTGTCATGGACTTCATAGGCTCTATGTTCAACTGAGGCCATTGTTTTAGAGTGATACAAACATGATCAATTATACATAATTATCATATTTGACCTGAACTTCACCAAGGAAAATGCCATAAATCGTAAATAAACTGGGGCAGAGGATATTCTACAGATAAGTGAAAATATGCATGTCAAATATATTCATGATACTTATTACCTACTATATCTAAAAAACTACGATTCTGGTAGTATCTGCTTGGACTTCTGCCCGCACATAAGGACAGAGTGAACCAGACTTAGGCTTGGAGAGTGAGGGGTCACGATAGAGTGAGAATCTCGTGGAGGAAAATATTAGAATCTGTTCTTCTTTCTTGTAGATCTATTGGCAGAAATATCTTTTCTCTTCTGATTTAATTCGAGCCATGCCGAAATCGATGTTTAGTAGGCTCATTCTCACAGAACCAGTGCAACTAGGGTTAGGAGGGTCAAAAATAAAAATGTTGGAAGACGGTAAAAATTATTATGGGGTTCTATTGTCTATGGGGTGGGCCATTTTCCCCTAAAATAGTATTAGTTAAATATTGAAAATGTGATCATGGTGGCCCATGGAACATATGTATGTCAAAAAATTGTCTTACAGCATGGACAAAACTCCTAATTTAATTGAAAACAAGGAAAATAATTAGATTTTTATCATTTGAAATTTCTAAATGGCTTACATTATAGAACATAGGTAGTATGAATAATATAATAACTCTTCATACTCGGATAATTAGATTTTCCCTTCAGTATGAACCCAAAATTGAATTTTTAAAACCTGAAAACCATGATTTTTAGGTCATTTTAAAATTTACAAATACAACGTTTGTTGTGGCTTTTTTGATAAAAAAGAAAAAAAAAAAGAACAAGGTATGTCAAGTCCAGCTTACTCTTCTATAATATGTATACCTTCAGGTGAGTCATCCCGTTTTTTGCTAAAAAAAATGTTTAAATATCCATAATTAGTCATTAATAACTTGTATAGTTTTTTGAATTTTTGTCCATGCTGTAAGACAGTGGTAGTAGGAGAACCTCAGCTGCATTTGGAGTATAGGAAAGAGTTAATATTTGTTTATTTGTGTTTTCAAACGTTTGATATTGAGGAATTAATATATTTAACCAAATAAACAGTGAAAGTTTTAATAATGTATTCTGATAGAACCCAAATATTTAGATAGAAAATCACAATGTAATAGATAATGTAGACCAGCATAGCATGTACTTAGTATCTGGATGGCTATCTATGATCAAAGTACCTATCCATGATCAAAGTTCCCCTATTATTCTAAATCAATTTTTTCCCCAATATATTAATATACAGTAGAACCTCGCCTAACAGACATCCCGCGTAAGTGGACACCCCGCGTTAACGGACACCTTTGTTCGGAATGGCTCCCTCTATTAGATGTTTATTTTAACCTTGTGTAAGTGGACACCCCGCGTAAGTGGCCACTTTGGCCCGGAATGGAGGGGTTCTACTGTATATTATAGTAATTTAACCTTTCCCTGCAGCACACAGTTCCCCTACTTACCATTACACAGCAGGCATTGCCTGCATAAACTACCCTGCTACAACAGGCACTTTAAAAAAAAAAAAAAAGCAATGTCACATGATGTGGCATGTAATTTCAGTAATTTACCTTGGTAGCTGATATTTTGTTATACCAAATCAAAGGTCAATGTGGAGTTTTTACTATGTCAAAATTTCTTTCAATTCAAATAATAATTTTTTTACCTATTGAATTTTATACATAAGTATCAATGATGCCTCTATGACGCCTGGAGGCATCATGCTGCGGTAGCCAGGTGAATGCCTGGAGGCATCATGCTGCTGTAGCCAGGGGAATGCCTGGAGGTATCATGCTGCAGTTAAAGGGTTAATGACCGAAATTCCATGTTCGTAAGACAGTGGAGAAATAGCCTAAAAAAACATGTTTAACCTGATTATAAATGGAAAATAGATATAAAATGATCTATTTCAATTGGAATACGCTTTTATCCCCATTCCATAGTCTGAAAACCAAAATTAGCCAAGTCTGTAATTTATTTGTCCAGATTTATATGCTATTAATGACTGAAATTCCACGTTGACACGTAAGAGCATGGAGAAATAGCCTTAAAAACGCATTTAACCTCATTATAAATGAAAAATAATTATAAAATGATCTATTTCAATTGGAATATGCTGATAATCCCATTCCATAGTCTGAAAACCAAAATTAACCAAGTTGGTAATTAATTTGTTCATTTCTATAGGCTATTAATGACTAGAATTCCACGTTGGTAAGAGAGGAGAGAATTAGCCTAAAAATAACACATTTCAACTATATCTAACTGAAAAATATGTATAAAAAAATAATTTCTTTATCAAATAAGCTGGTATCACAATTTTGTAGTCGAAAAACCAAAATTAACTAAGTCTGTTATTCATTTTTCCTTTTCTCTAGGCTATTGAATGTATTTCCACATAGGTAAGAGAAACTCGTTGGTAAGACACAGTGAGATAGAGAGATAGTCAACTTAGTGTAGATAGAACAGTTTCTCATAGTAATTCAAAAATATAATTGTTATTTCCACCTAGATATCTCACAGTTGAATATCAATATTATCTTGCACAGCTACCTTCCATATTTCCATCGGCTGTTGTTTATATTGCATGGTGATACTCCACTTTTAACAGCAACATCAATATTTGTCCAGGCTGTAAGACATTACATTTTCTGTGATCGCTGCACCAATTACACCAACTTACGTTTTTCATTATGTGGGATATAATTTTTTTTGTCTGTGGTGTTTAAATACATGTTAGAGCTACATAACTAGCATAGTTTGCTTTCTTAAATATTTAAATATAGAGACATAGAGCATATTTAAGCTATTGCTCATAGATTGATCAGAAACTAGCTTTAAAAGAGGGAAGGGGTTACATATTACAATTTGTATTCTTATCAATATATTTTAACTTAAACAACTTCATTTTTTTGGTAGATTAAAAAAATACACTGCCCTCAATGCCCTTATGTGGGTAACAAATTTTTATTTATTACATGTAATAAATTAAAAACGTTCTAAAAAATGTCCAGGCTGCAAGCCCTGTAACTTCACCAACATTCAATCAACTACAACTTTTTAAAAAATTAATTGATTATGACAAATTTTGCACAGAAATATACCCTGCACGCAGATTCCTTCATGTATCTTGGTATGTTGAGGGATAGGTCATGGTCAGCTGGACATGATACAAGCTCCCTGTGATTTTGGTGTTATTAGGTTTTGGAAGTATATTTGATAGGAAATATTCTTAGTTTAGCAAATGGATAATGAAACACAACTTTGTGTTCATTGTATTTTTCAAGAAAAGCTACAAATGGAAATAGATAATTTGAAATACACTCACCAATTAGTACGAAAGATCCGATGATTCCCTTTACTGGGTCAAGGTGGTTACGGACTAAACCCAACCAGAGCTTTTGAAGTACAGCTCTGGTAGCCAGTGTAAACTCCAATACGAACTTGGATTTATTGATAGGTCCGTGCCCCCATGTTGTGACACTGTTCCAAAGAAATAAACTGATTAATTGACTTCATAGACTGTAGTACGTCCCGTTGTCACCAGGAACATGGCTCTCAGGCTCTCAAACTCGCGAAGCTTCGTACGGTTCTGGGAGACGAGGCGGTGGCGCCACACAGTGTTTGACTTTTAACACCTACCAATCGTCGTTTGCATTTCTCAATGCATTTGTTCAATTGATTTTTGGACAGGAACATGTACAACGATACAGAGATTCAGGGAAGTGTAAATGATACCTGTTTGGAAAGGACTTTGGGAGACAGGTTTTTCATTGGTTGGGGGGGGGGGGGAGGGGGTGTGGCCATATTCCGAAATTCCAAGCAGGGCCAACTTTTATGGGGTATTCCATAAGGGCCGTAGGTTTTTGTGGTGGTGGTGGGATGAGGGAGGAGGGAAATTATTAACATTTCTTTTCGAGGGGGGGGGGGGGGGGTGTCACACTCTCCCACGTATCCTGGTTTGGCGCATCGTGGGTATAACCCACACAATGTTGACAGTGAGTGTCGCGGTATACTGCGGGCGAGTGCTCAACATGGACCCCTGGAAGGCCTTGTCGTCTTGTCGGCTGAAAATCAAATGAATCAGTTTTTCTAGCCAACAGAAATTACAGTTGACGGTCCATGCGATGCGCCAATTATGCAAATTAGGTTGGGCTGATGCTCAAGAGATGATGATCTGTCGGCCAGAATATTTGGTGGTTCAGCAAAACAATGGTATCTAGAGCCAACACACGGTCGCAGATGACCAACAGGCCAGCCGACACTTGTCTGTGACAGGGTTTTGGAGACACAACAGTGGGCTGATGGTTGGCGATAACTGTTGGGGCTGGTTTATTTGCTGATCCACCAAACAGATAATTGCCGGCGACAAGCATTTTGGGACGACAACTATCGCCGACCTACATTGCCACATTGCCATCAGGCTTGGTGGATCACACGCTTAATGCTTGCTTCAAAGGCTAGGTCTGACAGTGTCAACATGGAGAGGTTACGAGTAGTGACTTGACAACATTGTTATTGATTGATTTCACATATCTAAGCTAACTAAACTGTACCTTGTTAATTCCCCATGTTAGATGCCTCAATATCTGGTAAATAGGTCTCTACAACACTGTAAAAATTTCCGTAAAATATACAGGATACTACCGTAAACGTGGACGGTATATCACTGTAATCCTATCCACAGTTCTATACCGTATATTTGATACCAAAAAACGGTATTCAATTGTAAAAATATTCAGGACTGTAATCCTTCCAATCTACGGTCAGTTGACAGTATAAATCTGTAAATATGGACATATTAGATACACTTAGATTAACTCCAATATTAGCAACAAATCAAAGTGGAGAATAAAATGCAAGAGTTAACTTCATCAAAATGTGTAATAGATATTCATTGATCTCCTGTGAAGTTCCTGCCATTTAGAGCACATTTATTCTCCAGTTGTCATGACGACAATATCATAAAGGGGATTAGACACCACTTTCATAGGACATTTCTAAAAGATATGTAGGATTGACTTCATCCTTCTATATCAAATGCAGCCCTGTACTGTCTGATTCTGATGAGTATTCCTGTAAAATAGTTTGAACTAATAACATTAGAGTTGAAAAACTTAAATGTTGAAATATCATTGATAATAATTATTAATGATACTGATAAGCCAATAGGCCGATAGAGAATATATGATGGTAGCAAATACAAAATATTCACTTTTATATTTAAAATCTACTAGGGGCCATTCATAAAATGCCATGTGCACTGAGGGGGGGGGGGGATTGGAGGGTCAAGGATTTAGGAAATTCTGCATATATATGCTCTTTCTTTGATCAATTGCATAAAAGTTTGGGGGATAGGGGTTGGAGGTTTGAAATTTCAGAAATTCTGTATACATACTCTACATGTAACAATTCTCAAGAACCTCAATAACAAGATTTCTGGTATATGTATAACGAAGGGCTGTGCATATAGTATATTTCATACAGCTTTGCTCCTCTGTATTTACAGGTCTGAACTGTTTTCAAAATACAGTTTATTACAGTGAAAATTCATGGTCTGAAATATATTATAGGTTTAAACCGTTAGGAAAATACAGTCTAGGACAGTTATAGTTTACGGTCAAAAATATATTACGGTCACCTGTACAATTTACGGTATTTCCCTGGCACCCCAGTTGCCTGGGAAATACCGTAAAATTCACAGGAAATTTTTTACAGTGAAGATAACTCGTTCCGGGATACATGTGTATTTATAAAATGTCTTTGAACTCACAAAGTGATGGGGTCCGCCAATTTATAATTGCCCCCCCCCCCCCTGACTAGTGCCTCCGGCCTCTCAGCCAATCAGAATGCATTATGTTTTCAAAGCCCGCAATATGTAAGTCAAAGCATACAAAATGTAAGACAAAGCATGCTATATGTATCTGGGTACTAAGATACATGGCGTATCACACAATATATATACAGAATTACTATTACCTCATGAACGGTATGTATTTACACTGAGTTTGTGCATATATACACAATATTACCATGATTTTGATCTGAGTGGCTGTTTATCTAAATTAGTCCCTATATAATGTCCTCCAGGTGACCCAAAAAGTCGTATTCTCCTATGAGATTCCGGAGGTCCGTATTCTACTCAGTAGCGATCTGTAGGCTCCATAGGCTTGGCATGGAGACTCCGTATTAGGTGGGTAATAAATACTAATAAGGAATATGTTACTTCCTCTTCTATATATATACATGTATACATATATTTTTAGTTGTGCCATAGCTACACGCCAATACACTCGGGTGACTACAAATGAGCATCAGCTATAAGAAAGGGACATGTTACGAAGAGGATTTAATTATCCGCGTAGATAATATAGCTAACATTATTACTAATCCTTCAGTCGTGTGCCACCATAGGAGAGCATAAGCCCACTGAGATCCGAGAGATGGAGGGAAATTGTGAATAGATCACTGATATCACTACTGCTAAGGACACTATACAACAAGGCAAGGTATACGTAGATATGTAAGTAAAGAAAATCATTTCTAAATTTCACGATGGAGAACAATGTTGTTATTGAAAATTTTTGTTGTCACCTTTGCAATGAGCGGATTAGAACAATGCCTCTTTCCACAATAAGGGATGTATCAGGAAAAGGTGGGAAATACCAAGACTAAATCACTGGATCTCTTGTTGTTATATCTTGGTATGGAGTCTCACACGATCAGATTTTCAGGTCAAGACGGAACCGGAGTTACAAAGTATAATTCGAGTATTTTCCATCGACCATATAAGGTCGGAGTTGGTAAAGGTGTAAGTATTAGGATGTTTAATTAACAGAAATAAAACCGATTCAGTCCAGAAGTAGATTTGTTTACCAACCAACGAGCCATTAAAATGAAATACAGGCAAATATAAATCTTCGCGAAAGGGAAGTGAATGTTTTCTTCGGCGTAGTGTCCTATTTTGTGGCTTGAGGCTGGACTGATGTGAACTAGAGCAGAGAAAGGAATTGGCATCACAAGTATGTCATTCTTATTATCATATACCTGAGGTCGTTCATCTCTGAAATACTATCCGCTGCTAGGGACGCAGTATTTAAATATAGAATTCGTGACCTGACAATGCTGTACAAGCTACAAGACGAGATAATTTACGGTTTGTACGGAACGAGGCGTTTACGCTGAGTTCCGTATGAATCGTAAATTATCATCGTCTTTTGTGGCTTATATACAAACACAGCAGGTTGGTATATATTTACTATGCGACCGACATTTATGAAATAATAACTTAATTTGGCCAACTAACTAATATTTTTAGTAGTCGCATAAGGAACAGTCGTATTTTGCTGTACGAAACAGTGTTCCATACGATATGTTTAGGTTATATGGTAAAACCTGCATATTTACAGTTTATACGGCATTAATGTTCTTTTGAATGATTTTCAAGTATATGTTAATAAGGAAACATATTTGCAGCGAAGGAATGAATTGAGGCCGTTCTTGGCCTTTGTCCCGGAAATACATCCCTCTGCCTGTGGCATCGCGACAGAGAAAATATCAGGAACGGACATCAATTCGCTCACAATTAGTATGTTTACTCACATTACTTTAATTGCCTATAATGGCTGCATTGGGCTGTTAGATGTTTGTTCTACATTTAGCTATCGCAGATTGACCTTTTTCTTTTCTTAAATGAACTTAGCTCTCTTTATTAAGGCATCTAGAAAATAACATCTCTTCTTCCAGTATCATGAGTCAGTTATTCACCTTAGTTGTAACCCTAAACATAATTATCAGTAATATTCTTATACAGATAGTCTATAAAGTAACTTAAACTAGCTTCAGCTTGACTAACATTCTTATAATCAGGGGAATATCTCCATCACATATTCCATCTCATGAATCCTTGTTCATTCCAGCTATTAACTTCCACTATACCCTGTTCACATTTAAAAACATACATATTTATAGAAAATTCTTTAGTCCTTTAGCATTTAAAAGTTGAGGAAGAGAGTATGATAGCCTTTCCCCCAAGCTTGCTCAATTTTTATGTGTTTTTGTTTGCTTTAGTGTTGGTATGCTCCATGATAGATAGCTTTCAGAAATAATGTATATTCAAGATTATGTTGTCACATCAATATTTACGTTTTTACTTCTTGTCTCTCAAAGTCTAAGTATAGGTGATTGTCAGGTACCTAAATACGGATTCATGATTCAAACATATTTTTTTCAATCTATAGTGTAAATGGAGTATTGATCCCTTCTAAGTTGGCAGGTTGATATGCAGTGAAATATAAGCCAAACAACAGGCATTCAGTCTATTGCCTGCTGACAGGCTGTCCACTGACTAACATCCTGCTAGCCATCAGAATTTATGGGTATTTAGGTCTAGGAGTCAAGGAGTCAAACTATTTCTAACTCAAGGATTCACTATTCGATCCATGCAACAAAATCATCTACCTCATTGGGAACCTATGTAACATTTAAATCATTACTTTCTACCCCACTCAGAATTGAGAACCATGGCTGACTTTTGCGAAGAATCGGTTGAATGGGGAGAGACAAAGTTTACCCTGTCTTCGTTCCGGGAGTCTGATGAGTACCACCTACCAGCACTCATTAAAATCACCAGCGGCTTCTTTGGTCTAACAGATAATGAAACCTTCAGCAGCGACGACGTAAGTGACTTTCATCGGTTGATAAGATGGGCCTTTCCAAAATGTCATTTTGTTGAAAATCAGTTACTTTTCTAGTTCTTTTCTCGAGCGCCTGAAAAAGGTGTGGATCTAATTTTTGCTCTATGTTTGTAAAACGTGTCAGGCTGCTGGAATCACATCCAGGAAATGGCTTGGCCTTCATAATCCTTTGCCCATGGGCCATATGGGTCGGATTTTTTAAACCTGCTAAATTCAGCTTTGAACCTGGGATAAAACACGCAAAAAATTTTTTCTGAATAATACTTCTTTTTATATTTTATATTACTTACCTACTAAGTACGTTCCAGAAAAATATTATTCCAACAAAATCAGATCAATGGTTTAGATTTGAGAGCCTTTTGAAGTTGTGTATAATACTGCATGTTGTCCAACCCCCTAAATATCTGAAATTTCAAGAAATATTATAAATGCTTATAACTTAAGAATGACTAATATTATACGGTGACACACATTATATTTTATCCAAAATACCTTTTTCATATATTAGATTTAAAAGAAAAGCTCTAAACCATATTTGGGGTGTTGGGCAACACAGGGGTGTCGGACAACACGAGGGGTGTCGGACAACACGTTAATAGAATTACTCAGAACAATGAGAAAAATAATATTTGAGGCTATAATACTTTATATTTATAATGAAATGATAATAAGCTATATTTCACAAAGCAAACCACTCAATTACTGATAAAAAACAACCCCAAAATCATAACTTGTAAAACAGCGTGTTGTCCGACACCCCGGGGTGTCGGACAACACGTGTTCAGTTTTTGAACAATAAAAAGTATATTTTTTTATTTAGAAAAAAACCAACCTGGGTATTCATGAGTGGTAGGGGTACTTAACATAACCAATGATATTTGTTATTCTATTATGATTATTTTTTCTTTTACACATCCTTTAGAGGTGTGTTGTCCAACAACCCATGTTTTTGGAAAAATATCATCATGGGATCATAATGTTCTGATATCAGGATGGATAATCCGATTGTGTTGAAACTTTCAGGTATCACAGTCAGGATTCTGGTCAACATTGTACAATAAAGAAAAATTAATTTCTCACTATATATCTCATTAGTATTTTCCTCTGAAAGTCGGGGTCTTGAACAACATACTCTATGGGTCTCTATGTTGGAAAATTTGAAGGTGCTGGATAGTTTTGACCATTTTAATATTTTTTCAATCTTTTACCAATTTTCAAAATTATATTGTCTACACTTCTCATGACATATGCTTTAAACATGTTAATAAATACAATGTGCTCGAAATTGTGTCTCCCAGATTTTGAACAAAGCAAAAATCAATAGAAAAACACAGTTTTTGTTGATTTTCGGAAGGAAAAATTCCTCTGAGCTCTACAAAACCCTATGTTGGAAAGAAAGATTATCAAAAGATACACCAAATAATTTCATTTTTACATTCATGAGATACGTTTATACAACATGAACCTTGAATAAGCTTATTTTGGCAATTTAGCAGGTTTTAAAAATCCCACCCATATATGACTTTTTTCCAACTCTGTCAGGTTGTATTTTCATGTTTTAGATATAAATGTGTCAATTTTTGAATCTTTATCCCGAACAGCAACATGTTTTACTCATTTTCTCAACATACTTTGAAATATTTCTTTGCCCATGAATTTCCCTAATTGGGCCCTAATTGAATACATGTCATTTTCGTAACGTCCAAAGCACCTAAATTAGCCACCAGCTCCACAACAAGAAACTAATTGGCCCATATCAGAGACACTGGCTTCACAAATGTAACCTCCTCTATTACTCAGGGAGGTTCACAAAGCCTACCTCTATGATGTGATCAAGCACCTGCCCAAATGACAGCGCCGTAAAGTCTTGGCAAAAATTGGGTTGTTGGTGGCGTTATGCTCGGTGCAGGGGGCATAGCGACCTTCACATGATGTGGGGCTAGGCCGAAGGACTCTGTCCAAACTGTGGAGTGACCAGTCCCGTCTAATTGTGTGTTAACATCGTTGGAGAACTGAGTATTGCGTGGGATTAGATTAAACCAATGGATAGAGTCTGAATCTATGACTGATCTATGAGTTTTTGAACGTAGTTACCAGATTATTGTTACTATCTACACTTTCTCTATGCTAACTATTCTTTCTATCGGATTGAATTATACTATAGAATTTCTGACTTATGGAGGCAACTGATAAAGGTTAACATATCTGCTGAACGTGACTGCTCTGTGAATTATAACACCTGTGAGACCGAAAGATTCATTAAACCTCTAAAATTTATCTTGTTGTTATACCTGTGGTTAGTAAATCTGTGGGGTTACTGTGCACTGTTGACTCCACGCAGCAGGAGAGTACCTCGATTAATATGAAGTATAGTCTGATCTGGAACTTAATTGATAGTTCAAGGCATATTCCACTAGAAGCTGATTTTAAGAATAACAATCATGGAGGTATTAAATTAGTATTCATCAAGTAGGAGATAAAATACCCTCTGATGATGAGGTCATCTCTGACGATTATGGTTAGACCAATAAGAAGTATGCTCTCCCATTAGGGACATTAATTGAGGGCTCTAATACCATTATTACGCGACCCCCAACGGTACGGTTGATTAAATATATACTTAACCCTTTAAGGGCGAATGATGCCTGGAGGCATCATCCAGCCCAGGGCGAATGATGCCTTGAGGCATCATCCAGGCCAGGGCGAATGATGCCTTGAGGCATCATTTCTCAAAAACCTATAAAATTTTCACAGAATGTGTGTATGATACCATTATTAATATTTTTATTCAAAAGAAATAAAATTTTTAAGATTATATATCATATCACGTGATTAAACAATTGAATTATGGGTTTTAACGACTGTGTGCCCGTCCCCTAGCAGTATACATTGCCACCAGCACCCGTCCTCAAGGCAGTAGGTTGGCCACAGGCACCCGTCCTTAAAGGGTTAATCACACATGTATCAAGCCTCTTATGCTTACATGTGGGCTTGTTACGGGGTGAATGCTCTGTACATTGGATTCATGTTGATCTAAGGGAATTTTATGAATTAGATGGTACATATATATGTGAATGATGAAATAAGTGAACAAAACTTTATAGTTTGTGCATTCTCCCCCTAACTGTAGGCAGTACAGAAACGTACATTAACAACACTTTTAAATATGTAGCTATCTCTGGAGTCGTGACTTAAAAGTAATTTCCCAGTTCAACACTGATATGGCCTACTTCACCGAATAATAACATAATCATCTTGTTTTGCTTCATGGAAACTGTGAACCCGCCCACGCTCCTAGAGGTGGGAAATACTGTATGATGGAAGAAGTTGATCTGTCCCCCTAAATTTACAGCTAAAATTTAGACAAAGAACAAATGGAGTATGATAACAACGTTTACTTTCAAGAGGCTCCTCATGATGAAGGAAACACAGCCAATGCCTCATAGACTGCACTGCATTATGAGAATATTCTTCAGAACTATATCATTCAGATATCGATCCGTCAGCAACATCAAATGAATGCTGGAATGTCCAAGCTATCCGGCATGACATTCCACCACCCCTTCACCTGCACATACTGCCGATCCTACGCCTAAAAGCCATTTTCCACTGGACTCCACGTTACCGATTTATTGAGTTTTCCTAAAAGTCAGTTGGTGGTGGTCAACGACTGCACGTCGGTATCTAAATGTCAATGGGAGTGTAGTGTATGCCCTGTTTCTACCCTGTTGTGCTCTATTCAGTCCCCATATGTTTTCAACGGGGTATTTGTATACGATGGATGATAATCGAGGTGTAAACTACTACAGGAGTTACAACCAACAACCAAATTTTATAATGCAATATATATAAATTCTAAGAAGTTGCTTTTCACATAGTAAAACCCATGTCATTTTCTTCAAACTTTCAACGAATAAATACTAAATGTATAGTAATACATATTTAAGTTTAAAAAACCATAGGTCACCGACCTTGATTTCGAAAGAATTGAAGAAAACCATATTTTTAGTATATATGTTTCCTATGTAATCAATCATGTAAAATAATCTATAATATCTATAAAATATTGGATAAATGGACAAACTTTAAATTTACTCATTTGGAATTAAATTGAAGTAAACAGTTTTGACAGATAATTGACAATATTTAAAAATTACCAGGTGGCGCCTGCGTGCATTGTCTTTAAAGGCTATTTTTTTCAATATTTACACTTGGGACATATTGTTTGCAATGAGGCAGGTCAGTTTTGATCAATTTTGGGTGGGGAAAATGTGGTTTGTATATCTTTGTTTCTGTGTACATGTTTATGGCAAAAAAGAAAACACACACACAAAAAAGAAGAAAAATGGGTGTTTTTAAAAGCATTTATCATCTTTTCTTATGAATATACCCAGGTAAACCTTACATGGCATCATAACTCTCACTGAGCTCTAGATGATGAAAAGGAATCGGGTATTTGACTCAATTATTGAACGCGTTACAACATTGTAAACCTGAAAACATGGGTTCCCTCTCATTTTGGTTTAAATAAGTCCAGTTTTTAGTTTTTGAACTCTAGATCTTGGTCCTCAGGATTATTTGTCCATCGGACCATTTATGATCAAAAAGTGTTTTTTTTTACATTCTTCTTTCCAACTCCGCGAGGTTATATTTTCATATTTACAATATAAATATTCTCATTTCTGTATTTCCATCCAAAACTGCAATGTGTTTGCTCAATTTTCCAACAGTTTTTGAAATAATTCCGCGCTCACAAATTTTCCCAATAGGACCCTAAATAAATGCCTGTCAAAGCATCTAAATCAGCCACCACATACCATCAGCTATCAGCAATCGCATCCCTCTGCAGACTGCCATAATCTGATTATGTGATCAGCATGAAGTTATAGAATCTCACATGTTAATACGCCAGTGAGTGTTCATAATCCTCTTTGATATATCGCTGTTTCTTTTCTCACATGGTGTATGTAGATGTGGCGAAATGTAACCTACCAGTTGTACGACTTATTTCTTATTTATCACGAATCCCACTTACTTCCAGATACTGTTATTGTACGAATGGAAAATGCAGGAGCGTGTACTCGCTAGGAATGGGGAAGATGCCATCAGTATCCCAGTTGACTTCGACCACAAAATAGAACTTAGCCATCCCGGTAGACCATGTAAGTTATATCACCTTTGATGCTGATCCACCAAAATCTTGAAGGCAGGAGAGAACATTTTATATGGTATTTTTGACATTCTATTAAATTTGTTTACACGATTCTTTTTTTGGTTACCGCTATGCACATATATCTGTTACTACTTTCCTTTTGCTCTCTAAATCTTTGGCATTGCTTATATATATACCTAGAATGTGCCTGTGTTTAGGTACACCTCACATTCGTGACCAGTGCTAATATGGATAGGCAAATACTAAATTACCCTTCCAGTGTTTCCAATGTCATAAAGACGCTATGGTTTCCAAACAGGTATCTACTTATCGGAGGCTGTCCGAAGATATCCACCACCCTTGGTGGGTTGTTTTGCTGGAAATAAACCCGTAACTGTCACCACTGACGAAGGAAAAGAATTCGACTTTACCGGTCGATTTACCATGTTCTCATCTCACTATCTTGAATACATCACGGCCAGCACAACAGTGCAAGGTAATTTTTCCAAAAATATATTGTTGTAAATGAACAATGCTTTATCATATAAACAAATGCTTTCAATACTACATAAATGGTTCTTTATTTTTCAAAATTTTGAAATGACTAAATATTCATATCTGTCACAGGGCTACTAATGCCACTAACGAGTAATTTTTAGGTCCAACGGAATGAATCCTTTCAAACACACTGCTTAGTAGTTAAAGTTAGGGACCCCATCCGGTGGTAAACTTAACTGCAAAAATATTTGTATCTCTCAGAATACTTTTTACTATATATCCATGCCGCATATACTGTAAATACGCACCATTTGAACGTAAAAATACTGTACTGGTCCGTACAATAAAATACAGACCACCTAGCCATACATATTTATTAAAATTTTGGTTTTTAAGAAAAATGAAATTGATTTTTTTTTTAATTTCGGGTATATAACAAATATATAACGTCCAAGCATGCTTGTACAAGTCACAGAACTCGATGCTAATTTACCATTTGTACGGAACTCGGCGTAAAAGCATCTCGTTCTGTGACTTGTAAAGCATGGTCAGGATGTTCTATATAAGTACCTAGTAAGAAGGTCACTGATCTCATCATCGACAGTTATACCATCTAGTTTTAGATTCAAAGACATTGATATGGGGACGGGGATTGATTGACCACCACATTTGTCTCCACTTTGTGTCCAATTAAGAGGTAGCTTAAAAGCCTGTCCTCCTCAAATATTAGGCCAGGTAACTACCACAGGGGAGTTGTTTTGAAAGTCGGTGGGGGGGGGGGTGGGTGGTACATTAAAGATTGCTTACCTTTTTCTTCCATGGCAACCAATCAATTCTACATAAATCTATCCGAACGACCGATAGTGCGCCTATCCCCCTTAGCGCAATACAACTGCGTAGACCTATAGGACATCTTTTGTCTACCAAAATGTCGTACATTCGTTGGGCAAAATTAGATGATCATTAACGTGACTACGGGAACTTAGTGCACATTGCGAGCAAATCATAGGCTATAAAAAAATATCCGGAAAGATTCATAGAAATAATTAGAATGAAACTTCTAAGAATTCGAACCCCTCAAAAATGTGAATTTTAAGAAGAATATAGTTCAACAAAGCCATGCTAGAGCTGCCATACAAAAATGTTTATAATATATTACACTACACATTTTCTCCTTGTACCAAACGGAATGTCTTTCACTAATATGTAAATGCAGTGTAGTTCTAGGTATCAAAGGTTCGAAGATATGGCTTCACACACCCCCACACACACCACATGAATACATCCACACACCCAATACATCACACACACCACACCCCACACATACCACACACACACAGATGGCAGCTTCAGCATGGCTTTCTTTAACCTCTGTCAAAGTAGAAGATATGGCCTTACTGAAGAGATGGCTTCAGTTCCTATTTATCATCATGAGAATATAAGGAAATATCTATCATGGACAAATGTTTATAAGACATTGCACACTTCACATGTACTCTTTGTAGCAACTGGAAAATCTTTCTCTAAGATGTAATTGCGGTATAGTTCCCGGTACATCAATAAGTCGAAGATATGGCCTCACACACAAAATCACCCCACCCCCCCATGTAAATGCAGTGTAGTTCTAGGCATCAATAGGTCAAAGATATGGCTTCACAGACACACACACCACACAACCCCTACACTTTATACACACCACATACATCCCACACATACCACACACTCACACACAGATGGCAGCTGTAGCATGGCTTTGTTTAACCTCTGTCAAAGTCGAAGATATGGCCTTAGTGAAGAGATAGCTTCAATTCTCATTCAACATTGAATAAATATATGTCTACCATGGACAAATGTTTATAATGATTACACTTTTCACATCTATTCCTTCTACCAAATATAAAACCTTTCACTTATAGGTAGATGCAGTTTAGTTCTAGGTATCAAAAGGTGGAAAATATGGCTTCATGCTTTTCTTCCCCAAGTCTGAGACTTCCTTTATTAGGCTAACTCTGGTATAGTAAATACAATTTTTTTACTAATTTAACATGTACAGATGTTGGACTTCAAAACTTGATAAATACATATCCCGCAAATTAATTATTTCATTTTTTTCTTGGTCCTTAATTGATTTTGTAGAGATGGCTTCAATTTCTATTTCTGTCAATAATTTCAAAACTATCATAGATAGGTGATAGAAGGTTTCTCCTGAAAGCTCTGCCTGAAATGCATTTAACTCCCATATAATACAATCAAAGTATAACCAATTTTGCCAAGAATATATAGCATTAATTGTGAAAACGTTTTTTGTCGACTTTTCATGAGAAGTGACCATATAATTCTAATCCAATTGGTATCTTTACTTTTCAAATGAATTATTAGATATTTCCAAACCACTACTACAGAAATGAATAAACACCTGAATTAGAAAAAAACACCTACTTTATTCCTCGCGTCATTATCATTACGGATGCTGAACTAATTGCTCTGTTTCTCTCTCTGTAGATGAGCCTTTACTTTTCAAATACACAAAAAATATATCAACCTGAGAAACATTTCTTATACTATAGTAGGCGTATCTTCCGTGTAGATTTAGGAATATCTGACCTGAGAAAGGCTAATGTGTTTACGTTACCAAAGGGAAGACAAAACGGCCGCTGATTTTCTAACGCACTACCTTGCACAATAGGTTATGTTTCAGTGACTTTTTCTTGTATCATTCGAGGAGGATACTGGGAATTATATCTTGCTCCGGTAGTCATAATACAAGCTCATATATTTTCCAGGTATCAGGTCAATAATAAAAGATTATATCCCCATTTACTGTGTTTCAGCAATGATCATAGCACTTTGCTGTATAATAATGTATAATAGTGCCCTTTTCTACCAATTTAGCACTACCAATTTCTTTCCACTTCCAGGGAATGTCATAACGGAACGTTTAGTCTGTTTACCCATATTCCGAAAGGTGAGGTTTGTGGTGGCGTTTAAGGTTAACCGTATCCCCATAGAAAACCTAAAACATCACTTTCGAGAATTCAAGAGCTTGATGGAGGATAAATGTGACTGTGAGTATTGTTTCAATACCTTTCCTATTCAATAGTTGCAAAAATCAAACAGGAACTTTCTGAATTCATATCCAAGCAGGGTTCTTTCTTTCCATAATCCATATTGTATTTGGGAAACTTTTATTCACATCTGTTGCACAATTCCTCCTGTGAGTTCTTACAAGTTACACCAACGTTGTAACCTCCTGCTACTTGTAGATATTTCATGAAGAATAAATTAATATGTGGAGTGTGTTGGTAGTTTCTGTGTATATACTATATCATACATAACCTGGTAGTATTATATTCAACTTGGGAATTGATATGGTAATCAGGTTATGACCTTCGAGACATACATTCAGCAATATGAAAGCTAGGATAACGTTGAACTAAATAAGTTTCCATGACAAATGTCCTAAGGATAGATTCAGAGTGATAACCTATATGTCCCGCCATGCCCGCATAGGTACATTTGATCGTTGATAGCTGATAAGTCATCGTGGTTATTTTTCAGTTGGAATAGTAAGATACTGTGACATACTGGAGACGATGGATGAATATGACTATGTCAGGTCAGTGCCCGGCGGTCAGTGGGGAAGAGCCCAAGGCAGGAGAAATAGTGAAATCATGATTCCCAGGCCTCTTTCCCCTGTCACTATCGACACAACGGGCCCAGATGGGGATGTTTTTGCATTGCCACGTCATACACCAGCGAGTCCTCCCTGTCATAGGGTGAGAAAATTGCTTGACAGACGACCGTCTATTCCACTGGATTCAAGCTCCAATTTCTTAAAAGCCCATAGCTTCATTCAAGACAACCTTCACTTCCAAGTCAAATCGGCCTCTGAGACCAAGTCAGGATCCAAGGCAGCGCAATCCACACAATACCCTGGAAGACCAGGAGGTCAAGTCTCCCCTGAACACAAAGTGAAACCCACAGCTCCAATATCCCCGAGAGTTGTTGATTCAAATCTCAGCATTACACCTTTGCCACCACCAAAAAGTGATCCTGCCGTCCAGATGCGGGGGACAAAGGATGTCAGAGGTCACGCTTCTAATACGCCCGGAGCTCAACCCAACAGACCAAAAATCGCAAAGGAAAAGAGCGCAAAGGGATTCAGTCTCAAGAGAAAGAGTGCCCCGATTTCTCCAAAGAGATTTGAGAGCCTCGGCGAGGTGCCAACAGATATCTCGCAACTGTCTGTCGATCAACTCGCTCGATGTCTCACTCTGCTGAATTTGGACGAGTTCATCCCCAAGTTCAGACATGCGCAAATGGATGGTACATTGCTCTTCAATTGTACCACAGAAGACCTGATAAAGGAATTCAAAATGGGACAACTAACAGCTCGAAAACTCAAAATGTTCGCTGAAAAGGGTTGGCGACCTAAAGAGTAATGATACTTTACATATATTAAACCGAATGTAGGACTGAAAATTGGCAGTAACTCTATGAGGTGTTCGGCGGCCACCTATCGATAGAGCTTTACATAATTGCACATACTCATTTGGTTGTTGGAAAATCCCACACATATATATTCAAGATAAACGTACTTATATTTCACGACCTAACAGGATAACGCACCTTGAGAAAGGACAATGTTTATGACATTTGTCCCCTTGAATCGGAGCAGGTAACAAAGCATTCTTCAGTGACATATACAATAATTGATCCTATTTGTATCTTTATTCACATAACACATGGCATATATATAATAGTGAGTTTACATATTGGAAATGTTATGTATCAGGCATTGAGAGGACGATTGTCAATAGTCACTGCACAGATGACTAGGTGGCCGTAATTGTTGAGCAGGTATCAGCAGTTGTATTTATCTTCCCTGCAGGAGTGTTGACACAAGAGCCTACTCACCAGCAACATCGTAATATATATGAGTTTATAACCCACCTAATACAAAGTGTCCATAGAAAACACATAGGGGGTGTGTATGGACATACCCGGCGCATACGGATATGTTGTATGCTCCGGGTGGCGCATATGGAAAAATAGTGTGTATGGGAAAATAGTGCATTACTAAAATGAACTGATATCGACATGCCACTTGTCTAAAAAGATGGATAATAAATACAATATAGACTGGTTTCAGATAAAAGCGTAGATGACTCTACGCAATATCCTCGCATACGCTCGGATATTACTACGCGTCAACTCCTTGGAGCACACGGCCGCTTATATCTGAAACCAGTCAATATTGTGTATTTATACTCTTGTGAAACATATACCCTACCTACAGTTTGGAAATCGTTGCTGTAAAAAGTATTCGTTCCAGCGAAGCCTCCATTTTTAGAAATATTGTTATTATTGCCAAATACGTCAGGAGACAGAAAATGGTAGTGCGGACCCAAAAATGTAATAATCTTATTGTAATAATCTTATATGCCAGTTGCCTTCAGCTATAATCAAGGCAAATTGATACCTTTAACACCCATGAAATAAACCATCACCAAGTCCAAAAACCATGATTTCTCACATGGACAGACGTGTTCATATTCTACTCATATTCTAGGAAATATTGATAATTATGTGTGTACACGAAGGCAGAAGCACATTTTAGCCATATCAATTAATTCCATGCTGGTCATACTACACATATTTCTGATCAATTATATTTTAGGCATGGTACAGAGACATTTTTCTTTATTTGATAGTTATAAAAACTATATATAGTAAACCAGTATTTAGGTGCTATTTTACTCCCCTTAATAATGTACACGGAAGCATAATTCAATTTTTAGCCAATACAAATATTAATGGAAATTATGGACATTTCTTGCTAAAACAATCTAAATTCCCATTTTCATTTACTTTGCAATCTTATTATAAATTTAGTTCAGTAATGAAAAATGAGTTAATTTTTGTAAGGTGTAAACAATCGTATGATAAAATTGGAAAAACAGAAGCCAAAGGAAGAATGAGCATCCTCACTCAGTGGATTTCTCCCTCAACACTGAGAAGATCCTAGATGCATCATGCAGCTGCAAGGCAGGGTAAGTTCATTCAGAAATATATTTTAAAAGATTTTCATTTATAATAAGAGTAATACTTCTTGATAGTTTATATCTATATAGACACTTTGATTGATTACCTGCTGGAGTAGTTGCCAAGCCATAAATATAATATATACCATATATATATATATATATATATATATACACACGATGCATATATATATATACATCATGAATTATTTTCATTGACTTGTAAAGCAAAGAAACAAGGTGAATTTTTTAAATTACAGGGTATAAAGGCAATAAAACATTTATATCTCTTTGATTCATATATTTTGATATTTACATTCCATTTTCATTTTATTTCTGGACCATATTTCTAAATTGTAGGGTGTCTATTAATATTGAATTATGAATCTCTTTGTTAGAATTTCCGGGAAATGCAGTCACACTCTGGCAATGATCATGACGATTCAAGACTGGATTTTAGAAGGATATAAAGACATACCAGCTGATCCTTCATGTACAAGCCTCCCACAAGAGTGGCACAAACCTCGAGGGGCAAAGATTCTTCCTCAGCCAGTTTCGCAAATGGTGATAGTAAAAACCAACAAAATATCAAGGAAAAGGAAACCTGTAGTTCCAGTCCTGTTTGATAACAGGTAAGACAAGTTTTGTTATTCATAATTTCACTCCCAATAATTACACACACAAGCTTTGAAATGTACATCCTATGTTTTATTTCTACATGTACATGGATTATGGTTGATACTAAAACATAAAAATATCTGCATGAGATAATATGAATTCAAATACAAAGCATTGGAATAAAATTTGTGTTTTTTGTGCTCAGGAAGGTGGAAATTGATCCTAAGGACCAGGCTGACTTCCATGAACTGACAGGATGTCCTATTTCATACCTGCCCCAGGACTGCCTAGAAACTGTCAACACAGGTGTAGGCCAAAGGGCTGTAGGGTCAGGGTTGTCTTATCAGGTATGTTCAATATTACTGCTTTAAGAATGCACAAACATACCAGATTTGATTGACATTCTTGAATAGTGAAAGATCCATGCGATTGGAAACTATTTTGAATTTTTTTATTCTTGAAATAGCATGTTCAATATGTACCCTATGAGCTGCAATCTTTTTGGTCAAGGCAACATCTGCTGGACTCATTTGTCCATCTCCTCTGGCAAAAGGAGGTATGACTAGTTTTAGACCCAAGTCTTCAATTTCTTTTCTTATTGTGAACCCCTTATCTACCATGACACCATCTCCTGGTAGCAATTTTCCAACTGCTAACAAATCTTCCAGTGTTTTTAAAAACCTACATTCTCTTGTTATTACTTTATCTGACACTGCCCCAGAAAAGAGCATCCCTATAAATATAAGGGATCTTCTTGGATCACATCCAACAAATGCTTTCACGGTTGTAGTTGATTTGTAATCAGAAAATACCTGACTTTGAGTGCGAAGGGAACTAGGTCTCTGAATTCGAATTTCAGTCCCATCTATGATCACCATGCATTTTGGAAACTCTTCCCTATATTTATGGGGCATATTTTCCTGATTTACTGCTCGATCAGGCCAAATAGACATTTCCCCAAATTGAAAAAACATGAAATTTATCCAGTCCGAAAAAATTACACCTGCATCTTGTTCTCAAAATTTTGAACAAATGAGCAAGATTTTTGAACTCCAAGTTCAATCGCAATTTCATCAGAGTTAGTAGAAACTGATCATGAAGTGACAAATCTTTTGTCCCCTTCACATTCTTTGTATATTTAATTGGATCTCGATCATTTTTGGTAATAAGTCTGAACATCACTTCGAACATGTCACTGGTGAAACCTGTATAATACTTAAAAGCATTTTTCACAGGACTGCTTTTGATATCCTCAACAGAAAGTTTCTTATAGTCGGCAGTTTTATTTTGATCCATTGTTTCTTTTAGGTCTTGTATTTCACGTTGCAGTTTTTCAGTTTCTATAACATAATCGGCCAGTCGTTTTTGGAGGACAACCTTGTCAGCAGCTGAAGCTAGTAGATGCAGATTTCCAGAAATGATTAAATTTTAAAATTGTAGTCATTCCAATATATTTTTCATTTGTATTTCAGGAACCTTTGTTTGGCCACCATATTGGACCAGCGGAAGTTACGTCGCAATGTGGAGATGTTATATTGCTCAAAAATGCCCCTATACTTTGCCCTGAGAGTTTTATAAATCTTCAGAAAAACTGGGCACATCTTAGCATTAGTCTGGAAGATGCCAAAGATTTGGAGGGCCAAACAAGACAACAGGCAGGAAATCAATCTTGGTTTGATGCAAGAAGAAAGCGAATAACTGCATCTAAATTTGGAATGTTCCTCAAGAGGAGAATCCCTATGAATGAGAAATTTCTTGGGAACATGTTCCAAAAGAATGTTAATGTCAAGGCCACACAATATGGGACAGCCACAGAAAAAAATGCCAAAGTCAAATATACAGAGACACAAAAATGTCATGTGCATAGTGTCAGTCTAGTTGTTAACCCAGCCTTGCCCTTTTTGGGAGCTTCCCCAGATGGTATTGTTTGTGACAATGGAGAATGTGGACTTTTGGAGGTAAAGTGCTCAATCTCAGTGAGGGACTGTTCGATTCCTGATGCCTGTAAAAAGGCAAAGTCATTTTGCCTCATGGAAACCTCAAATGGTATCAGACTGAAACCTAACCATGATTATATGTACCAGGTGCAAGGGCAGCTACTTGTGACAGGTGCCCCTTTCTGTGACTTTATGGTTTACACCCATGAGGACATTTTCATTCAAAGGGTACTTCCAGATAAAGACCATATGAAACATATGCTGGAAAAGTTGGGAAACATCTACTGTGATCATGTCAGGTCATATTTGGATTCAATTTAGATATTTTTCTTACAAATCACAGTGGCCCATCCAAGTGATTCTCAAATACACACCTGTTATTGGGGGTGTATCCATATTCACTTCTCCACTGAACTCCAGCATTTCTGGGGCACTGTC
Organism: Alentia gelatinosa; assembly: GCA_950022655.1. NCBI lineage: Eukaryota > Metazoa > Annelida > Polychaeta > Phyllodocida > Polynoidae > Alentia > Alentia gelatinosa. The sequence continues at coordinate 29,536,487 of OX465586.1, forward strand.
AGTAGAACTAAATGGAAGAAACAGAAAATTTTCTCTTATTACCTACCACATATAAAATTACATCTAAATCAACATAAGATTATGTTATAATGATTATGTTATAAAGATGATGCCTTTGTTATATTAGAAACATATTAGATGAGTAGAACAGACTTCATTTTACCTGTTATCCTGATCAATGGATGTATTGGTTGTTCCTTGTGACTCTGTTGTAGTATTCATTGTCTCTTCAATGACAGATCTGTAGAACAAAATATACAATATTACATATGCCATTGCCATATCACACAAATCACTTTTGTCATTTAAAATATCAAGGCCTCATATAAGCAAAGTATTTGAACAATTCCATGAATTTACCTTTTCTTTATTTTCGGAACCCTTTGCCTTTTCTTTGGTGGCTTCCTTGATGTTTGTCTTAAGCCATCTGCTCTAATTGGGTCAGGGTGTTCATGGGTGGGTCCTTTACCACCCACAAAATGCTTCCATGGAAATGCAAAAAGACAAAATACAAAGTAAATGTGGTGATACTTACATATGTCCACAAGTATTAAGTGATATGTGACATGTTATGGTTATTCAAAACTAAAAGTGTATTCTCCATTGTTTGTATTATAACTTATATAACTAAAGGTCATTATCTAAGTTGTTGTCAGTTACAATTGACACTTTAGGGAAAATATTATGTATGAAATAAAGAAAAGTAGACTTAACTTACCTTTGAGCAAACACACTTGTGTCGATCTATCCTCCCAATGTTGAGTTGTTCATGGGGTCTATTGCAGGCCTTAATCCAACGTTTACAGTCCTCTAATCTTGTTTTAGGTTTTGGGAAGGGAACCAAAAACCCACCCTCACCAAATCTCTAAGGATACCTTTCATCCCCATTACAGGTCCCCCAGGCACACCTATTAACCATTTCCAGAACTGTATATATGCAAAAACACTCAAAAACAAATAGTGTGTACCCCCACTGCCTACCAATCTCTATGTGTGAGTAGCTCCCCAAACACAATGTTTGGGCTCACTCTAGGGGTACGCTGAAACTCACACCATGTGCAGGCGACCTGTTGACACAGATCTGGGCCCTGTTGAATAAGAGGGGTCTTGCTCGCATTTGACTCGCTTTTGCCCCGATGCGACCGTTTGCGTTGTATCGCTTTCTCCTCACTCGCTTATGTGAGCCTTTCATTCCGAGCGACCATTAAAGCGAGAAAAAGTGTTATATCGGAATGCCTCTCTCTCACTCCAGGGCCACTTTTCTCGCTCCGCGAGCTGCTCTGAAAGCGATAGGGGGGACCCTATCACTTTGGGGGTCGCACTTGTGTGTGCTAGCCAAGATGGACGCCGTTGCTGCCTTCTTAGAGCAGGTACCACGGAAGAAAAAGAAATACAAAGATTGTGTCAATCCTTTCGATCATTTTGATGACCAAGAGTTCCTTCGGCGGTATTGTCTCCCCAAATCTCTTGTCGGAGACCTAGCCGACTTGTACAGGGACTCTGGATTTTGCCGACAGCACTTCTCCGTGGGTGGCGCGCTTTCTCCCAGAGAGCGGGTAAGTTGTCACTGCTTTTCCTAGCCTTTTTTTGTACTAAAATAAGTTCTATAAATTAATTTTTCCTACACCGCTTGCTCCCCAAACACCCTGCTATCAGGTGTGTGTGTTATTTCCTGCCAGTTCTTATTATAGCATTGTTTGAGTCGTTGAGGGAGTGTACGGCTGTCACGCATGCATGTTGACGGCACCTGCGGCCGTACCCTCCGGTACCGGAGGCGGCCTCAGTCCAGGGGCAACCTTAATAAATATTTCTATCCTGAATGTTTCTATCCTCCGTCCAGGGGCAACCGGGGGTTTAAATTTTATGGGGAACTTCTACTATTAAAACCTGCTACTACTTTTCGGTAAACGACTTAAAACCTTAGATCTATGTACTCCAACCTTTCCTTAGCTTTTGTGAGGGGGGGGAGATACAATATATAACTTTATTTGGGGGTGTGGGGCCGTGCTAAGATTCCAATTCCATTATTTTACCCTGATTGTTATATGTAATTGATCATTTTTTCTCTATTTACAGATGTGTCTCGCGTTGAGATACTTTGCTCCGGGGGCGAATTACAGCATCATCGCCGATTTCCAAGGGGTTCATAAAAGTACCGTGAGTCGTGTGTTTCACGAAGTACTACGGTTCTTTGATGCGGTTTAAGATGAGTTCATCCAATGGCCGGGGCATTCTACAATAAATATGGAGGAAAGCCACTGTTGGTCGGATGTGTGGATGGTACCCATATACCTATAATTGCCCCTGCAGAAAACGATATCGACTATGTGAATCGTAAAGGATACCACAGCCTAAACACCATGGTATGATCACCTGAATATTTCTATCCTCTTAGTCGTCCATTTACTGCAAATATTTATCCAGTCTACTAAGGCCTTCCCATACATTGCATTCAAATCCATATATGCTTTATGCATGTGATTATAAGTCCGGTTTCAAATAAGAGCGTCTTCTCAATCTAGAAATTAAACAAGAAAAAAAAAATTGAATGGAAATCAACCACAAAATTACAAGTGATGTACTTGCTATGTGTTTCTTTTTAAATTTCAGTTAGTAGTGGATGCAGATCGAACCATAACGTATGTTAGTGCCAATTGGCCGGCGCTGTTTGGAGTGAATGCCTAGATGGGACCATGCGTGATTTCTACCTGTTAGGCGACTCAGGGTGAGTGCAAGTGCCCAGCAATTTTCTTATTCGACATGTTTACTCCATAAATGTTGCCAACTAGGCATATACTGACAACTAAATTTACATAAAAAATAATAAAATTCTTCTTTTCAGGTATCCATTGCGGCACAACCTGCTCACACCTATACTTCACCCGAACAGCCCTTCCGAGGAGGCCTACAACGAATGGCATATGCACACGCGTGCCCTGGTGGAGCAGACGATCGGGATATTGAAACAAAGTTTCAGGTATGTTGCATCTCTATATCCTAAAATCTAGCTACAGTTTAGCTTCCAATGTCATGTGGCACTTACATCATCTATCTTATAAATGGTACTAATTTCGTGAATGCTTTGACTCAGTACAGTTACATTTTTCTTTGTAGGTGTCTTGATGGTCATGGTGGGTATCTCTACCACAAACCACTGACCTGTGTGCACGTGATAAATGCTTGCGTCTGCCTACACAATCTCTGTGTATCTGGGGGCATCGAACTTCCTGACGACACCGAAGACGATCAACAACCTCGGGTAGTGAATGGCCGTCAATCACCGCCTCAGCTCTCTACAGATGCTCTGAGTGCACAAGGCCGTGCACGCCGAAATGCTTTTATCTTGCAACACTTCCAAGAATAATTGAAAGCAACATTGCAAAGGATAAAACATTTTCTTTACCTGATCCAACTTTTCTTAGGAATAAAGAATTACACTGAATAATGAAGTGCAAACGGCTACATTACTCTCTTTATTAACTCTTAGTCCTTTCAACATGAGAACATAGTATGCTAAATATCACCTACAGGTCAGGAGATACTCTTCCGAAAAATATATCTCATGTTCGTGAGGGAACAACCTTGGGCCGGTGGGCAACGCCATAGACAATATGTTTACAGCAAAAGTAGTTACTGTGCGCATGCAGCAAACCTCTGTGGCTAGTGGACAAGGCCCTTTTCATAGTACAATTGGAAACTGAACTTAAACTAAATCGTCTACATACTATCTATAAGTTGAAATATAGCACCTGTTAAAATCACACTAACACTACATAATAGATACCCCCAAACACCATGTTTCACAGCCTCCCGAACACAGCATTGTGAAAACCACAGCTCATACCATGTATGGCAACCAGGTTCACCACAGTTTGGAATAACATTTTTGGCAACAACATACATAACATAACAGTTATTTATAAAGTCCCTTACACGTACGCCAAAAAGGGCATCTTCGAGTAACTGTCTAGCCTGAAAAGGCTCGTTGTCAAACAAAAATGTCTGCAACTGTATGTGAACACTATATCTATCTGAGTAAAATCATTAAAAAAATACAACAAATACCTAAACGGGTATTAAAAAAACCACAACTCTAATATATATCTAAACTCCTATAAAATATCCAATACAATAAGGTAACTATTACAAAGACCTCTGTTTGCGTAGAAAAACAATGGTAACAGACGGTACCTTTCCACCTAAAATGTCCGTCAGATCTTTTATGTTAAATCTATTAGATAGTTTGCAAAATCTACTTTTAACAGTCCTTCTAAAAGAGACTACAGTGACAGCACTTTCTTCAGACGTCTAGCTCTGCCTGATTTGCGCACGGGGGACTTTCCCGGGGCGGCCTCTCCTCTTTGAGCCTCATCGCGGGGAGGCGTCGCTTATCCATTCCGGTGGGGCTGGCAGGACTCACTGAATTACTCCTTGACTGAGTGCCTGAAAACATAATAAGTAAGCATTATTACACAGAAAGACAGTTCAACTGTCGCTATATATCTAGAGTGTCGCAGTTTACACACTACTTGAAACGGTTTCACGGCCAGGAGTGGCAGTGCCTACCGTGGGGCGGCGTTCGCGTTGCCAGCCGCGGGACGACGGCGTTGCCGGCAAACTGTTGCTCGGTGGCGTGCCGGATCACCGACACCGGCTGATCACCAGTCACGTGACCTGAACCGCACTTCGGCCGCAGCTACCGGACGAAGAAGACGTCAACTACCTCGAAGGTAAGTCACGTTCATTTTCGGGTATTTATAACCATAAAATTCATCACCAATGTGGCCCACATGATTGTAAATGAACTGTAGACTATTTCTGGAAAGTATTAGGAGGCAAATATGCACATATGTTGCTCCTTGTAGTTTTTTACCGATGGAAATTTCATTTCGGCGGGCATCTTGGATGGCGGCGCCGGCACACTTCGTAAGCCGTGGTGGTTGACAACCTGAATTGAAGAGGGAGCGAACACATATTTCAATGCCCGCTACTTATTGGGGTTTTCTTCCTTGACTACAGTTGTTGCACGAACGATTAAGTAAATAGTTTGTTTTGTGCCTTTTCATATCAGATGTCGAAAAGCCAAGTGCCGGTGGAGATGCTTGAGAAGGCTCCTATGGTGGACCTGGTGATCGAGACGCAGCATCGCGTCCTTATTAGCGTGACGACAACGCCGATCCATATGAAAAGAGCAACGCACACTCTGCAACCAACACCACCCGATGCACTACCAGTGGAGGAGATAGACAACGCGGTGCGCCCTGACGACAACGGCGCTCTCGATGATGCGATGCCACACCCACCTCCCGATGCAGCTGTGCCATGCAACATGGAGACGGCGGAAGGAGCTCACCACGAGCTGAGGACAATGACGCTGGTGAGGAGGCAATGCCACCCTTAAAGGTCCGCCGTCTTCTCATACCACTTCACCGAGGAATGCTTGGGCGCGGGGGGTGAGTACTTGAATTTTGCAAACACTTTTTTGGGGCCCATATGAAAATGATATCAGAGCACATATATATTGTATATGTTACCAAGACATGGGACAAATTTTACTGTATGGAAATAAGACTGTCAAGACGGGCGAGGTATATGTTGTTTCAAAACCTACCGAACTCCTGTAACATCAAAAGCTGATCTTTGGGAATTGTAGATGACATTTAAATAAATAGTAATTAGGATTAATTCGGTTTACAGTGTGGCGAGAAGGAGAGAAGCACCTAAACTGTGGGCTATGAGAAGGTGGTTTAACAAAATCTTCAGTGTGTTTTTTGGAAGAAAGTGAGAAATGAACATGAGGAAGAACGAACTGGCATGTGCGGTTGGTCATTGAACGCTTGGGGTGATACATGTGTGCTCTTATTCATTTGACACCCTCATATATGGCACAGTACGGAAAAAAGACATTCGTATTCGGAATTTCGTATTTCATTGGATTGATTAATTTAGCGTGTTCTGTCAATTTGATTAAAGTTTGAAACATTGAAAGGTGGTTTTTTATTTGTTTTTATTAAGCTTAAATGCTTTTATTAAGAGAAATGACCCGTGCTGTAAGAGAAAGTAGAGGGAGAGAGAGAGGGAGGGAGAGAGAGAGAGAGAGAGAAAGAGACAGACAGACAGACGAATATTGTGATATTTGCGAGAGTGAAAATAAAATGAAATGGTAAAGAGTACTAACTGTATCTGTTTTGTTTTCGTTTTTTTTGTGTGTGTGGCTGAATAAATGATTAAAAGTACGTACCATCTGAACCTATACCCGGAAGGTGGAAACTTGGCAGTTCCCCAGATGACCCTGAAGACGACCTTGAATGCGCTGGAAGGGGGGTGGATGTGTACTGAAGGTTCCACTTCAACGAAGGCTGTTGATCTTTTTCACCCCAAAAAGGACACAGTTAGGTTAAAAGAGTGCATGTACGAGTAAGAGTCTAAATGTGTCTAAGCAGCACCTAGCCAACAACCAAAGCTCAGGTATTGTTCATCAAATATGTTTTCCACAGTAAAGGAGGATCCAAGAAAAGAGAAGATCCACTGTATGTTTCTTTTAAACTGATATAAATCATTTTTGCAGGACTCTTTTTAAGAGCCCGATTTTAAACCAAAATAAACTCCACTTGCGAAAGCTTCACATACTCAGTCCAAGGTTTTGCTTCAAACATGTCGAAAAGTATAGGTAAACCACCTATTACGCAGCCCATAGAAGTCAATACTCCTAACCTGTTATAGGTCGAGTATAGCACATCGAGCGAAAACACGGGTCCAGACATATTTGCACTATGCTATACTCGACCCAGGTTTGTAGGTGTGCTATACTCGACCCGTGTTTTCGCTCGATGTGCTATACTCGACCTATATAGATACTCTTTATATACACCTTACCCCCAGAAATAAAAAACCTGATACCTGGGCCCTGTTTTTCAGTCACGACAATCGTTATGGGCGACATGTTTTTGCTGTCAGTGTACTATAGACGCGATGTTTTAGGTGGTCGGCTAATCATCGCCGCGCTAAGACACTTAGGGCGGTCTGAGGTGTGCTATAGTCATGACAATCGTAGGGTCACGTGGGTAAATTTGTCGCCCAATGTATCGTAGCCCTAAGACATCTATGGACATGTCGTACCCAATGTGAAAATTCACTTCCTGTAGGAATTAAGCACTGAAATTTTAATACGAGTAAGGGATACATATGACCTATAATCGTACCAAATATGAAGAAGATCGGAAGCATCGATTCGCCAATATCTGTGATTGAATTTCGTCATAGCAAACGTCTGTTCTGGCGGCCGGTGTACTCTCACACCTCCGCTTATTTATGCGGCGACCTTGACCCTCTGCAGCTGTCACGTGACAAACATAGCTGGTTCTCAGGTACAGGGTAGTACAGGGGCCGGAATCGAGATTTCACTCACTTTCTTTGAGAATTAAGCCATGAAACTTTAACACGAGTAAGGGATACCCATAACCTATAATCGTGCCAACTATGAAGAAGATCGGCCTATTATATTTGCCGATATAAACAAAACGGTTCTATACTTGTCGTGATGGCCGACGTTTATCGCGGCGATCGTCCGTGGCGCACTACGATCGTATCTATAGAACACCCGCCATCTTTTGTCTTCCAAAGTGTCGTACATTCGCTGTACGATCTTAGGGTATCGTTAATAACGATTGTCGTGACTGAAAAACAGGGCCCAGGTCTTCTGACCAAAAATTAGGGCAAACAGTGTGCAATCACAAATATATGTCAACAGTATCAGGTCTTATGACCTTTGCTCTCACTCTCAAGGATACCTTGAAGTATCTTACACATTTAACACCCTTGGCAATTCTTCTTTTACTCTCATCTTAAATCTGTCATTCATGCCTAAGTGCTGTGTCTCATAACTAAGTTTATCCCAGGGGGCCGTTTCACTAGTGGGGTGGTATAAGCGAGAGCTAGGCCCGCAACAGTGCCAGCAACAGCGATACCAACAGTGACAATGACAAGTTCCCGTTTCATCAGTGCTCTCACTGTTGAGGTGAGACCAACTCTCACTGTTGGCACAGGTCTCGCTATGCACACGCATTTGACATTCGAATTTATTCGTCAATGGGCCGCGATGACGTAGAATTTCACACCTTCCCATAAGAATTAAGCAATGAAATTTTACATGAGTAAGGCATATATATAACCTATAATCGTACCAAATATGAAGAAAATCGGTCGCGGCCTCCCAAAGTTATCGGCATTTGAATTTCGTCATAGCAATCGTCTGCTCTGGTGGTCAGTCACCCCCCTACCTCCTGATACGCAGTCAATGTCAAGGTCGCTGCATAAATTAGCGAAAAATACACTGGCCACCAGAGCAGACGATTGCTATGACGAAATTCAAACACCGATAACTTGGGAACAGCTTGGCCGATTTTCTTCATATTTGGTACGATTATAGGTTATATGTATACCTTACTTGTGTAAAATTTCATTGCCCTCCTCTGACATAAACAAAACTCTAAACCCAACAGTGACAGGGTCTACCCTGTCACTAATAGTGCCTCAACAGTGATAGGTACAGTGAGACCTAATTGTGTAGTGAAACATACTCTCTCACTGTTGGTCTCACTCCTTACCTGACTCGCGTTCACGCTTGACTGCACCTTCTCATGAAACGCAAACTATCACTGTGGTCTCACTATGGCAGCTTACCCTCCTAGTGAAACGGCCCCCAGAATTTTACTCCTATATAAAGAGGCGAGTGTCTATACTTTTCAATTCTTGGCAACTGCAATTTAATATATATTTTTTATCTCCCCTCGTACACACTTCCTCCTGTTCATTTACATGGTCAGTATTTTTAGTCCACCAATTAATTAAGGTCAACAGATGCCCTGCTCCCCGAATTTTGAGTGAACATATTTTGCATTGATTGTTGATATCCCTGATTAGCTAAAACCCTAGGGCAATTCATAGTGCCCTGTTGATCACTACTTGGAGACATTTTCTATTTTTTTTAGAACTGCAATAGTATACAAAGTCAGAATACTCCACTAGAGGCAGGATCATTTGCTTAGCTATTTTTAGTGCTGCATCTTTTGTTAACAAGTATCTCAATTTTCTAAACTTGTATACTTTTTTATTAACCTCATTTATAACTTTATCTGTATGGACATTTAGATTTAATTTGTTATCTATGTAGACACTAAGATATTTATACACAGTAACTGCATTCAAGTCATTATCCCCCATACAAACTTTTTGATCTATATCCAGATTTCTACGATTTCCTAACCACATAACTTAAGTTTTTTTATAATTGATACTGATTTTATTTACAATGATTCATATCTATAATCATAGTGATATTATATTTGTATTACCGGGTACTCAAACTTCATTAGCTCTTTGTTAGCTATCCAACTACTGAATCTTCATGCATGCGGATAGCCATAATGGAAGGTCACCCTAGTGGTGAATCATGAAAAATACATACACAATATTACCATGATTTTAATCTGCGTGGTCATATTATCCACATAGTTGATGTGTAGCAATACTCCAAACGATAGCGAGGAGTATTGCGTAGTGTCAACTACAAGGAAAATACGGCAACGGCAAGTTTTTCTTAGATTACTTCCCCAGAACTAGATTGATCTGTTCCAGTGGAATGAGACTATGCTACCCTATGTGCTAAATGTGTGTGCATGTGCCTCTTTGGATAGGGCTTTCAAGAGCCAGGATATGTGTTATATGTGTTCAATGTACTCATCCCTCAATGTTATAGACTGGTGCTGTCTAGTGTTTGTCAAGGTGCTTCAATGTGAATTGGTGATACTAGTACTAATAATGGTTGGGATCCTTGCTGAGAATTCTGGGTTAGGGGTGAAGCAAGGGATGTTTGACACTACAGCCTGGCTCCACCCTCTTCCCACCAGCATGTTCTGGGTAATTCTGAGTAGATAGTCATAACAATAATAAATACTCCGAGAAAAGGGAGGTCAGGATAGGGTGTCTTAATATTAATGCTCTAGGTGAAAGGACAAAAAGAAAGACGGTGTTCTCACAAATCCATGCAAAAAAACAATATTTGTTTAATTCAAGAAACACATAGCATAGCTGAAACTAATAGTTTATGGTAGTTGGAATGGGGAGGAAAGATGGTTTTCTCAAATGGAGCTTCAAATGCTAGAGGGGTTGCCTTACCACTACCAGATTATCCAGGCATTACCCTAATAGATTACGCTACAGATTCAAGGGGTCGCTTACTTGTAGCCAATGTTAAAATAGATGAAGTAGAGGTTATGATTGCCAATATATATGCACCTACAAATGATAAAGGGGAGGAACAAATAGAGGTTCTATCAACTTTAAAAAATATGCTGCAAAACTCATTGAATAAAACTATCTTCCTTGGGGGAGATTTTAACTTACACCATATCCCCAGCTTGGATAAGAGTACGAATGCAACAGCTTCCACAGCTGGTACTTACAGAAAAAAAATTTAATCAATTTCTGGAAATTTTAGAATTAGTAGATATCTGGAGGGAAAGACACCCCCACAAAAAACAATATACCTTTCATCGAGCAACTCAAGCCTCACAACTAGATTACTGGTTTGTCTCTGAAAGGTTCGAAAACAGGATTAAAACCCATAAGTCTAGAGCGTATGCCACATCAAAGGGGGCCAGCTTATTGGAAATTCAATAAACTGGGAGACAGGGTATATACTTCCACACTTTCTAATAGACTATAGGGATGGAGTTCTCTAACACACATCCAGACCTACGTCGGGACTTTCTAAAATATAAAATAAGGGATTTCACAATAGCTTACTCAAAAAGAAAAAGAAGGAAGATAACAAAGAAAGTTACAAAAAGAGAGGAGATTATTAGAATTAGAAGACAAGTCCAGCCCCCAAGATATACTAGAGTTCACTCAAATTAAGAAAGACTTAGATTTTGAGGCTAAGAAACTTGCACTTTACAGAATGTTCAAATCCAAGGCTAACTGGATAATCAACAGTGAAAAGCCCACAAAATACTTTCTAAACCTACAAAAGAAAAACTAAAATGACAAACTAATTTCCCAAATCAGAGCACAAGAGGGTACCCTCCCTACTGACCCCAAAGTGGTAGATGACAACATAGTATGTTCAAGTATTACAAGAAGCTATATTCTAAAGATCAAAATATCAGCTTAACTGATAACCTTCACAACATTCTGGATCCCAATGATATCCCAACTCTCACAGAGCTGGATTCTAAAAGACTAGACCTTCCTTTGACCTTGAATGAAATGAGTTAAGAAACTAGACAACAACAAATCCCCAGGCACAGATGGGCTTACCACAGAATTCTACCATTACTTCTGGAGTGAAATAGGTGAAAGAGCTTTGACTCCCTAAACCATGCTAAGGAGAACTTATCTTTAAGTACTGAACAAAGAAGAGGGGTGATCACTCTTATCCCCAAAAAGAACATTAACAAGGAAGAAACTAAAAACTGGAGGCCGATCACTATGCTAAACAAAATTTTACAGAGCTGTATTAACAAGCTCATTTATCATGACCAAACAGGGTTCCTATGTGGGTGCTATATAGGATACAATATAAGGAACATAAAAGACAGTATAACACTCCTAAATGAAAAGAAAGTTAATGGGTTTTTATTGAACTTAGACTTTGAAAAAGCCATTGACTCTGTTTACTGGGAGGCAATAGGTGATAGCCTTAAGCTATTTGGGTTTGGTACAGAATTCCAGGAATGGATCAAAATTATTTACACTGACCCTGAAGTTTGCATATCCAATAATGGCTTCCACACAAAGTGGTTCAAGCCTAAAAAAGGTACTCAACAGGTTGCTGTATCTCCCCTTATCTGTTTATATTGACGATAGAGCTTCTAGCAATTGCCATCAGAGAGAATCATGAAATTAAAGGAGTTTGCATCACCAAAAGAAAAGTGGAGGTCACACTTTTGCAGATGACCTATGCTGCTTGGTGCGGGACATTATATCTATAGGATGATGAATATGCTCTCAATTTTCAAAAAAGATTAGATAAATGCAAAGCCATATGCAATCAGTGGTCAAACAGGAAACTGTTGCTGAAAGGCAAAATCACAGTGGTTAACAGTTTAATTATCCCCATCATTCTTTATACTTTCCCGGTGCTACATACACCCAAAAGAGTTTTCAAGGAATTTAAACAAATCACAAACTCCTTTATTAGGCAGAGCAGGGTCAACAGAATTGCACATTCAGTGTTGTGCCAAGATACTGATAAGGGTGGGTTAAAACTACCGGACTTGGAAACAATGTACAGAGTGTCCAGAATGAAATGGGTTGCTAGACTGTGTAATTCTGATTTCCAGCCATGTACTCTATTCTTTCGAGAGACACTTGGCATTGAGGATTCCATCTTTGAGTACTTCCTTCAAAAAGAGAAGCATAATACTAAGAATGTCAGACTCAGTTTTTACAGGGAGATTATCTAGGCCTGGGACAAGGCTTATAACACATTCCCAATTACAGAGAGGGAAAGACAGAATGAAATGCTAAGGGAAAACATGTTCATCATCCCTAATAAGGACCTCCAGAGGCTTTTGAACTCTTTATGGAGAAAAGCAGGTATACTTCAAATGAAAGATAACATTATAGGCAAAAGAAACTGATATTGAGATAGAGACAAACTTTCAGGTGGAGTGTTCAAAATCCAATGGTTAATTCTCTAGGATAATACATTCTGGTTAGAGGACATGACATTTGAAAATCTGAATGACCCAAACAGATGCTTATTTTTGAATGTAGATGAAGAAAAACCAATTGACATACTGAATTGTGTAAACAAAAAATTATATAGTACCTTCATTGCCTAAAAATTCAAGGAATCGCCAGGTATGCAAAATTGGAAGGTACTTTTTCCTGACACACAGGAAAAGGTATGAAAAGCCCTTCACATGAATGTATGCAGGGAAACAAGAGATACAAAACTCCAATCACTCCATTACAAGGTAATGCATAGAATAGTATGTACCAACTCATTTTTATGTCAAAGAAAAATAATTGAATCACCTATATGTTCATACTGTGATGAGAATAATACAGGTAGAGCATTTTTTCCTGGATTGCCCAGAGGTGGAACGATTTTGGAAACACATAGCCACCTGGCTGAAACAGTCAAGGGTTGGCATTTAGACACCAAACCAAAATTTTTGCTGCTGGGCACCGAGGATAGAGAAAGAGATGCAGAATGTTTCAACTATATTTGTATGCATGCTGAATTCTACATTTATAAGCAACGACTCTTTGAAAACAACTCCTTGGTAATATACCTAAGGTTCATAAGTTTATGGCTAAAAGAACTTCAAAGGACACAAGAATAATTACAAGGTGGCAGCCCAAGTGTGCCCAAGTTTAATACAAAAACCTATCATTTACCAATTAAAGAACTTGTCTATGTCAGGAAATAGTTGTGGTGTAATGTCCTGTCTTGTATGTACCATGTCAATTTTTACTGTTCTTTGTCATGTATTGTCCTGTGTCATATGTATGTAACAGGTGCCTGTTTATGCCTTTTGTCATCCAATGGTACTATCAAGTTCTCCATCATACAAAGGACTGGGTATGATCTGAATTAATTTGAACCCAGAGGCACTCAGTTTCTGCATTCTGAAGTGGGATAATTAAGTAGCAATAGGGTACCTCGTCTGGTAACAGTCACATCAGCACATGGGAATCCCCACTTATATGTTCCCCAATTAAAATACGGCTAAGATACTTCCTAGACTCCAAGCTAGATGTTGAATACCTAAAAGGGTTTGCTAGAACTTAAAAGAAACCCATGAAAGCCTACCCAATACAAAAGTTTGTTAAAACTACCAAAAATAAGAGCAAGCTCGCAAAACACTTAAGTAAGTAGCATCCAATTGATAAAAGACTGTTCCCTTTTATGAGTTATGTTTGATAATTCCCCAGATCGGGAGGAAATATCAAACCTTGCAGGTTTGAGTTATACTTAACATCTGTATAGAATACATATCAAGGATGGAGCATGTTATAGAGAGCAGAAAACAGAAGTCTAGAAATTACATAAAGTTACAACATAGGAAAGGGAGTCAATGGAATGATGAGGCTTACAACCAAAATGTTAAAATATATATAGGAGACAATATAAGTGTAATAACACACATGTAGCCAAATGCAGATACTAGATTTTTCATTGTTGGATTATTCACCTGTAAAATGCATCCAAATTGATGATTGATAAAGAAGAGCAAAGCTCGTTTAAAAGAAAAAAAAAAGAATCACAACACAGCAGGGATCAGCACCCATGTCTTCTAGCGTAAACTGAACACACCGCTGCTCAACTAACCCGACCCATACATTACCCCTCCCAGTTTTTACTATGGGGGAAACCCTGCTGCCATTGTGCTGCTGGGGGACTTCCCGTAAAAATTACTTTAAAGCTGAGCAGTTCTTGGTTTACTCTCCTACTTTTTGGCGTTTACAAAGATTTTTACTGATACAAGTTATGTAAAAAGTGTGGAAATTTGGAGTGAATAAAAGTACAACAATACAATCACTGGAAGGAAGACAGCATAACAACAAGGGTGATAACACATTAAAAAGAGAAGAGATAGCCTCACTATCATCTTCGGAATGTAAAAGGAAGGAATGGCCTTGTCATCACCTTCAGTATGTAAAATTGTATTTCACCTGGTTGTAATGATATTTGACGACTTGTTGATGTCTTGTGGTGTTGGACGAGGAGGACTCTCCAGTGGCTGATCTACAGTGGTCAGCCCGGACTGACGAGCACCCTGTCTCCAGCCATCCTTGGATGACTTGAGTAAGAAGCATCGAGCCCAGTAGACCCATTAGCATCAGACCTACGAATGTCCAGCCCTCAGCCGCCGGGCTTCCAGCTATCCTCCTTCTGGTGAGTGAATCCAGCATTGCAGGGGGACAATTCAAAGAATTTCCCCCACCTTGTTGCCATCACTGAACAGCAGCCCGACCCACGGGTTGAGCCTGTTCAGAGGCTTTTTTGGTTTGTTGGTTTGATTTAACATCCAGTCAACCATTGCAGGTTCTCACCAGACTTTCTCAAGGTTCTTTTACACTACAAGGGTGGTGATCGAATCTATGTAATGAATTTAGGTAGAAATCTCACCCCTACACAATTGCCGAGGTGAGAGTTCTTTTACTTCCCACACAACATAGACAGGGTATGAAAATGATTGGCCTTTGATATAGCAGTAAATCTACCACTGCTGGGGGTGAAGGAGAAAAGTGGCTGCAGTAGGACCCAACAAAGTATGACAACCTTGGTATTAGAAGTCCAGTGCTATGAGCTAACTTCCCACCCCGGTTGCTTTTGTTATGGTTGTGTGCAAGCATATCCAGTCTGCACTACAACGAAGCGAGGCAACCAAGAGGGTGAACAGAATGGTAATTACTGTCCACCCCAGCAGACCTGTCCAGAGGCGATGATGATGAGAGAAATGGGCAAAAGCTGAATAAACATTTTTCTCTACTCCTTCCACGAGGGGTGTAGGTGGTATCAGCATCTTTTTATGTACCCAGCATACTGACTAGTCTTGGCAGGAGTTGAAAGAACCAATTAAGGCCCCAACCCCTGCCATCTTTGATCAGAACATTCATCCCCAACCAAATAGCCAAGGAGCTCAGTCCCAATCATCTCCGGGAAGTCAAAAACAATGCCAAAGCTAAGTAATGACTCCCTGCCAATCTCACACCCCACAGGCAGAGCCTGCTGGGATGCACAGGCTGGAGTATTTCCCAATGGGGTCCTATTATGGGACAACCACCGAGAGATCCTTCAGCCATCTGAAACCCAAGTTGTGCCTGAAAAATCCAGTGATGATTTCCCTAGCCCAACTCGGGATCACTCACCAATCTATCTCCCTGTACTACCCCTCCCAGCAACCCTCGAAGCACCATATTGAAACAGTCACCCTCACCATCCAAAAATGAATTTTTACCATGGCAACAATTCTTCCAAGAAAATAGAAAAGGGCATATTTCCATATAGTCCAGTCAAAATAAGCAAAAAAAGGGCCAAACCGGCCACAAAAAGCAATAGATTCAATTCCAGTGGCAATCACCTCAGAATACCTTACTTATTACCAGAATGAAAATCGAAATTAATCCAAGTAGTGGAAGTAGGTCAAATTAGCATAAATCCAATATGGCCACCCCAATTATATGAAACTCCATAATTCTGGTTTGAATTGAGGTAGAAACATGATTTAAAATGCTCAACATATGTTTTCTGGGGTGGGGAATCCATATAAATCACAAGTGAAACCATATCTCTTGAATAAATTAGCATAAATTCAATATGGTGGCTGAATTCTATGAAATACCATAATTTGGGCTTGAATAAGGATATAAACATGATTTAAAATGCTAAACAAATGTTTTCTGGGGTGGGGAATTCATATAAATAACCAAAAAGACCTATCCACAAAGTACATTAGTGTAAATCCAATATGGCTGCTTGAGTTCTACAAAATACCCTAATCTGAGTTTGAATAAAGATATAAACATGATTTAAATTGTAAAATATATGTTTTCTTAGGTGGGGTATATCATAGTGGCCTCTAAAAAATGATACAGCAGTATATAATGGCAGACATAGACTTTCCAGCTACGTGAACATTATGTAGAACGATTGGCCTTTGATATATTTGTAAAGTCACCACTGCTGGAGGTGAAAGCGAAGAGTGGCTGTAGTGGGACTTGAACCCCAACAGTCCTCCAACCTTGGCTATTACCACCCCCTCATCATACCATATAGCTGCAATCAAATTGGAAGCAGGTTTGGAGACAATTTCAAATTCATCGATGTGAATAATATCATGGATGATAATCTTTACAAGTTGAACATGATAATCCTTGCAGCATGGGGCATAAGGCATCTTAAGAATTTTCACTTGTCCTTCTTTAAACATTAAGTAGTAGTGTGGGTGGGTGGGTTAAAACTCTAAAGGTTTCTTCTAGCTAGTTGTGGTGCTCAAATATTGCCAGAGATGTCCAGATGGCATCACATAATTCCAGTGTTCATCGATAGGTGGTGCCTCTGTGAATTATTGTCAGTTGCTCCGATTAACTCCCAATTATGGCACAATGATATTTAGAGGTTTTTCATGTTTTCATCTCAGCTTAAATACCATATTCACTGCACTGCATAAACATTAATATAATTCCCCTGATATAGATGTTAGTCTATATTATCATAAAAGGTTTTTCAGAATCCTTGTGAGTCCCACCTGCCTGTCCAAGTCCTGTATGCCATGTATCCTATATGTCCATGTATCCCACACCCAATTTAACCTCTTCTACTCCCTCTATACAAACCCTATAAGGATTCTGGTTATATATTTATATATGTGGCCTAAATTAAGTTCAGAGAAAGTTGTTATTCTCCCTATAATGACAAAAAAGACAGTGATGGCCCCTATGTCCAAAACCACAATAGAACTCAATCAGAACTACTAGAATTTGTTGACCTGGGCTTACAGGGAGACTTGCAGAGAGTGGGTGAAATATGAGAGTATAATATCAATTTCATTGTATCATGAACACTTCAGCTATAGCTTTGAAAGCATTGTTCTTCTTGATCAACATTAGGGCAGTTGGTTTACCAATGATTTACACATCAAAGATATCATCATAATAGTGTTGCATTGATAAACATTATGTTATTGAACTATCAATATTTTCATTTCACTTGCAACCAGTAAAACTTGTATTGCCATGTTGATATCAGAACAGACTGTAGAAGACAAGTTTTCTATTATTCTTTTACCCCTGGTTGGGACATCTATTGTATAATTATTATGCCCATTGCTAATGCCCAGTGTCTTCAAATCTAACAAGCCCAAAAGAGTATATTTACCATATCCAGGTAATGGAACCAGAGCTTTTCAGTTATTTCCCTTTTCAAATAAAATTTAGGAATAACAACAAATTACATTAGCTCAGTTGCAATTCAGTGTCTTCAAGATCCGCTATGGTTGATCCTGAAATAAGTGTATCAAGCTGTTCTAGGACACCTTGAAGTAATTCTGTAACATTTTCTGTTAGGTCTTTTTCAATCACCTGAATACTCTGGACCAAATGAGCTGAATATTTTGTTTAGTTTTTTTAGCGATTAACCTCTCATGTATAAAACAATTTTAAAGCGATTTTACAGCTATTTTCAGTATTATTTCAACATAACCATTGTGAAATCACAACATAATTTTTTGATGATATGAATCAATGTATTGTTTTTGATAATTTTAGAAAATTTCATTAAAATATTTGCCTAATTTCTTTAAAAAATGGCAAATTTACTGAAATTTCCAAGAAGGATGCCCCAAGTCCTGAATCATAGCATACTAGGCCTGGGAATGCCTCAAGGCATCATAGCATACTAGCCCTGGGAATGCATCCAAGCATCATGGCATAGCAAATGGGTTAAAATACAGGAGGGTCTGCATCACTGTTTTCTTTGTAAGAACCATAACCATTGAATGTTATTTTCAGTTATTGTAACACAAAAAAAGGAAACAAAGTTTTTGGATGCAGTTTTCTCTCAATTCAGAAGAAAAATTGAAAACCAATTAATCCCTTGCAGATATGATTATCTCTAATAGTACAACTTATATTTTGGATTTGATTGTCCTCTTGCTTCTGAAAAATCAAATGTATCCTGTTCCTTAGCAAGTGTTGGCATTGTTTTTGTGGCATCGCCATGAAAATCATTGGATACAAAGCAGTCATATTGGACATTTCATTGTTCCACCTGTTTACTAGAAAGATAGGACTTCCCTGGTGTGATATATATGTGTTTCTCAGCTAGGAAAACAGCTGTTTAGCTTTTTTAAACATCTTTTTCAAACTTAAATTAGGGTATTTCGTGGAACTCAATCAGCCATATTCGATTTACACTGATGTACTCTGTTTTTAGGTCTTCTCTCATTATTTATATGAATTCCCCACCCCAGAAGAAATATGTTTAGCATTTTAAATAATGTTTATATCTTCATTCAAACACAAACTATAGTATTTCATAGAATTCAGGCAGCCATATTGAATTTACGCTAATTTATTCAAGAGATATGATTTCACTTGTGATTTGTATGGATTCCCCACCCCAGAAAACATATATTGAGCATTTTAAATCATGTTTCTATCTCAATTCAAACCAAAATTATGGAGTTTCATATATTTGGGGTGGCCATATTGGATTTATGCTAATTTGACCTACTTCCACTACTTGGATTAATTTCGATTTTCATTCTGGTAATATGTAAGGTATTCTGAGATGAATTGCCCTGGAATTAAATCTATTGCTTTTTGTGGCCGGTCAAACCTTATTTTGACTGGACTAATACTGGACACTTTTGGCCAAAGAATGATAAATTGTTCTGGTAGTAATACGGTTATTTCATTGAGTTATGATATAATAATGGAAGTGGTAATGTAATTCAGATAGAAACAAAAACTACTGAATGAGGAACTCTAAAGTATGGAACTGTGGGGATCTCAAGAAGAATACGGATTATAGTTAACTACATGCCAGTCGTCAGAGACGTCTGGTGGACAGTAGGAGAACTAACTCACCGTTCTGCTATGGTATGGAGTGCAGCGGATTAGGCTTGAATTATTGAACATTAAAAAGAAT
Organism: Alentia gelatinosa; assembly: GCA_950022655.1. Classification (NCBI taxonomy): domain Eukaryota; kingdom Metazoa; phylum Annelida; class Polychaeta; order Phyllodocida; family Polynoidae; genus Alentia; species Alentia gelatinosa. Next base: position 29,556,156 of record OX465586.1, read on the forward strand.
ATTCTAAATTCAGACACATTGTTTCATTATTGTTATTCTTATTTCCCTGGGTAGCATATACTTCAGAAGCAACAATTTCTGTGTCTTTAATCTGGATTCTGCTAGGATCTTATTCACTTGACTTTTGAAAGTAAGTCTACTATCTATTGTAATACCGAGATAGTTAAACTGATATACCCTTTGCAGGTTAAGGTCGTTTATTAGGTTTGTCCTAAACTCCTTATTATTTAGATTATTTCCAACCAACATTTGGACTGTCTTCTTAGTATTAACAAGTAGTTTATTTTCATTCATCCAGTTTTCGATGTTATTCAAATCTTCTTGCATTTCACGGACCGACTCATCTGTATTCACATTTTCTTAGACTAAGACTAAGTCATCGGCATACATTAAGGCCGTACTGTTTTTAATGACTCGGAAAAGATCATTTATGAACAGGATGAATAGTGTGGGACCGAGAACAGAGCCCTTTTTTCCTTGAGATAATGTTCCCCATCTTTATCTATTGTGTGCGGCTTTCCAGGTATGTTTTTATTAGCTTAATGAAATCATTAGTCAGGCCAAATTGTCTCAGTTTTTATACAGTATTGTATGGCATACACTATCAAAAGCCTTCCGTAGATCGACGAAAGTACATAGGCTGGCTGTTTTCCTATTCATTGCATTATTTAAGACTGTCACCAGATAAAAATAGCTTGACTTGTTGATCGTCCAGGCATGGACCCGAACTGATTCTCATGTATTAATTTATTTTCTGTTATGTGTGTAATTAGTTGTATTTGAATAGCTTTCTCAATCAAATTAGACATAGTGGGTACAACTGTTATTGGAGGCCAATTGGAAAGTTCTGTAAGGTTTCCAGATTTAGGTAGAGGGGTTATAGTTCCATGCAAAAGAGAATGGGGGAAACTTTGTTTTGTCATCACTGTGTTTATCAAACTTACTACTATTGTGGGGTTGCTTAGCAATATATTTTTTAGTTGTCCAGAGTTAAGACAGGTTAAGCCAGTTGCCTTATTTGAATCAATATTTTTTTATTATTTTCATTACTTCACTACTTGACACTTCCTTAGGAGCTAAGACATTTTGATACATACGAGTCGTAGTTTTGTAGTGCTAGCGTTATCTTCAACTCTACCAAGTAAGTTCAATATATATTCGGGCCTATGTTAGCGAAGTAATCATTCATCTTATCTCCTGTCTTTTAAGCTTTGATCACTGCCTACGGCACATTGCTTATAAATATAGACCATCATTGATCTTGGTTCCCATACTCCGTTTATTTCTCTCGAAAGTCGCTTAGGGTTCTTTTTTTTTTTTCTTTTTTTTTTCTAACTTTTCTGCCACTTGTTCTACTCTATGGACTCTGATTTGTTTATTTATGTGTTTTTCGCAAATTATGTATTTCCCGTAGTCTATCTTGATCAACATATCTACTTTTTGTAAGTTCCTTCAATAGTGAAGCTCTATATTCTATCAATTCCCTTATAGATCTCGGTAACTCCAGGCCTCCCTTGGTTTTAATCATATAGTTCCTTATGGGGCAGACCGAATTCAATAATGTGTAAATATGATTTTCTAAGTCTGTATTTAAATCCCTTTCATCACACGGGTAGGTATATAAGCTTTCATATGATCTGATATAGTTTTTTCTTTTAACTTATTAAAATTTCGACCTGTTATATATGCTCTTTCAATTTTTGTCCTGGTATGTTTATGCTGTGCAAAAATTGCAACATGGTCTGAAATATAACAATTCAGATTACCCGATTTCATAACTTGCCTACTGTTTGTATAGAAATGATCAATCTTGCTTGTTCCATTATCAAAAATAAAGGTATCCAATGTTTCCAACTACCTAAGGTTATTTTTTATCAGGAAACGTTTTAGAATCCGGTACTTTGGACTCATTCTGGTGTTGGTGTTGATATTAAGATCTCCTTGGATCCAAATCTCATGGTTTTTAAAATCGTCATCAGTTACAATACCATTCAGGTATTCATATCAGGCCTTAACGTTTGTGTGTGTGGGGGGGGGGGGGGCGGTAAACCGAAATTATTAGCAGTTTCTTTTTGTATGGTTCGGTTACTGTACAGGTCAATATTTCATATTTAGGAGTGGAGGAACAATATTTGAGAATTTTTGTAAAATAGGGTAGGACCCAACTTTTTTGCATATAGCGCAACGCCACCTCCAGTTCTTTTATCACCATAATTTCTATCTAGTCGTGTCAGGAATAGACTATCTATACTTAGTAAGTTGTGATCATGGTGTTCCTTTAGCCATGTCTCTGTAATTGTTATGTAACTACAGCTTTGGAAAATTCCATATAACTTATCTAACTTGGTGTAGAGACTATTAATGTTTACATTCAGAAATATATCTCCTTTTAACTTCTTTCACTCATCAGGTAGTTTATAAGCCATGATGGAAAGATTAGATAGTTTTGACATTTATTCCGCTGATCTTCATGTTTGACAAATACATCATGCAACAACGGTAAGCCAAGCAAACGACACAAAAAACAAATAACATATAGTGCAAATCTTCCTGTTAATTGAAAGAGAGCAGTGGTAGTTCCAATACTGAAAGCAGGAAATAGTAAACAAATTGACAACTGGAGGCCAGTTTCGCTTTTGACACTTCCTAGCAAAATAATAGAGAAATTATTCCATACGGTGATTTATGACTTATTAAACGAAGCAGAAATCTTAGAAAAAGAACAATATGGCTTTAGGCCGAAATGAAGTACTGGTGATGCCATTTTCTTCTACCTGAATATAGAAGCAAAGGGCTTATCACTACATCATGTTTCGTCGATTTTCGAAAAGCGTTTGATTCCATCAGTCATAATTGTGAAGAATCCCAAACAATATTGTACAATGGTTATATGACTATCTTTGTGATCGGGAGCAAAATGTTAAGGTGATATAAGGGTATTATGTCTAGTAGAAAGAAGATAGATTTCAGAGGGCAGCAAGGCTCTGTTCTAGGCCCACTTTTATTTATATTCCCTGCAACGCGTCGGTTGTACTCCAACCGTTGCACTGGGCAACCCCACAAAACCCAGCAAACCAGTATTCCTCCACCATTCCTTTGCCAAAGGCTTCAGAATGACTACATTCACTGGCCTGGGTCAATGAGAGGTTAAACACCTGGTTGGCATTACTCTGCGAGTCAATTGGGTTTAGGCCCAACTCTGATATAGCAGAGTGTGACCTTCTATCTCCAGTTCCTCCTCATGGAGCACTACCAGGAGAACTCCTCGGAAAGCAAAATTCACCGTGGGTGGCCTCCTGTCCATTCTAGGCGGGCCGTAGTCCTGGGGCGACGGGGTCACAGCGAATGTAGCTCCCTGTGGGGAGTACATACTGTCACTCGGGATCCCTTGCCATCCAGCACTGAGCGTCCTTCACTTATAGCAGCCTATTCCGCCTCAGCTTTTCGCATCCGATCTACAAATGCCTTCTCACGCCCCTAAGCTATCGCTAACCATTCCTCTGCCAGTTCCTCTGTTTACTCTTAGCGTACAGATCTTGGAGCAGCAGCTCAGTGTTTCGCTCCTCTTGATTGGGATGGGACCGTTTTATTGGAAATTATACAGTATCAATACGTTTAATTATGAATTTCATGGACACTTATGCATTCTGGTAGATGTGGAGGGATCGGCAGATGGTGATGAGCCATTCCCCATCATGGTACTCTAGGTTAGCCCCCTTTTGGGGCTCCCCCTGGGATTCTCTGTTTCTGATCATCCAGATTCTGGAGAGAAGGGATAGTTTGGGCAATCAGAAGGACGCCTTTGAACTAAGGGTGATAGTTTATATTAATGTAGGGGGAATATGGTGACCATGAGTGTCGTCTGCCATTGGTTACTCTGCATTGTTTCCCTGTAATTCTCCCGCTGGACTTAAAGAATCCATGAGAGGTGGCTTCACGGGCTTCCCTTCTCAGCACTATTTAAACATGAGGACACCTCCGATGGGGCATTCTGGTGATTCAGCTCTCTGAGTGTTGACGCCAACGGAACAATCCGGTTCACTAAGCTCTATCGCCTAGTCATAATCATATAGAACGTCCTGACCCTATTGTTCAAGGTAGAAAACAAGATGTAAATTGATGGTAAGTATTTATATAGAACGTCCTGACCATGCTGTACAAGTCACAGAACGAGATGGTAATTTATGGTTTGTACGGAACGAGGCATTTATGCCTCGTTCCGTACAAACCGTAAATTAGCATCGAGTTCTGTGACTTTTACAAGCATGGTTGGACGTTATATATTTACTATATACCCCAAAAAAAAATTTAAATCATTAATTTAATTTTTAACAACCGATATGTTAATAAACGTGTTTGGCAAAGTAGTCCGTATTTTAGTGTACGGACCAGTGGTCCGTACAGTATTTTTACGTTATATGTCAAAACGGTACGTATTTACAGAAAATACAGCAAGGGTATATAGTAAGGAACAAGACATTTACGTCGAGTTCCGTATTTACCATCTTGTACAAGAATGGCAGGGTGTTCTATATTCATTACATACCTGAAAATGGTGAAATTTAACTGAAATTTACCCGAAAAATCATAATTCAGCCGATGTTGACACTCAGCCGATAGAATAACATTATCAATACACTGCGATACTGGTATTTCAATATGTTCAATTCACATAGCAACGTTTGGCCAATGTGTTTAGTATATATAGCAACATGTGCAGTACATTTAGCAATATGTGGTTAATGTGTTCAATAATTAGAAGGAAACCTACGAGATGACAATAGCTTGGTCCGTACTCCACCGAGTTTGACTGCAGAGTAATTCATGAAGCGAAGCTGAGTGAATTACTCTGTAGTCAAACGAGGTGGAGTGTGGACCAAGTTATTGTCATCGAGTGGGTTTCTGATTTTATCTCACCCCGTATAACATTATTTATTGATAAAATGAATCACCAAATTAGCCATTGAGTATTGGATACACGAACCTCACGGCCGTGGAGTATGAGTTCCTAATGTTAAGCCTATGGAGAAAAATACCGGGGTGAGATAAACTGTGGTACGTAACACTCTTCAGTATAATACTTAAACATTATATGGCAAAACGGTGCATATTTTCTAAATATATACATCATGGGTATAAAGTAATTACCGTCATTAGATCAGAACAATCTGAAGAACGTGTGTATGCCATCTTTATTGCATTAAATCTTCAACACTTGCGCACCGTATTTCCTCTACAAGTCTCGATTTACATAATCATTACAAAACACATCACAAACACCATTTGACAACATATTACACTTTATTGATGCACAATTATGTATATACATAAAAACTTTTGAATAATTTGCGAACTATAACATCAACGGAATTATGTATATAAAAACTGGACATCGTGAAATAGTGTATAATAATATTTTCATATATTGTCATCTAGTATATCATCATGATATGTAATATTAAAGATAAAATGTAGAACTATCAGTTTCATTGAACTGGTTTTTCTGTACGATTCTTTTTAATACTGGCATGTTACGTGGGCCATTTACTAATGCTGCAACTTACATTTTGCGTAGATTTTGCAGCTGCTTAATATATGTTTCTCCAACTCAATTATTATGAATTCTACTTCAAAATAGAATCTTATATCGCTAGTTCTGCCCTAAATCATTTCATAACAAGTACACTTTGAAGAAACACCAGGGAGTGATCTGAGAATTGAAAATGACAACATACGTTGAAGCATACATCCATATTATGATTCAATATTTACTATACTCTACAACAGATATAAAGGCATTGGCAAATATAGAAAATCAACAATTTAACATTTCCTAAATTGGAATTTAAGTATGAAGTTTTATATACCTTTCTAGCACGTAGCACGTAAGAGCAATGAAAATAATTATTGATGAGTAGCAGCCATGTAGAAACGTAAACTCACAATTATAAACTGAATAACCTTACATAACAGCGACCTGAAATGGTGCTACTAGCATACAGTTTAGGATCATATATGAACCAGCATTATCTGCTCCATGAAAATGATAACATACAGCCCTGGACAGGAAAATATTGTAACTGAGGAAAACCTCAACTTGGTTTGGATTTCGCGACATTTTTGCGAGTAGTTGCAGACACGTAAGCCTCTTTCGAATCTCTGGAACCTTCCATAGAAGGCGGCGGTGGCTAGTAAATGTTCATGATCACAGTTCCGTGGAAAACGCAAAACAGAATTATGACACAAAGTTATCCACAATTTATGGTTATCAGCAAGTTGGAACATATTTTCTATACACTGTATGACTTTATATGAATGGATAAAATACATGAAGAATTGTTCTTTCGTGTCAAACCAGACATTTAGATATGAAATGTTTAACTTGCAAGACCTGCATCTTTAGCCATGCCAAAGAATGCTGAATTCTTGTTCTTGAGGAGATTAGAAGGCGTATCAAACTCTACGATTTTCCCTGTATCCAGCACCATAACCCTGAAATAAATAAATCATAATCAAAGACTTGTATCTACCTGCTGATTGTTCAGCGCAGCAACTACAGGTATGATATGTGTTCCCCAATGCGTTTCTATGAAGCAGTACCTTACAAGATATATATGCTATTATATATGTAAAATTTAAAAAGTTATGCTATTCATTAATAAATAATTTTATGAATCTAAAATAACTTGAAGTTATAATACGCTTATGTGTGCCTTATGTATATCTGATATATTAGTACATCCCAACGTATATCTCGTGGAACAATAATTATCAACCACAACGAAACTTTATGAGTGAGAGAAAATGGGAAGTACCATTTTCGTTTAGAGGATACAAATCTCTTTGTCCATATCTGATCACCACAATGTTTAGCCTATATGAGGGAAAGGTATCTTTACTTATACTTATATCACACTCCAGCCTAATACCTAGCTACAGATTGGGAATGGACATTTTGGGGACGGTTAAATTCAACCTTGGCTTGGTTGATTTTACGTACGGTCAGCTTAACATTTCCCTTCCAAGACTAATACCCTGTAGACAAAGTGATGCCTGGTTAAAAGTTCCTATGCTTTAGAAATGTTTTATCCAGGCTTCACTTAGTATACAGGGTATCAGACTAGGCCAATTCTCTCTACTACTGAATTTAGAGAAGAAGAGTTTTATCATAAAGTGCGCATACACCTGGCCGTTTCCAAAATAGGTGGAATCAACACAGAAGTAGGCTCGACTCGGCAGAGAGTAGGGTCAGCCGGTGAGGGTGGGATAAAAAAGGAATTAGTGCAACACCCATACCCATCTACTTCTAGGTATTGGCAAGTGCACAAATCGAAATCCTTCCACTTTGATCTTAAAAACAAAAGGAAATTCCTATGGCATTAAGCTCGGGAGCCTGGCGTTAATGACACTCTTAGTACACTGAGAAGTAATACGCACCTGTCGTTGTCCATGATGGTGTTGATGCGGTGAGCTATCGTTATGATGGTGCACTCGGCGAACTCCTTGCGGATGGTGTTCTGGATCAGTTCGTCTGTTTCCAGGTCCACAGCGGCGGTCGCCTCATCCAGAACGAGGATCTTAGTTTTGTGTAGAAGTGTCCTGCCTAGACACACCAGTTGGCGCTGGCCCACACTATAATGAAGGTACAAGAGATATGTTAGTGTTAATTACATATATATAAACTTATCATAGGATATCATCATTTTACATGCACTTTGTCGTATTACCTATGTTCGAGAGGACAAAAATAGTTTAAACATCTCAATCCTTACTCAAGTATAACTTACGTTAGATCAGATGGAATCTATTCGTACGATCGACCTAGATCTTCAAGTTACGGGATTTCTAACCCACTGAAAACTGTTGTGGCAAATTTCATATTCTAGGTGTGTTGCAGAAAATACAAAATCTTTGGCCATGGCAGTTGACATATATTATGTATAAATAAGGCACGTTAACAAAATGACTTAAGTCATATTTCAGAGTGATTCATTACTTTCACCTTTTTTCATCTGTAATATTTGCATCCATTTTAGTAATTTGGTCTCATGCAAACAAAGTGCGTTTTCACAGCACCTACCTGAGGTTCTGACCTCCCTCCCCGCACTCGTAGGCCAGGCCCTGGGCCAGGCCGGTCACGAAGTCCTGGAGATGGGCCTGCTTGAGCGCCCCCCATATCTCGTCATCGGTGAACCGGTCAAACGGATCCAGGTTCATCCGCAGAGACCCGGAGAACAGAACCGGGTCCTGCGAAACCAAGAGGTTAGAGGTTAATCAAATGTAATGATTCTTAAATGTATGACCGGCATTCTCATAATAACAACTGATACCATTAAAGTGTTTGATGCCATCAAGGACAGTATAAACTGGAATATATACTCATCATTTCGGTATAGTTATCCTTGGCGAATGGACAGTGCCAAGGGCTCTATTTTTTTCTTTAATGTTTTTATTTAACCTGCAGTTGCAGGAATAGGATAGGAATATGGGAACTATTGTCTTACAGAAGTACTATTTCGATTTTAGGATCGTTCGATCATGACAGACCGGATAGGGGGACATAGAGTAGAGAAAATAGCAGAATTGAAGAAGACGACAGTGATCAGTTTAAAAGGTGATATGAGGAAACGGTAACAATAAGGATATGAAAATCGAGATAGGGACAGACACTGTGGATGGATCCACGGAAAGGACAAATAAAGAAGTAAGAAATTGATAGGATCTGCGCCGTTGTATCATCCCAGTCTATCAATGATATCTATGCATTGTGTCATGGTCTTATTTCTAGTTAAAATAAGTATGTTGAGCTGACCTGTGGGAGAATGGTCAGTTTTCCACGTAGCTGGTGAAGACCCAGGTTCCCGATGTGAACGCCGTCAATCAGGATGCTGCCACCAGCAGCCTCAATGATGCGGAACAAGGCCAAGGTCAAGGAGGATTTACCCGCCCCTGTCCTTCCCACAATACCGATCTGAAGAGTAGATCAACAGATTCAGCAAATGTGTGAGCATGGGTATAGTATGACATACATATATATCCGTGGACAGAATATGGTAGTTTTCTTATTATATATAAATCTTCATTCATTGAACTTTGTTATCAGGTAAGTATTGCAACTTCTAAGAAATAAACTACTGTGAGGAAGCCTTAGTTTTCGGAAACAAATGGAAGTTATATCAATAGAAAAGGTGATTTTAATTCTTTTGCACATCCATACTAAATACACAAAATATGACTAAACCAATGACGTGTCAGTAAGTAAACTTAGGTACCTTTTCTCCGCCTTTAACATCGGCAGTGATGCCTTTGAGAACAAGATCGAGACCGTCTCTGTAGCGGGTCTTGTATTCCTCGAATGCGATACGTCCCTCATCGGGCCAGCCTCTTGGTGGTCTGGTCTCATCAATATACCATTCATTCTACAAGATGTAAGGAGCATTCACTGAGACCAAATGTGCATTACTTCATAATATGGAGCTTTTCTGTGCATTAGCTCATAATATGGAGCTTTAAGGACCCACATAATAACTGTTTTAATTGAAAAAAATTCACCACTGTTAGTGGTTTACATCCCGTTCACTCTAGAAGTCTTCTTCTCAAACGTCTGGTCTTAATATGATGAGAACTATTACAAAATCGAAAATAACATAGTAATGGAAGTGGATGGAATGATATACAGTTGTGAGAGTGAATAAATATGGATGATCTGGGTATGAACTAGTCAAGACAGCTTAATCTTTGTATTTCACATGGTCTATGTAATCCTCAATATATTCATTATTATTGAGGCTTATATCAAAATTGGTACACCATTTGACTTGGGATACACTGTGTGCTTTGTTATGAAAATGTGAACATATAGTAATTGAAACCCTGGTAATTGGACCAAATTGTCTCATTTTCTTAAGTATCAGAACATGAATTAGACAAACATGCCTGGTTTCTCTATTCTCCCTTTTTGGACATTCTAAAGGCCCGGCCCCACTGGTGCGACGGATTCATCGCAAGTCAATAAAAAGTCATAAACGGCCGGCGAGGGTAATAAAAACGGCGCCGCTCGTCGCATCGCACACAATCGCTCCTGTGGGGCCGGACTTGCGCGTGTGTGCGATCGTGTGCGATGCGACGGATCCGTCGCATCGCACATCTTGAAATGTTCATGATATGCGACGAATCAGTCGCACATGTATGGAGTACTTCCTATATTTTGAAGATAATGTAGAAGATACCCACGAATTCCCAATAAAGAACAGTAGGAGAATGAGGCACCCCATAATGTTGATGATGTATGGTCATATAACGAGTGTATCTCAAGGCTATTAACTACATATATATCACATATATGTGATATATATGTAGTTTATAGCCTTGAGATATATATATCATATGATTCATTTTATAAATCCGTATTTCTAACCTACCCTCAAATATTAGGGCTATAGCACATACACACATTTATACTACTAATGTATGTAGGTATATGTTTATGTAGGCATGTATACATATATATTCTGGTGTCCCAAGGGGTGCGACGATTCAATCGCACCAGTAGGGCATACCCTGTAATTTTCCTGCAATTGAGTGCAACGAATCCGTCGCATTTGGGGTAATCAAATTGGTCAAAGGGGCAATTATGGTCCCATAAAATTTATTTGACAATTGTGTTGGATGTAGGAAGAGAAAAGAAAATTAACCTCTGTTGGTGTTTCTGTGTATTCGATGATACGCTCCACGGATACGATGTTGGTCTCCAAATCAGAGGTCATCCTTACCATCCAATTCAATGACTGTGTTACCTATAAGAATGAAGTAATCCAAATAGTTAACCAACTGTTACTTTTAATTTTTTCAGGTGCTTCCTGAGCCCATAGAAAAAGTGTAAAGTTAGATCTTTTTATCTAATCAAGATACATCGGGAAACTGTTTTCAAATCTATTCTCACTTTTGCGTCCCCTGCAATTCGGTAACATGCAGAATGGGTTGGGATTACACAGAGATTTGCGCTGGTACACATTGGTAAGCATTGAATGGCACCGTAGCGCCACTTCTTGAATATGTACTTAACATTCAATGAAACACATTTTGAATACAAACTGATAGCTGATTTTGAATGTTTGTCTTCTGCATGAACAGAACTCTAAACTGAATCAGACCTGCAGTCATCATTAATCAATAGTACGTGCATATATATATACATACAAGGAAGGAATTTGTACATAAATGTAAAAACAAGCATGGGCAGTGTATTGTTTAGTGTCCATGATACAAGTTTCAATACAGCAGTCCACAATGGGTGTCTAAACCGTTTTTTCAGTCTCATCTTCTTGTATCCGAGTTCAGGCTTTTTTCTACCATTTATTTGTATTATACTTATATGTACAAAGTACACGATACTTCTTCCCACTAATAAGTAACAGATTCATCGACCTTTCATTATCTAGACTCACCTGGAGAGCATAGGAGATGGACAAACCGACAAGACCTCCGCTGATTGTGTCGCGACTAAGCACTGCGAACATGGCTGCGGCGAACACAACTGTAGAGCCCAGAAATTCAAGGCGGAATCCGAGCCACCTTTGATAAAGCAGTAATATTGGGACATCTGAGATGATCATAATTCGTTATCGGTTAAAATAATACAAGAATGAGGTTCTCAGATATGATTGCCAATCGGAAATTTTCTATGAAAAAGTTGATGATTAAGGACATAATGGTATGTTCATAAATATGACTAGTCTAAGATCATAAAACTTTGGTAGGATACTAAAGAATGTTTTCAAATAATTGATTCACCAAATGAGACTACTGTAAAGCATATAACTGTGTATTTACGATGTTGCTTATACTATGGTGTTGCCCACGTTATACGGCAGGCTTGAATATTTTGGTTGAAATATCTAGATGATAGGGGATTACCACTCACCTGTTGGAAGCTATGCTGTAGAAGTAAAACGCTAAATTGTGGTCCACTAGATATTCCGTTTTCTCATTGAAGCGGTTTTGCTCGCGGTATGCACGGATGGTGCTGGAGCCAGAGATGGTCTCACTGAAGTGGGTGTAGATAGGCGACCGAGATGTGGACTCAATACGCTTTAGTTGCCGGGATGTTGGCACGTAGAATCTCTGAGAGGTAAAATGTTAATGTATACCTTTGGTATTATACAGAAAGGTAGTATAATCCTAAACTATTTTTACAACAAACCTTTAACATAGAACAGTATATATTCTCAAGGGGTAATACTCAAAGAACACAACTCCTACTACAGCTATTTTGACATGTTTAGAGTTTAAGAATTCACAATAAAACAAGTTGCAAGTAAGAGATGATTTTGATTCTTCGTATAAAAATGTTGATATGTTTATGAATGGCTCTAACGTTAGAGCATCGGTATCGATAGATTATCTCGTATCAAAGTTCTTACAAGCGAGACACTAGCAGCTTGTTACTAGATCATGTTACATACAAAGGGGTCAATCATAGAAATTTATGTTTTCAAAGTTGCATTTCCGTATCTACTTCTGACTGTGAATGTATCATGACAGGTAAGAAACGGTCACTCACCTGTATGAAGTAATACAGGATGAACAGAGGGATGACAACAGCCAAGAAAATGGGCGTGCTGTAACTGATAACAATGATGGTACTGCACACTGTGAAGAAAGTGTTCATCCACGATCTCAACATATTGGGCAGGATGTTGTCGATGGTCTCAATGTCGCGGGAGAAGCGGTTGAGGATTCTGCCGATAGGGGTGGTGTCAAAGAAAGCCATGGAAGAACGAAGGATATTGTAGAGCAGATTGGCGTGCAGTTTCTTTGAAGCCCTGACCATGGACACAGCAGAAATGATGGCATAGATGAGCACGAATAATGCTGGAAGCAAACACAGGCGTTGATTCAGTAAACATATGAAGAAGTGATATTCATGTTCACTATTTCAATTGAAAGCAAGAGAATAATGGCGACTAATTAAGAGATATATTCACCCTGAAGGCCGCCCAGACCAGCATACACGCCCAGGTAGAAGTCCCGTTGGTTGGTATAAACAGTGGTGTTGACGATAGAAGAGTTCTTCAGGATATCGTCCTCGGTCCAGGAGGAGAGCCACACGTTTGAGAGGACGGAGAAGATTTGGTAGAGCAGGAAGAAGAAGATGAGGAAGATGGACAGGACCAGACCGAGAGACCGGATGTAGGCGAAGAAGATGGACCATTTCACCTGAGCAGAAGAAAAAAAATGATTAATCAGATTAAACAGCCTGAAAACGGTCCAAGTTGCATAAATATTTATAGTTGTACAGTAATATCTTGAATGGCAATACGTGGCTAGGCCTGTCCGTTTATCTTGAATGTATTGGATTAAGACCATCAGCTGTTTTAGTAAATGCTATAAAGTCTGTTAATGTCGGGGTATACTGTATACAACAATTCTATATTCTTTTCTGTCCGTTACCTTCTTGATTATGTTAAGTAGCCTACTCTGTACAGATAAAGTTACAAGGTTACAGTCACTTTTAAATTGGATCAAATGTTTGACATCTTACACAGAATAACAGACAATTGATAACGTACCCCTCCACTCTCTGACGTTTCCTTTTCAATCAATTTTTCACCAGCCTTTTCTTCAACCTTCTCTTCGACAACCTTTGATTTACTTCGGGAGAGTTGACGCTCGACCTTGCTCTTTTTGCGTGAAAGACGCCTGAAAGTCGGATTTTAATGTTTTCTAATCGTGGGATATAATATGTTCTGCAGTAGAAAACTATCTAGATACAGTGGCTCCCTCTCAAAGCTCTTGAATTTGAAGTATTATTTAGAGCTTACATAAGTTTATCCAAACTTTCCATGAAAATTATATTTCATGTTCTTATTTCAAAAAGCCGCACAAACAATCGAATGGAAATAAACTATCATAAAACTATAGAAAATATTGATACGATAAACTCACGTACCGTTTAAGTCCTGAATCGGACAGTGCTGATTCACCCTCGGACTGGGATGTTTTACCTGGGGAGTCTGTGGCGATTGAATCAACTCTCTCCATAATTTTATCCTTGATCGCAGCAACTGAAAAGGTTTGTAGTATTTTCCTAAGTCAAGATGATTTTCATGATGTATTTACACGGCGGTATAACGACGTGATGAGATTTCGCTATGTGGTATCAGCTAGATTTGTGTCACGATAAGAGCCAAGGGAGTCCTTCGTGTGCAATATGAATAGTCAAATACTTAAACTAAAAATAACAGTTGGTGTTATGGAAACTTTGACCGATGTTGGAAATTATTATTTTTTTTTTTTTTTTGATGTTGGAAATTAAGTTGTTGGAAGAAACCAAACCTTGATTCCGTTGGAAAGTATCAAGCTTTCTAATATGATCGCACTTTTATCAAAATAAAGACAGAGGACCTACCATACCACCATATCCTCTAAAAAGGTGTGAGAAAAAAAACCTGTGTAGACACTGGATAGAAAGAGCACTGTTTGAAAAAAAGAAATATCTTTTTCATCCTTAACCCGAAAAAAGAAATAAATATCCGCCTGACAATAGGCAACTTGGAAAAGCCAGTAAATATATTTTGCGGCCTATCATGGTGAGATAGCAAACTTTCTATCTACAAGAAACATTAGGACTTTCCTCGTGTAGATATAGTGTGGCTTATAAAATTCTAGTTCGTACGTGACTAGATTTGTATGGAAATATTTATTAATTAATCACCTGGATTATTTTTGTATGTATGAAAGTTTCTTGTTACAGTGAATGTATGTATTGTACTGTATTTGTTCCCCGACTATAACTGGGAAGAACGTCCTATGAAGACAGTTTATGTCTATACTGTTTTGTTTCTTCCGAATGAAAAAAAATCATTTGACGTAGTTGATTTCAATGTTCATTACACTTTGTTATTTATTCACTGCACGGAAAGTAGCAATTACAACCGTCTTCTGCAAATGAGTTTTCAGTGTTCGAGTTATAATTGCATTATTCGCCCTTTCGACATCTTGTTGACACTCACCCATCGATCTTCAAACCTTGGACCTGAGTCCGTGGTAAGACGACCTGACACTGCACGCGTGAGCCGCGAAGGTGAATTCGACGCGATGTCACGTACAACATATCAACGTGAGAGATTTCAAAATTGCAATTTATGAGTGCAACCGGAACTTTTTTTGTGGTAGCTCACGTTCTGGTCGCTGATTGGTCAATCCTTGGATCACATGTTTAACTTCTTGTATGCAACTAGTGGCATACGAAACTGTTAGCCGTTCAGCGTGGCATACGGAACACGATGTTAAGCCTTTGGGATTCTATATTAGGAGTAGAATAAGGAAAGTAATGCATAAACCGAACAAAAATCAGGGGAGGAGAGGAGTACGCACCGTCTGGGTCCTCATCGTCGGAGTCATCGTCTTCGTTCAGCAGGTACGTCTTGAGGAAGTTGGCGAAGGCGCCGTCGTGAGAAAGGAGGTCTTCATACGACCCACTCTCAGAAATGTCACCATGCAGAAGAACCACGATGTTGTCCACTTGGGGGAGCCACTGTACGCCGTGTGTCACTAATACGCGGGTCTGGCGAATAGCAAGCAACATGAATCAAGACCCAGCATAAACACACAATATAAATGTATTTTTACAACTAGGCGCTGATATCCAAGCGGGAGCAATAAAAGATAATGGAGATACCAGTTTGCAGCTTGGAATGCTTTTAAAATGTCGTTTATCTACAACAGAATTACTTTTATCATGGACCTATATATATGAGTCCGTGCTTTTATCCTGTAGCGTATATCAAAGGGAACATACTGTCGATATTTTTTGTACATTTCAGGGCAATAATTCTCCAGTGCGTCGTGGACTATCAGAGAGCTTCTGTCATGATAGAACACTATCATGACATTAGAAAATAATCAAACATCTTTGATACGTCGAAAATGTCGATACCTTCTAGCTACCTTGCGACCACTCTGATAGCCATATTTCCCAGCGCTGCTGGCACCTTCATGATTTCCCTCGATAAATATATATCCTTTTAAGAACAGATTGATTTGCGTGGTATACACACCTTCCCCTGCATCAGTCCGTGTGGGCCGACGACCTTCTCAAAGATATGCTTGCCGACGTGAGCGTCCACGGCGGAGAGAGGGTCGTCGAGCAGGTAGATCTTGGCGTCGCTGTACACAGCCCGGGCCAGACTGATTCTCTGCTTTTGTCCTCCGGATAAGTTGATACCCTAATAGAATGAACAACAGCTGTATCATTTCTTACCCTTCACTATCATACAAAGTAAATAAGCTTCACTTTCACCAACCTTGGAAAAGTATCCCTTTCTATACATTTCTCATTGCATATCTCACATCACCCAAACAGACGAACGGCTTACACGTTATACCCTAACAAATGGAATCTCCTTTATACCATATAATTGGTAATTTTACTTCTGTATTTACACACGTAAAGGTTTTTATAGGCAGAAGCTATGCTCCAAAAACACATCTCCTATAACCCGTATGAAATTCTGCTGATAACTAAATGTAATAAGCCTATTACATGATATTTTCCAATCATAGGTTTATTATATTCTATACCTTAACACTTTAGATATTCTTTATAGTGTACCTATCACACCAGACCAGCCATATCGTCATTTTAAACCTGATGGGCCGGTGAACTTCAAACTAAACGCATGACTTTACCTTCTCTCCTATCTCGGTCATGTCTCCTCCCGGCAGAATCTCCAGGTCAGGCTTGAGGGCACACGCCTCCAATATATCGTCATATTTCTTAGGGTTATAGGGTTGGCCAAAAAGTATATTCTCCCGTAACGTGGCGTTTTGGATCCAAGCTTGTTGTGGAACGTAAGCCAACGATCCCTGTTTACAAGAGTTGGGTAAATATATATTAGCTTGTATTAGACAATTTCTTTGAGTTGACGTGTATGTACATCTTTTAGTCTTAAGTTATTCTCAGTCGACTTCTTCTAAATTCAACTCAGTGGTCATAGTGCACAACCATACACCCACGTTTATTGGTACATATCAATGGAATAAATGTTATCATCTATATATAATGTGCATTGCTACATCTATACATCAATCGTCAACCTACCCTGAGGTTGACGTAGCCAGAGAACTTCTCCATCTCGCCAAGGAAAGCTGACAGAAGTGAAGATTTTCCTGAACCCACTGGTCCTACAACGGCTACGAGTTCACCATCCCTGACCTTCAGATTAATGCTGGATTAGCAGATACAGAGGGGTTATTATTCATCTTACAGGCACCGCATTCAAACAAAACCACGATTCTAATTGATCATTTGGATATTCTCTATTCTGTCCAATGTAAAATATTCAGGTTTTAATTCTTATTCCACAGCCTCCTTAAACAGGCATTGTTTACGCCTTCCATATATTATAAGAGGCGGTATGTAGTGTAGGAAGTTAATTGTCGTATCCATGCATTTAATTGGTCTGATTAACTCACTTCTTGAGAACGGGAAGGTCTTCGTCTGTGGTTCCCCATGCAAATGTGCCTCTCTCGATAGAAAGAGGATGTTCTGTAAATAATAAATCACAAAGCAGTATAGTAAAAAAGATACCTATATACTGAACTAAGATAATGCGAAAACATGATGTTATTTCTATCCACCTAACAGGTTATTTACAGAAACGGGTTACATGCCTCAAAAGGAAAGCGATCAAACCTATACAAGGGAGTGACAGTGTGGAATATATTAAAATGTATCTACCAAAACTAGTTTCTTTACAAAGAACGATCGATACTGTACGATCATTTTTGTGTGCATTCTTGTTGTTGTATCTCTCCTTGTTTATTCACCAAAGTCCAACTAGTACCCCGAAACCTGGACCTTACGGTTAAACGAAGTAAAAGTCATTTAAACCAACTCACCGGAATTTTCATTGCGGGAGACATTGTCAAGATCGATATCGCCTTGCTGCAGGAATTTGCTAAGACGCTTGATGGACACCATCGCCTGTGCAGAAGATTATTTTCAAAGATTCAAGCTTACTTCAAATCGTATGATCAGGAATCTAATACACTTGACAGACGCTTGAATTATTAATAAAGAGAATTTCCCGTATCTTATGCATTACAGGCAATCTTTCGACATCATTATTTCAGGTTGCCCAACTTTTCTGTATGAAGTGGGTACCAACGATATATATCCCAAACTACAAATGTCTGGGAGATTGGTCATAGACTGCATTAAACCTATCCCGTGCATGTCCCATAAAAAAGGAAATATTTTTGCCAATATCACTATAAAAAGATAATTAATGACCGGTTTTAGTATAATAATTATCTTTTACCCATATTTTTTCTGACGTCATCACCGAGAGAACAGTGCCATCTGTGATGTTTTAGGAAGTTGCTGATAGAATAAACTTACGGTTACAATATAGGAGATCATCATAGGTAGCAGGTTGATGGGGAAACGTAGGATGTTGAACAAAGACAACGAGACAAAGGCCGTGTTTGAGTCCAGCTCGTTGCCAGACAAGACAAAAGACATGAAGGTCGCCAGTGTCACCTACAAAAACAAACGTAGGTGAGAACCAATTAAATAGCACCAGTTGTTCTGTTCTGATGTAACAATATCATGTAGATAACCTTTTGGAAGAATATTTAGTTTGTTGTACTCAAACTGTATATATATAAGAAGGGTGATGGAGTCCAAGAAGTAAACCCAATTGAAATAAGATCGAGGAACTTGGTCTATTCTCTAGAATAGTCGGGTAAAAATATCATCAACCCTTTAGTTAGTTTCCGCATTCCTTTAGCAGTCCAGCTATGCGGTACCACCACTATTGTGTGAGGTGGATGGGTGGGGGTGGTGGGCGGGCAATATTCTATCATTCCCATGGGGGGGGGGGGGGGGGCTTTTTTATGTCCGTAGGGGGCGAACTTTTTTTTTTAGCAATACGTGTTTCAGAATCTGTCCCCCCGCTGTAAATAATGAATACTTCATGATGAGATAAACAATTTTATAGCGAGATTGGTCATAGGCTTCATTAAGAAGGTTTACACCTCAAAATATGAAAATCTGTAGGAAATGCAAAGACATGTACATGCCATCAGGTCCTCTATACTCACAAGGAATGGCGCACACGTCCAGGTGAATGTGCCGACCGCCATGAGGTAGGAGTAGCGCTTCAGCGTATCCAGCTCCATGTTCCGGATGACGTTAATCTTGTCCTGGAAGGACAGCTCCCACGCATACAGCTTCAGCACCTGAAAGAACATTCTTATTTCAGTATTGTTGCAAAACAATGGGAGACTTTGCATAAGTAACGATGGCGATGCGGTGCCCCTCAATCATAATGTGTGCTAAACTTAGATTAGTCATTACACTTTTACAGCTTCCTTAAATCACAGACTATCTTCACTGTTCTACAATCAAACTTAGGTGGATAATCCACATTATGAAATGACCATAATGTTGCTCAACACATCTTTCGCCTTGTTCTGGCCTACCCAAGTCTGTTACCCCAGTTACGCAAGGCAACTCAATATGAACAGAAGGTGGTACTTGTATATCATCTCTCCAAAAGGATTCACACTTTAACGTCTTACCTTCATGCCGTTGAGCACTTCGTTCATGAGCTTAATCCGGGAGTCCTTCTGTTTCATCTGAGCAATCTGCAGCTTGCGTTGGAAGGTGGCGAGCACGCCGTTGATGGGGATGAGGAGGATCATCACGGCTAATCCGGCCAGTGAGGAGGGCCCCACAATGCCCCACAACATGTAGATGGCGATGGCGATCTGCAGCGGGCACGACCACATCATCCACAGGTAGCCAGTCACGTCCTGCAGGCGCTGGGCGTCCACCGACATCAGGTTCACGATCTCTCCCACTGTGGTTCCTTTCCGGGCCTCGTTACTCATCGTCAGGGCCTGTAACGCGAAGGAGGGACCGGGGGTGTTACTAAAGAAGAAACCAACAAGTTTTGGTCAAAGTCGTCGTTCTCCACGAGTTTGATGCAGAGTGATATGTACAAGGCGACAGCCGAGTGAATATCATGTAATATTCAAACGAGTTGGAGAACGACCTCTTTGACCAAAACGAGTTGCTTTCTGTATTTATCTCACCCCTGTATACACTAAAAGAATGGGCAACAAATCGGATATAGACCATGGAGAACGGACTGCAATACATGAAGGGGCATGGAGAACGAGATCCCAATGTTAAGCCTATGGACATTTATTCCAGGGGTGAGATAATAAACGTGACATAATGTCAAGAAACGTCACAGAATTTTATATGATTCTTCATATGGCGTTGTATGCGCGGAATGATATCACAGAGTAGAGCTGAGTGATATCTGTAGTGGAAGACAACGAACACCATATAAACAGTCATATAAAAGTGAGTGATGTTTAGATTTTATCCTACCCTGTTACATGTTTTTAACTTCATATGTCATGAGTGGAATATAAATATGTTATGGCATAACCGTGGCATACAGTCTATGGAGATTTATATGACGGGTAGGATAAATGGCGAATCCTTACTGCTAACCTGTTAGGTATTTGACTGCATTGCGATTTTACTATTGGGAAAACTTGACACTATACAATTATTCTTTACTGGAGAGAAAACGGATGGCTAAGGCTTCTGGGTAAAAGATGGTCCTCCCAAATTTCACCCCGTTTCATCTTTATCACCAATGAGTATTACTACTATACATATAACATGTCTGTGCTATTCCTGAATAGAATATTCGGTTATTTTGAAAGGGATCAAGTCGCACCTTTCTGTAGATGACATTGATGGCGGCCGACTTGACTCTCATGCCAAGCGTCATACCGATGTGGAACAGTTGATGGAAGAAGAGTGACTGGACGACACCGGACACAAAAAACAAGGCTGCGAACACATAGCCCTTCCACATCTGCATGCCCTTATCTTCGGTGAAATTAATCACTTGGCTGCAATTACAAAACCAAATTCAGTTCACTAGTCAGACAGAAAAGATTCTCTCCTCCAATGTTATAGAAACAATGTCATGGTGAAATACCATACTGTGTTATCAATGTGTGGTTGTGTTGAATTTTACTTCAGACCTACAAATCTGCCATAAGGCCAGTTCTGGAGTATTCAGGTTTTATTCTGGATGGAGAAAATCTGGCTGAGGTAACCCAACTCCAGACAGTCCAAAATAGAGCGCTTTGTCTGATTATCGGTCGTTTGTGAAGAAGGATGTCTGTTGAGAGATTGCACGCAACTTGTGATATTCCACTACTAAAACAAGACACTATTTTCAACTGCTCAAGGTCATGTTCAAAGGATCAAGAGATGTATGACTTGTTGATACAAGGGCGAGGGGCACCCGAGGTGACAACTCTCTACACCTCCTCACCAGGAGGCACCAAACAAGTAGATACTCGATATGTTTAGGGGTTAAAAACTATGGAATACATTAGATCCTGATAAACAAAAATTAGATACCACCCTCTGTTTCAAAAGAGCTATTACAGAAGCTGTTGGATAAGCTCGCTTGGGTTAACCTAACTTATGTTGAATACCTTTGTATTATCACACCAATCTCACCTCATCCACATTTTTTATCACACATCACTTATCCTGGTAGACTATTCATATTATCATATACCTGTGGCTGTATGAACTACGTATACTAACCGTTCCTACCCATGGCGTATTTATATCCGTACGCCACACTGTGACGTACGGGGCATGTGATCATGTGACCAGGTAAAATTTCGATATTTTTAGGTATATAATAATACGAAAACAGGCTAACTGTCTTCGTACGTCAAAATACTTGGTAAAATTATTGATCACATACATCCCTCTGCCTAAGGCATCGGTATGTATGTGATCAATAATTTCACCAAGTATTTTTGACGTATGAAGACAGTAAGCCAGTTTCCGTATATGACAGCTCACTATATTTTTTTAAGAAGGTTACAGATCCATCAACAGGAAGAACTGTACTCATGACAGATGTTGTTTGGCAAATAAAATAATAATTGAAAAAAATAGTACGCATATAGTTGCCACAGAATGCTGCATTAGATACCTTTGGAGGACTGGTCCGACGAAGGTCAGGATATCATAGACAAATTTGCAGCACTGTGCCTTGAACAGCTCCAGACCGAAGCACTTGGTGAGCGCCCAGAAGATGGAGGGTTCGCGAGTTTGTGTGGGGTTGGCGGGACGGCTTGTCTTGTCCTTGCCCAGGAGTGGTGTCTTCTCTTCATCATTGCTGACGTACGACGGCGTCTTGGAGCTGGTCGACGGCGTTCCCAGACTGCCGTAGTTACTCACCTGGCGCTGCACGAGCACGCCTTTGCTGGACCTCACAGCCCTATAACATATACAAGATTTGATGACGGAGGATTACCACAAACCATAACCGAGTCAGGAATATGTTTGACGATTTTTTAATATTGTTCCTTTCGCATACATTCAGTTCCCAATTGTTGGGTATGGATAGCTAAGCTTTTTGCCTACTAGTTTCGGTCTGTGTGGCATTCTTCAGGGGTAGCAGCTAAATATACAAATAGTAGCTAAATATGCAAATATACGCAATTTGTTGGACCATCAACCTTGTGGTTAGATACTTAGTATCACAATCCTGTGAGATGTGTGTTATTTGCTGAAACATAAAATTTGTGACAATTATTTTTATTGCCGGTGGGGCGGATCCAATACAATCTATATTTACTGGCATATGAGTGGAATGGTGAAATAGTTCAATGCTTACAGTCCGGAGGAAACCATCTCGTCCTGCCATGCTTTCTCAAACTGAGGTGCCGAGTTCTGTGTCACATCTCTTGCATTTAAATCCCAAATGTCATCTTCCTCCAAAGGTTTCCGGTATCCAAGAAGGACCATCCTGCAAACCAAACAAGCAGGAAATGTATACCTACTATACCTCTTAATGTATTGCGGTTTCCTCTTTCATATTAGAACAGTTTAGCACTAGGACTGATTGGCTGGAATATATTAATGAATACATGAGAAGATAAAAATGTGATGAAAAATTAATATAACACTATTCACCACTTATCAATCATATTATTGCACAGTTCAAAATTACTAAAAGAAATAAAGAGTGTATGGCTAACTTTGACCAATATAAAAATGCAACAAACTTCATATTATAATGGTCGAATAAACAGCCAAAATCGAATGAATCATCGCTCGGAGGGCCAGCTGCAGGTTAAAGCTCGTTGAACAAAGGTCAACGACCAGAATAGCTGTTTTGTTTTATGACACAAACTTGTATTAGATCACATGGTTTTGTAAGTTTTCGCAGTGCTTCAACACTTAAAAATCAACGATTTGACCGTAGAGTAGATACATTTATGCAAAAAGGGGACAAGGCAAAAGGGACACGTAACCATGCAATCTGAATTCTAATTGAATTTGATAAAAAAATAAAGTTATACATATATCTTATTGACATACTGAACTAATGCAAACCCTTGTCCTTGTCAGTGTATGACAATAAATAATAGCCTATGTTTACACCAGGTTAACACAGAAAAACCTCTAGTCCACCAAGTGTGTTTGATAGGCTTTTACGGTTGATTTTGGTTTACATGAAATAGTTAACGTTAATTAGTATCAATTTTATTTTGGTTTATGTATTCTTTTATTCTGATCACTATGGTAATCCACCTACTTGTTAATCCACCAAAAGGTGATCCTCGATAGGAAGGACGCTCGTACTTCAGGGCACTCTTTCTGTTAAATAAGCAACACGTTTAATTCAACATTTATATCACCTTACCCTAATCCATTTCTGCCTTAAACAATACACGCTGGTATTTGGCAGATCATGTGGGTTACTTCCATAGCGAACATGGGAGACCAGGAAACCAAGCGGTTTTAGGAATTATCATATTCCTAACGGAATATAGTGTTTGCGTTTACAAAACACTTAAATGCTAGAACTTAGTAAATCATTTGAAAACATACATATCTGTATATAGAAGAATTTACATCCATCTCTGGGTATTTACAAGATTATTTATAAAGCAATCACATATATATATATATATATATATTTTTTTTTTTTTTGGGGGGGGGTTAATTTTTATTAGTGAATATTGTGTGTACAATCACCGAATTCGGCTATTGAGCCGTTCTTCCATTCAGGCCCTTGCCCATACTCCTCATTCTAATGGCGGGTGTTAAACCGAATAGGCAGTGGGTACCATTTTTGTGTAAGTCTTTTGGTATGACCCGACCAGGGTTTGAACCCACGACCTCCCATGCTCGAGGCAAACACCCCTACCACTTAGCCACCGAGCTTGATAATGAGAAAAAATAAATCAGTAGCTGGAAATGACACAAAGACTGGCATTCCTGGTCAATATATCATAATTCTGGTGAAAGAAATTAATGGTAAAGTGTTTTTTTCCTACAAAGTGAACTGCTGCAGCATAGCAGACATTAGAAAATAGGTTGATAATTTAGTGTTTACAAGCGATATAGCCCATTTTATCAAATCTAGATCAGACTAACATTACACGGGCATTATGACTGGGACAGTCTAAATTTACTGTCCGAACTCACAAAGGATCTGCGCAGATCATATGTTTTCTGAACCTAGATTATTGCAGGCCTCACAGACCCCCCCCGCTTCCTGCCCCCGTCCCAAGTTATTAGGGCCAAACCAGGATTTAAAAACCTCTCTATTATGTTTCTATTCGTGTATGTCTGTCCCTTTCGTTGGGCGTGTGTGGTCATAACTTTAGTGTACAACTTCAGTTGTTGAGTTGGCGATGAGAAAACTACACAGCACTGTAAGATTGAAGTGAGAGAGCTTACCTCTGACCTGTACTCATCTCCTGGGCGGGTATCAGCGATGCATGAGAGAATAAACTGAACGACGATCATGGCGTAGTATACATAGAATGTTACGAAGCGGAACGGATCTGGAATCACTCCCTGTGGATATAAAACACTTTGTTATAAGATGAGATACATTGTTTGCTATCGGAAAGGGGAATTATTCTCAAGCAGTGAACATGCTATGTCTGTTGAGATTCAGTAATGCACACGTAATTAAAACCATATGCTATTGTCTTACAGTCCTTGTCACATTATGATTCTTACAGGTTTGGGTGTTTTAACTGTCCGATTGATCGTAACGCTTGCGTATTATATCCGCTGTGCACTTATTGTTCGCTAATAGATCTGTGTTTCATTCAACAGAGGAAAATATTAAATCTAATCATTAGGTACACAGAAAATCAAAATAAGTAAATGTATTCATCAACTATGCGGTTTTGACAGCACTACGTTTTATTAAAGTTTCTATACGTGCTATTGTTTAAACACCAGGACCAGATGCCTTTGAACAGCTGTAAAAGGTCTTGACCCAAGCCTTAAGTCAAGGTTGTCACGCTTTATGTATACAGTCGATGCAAGATGTAAGTTCAAAGAAACCTCCTCGGTGCCAACTAAATACACATGCACAGGTTGAGGCTCGCTCGAGGAAAGAAGTTGCCGTTACGAATCACCGCACCGCTTTCGCTCCAGTTATCGCAAGAGAAATAACACATTGGGGTGTTTGCGTGTGACTCGCACTATTAAGAAGGTCGTGATATTAAGGGGGCTGCAATTCATCAAAACCTAAAATGATTAGCATCCCATTTTTACAAAGAAAAGATTATTGATCGAGGATGCTTTCTGGCTACGCCATGTTTTCTTTAGCATATTTTTTTCAATGGTCAAGAGTATATATTATATATGAACTTACATTGTTATGTTGGACTTCTAAAATTCTGGAGTAGAATGGTATAATTCCAGCCAAGAGTAACATTGTCCAATAAATGAAGAGAATTCCTGAGGTGACAAAGCCCTTTCTTTTTTCCACTTGTATCAATATCGTTGCTAAGAGCTGAAACACAATAATGCGTGGTATGAAGGGTAAAAACATCTACAATCACAGAAACGTAATACGATGCTACCTTTATGCTACAGCAAAGAAAAGATATGATTATATATATGCATTCTATGATTTTTTCCATGTGCGTAACTATGGGAAATACAAAAGAATTCCATTAAGAGAATGTTATTTTATCGATTCATTAATAATTTCTAATTACTTATGACTTGGTTAAAGCTGCAAATTTGAAATGATAAAAAACATTCTCACCATAGTTGCTGCTAAGATTGCAGGGGATACGTATAGGATTAATGGTGGATTTTGTCCATTTGATGCTTCTTGTGCTGTTTTTATAATATCTAGAAGGGCCACTAATATAAGTAATACTGCGCATATCTGGAATATAAAAGAACACTATATGTGTATCACTTTGTCAATAATAAACATAGTCTTCAAGACATTGATGGTGCATGAAAAAGTCAAATATAATTAAGAAAAAAAAACAGCCCTTTACCCTTTAGGTAAATAATATGATTAGCTCATGATATAATAGTTGAACGAATTTATATTAACCAACCAGTTGAATCAAAGGGGTTATCTGTATTGATCCTAAAATGCCCAATGAAATATGCTAGGCATCCCTGCCCCGAGAAATTATACTGATCCAATGTACTGTTTCGTGTTGCACTCGCATTTTTCCTTCTTTTGAGATTCCCACTGGTCCGACCAATTGTCATTAATGGAACCTCTCGTTTCTAGATGTGGGGTGTTTTAGTCATTTAATATCAAACTAGATTATTTGAAGCATTCTCATAAAATGACAGCATGAGATTTGGTTTAACAGTTGTGGTACCTTTGTGGTCAAAGTTTTTCTTATCGCCTTGAGAAATATCTAGATATAATTAGAGTTCCTTAAATACCGATAATCATTGAGTTACACGTTCTGAATGAAATTAACTGAAAAGTTGAATTTAAGATATTATTGTCATAGGGTTGAAATGAAATACATAAAGTGGGTTGGTCTTAGTTAACTTCCTAATGTGGGCTGGTGACGCCAATAACGCACTGTACCGTGTGCAGTGACCCGTCAACATTGCTGTCATCACCGAGTTTGTATACCAGGCACGTGCCGAACTGTTGCACTCAGATCCGGATATCTGAGCTCACGAGCGAACTTTTTGTTTGTTTGATTGTTTGTTTGTTTGTTTGAGTAGTTTAACGTCCAATATGTTCTATAAGACCGACTTTCGGTTTGGTGGTGATCGAATCTATGAGATGAAGTTAGGCAGAAATCTCACCCCGGTTACCAAGGTGAGAATTCTTTTAGTTCCCACACCACCAAGACATGGTATGAGACCGATTGGACTTATATATCTCAGCAAATCCACCACTGCTGGGGGTGAAGGAGAGGAGTGGCTACAGAGGACTCGAACCTACTCGAAAGTTCTACAACCCTTTAGTCCAGTGCCTTACCAATGAGCCAACTCTCCCCCCCCCCCCCCACCCCACCATGGGCGGACTGTGGCAATCACCTTACAGTAGGGCAGTGCCACAGATAAATATTTATTCCCTTCGTAGTGCTCTTTTATCGTGTCTATATAAAGACATCTACCTGTTTCTGTGATCAGAGGAAAGGTACAAACGAAATGATGCTACTTTGATGTAAAGAAAAATGTCGTGGAAGGTCATTACAGTGTGTAACAGTACTACTGTACTTCATTAGTCAATGTTTACCAGTAATGTTTGCATAAATAGTCCTTGTATTTGCAGTATCCTGTGACTACAAGAAAGGTGTATGTGACATCAACGCACGATGATGTCAATGGGTTCATATAAAAGAGGCCACATTTGGTGTAGTCAGCGCTCGAGTCTACGTTCTGGAAAAATATAACCCGCAGTTCTAGCTCGGGACTTAAGAATTTACTCTCTACTTTCTGCCAGCAGTGTGGCTGCAAACAATTACCCTCTCCGAGGAGAGACATACTTGCCTGGATTAAGTGTGAACTATTATAACATAGTAAAAAGGTCTCTATAATAGGACTTTAATCATCCACCCTAACCTGGGCTTACTCATTGAAATTGGACCCACAGTTAATATGAGCTTCGCTCGTCGCGATCCTGGGGCCTGTTTAATAATCTAGGCTCGTACATGTAGACCCTTTTCTGTATGCCATAGAGACGCAGGGACGATGTGGGTCAATTTTATTTAACACTTATGGACGACCTTATGGATGGCTAATACTATCTTAGGGAACAGACTTAAATATTACTAAACGATAACCCTTATACGAGGTACAGAAAGGGGTCTTCATGTACGATCCTAGATTATTAAACGGGCCCGTGGGTTTATAACAATCTGTTCAGACTTAATTATTTAATAAGTTATTCATCATTTACTGCGTTAAAACATACAGATGTCCATCACTGTTCATCTCTAGAACACTAAAAATGTATTCCACATAAAAATCTAGGAAACCGGAAATAACCGTAAAGCCTGGCACCTCATACATCTACAATCTGTCACAAACTTCTGTCTTTGTCATAGGATCCCACTACTGGTGCATCTGATACTCTAAACAATTTCAATGAGAGGATTAGTTGAGGAACCAGTTTTCTAGATATCCTACTGTAACTATGTGGCAGGAGGGAATTGAAGGACAGAATCACGCAGATAGTGCAGGTAGATTCAGGCTGCGATGAGTAGACTAGTTACCTCATATCAGGTCCTCATCCCTGTTATCAGAAACACTGTGTGGCGGCAGGGCTAAGGCTGAGCCTGCACTTGCTTAGACTACTTAGTAGGATTATCGGTTTGTAGGTCGCTCTCCCTGACCTTATAGCTAAGCAAATATCAAAGGTTTCTTGAACGAGGGTTTGTATTAATGCGTACGACATAAAAGATAAATACAATCAAATAGAAATACAATACTGTAAATAAAATGATATTTCAGTTGAAATGGTATTTTACCAAAAAAAGAAGAAGAATATTACATGGAATGGACAGGCGGAGAGTAGACACATCTATGATTTGCTGTCTTTTAAAAAAGCTAGCTAGTCAATTAACACTCCAAGCATATAAGACAGCGACACACTGATTCTACCGGATCACTACTTTGCCCGTCGGATCCGTCGGGTCGGTCAGAATCGGTGAACTTTATGTCGCTGTACCCTGTACGCACCGATCCAATAATAATCGGGTCGGGCATTACTAGCATGGGGGAAATGACTGACTCTGCACGACCTTAAGATTGTCACTGTACGCACTTTACCGACTGATGCCGATTCTGGTAGGTCGTTTCAATAGCTGTTTTTCCGTTCAGCGCAACACGGCCTGTCGGCCAAACATTGCGCTGTCCGAGTGCGCGCCTATGCATTCACACATAGGGTGTGAGTTGTGGGTATGAGAGCAGAGGTGTTGTTTTCTTACAGATAGGAGTGTTAGAACAAGAGGTGACACTCTAAAAACCAAGAGAAGTTGTCCAAACTTTGGAGTTGAATATTGCCTCAGTTTTTATATATTGATTTAGTTGATACACAGCTTACTGACATGCCAAAAGAGGGACATACTAAGAGGGACATTCTAAGAGGGACATTCGACTCTTGTATTAGTCTACTATGTATATTATGTACATGAATTCTATAAATAAGTTTATTAAGCATTGTTGACCCGATATGAATGTTAAACCCACCAAATTGTAGCTGGAATACCATAGAATACGATGGATTCAATGTATTATCTCTAAGCATAATCCAAACGTAATCTACGAACATATTAGCCTTATACACTCAGTCCTCCAATGCTAAAGAATACGTTGGCATGTGATGGCTTGGCCGCAAGCATTGCGTAACCAAGTAGATAAGGCGCGTCGCCGGCCAGTAGAAAAAGGTCTATAGCAATGGTCCGTATTTCTCCATCCTATATGCAAGTATCATACACCAACGTGTAGGGGAGACTGAGGCGATTATCGGTCAGAAAACTGTTTTCCGATATCTTAAATAGAAGAAGTTACTAAACTTTGCATTATTGAATATTAAGGCCTATCACCCGGCCCGGGGCCCAGCTCGACACAGCTCCCGGCCGCTCTCTTTGATCTTTATGGACCGGTTTTACGAGGTTATAAAGGGAGGTGGTGTAATCAGGTAGAATATTTTGAGGGTATAAAGCCTATAAGACACCGAAATTGTTTCCCGATTCATCCCGACCATCGGCTCGGTGAGAGTCGGGAATAAAATTTCGGTGTCTTATACCTATAAGACACCGACACGATGACTCTTCCCGACGACACCTCCTGCCTTTATAACCTCGTAAAACAACCCGATTGAGATCAAAGAGAGCGGCCAGGTGCCGGGCCCGGCTGGGCCCCGGGCCGGGTGATAAGTATATATAGGCAATAATGCAAATTTTAATAACTTCTGGTCTATTTAAAATATCAGAAAACGGTTTTCAGATCTATGATCGCTTGTTTCTCCCCTACACATCGATATAAGACACTTGTAAATCGGACTGAGGGATAGATGGCAACGCTTTTTAAATGGCATGCTCAGAATCGGTAACAATCGGTGAAAGTGCGTACACCGGAATCTTAAGGTCGGGCAGAGTCGGTCATATCTGACATGGTAGTAATGCCCGACGCGTCGGAAAAAGCAATAAAATCGGGTCGGTGAAGTGCGTACACCGATCCGATTGATGCAGATTGTCACAGACCCGACGGATCCGTCGGGCAAAGTTAGAATCGGGCACAATGGTCGGGTCGGTGTCTTATAGGCTTAAGACAGCGCCATTATCGTCGATCGGATCGGTGAGATTCGGTAGTAGATATCGCTGTCTTATGGGCTTAAGATACATCTACCAACATTGCTAATTATGTTAAATCAAGTGAACATGTATTTCCAAATGTATAACTCCATAATGTATACTATAATATCCAAGGAAGTAAAAACTACTTCACAAAAAAGTATTCAGTTGAAAACGTTTATTGCATATTCATCAATTTTTGGACTATCCAACTGACAAGGTAGCATTATGATAACGGCATGAATCCTTTCTGATAGGGACATAGTAGGAGAAATCTCAGGCGATAGAGCGCACCACGGTCCATGTACGTCAGCCAAGGTAAACAAAGCTTTAGCAGGCTTATGTAACATATTTACGGGAATGATGTTGCAGAATTAGTGTGGAGCACCTGCTAGAGGATTTCTCTGAAGATCTGTATGTGTAGCAATGCTTCCACAATGCCAGCCAGCTTCACTCTACACTCAACGCGGTGCAGCTTCATATAACTTAAACTAACTTTCCAAGAAGTTGCTTTGGTTTTAACGCGGCACTGATTAAACTAGCAGGAACATTTTCAACCAACCACTTTATAATAGAGGGCTTGCTGAAGAATATTTCACGTGTAGAATAGTGTACCAGGTATAGACATGTTGATATCGACATAAACATCTTCCTACAAGAGAGGCTATTTTATACTGACCGTTTTTGTAATGTTCTTCCAATTGTTTTTTATGGCAGGCCCATTTGATTTGGATAAGGCGATGCTGTACGGTATTAAAAGTAGCCATAACCAGGCGCAAGGTACCCAGATCAAGACTGAAATCTTGAAGCATGGTGTGAAATTCGGCTCCTCCGTGTTCCATGTCAAGTTTTTGTCCTGCAAAAAGAAAATATCATCAAATAAGACGTTATCTTGACTACCTGACCATACAGATGTATCATTTGAAACATAGGGTTATTGATAACTATGTAACATGTTTATAACAAGAATAAGGCTGAGGCAGGTCTCGGGATCAAGTCAAAGGGGTTGGTGTATAGTTTTATATCAGCTGGACCTTTGGCAAATTATGCAAATATGGTGCCACAACCCTGTATAAAGTTCTGGTCTATACATCCCTATAGTGGCCAAGTAATATTTGTCCCTATGAGAAGAAAGCCATCATCGAAATTACCCCTATTTATTAGTGAACAAATTGACTGAATTGGAACAGTCACCATTTTGATTAGTCTCCTCCTCCCGTATGTTTACAGTATGGCTGCCATGCTTTGAATGGCATATAATATCCCTGTTATTTCTAAGCTCTTATTCCTAGCCTGTCCACACAAGGGCAGGGCATTCTACCGATGACACCTCGAGATGTTTAGTGTCATGAGCGGTCTCTTGACATGTGCAACAGATCGGAGCGGGTGCTTAACCCTTTAAGGACGGGTGGCTGCGGCTGAGCTACCCCCTTAGGGGCGGGTGCTTGTGGCTATTTATACCACTAGGGCGGAGGCACATATTTAACAAAACCCATAATTTAAGTCTTTAATCACGTGATACGAAACATAATCCTAAATATTTCATTTTTTTAATAGAAATACTAATTGTGGTGTAAGACCTACAATCTGTGAAAATTTGATCAATATTGTTCCATTATTTCCTTCTTAAAAACGAATTTGTATATTTATGAGAAATGGTGCCTCAAGGCATCATTCGCCCTGGGCAGGTTGATGTCTCAAGGCATCATTCGCCCTGGGCTGGTTGATGCCTCAAGGCTTCATTCGCCCTTAAAGGGTTAACTGAAACAATTTGGTCATCCCCTATTGGCTGTTGTAGCAACAGCCAATAGGGGATGACCAAATTGAGATCACAGAGCTCACAGATGCCAAGCCTGTCACGTCAAACTCCTGCTATGTGTATCAAAGAAAAACACATCCTGTCAATAAATCAGTTAAGTTATTGACTCATAGTAGTAAATAGTACCTCTGTGTTTGAGTTATTACTCTCTTCTTAAGGTCTATACCCAGCTAGTCTGGGCCTCTAGGCTTTACAGTGTATGTGCAGTCTCCTGTAAGCGACTAAAGCTGTAAGGCTTGTAAGAATTAAAGCATATGGCCTCCTAAATAATCTGAAGTTCGATGTGTACCCTCTAAGGAGATTTATAAAGCTCTGTAATTGCAACAATGGAAGGATGGGTGGAAATGATAAAATATGTCTGTATAACTTACAACTTGAGTCGTGATTTATAGAGTCCAGTCAGTGAAATCTAAGGTGATTGTATTGTTATTCAGAATATAATCATTGATCTTTGTGATGCTTTATCTCGCAGGTTTTTATAAATGCTGAACATTAGTTGAAAGCACAAGAGACCCTTGATGTCATCTTTATCATCATCGTTCACCTGGTCCTGATATGTCTGATTGTAGCCACCACATGTCCTACCTTTATATAGGTTCTAAGATTATGTTTCTATTTCACCTCCTAGAGTCTTAAAATAAATGTAATAGACAAAATGTCAGATTGACCACTCTGTTTTCTTTATATTTACCACCAATCAAATATGAGACGAATAGGTATCGGATAGATATGTAACACATAACAATATATAACATATGTCTTCAACATTGTACACGTGAAATGAAAATGAAAATGACGTGGGAGGAAATGTATACATTTAAAGCATCATGTATTAAGAATTAAGATAGATCAAATACATATCGAAATAGACTCACACTAGGTCTAATCAGTATCTCAGATAATGACCCTAGCTACACTGCGTGACAGGCCTGAACATCAACAACATGGAGACCGGAAAGGCCATACTGGACTGAATAAACACACACTGATTGTTTATAATCAGGATTGTAAGTCAAGCGCCAGATTTGCTATCGCAAAGGCCTTTGGATACTGCCTTAAGTATATAACACACAAGCTTCTATAACACAGTGAACTGTCCTAGTAATAAAGCATCAGCGATTGATTATATATGTATAGCAGTTTATTGGGGGTTTATGCTTACTGAGGAGAACTAAAAATTAACATATATGACCTATATATTATAGACATAATACAAAAACGTTTATGAACTATTATCATTTTGAATTAAATTATTGACTTTACATAAAGTCTTCTGGTCAATCGTATTCATACAGTACTTGCAAATCTTCAACGAACAAACTTGAATCGTGTTTATAATTCAAAAAAAAAAAAAAAAAAAAATTTTAAAAAAAAGCCTTGTGTTTATAATTCAAATCAGCAATACATCTACTGGTATACTTTACTGATATATAACACTGGTCTGGTCAGGTAGACTATCATAGGTTTTTTTTCCATGTGGTAAGAAGTGTATTCTCTCATAATCATTTTTTAATCTGACTATCAAAAGAAACCAAGTCAAAATACTAATAAGAAACTGCATCGTCATCCATAGCCTCTAAAGATATCTCATGAGATTTTCTTGCGGAGTAATTTCATGAGGCAAAGCCGAGTGAGATTATGTAGCAAACCAAAACGAAAGGCGTATTTTCAGTTCTTATGGATTGAGTGCCGTTTAGATTTTATCTCGCCCCTATCACTGACTAATTGGCCAGTGTTTGAGACGCCCATTGAGTATTTCTTTACAACATGGGGAAAACATAGCAGGGGTGAGACAGGGGTGGCTACAACCAGTACATAGTATGACACATGGATCTATCTGAAGGAAAATACAGTTATGACCTACATTCAGATTAGGTAAATCATTCACTCCGGGTCTTGTTATCTTGTAAAGGTCAAAATGTGGATTCAGATTGCGGTTAAGGGGATTTCCAGTTTCGTGGACCAAGCCTTAATACTCAAAACTATAATCTCTTTTTAAATGACTTATATAGAGTTTCCTGTATAAAGTAAAATTCCCCGGTGCACGCTACTGTGTGGTTATCTCTTGGTTTACATTCGATAGCAATCGAAGCCACAGACGCAGAGAATGACGGGAAGAGGTTATAGGTGATTCAAAACTGCCATCGCAACTGACCTAAGAAAGCCCATAAGGCAGCGACATTTTCCACAGATTCTCACCGATCCGATCACCGATTATAATCGGGAACATGAATGTCGCTGTCTCATACCCTTTGCAATGCTTCCCGATCACACCTTTCCATTTTATGACCTTGTACAGCGACCCGATTGAGATCAAAGAGAGCCGCCGGGAGCCGAGCCGGGGTGAGCCACGGGCCGCTGTTGTGGAATTATAGACAATAATTCAAAGTTTAATAACTTCGGATCCAGTTAAGATATCGGGAAACGGTTTTCAGATTTATCATTGGCTCTCTCTACCCTACAAATCGATATAAGGCACTTATAAATCGGACACGGGGATAGCTAGCATTGCTTTTCAAACGTGTAAATTGGACTCGGGGATAGGTAGCATCGCTATTCAAACGGCCTACTCAGAATCGGGAATCAGGTGACACAATTAAGGTCGGGCAGAGTCGGTTATTACCCCAAGGCAAGTAATGCCCAACCCGATTAAAGTGCTGATTCCAGTGACACACAAGATATAGCGAGATTTGTCACGATTTGGTTGTCTTGCTTCATCGGGCTAGGTTTGAATGATCGCGTGCCTATGTGTCGTGAGGTGTCGCGGTGGTGGAGCACCAAAACATACACCCGACACCGCACTGCTACGTTTGCGACAACGGAGGTACGATACATCGCGACACTGTAAGGTATTACAAGATATATCATGACAAATCCATTGTGTTGGTGGAATCAGCCCTTAAAGTCGGGTCTGTGAAGTGCGTACAGCGACCCGATTCTGCCCGACCAGACAGATTCGTTTGGCAAAGGTGTGATCGGGCACAACGGTCGGGTCGCTGTCTTATAGGCTTAACCCAACCTATGATCCTCAAAACTGCAGGTTGGATTCGCACCTCAGACTGAAACATACTTTATATTTCTATCATCGTGACAGTGAAAAGCTTGCAAAATGTCTCAATATCTAAGATGTCTCAATATCTAAGATTAATTCAGGAAGACTCAATTGGCACCTACTTTAAGGCTTCCTTGAGTATTGAACTTACATATATATACATATGAATGAGATCTATATTTCCACTTACAGTTGAGGACGATACGAGCTCAGGATATCGATGACTCATTCAGAGCCCATTTGAATGTCATTTCTGATCTCTCATATCATTTTACAGTGGTTTGGTGTGGTAAAAGCCTGCAATCACAACGGCATCGCTTTCCTCTTGGAATTGTTTGTCTTGTGAGTATGGTAAACTTCTAGCGCCACAGTAGATATACATAAATGTATGTATACACTCTATCCATGTAGGTCATGTAAAGTGGTGTACGCCACATTTTCCATAGTATCCTATATTTTGACCCCGGTTCTGCTTGAAACGTTGGGGTTGATGATCTACAGTCTCTTCCTATAAAATACACCACACTTTATTCCCGATTCTCACTGAGCCAGTAGTCGGAGTGGATCGGTAACAATCTGTCCCGACGATTCAGTCTTGGGCATACCTAGGAATTTTCGTTTTGTGGTTTTGTGGACAGGCGGCCATAAATCACGAGGGGTTGACGTATATTACGACGTCAACCTCGAGTGGTTTACAGAGCCGCCTGTCTGCAAAGCCATCGTTTGTTGTACTTATTATCCATCTTCTCCAATAGATTATATTCTGGAATTGCCATGTTAAAGGGTCTATGATTAGGGACTATTTTCTTGCTCTGTAGCACAGAGGGACTATTTTCTCGGATTTGTGGCCGTATACCAGTTTTGAATCCATATACCATAGTTATGGTATCTAGCAGGTCTTATATAATGGATAGTGGTTTACGGAGTCCTCATACATTTTCAATGGGTATTTTGTATACCATGGATAATAATACCGACGAATCGTCGGTGGGGCGACTTGGCCAAAAAACATGTGCGATGGTCATGTCGCAACAGTGGGGCCAGGCTTTAAGTAATAACTACAGGGCCTTTCCAGATCGTGAAGTTTGTCTGGGCAGGGATCTGCGAGGAAGACCTGCCTTGTCTATATAGCAATCCTAGCCGCTTCGGATTAGGAGCATGATCACTACTGCTTATATACAGAGGTACAGCGATCAAATGCATACAAAGTCTACCTGGAATCCTAGAGGAAACGAGAATATCCACTTAAATTAGAGCCTAAAGCAGTCCTAAACTGAACTCTTCACAGTTTAATGCAACTTACTATCGTAAATGCAAGGAATTATCAGTTCTGCATTTTTGAAGAATAGCAGATATGATGACCGCCATTTACTTTGTATTCATATACGCATATATGATTATACAACCATGTAGGGAAGCACGTGAGCGCAATCTTGATAGAAAGGGAGTTAGATTAACATACTATCCTGACATATCTGTCGATGTAAGCCAAACATAGAATAAGTCATACTACAGTGCATACGTTACTGTCCTTCATGTGACAACATGTTCGGCAGAAATACACTCTACATCTCTTGAAGTTGGATCGATCAAGTCAAGAGCTGGTGGTAGTAGTTACTTAAGATAATAATGTTCAACGAGGTAGTCCCCCCAAACTCCGATGACTACTTTCTATACAAGAGCTAAGTGTGCATTTTCAAATAGAATCATTGGCCTTTAAAAAGCCAAATAAGCAGGTAGACGCATTTAAAAATCACTTAGCTTAACACATGTTTAAAATTGTTGACTGAGAGGGAGGGAGGGAAGGATAGGGAAGGACCTGCATTGATTGGCTATTTAAAGGCCTATTCCTCTGTGAACACAGTAGTTCATGGACCAGTGCACACATATATTTAGCTACCTGTGGGGGATTCAATTGTCAATCAGCTATGCTTATTTACAAAATGTTTTTGCCTCATGGATGAATGCACACAGACCTGTCTGCATGCTGCCTGCCCATGTGGTCCAACAAAAACTTTGTTCCTATATACACAATATCTGGTGGTAAATGACATTACAAATGATTTTACAAAACTATATTATTTGACTGGGTCTTGACTGATTCCTACAACAAAGTTATGAACCATTTTGACTTCTGTTTATGTGTAAATATGCTGAATAAACCATCCTCTCATACACCTGATGCCTCCCCCCTCCTATCATGAGATTTGGCAAAAATACATGAATAGCACATCAAATATACATTTCACCTAAATAATGACACTTCCTAGAGTGTAAGCAACTGTCAGTGCCACTTATGGAGATGGTAAATGTTACACCAATGCTCACTGTAAATCAATATTGAGTAAACATCTGTTTGAGCATGCCCATTTCACTGAAAATCTGCCCCACTTTCAACAAATACTTGAATATCTCTGTAAGTATAGAATCTAATTAGAAAATTCCACTTCCTAGCACCTACTGTTTTTTATTCTTTCAAATGAGGCATATCATATTCTGATTCAACCAGTTTAAGGGGTAGAAATATGTCCATAAAGGAGTTCTTAAAATTGGACCTGTGACTACAAAGGTCCCCCCTAAACTGAATTCTCTTTTTTTTTAAATCCATGTCAAAATACTAAATATTAAAACTGTAAGGCATTGTACCACCATAGAACCTTCTTTCCAAAACAGAAATCATATTCCTATCTGTATTAGTTATAAAAGGCAAAAATGCGGTCAGGTTATCTAGTGACTTTACAAGCATGTGAACTACAGTAGGCTATAGCCATAACCTAAAGACCAGCCGTCCACCTGCTAATAGTAAGATAAAATGTATATACCTTACTGGTACATACTCACATACCGCGTTTCTTTTGATAAAAATATTCCACTCGCTCTGCGAGCTCGTGGAATATTTTTATCAAAAGAAACAAGGTATGTGAGTATGTACCAGTAAGGTAATACATTTTTATTTCATTATATACCTTCAAGTATAAGTATTTGATGAATTACAGAAGGAAATCTGCTGTCCAAGCTGGATTCAAAGTGTGCTGGTATATCTGTTGACATCTTAGTGAAAGTCAAGCACAGAATATGCTCTAAGCACATTTTTTACTCTTTTTTTCCCTTCAACTCCTGTGATCCTTGGCACACATAAATTAGCTGAGTGCTGCAAGTCACTGCCAGCATTTCATAAGTAGGTCAATGCAATTTTTTTCAGCCAATCAGAATTTGTATTCAAAGTAGGGTGGTACGTCATTTTATACCACATACTGTGCCGGTATATATTTAATACCAATACCCTAGCAGAGGTTGGTATTTGTGTAACATACTGGCACAGGTATATAATAATGTATAGGTTAGCATTTCAATTGGCATTTCGCGGCTCGGTTATTTCCATATTTCTGATGAATGGGGGATTCTATAAGTTGGGTGGGGGCTTTTTTCAATATTCAATTTGCAATGTTCACGTGACTGGTAATATTGGTATCATTTTAATCGTCTTGAAATGCCTAATAAGATAGGATGTTTATTTCTATATGTCATCGCGATAGATTTTTCACTAAATCACTGGGAGAACAAGAAAGTAACATGTTTTAATGTTTTTCATTTAAACAATTTCGATTTTCATTCTATGACAGAAAATGTTATCC
This sequence comes from Alentia gelatinosa, assembly GCA_950022655.1. NCBI lineage: Eukaryota > Metazoa > Annelida > Polychaeta > Phyllodocida > Polynoidae > Alentia > Alentia gelatinosa. Next base: position 29,595,340 of record OX465586.1, read on the forward strand.
ATAACACAGATATAGTATGTATATCCCAACAGATAGACCCAAGTCTCAGCTTTCTAACAATGTATTGTTTATACAAATCGGCCGATTAGTGTAGATGTTAGAGCGATTTCCATCTTTCAAGTTAGAGAAACACTAGTATTTTTATCATTGCTCAGGACTGAGTGGAGAGGGCTCGTCTCGTTTTGGATTGAGGTACATAGGCGGCCATTACAAGATGGCGCCAGTGTGAAGAGGGTCTATTAAACAATAACCCCTGGACAAGGTACAGGAAAGGGTCTTCATGGACGAGCCTAGATTATTCAACGGGCCCCTGAATGGCAGCGAGAATGGACGTTATCTTAGCTGATAAGACACGGATTATAGATCACTCGTGGTGACTACCATCATTGTATGTGATAAGCCTAGATAGTGTCCACCAGAATATAAGGGACAAAACCCCGATATTTACAGAGGGGTCTGCACCACCCAGCCCAACGACTAGAGGCATGCTGGAAGTTTCTATAGGTATCAGAGCCAGCAGCATATCAGTGAGATAAGGCGGTGTGAACAGATATTACCACCACCCCACATCTTAACATGCATGATTGTGCAAAATCTATAGGGGAGTTGGGAATCAAATGCCTATGGTTGGACCCGGCATGTTTATTTGTCAGTCAACGTGCCACCAACAACAAGGTTGTATAATAGTAACACGTAGTGAAACTATGTTTAGTTGGGATCTAGTGAGGGGAACGAAACGAGGTGGGTCACGTCTGACTTGTACAACGCGCGCGAGGTTGTAGGGTTATCTGCTGTGTTGACAACTGTAAGAATATCTCTTGTTTCAATCTAAGAGGACACGGGTTTAGCTGCCCCGATTACTAGGGAACAGTAAGAGTGGCTCATAGAGAATCTCCTAGAGGATATGTGAGGAGCGGATCAAATACCATCAACCATGGGCAGTGCACCCACACCCAGTTAGTCCCTCTTAAAATGGAGATCAGGGGTAAATACTTTACCTACATCAACCACGGACTTCTAGGACCGAACTGTGGGTATTATTATGGAAAAACAACAGAATACATTGCCCTCCTACATGTTCATTATGTCAGTTGTTTGATTTGTTTGTATACGTGGATGACATTAACCTGGCTTATTAGGGCGTATCATGTTCTAGATATTACGAGAAACAGAGAACATTACATCGGGTCCATATTTGCATCGGTGCATCATTTCATGACGCTGTTTGAACGGCCATATAAAATAAATGTGCATTGTATAATCCCAATAGGTGCGGCATCCTCCTGGCCTGTCACACAGTGGATCCCTGTGGCTTATGGACTGGGAACACATTTCAGTGTGTACTGAAGCACCGACCCACGATGCGTCGATCTGCGGTGTAAACGGATAAGTAGTTAACTAGGCTAACCATGGTAGTTGTGCATGAAAAAAAATGAACAAACTCACCCAGAATGTACCCCCGCAGAACTCTTCAAAGCCCGAATTGGCCGCCATGGTGGGTGTGTATGACTGCCTGTAGGCAGCAGTGTTAGTGGCACCGGGTCCTTGGCATGCCAGGCAGTCCTTGCAAACAGTGTCTGCTGAGGGCGCCGAACGAACCTCTGGGGCACAGGGACAACATGCAAGTGGAGTGCAACGCAGGTAGTCGCGCGGCCAAGTAGAGTGGCCCCGGGTCCACAGTCCCCTATCTTTCACTCCCGTCAAGGACCACTGGAAGGCTGGGGACGTTGCGCCAGTGTGAGTGTAACCCAATTTATAGAGCGTTAAAGCGGAGTGGCGCAGATTTCAACACAGTGCTATATATACTCGGAAATACCATACTTGGACATGCCCGGAACGAGCTGCCACACAGAGTGACGAGGCAGCTTACTTCCCGTTTAATACTATTCCTATTATGGATTTGTACATGGTTAGACAGGACTTAACATCAAATCTGGTCTTAATCTTGATATGACGTACGGCTTTGTTCTTCGAGGTCAGAGAGTAGGGAATATTAGCAAAATTAAACGCAGTGGTGCTCCACTTTAAGAAATTAAAATGGGGATATCCGATAAAAAATGGCGACCTATATCGAGAAGGTTATCTTAAATGTATTACATGTATATATGCGATTCAACGGCATGCCGTTCTATTAAAAGCTCGCTAATATAATTTTCAGAACCTCCAAACGGGAGATGGGAGCGCCATTGGAGACGACCAAAAAGAAGAAATGCCACGGCTGGGGCGGGGCCTAAAAGGGGGATGCGCTATATATATTGTGGGGACGGCTGGATTCACTATACCAGGAACATATGGTATGTTCATCACTGATGGATGAACATGGAATTATAAAGAAACAAGGAGCAGATTTCCCGTCGTAGACGGAGAAGCGTAGCTAACAGTTATATTGAGGCAACAGGATGTTTCATTGTTCTCAGAATATCTATATTATAGAAAAGACGGTTAAATAAGTTGATCTGTTATAGAAAGAGACGGTTTAATGAGTAGTTGAAGAGACGGTTAGATGGGCAGGCAGGTTGATGGGCAGGCAGTAGGTACCCTGTTATCCTAGGGCGCCATTGTAGTGCCCTAGGCACTTTTTAAGGTTGCAGGGTGGGCAGGCTTGGTTGCCGCTTGGGCAAGTTAGGTCGACAGTTGGGCAGGTAAGGTCTATGGGTGGGCAGGTCTATGGGTAGAGCGGGTTGGGTAGTTGTTTGGGGTGGTAGGTAGGGTAGAAAAGGGTAGGGCAAGGTAGGTACGAGAGGTTAGGTAGGATGGTAGGTACATTGGATAAGGAGGTGGGGTGGTAGGTAGGGTGGTAGGTAGGTAGGGTGGTAGGTAGGTAGGTAGGTAGGTAGGTAGGTAGGTAGGTAGGTAGGTAGGTAGGGTGGTGGGTAGGGTAGGTTGGTAGGTAGGTAGGTAGGTAGGTAGGTAGGTAGGTAGGTAGGTAGGTAGGTAGGTAGGTAGGTAGGGTCAGGTAGGTTGGTAGGGTGGTAGGTAGGATAGGAAAGGGTAGGGTAAGGTAGTTAGGTTAGGGTAGGTAAGGTGGTAGGTTGGGAAAGAGGGTAGGGTGGTAGGTTGGGGAAGAGGGTAGGGTGGTAGGTGGGTGGGTAGGTAGGTAGGTAGGTAGGTAGGTAGGTAGGTAGGTAGGTAGGTAGGTAGGTAGGTAGGTAGGTAGGTAGGTAGGTAGGTAGCAGGGTGGTAAGTAGGATTGGGGAGGTAGGTGGGAAATAGGGTAGGGTGGTGGGCAGGGTAGCTTTGAAGGGTGGTAGGTAGGGTGGTGGGTAGGGGTGGGTCGGGTGCGGTGCGTTGAGAAGGGTAGATAGGGTGATAGGTAATAGGATAGGGTGGGTTAGGTAGTTGGTAGGGTAAGTAAGTAAGGGATTAGTTAGTAAGGTAGGAAAAGGTAGGGCAAAGAAAGTTGGGTATGGAAGGTAGGGTGGTACCGGTAGGTTGGGTAGGATAGGTAGGGAGCAGGTAGAGTGGGTTGGGTAGGTATTCGGGGTGGTAGGTAAAATAGGAAAGGGTAGGGCAAGGTAGGTAGGGTTAGGTAGGTAGGTTGGGTAAGGTGGTAGTGTGGTAGGTAGGTAGGTAGGTAGGTAGGTAGGTAGGTAGGTAGGTAGGTAGGTAGGTAGGTAGGTAAGTAGGTAGGTAGGTAGGTAGATAGGTAGGTAGGTAGGTAGGTAGGTAGGTAGTTAGCAGGGTAGTCAGTACGGTAGGGTAGGTATGGTGGTAGGTTGGATAGGTTTGGAGATTATAGTCTCCATTATTAGGAGAGAAAAAAATGTCCCTAGTAAGGCCACTTAAAAAAAAACTTGTTACTCATCACCGCGCGCGTCAGCAAAGACGTTTTTAGAAGATTTTTTTTTTTTTTTTTTTCATAGATGAGATGAAAATTTGATAGAAATCATGAAAAATATGAGTATTTGGTATCAAATTAAAGCTCCTGATGTAAGGAATGCATTCAATGTGGTTATATGGTTGGCAAAAGTGATGCATCAAGTGGTGTCATGTAACCAATTAAGGGGGGCATCCCCCAACCACGACAAGGCTACGATAATGGCTTTCCGACAAGGTCCACGACAGCTCTACGATTGGAAGCCTTGTCGTAGCCTTGTCGTGGTTGGTGGACCCCAGTTCCCGAAAAGAGGCTACAACAAGGTCACAACAGGCTGCGACATGAAGCTTGTCGGGGGCCTTCCGACAAGGCTACGACAATATGGAACATGTTCGATTTTTGCTACGACTAGACCTTTGTCGTGGAGTGTTGTAGATTCCTCGATATCACTGTCATAGTGTGTCGGAACCACGGGTGCCTTTTTTTATGGCAACCAGCAACGTCTATGACATGCCACGACACTGCTGTCCCGACCCTGCTCTTCTCACTACAAGGCTGCGACAAGGCTACGATTGGAACTTTCATGTCGGCACTTGTCGTAGCCTTGTTGTGGTTGGTGGACGCCCCCCCTTTAGAGTAAAACCCCACTCCTGGGACACCCCACATGCTCCCGACACGCCATGACACTGCTGTGTTGGTGGACCCCAGTTCCCGACAAGAGGCTACAACAAGGCCATGACAAGCTGCGACATGAAGCTTGTTGGGGGCCTTCCGACAAGGCTACGACAATATCGAACATGTTCGATTTTTGCTACGACTAGACCTTTTTCGTGGACTGTTCTGCATTCCTCGATATCACTGTTGTAGTGTGTCGGAACCATGGGCGCCTTTTTAATGGCAACCAACAACGTCTACAACACGCCAGGACACCACTGTCCCGACCCTGCTCTTCTCACGACAAGGCTGCGACCAGGCTGCGATTGGAACTTTAATGTCGGCACTTGTCGTAGCCTTGTCGTGGTTGGTGGACGCCCCCCTTTAGAGTAAAACCCCACTCCTGGGACACCCCACACGCTCCCGACACGCCATGACACTGCTGTGTTGGTGGACCCCAGTTCCCAACAAGAGGCTACGACAAGGCCACGACAGGCTGTGACATGAAGCTTGTTGGGGGCCTTCCGACAAGGCTACGACAATAGCCAACATGTTCAATTTATGCCACGACTGGACCTTTGTCGTGGAGTGTTGTGGATTCCTCGCAATCACTGTCGTAGTGTGTTGGAACCATGGGCGCCTTTTTTACGGCAACCAGCAACGTCTACGACATGCCCGTCATGCTGTCCCGACACTGCTCTTCTCATGACAAGGCTGTGACAAGGCTACAATTGGAACTTTCATGTCGGCACTTGTAGTCTTGTCGTGGTTGGTGGACGCCCCCCTTTAGAGTAAATCTCCGCTCCTGGGACACCCCACACGCTCCTGACACGCCATGACACTCCACGACAAAGGTTCAGTTGTAGGGAAAATCGAACATGTTTGATTTTGTCATAGCCTTGTCGGAAGGCCCCCGACAAGCTTCCCAGTCGCAGCCTGTCATGGCCTTGTCGTAGACTCTTGTCGGGAACTGGGGTCCACCAACCACAATAAGGCTACACCAAGTCCACCTATCGTAGGCCTGTCGTGGACCTTGTCGGAATGCCATTGTCGTAGCCTTGTTGTGGTTGGTGGATGCCCGCCTTTAGCCCTTGTCGGAAGCCTGCCTCCACTAGTGCAGCATGCTAAGATAGCCTGACACGCTCCGACACACTCCAACATGTCGGAAGCCTCCGACAGTCAGGTAGGTAGGTGTCTGTGGGTGTCTGTGTGGTTATAACAGTGTCTCTATGCCAGAGTATGGCCTGTGTGAAGTAGCCTAACCATTGGGGAACCATCCCGCTTAAGTGTCTGAAGTCCATATTATTACACTTCAAAAGTCATCTCTGACCCAGCAAAAAAAAAAAAAAAAAAAGCGCCCTCATCATATTTTTCATGGCTTGGTGATGAGAAACAATTTTTTTTTTTGAGTGGCCTAATCGAGACTTTTTATGTTTACAAACAAAGAACCATGACGAAAAAAGGAAAACTTCTTTACACATTGCTACACATGTTGCTATACCTGTGGTGTGAAGTGTCGTGTGCTGAGACAATGTTCAGTGATGGATGAGCAAAAACAGGAGGCACTCGCACAAAGGGGAAGCGAAGAAATACAAGATGAAGTGATTGCAGGACATGCAAAAATACTTCTGATAATGGAGTGGATAAAAGCTCAATTTTAGGGAAATCATACAATTGGTACAACAAGCAGGAAATTTTGCAGTTATTCTTTTTGGTGTACTCAACAAATGATCAGAATATCTTCCTCTGTTTCTGTCTCTTGACTACAATCTTTAGCTTGAAGAATTTTAGCCAGCTGTAACTTTGAACACATATAAACCTTGTTGTTGTAACTGTATTAGGGAGGACCTGAAGAATTCTCATATCTAAACAATAGCTGCAGGCCAGACTCTCTATCTTGGCAGAACATGAACATTCTTGAAAACAAGTAGCATTCATCTTCTCCTTGGTATTACTGGCAGCCTGCTCATCATTGAAGAGGACAAACCTTGTTCTGATGGGATGATAGCACAATTTTTTTTTCATTATGCATACTCTCAATGAATTTTCTATACTGCTTCTTACCTATTTGGAGATCAGTGCTGGACTAGCAATGATTTTTGTATCTATCACTAAAGGATCTACAAACTCTTCTTTGATAAGATCGCCCATATCCTTCAAAACAGTGAACAGAGCTCACACCTTTTGGCTGCTCAAGACTTATGGTTGCTCAAGATTTTTTCATGAAGTCCTTCACCTGTTAGTTAGCTCACTTCAAGCCCACCCCCTATCCACCCCTGTACCGCCTGTAGATCCTATTGTAAAGTCTAGAGCCTAGTCTATCCACCCCTTTCTTTTTTTATTTGTTTGGGAAGACTAGGCGTAGTTTAACGTCCAATTTGGTCAATGGGACTCACTATCCACCCCTGTAGCGCCTCTAGATTCTATTGTAAAGTCTAGAGCCCAGTCTAAGCCAGGGTAGACCATGATAATATGACAAGCTTCATATCCAACACCAACATAAAAAACTGTAACTATGGACTTGGAAGGCTCACCAGCTTGTTTGTTTTGTATGATTTAAGGTCCAGTCAACCATTATAGGTCCTTACCAGACTTTATTAAGGTTCTTTTACACCACTAGGCTGGTGATCGAATCTATGTGATGAATTCAGGTAGACATCTCACCCCTACACATTTGCCGAGGTGAGAGTTCTTTTACTTCCCACACCACATAGAGAAGGATTGGCCTTTGATATAGCAGTAAATCTACCCCTGCTGGGGGTGGGACTCGAACCCACAAGGTCCTACAACCTTGGGGTTACAAGTCCAGTACCCTAATGACTGAGTTAACTCCCCATCCCCGATCACACTGGTTTTCAATGGTCAAGGTAAATCTATTTGTCTGTAAGCTCATCGGATTGTACAGGCTGCATGCTTTGATCTGGTGAGCCATCTTGTCTTAGTGACACTCCATCCTGTGAGAAAACACTCTACTGTAACAGTGGAAACTACCTCAGCATCAATTAAAGCGCTGGCCCTGCCACTGCCTTTTAGTAGTACACCTTCTGACCTCAATGCAGTCTTTTCATTGTGAAGGTGACCAAACATCATATATTCTTGCTGGTATGAAAGCTTTTTGAACCGCTACAACATGTATAAAATACTTGCAGGATCTGTGACAGTTCTATGATAAATATGGGTACCCGTATCGCTGCATAAGAAGGAAGACCACTGACCCTCCTGTCATAAAAGTGGGGGCTTCAATAGCTATAAGATTTCCGACTCTCTTCTCTTCCTCCGCTAATTATCTTATGTTTTAGTATGGGACGAAGATGTGATCCGTATCGGAACGCGACCACGAGTAGTTCCTGATTGTTTTTCTCTCTCTGAGATCGGCTCCTGCCGATTCCCACCGTCCTATCTCATTGGTCAATGATTCCGTTTTTATTCTATTGGATTAACGGAATGCACCCCTTAGTAGTCCCCTCAGTCACCTAGCGACCTTGGTCTGGCTGTGCAGTCCACCCTCCCCCATGACTGGGGGGCAGGGTGGGTTGGGGTTCTGTGCGCTCTCTCGACCTGTCCCGGTGGGAGCGTGACCTTTGACACAACTTGGGTTCTTTCAGGGGCCTGTTTCAGAAGCAGTATAGGCAAGTGAAAGTTTGTTTGTCCCTATTGGGGACATTTTGGCCTTGACTCGTGGTTTCGATTGATTACCAAAATCTCATCAAGCGTGTACTGGATCTGTGTCCGTGATTACCCTTTGAGTAATTTGATTTTGGTTTTTAGGTCTGTCTTGACCTAAATAGGTTGGGGTTTTCGGAGAGAGAAAAAGATAATTCTATGTCAGGAACTAAAAGTATGGTCGGACTAGCCGAGTATCAGTCTGAAAATCATGTGGACAAAAATTTTTCTTGGTCTGTCTAATGTGGTATTGTTTTGTCCTAGTCGTTGATGTATTTGTTGGTGTATTATCAACGTATTGTCAATGTCTTCATAGGATGGGTTCGCCCTGTAATGTCCTCATATCTTTGATGGGAAGACACATATGTATTTAAAACCAACTGGTGTAGAGGGTGTGTAAGGTCCCCATATCTTTGGATTGGTGGCACATGTGTACTTATGACAAAATGGGGAAGAGTAATAAAAGGGGTCCGGGTCCACCAAGAAATCTGGGTTGGATCGAACATGAAGACCTCAAACAAAGGGGGTCATATGGCATGTCTTCTAGTTTGAACTGTTAATTGATCATGTGGCAATGGTTTGCTCTTAAATCCAAGGTTGTTTGTTAAAGATAAGGCTTCAAGGACAGATTTGTCCTCTTTGATTTCTCTATTATGATGAAAGAAGGCAGCTTGAGCCTTAGGGGGGAGGGGGGAAGGGAGGGCATGTTACATACCAGGGAAAGGATTTAGCTTAGACCGCTCTATATAAGAGGGCTTTCTGTTAAGCGTTTACCTATGCCTCGGGACATATTGGACACTTGCCTAAACAATAATAAGTGGATTAATACTTGTCTAAAATTATAATAAGAAGTGAACTTTATCAGACAGGTTTCACGATGAAACAGCAGATAGTAGAAAGGGTAAATATCTGGAGCTGCAATATATTTTTCTTAACCATTGATGTATTGTTCTTAGTTATTAATGCCATGTACTCCCCTTAAACTTAAGGTTGCCTGTTAGAAATAAGACTTCAGGGACAGACTGGACTTTTCTTTCTGTTGGCACTGTTTATCATGAGGAAAGATGACTGTTTGGTTCTTAACCTGGGGGAAAAGGGAGGGATGCGTCACATACCAGGGGAAGGATTTAGCTTAGGCCGATCTGTATTAACCCAATCCTTACAAACGAATTTTGTGCTGCATCGTGTAGGCGGCGATGCCAGCTCATGTGCATGGTTGGTAAGGGCGAGCACCAAATTTCAAAAATGGTGTCACGTGACATGATTTTTATCATTATGGCAACCATTTCATATTTTTTTCAATGATTATGTTGGTCATATCTAAATACATATTTTGTTTAAAAATGGTGTTATAGTATTGAGTATTTCATGAATTATGGGCCTAAATTGTAAAATGTCAAATAATGCCATTTGGCATCATTCGCCCGTGGCTGGGGAATGCCATATGGCATCATTCGCCCGTGGCTGGGGAATGCCACAGTGGCATCATTAGTAAGGAAAGGGTTAAGGAGGTTTTCTGACAACATTTGCTTATACTCTGGTACATTCTAGATGCAAAGACTGGACTTTATCGGAATGGTTGACGATGTAACAGTGGATGGTAAAACGGGGGAAAATCTGGAATAAATTGTATCCGTCTGACATGACTGGACTGAATAGGGGGATGACAGGATGGTTACAATTCATTAATCTGACCTAAGTGATTTAAATGAAGATTGGCAGGATACAGAGGGAGGGTGAAATAACGAGAAGGGGAAAAGTGTAGGACTGAACAGATATCGGGGAAGGGTGGGGGGGAGGGGGGAGGGTAGAGGGAAAGGGGAAGGGATAGCTGAAAGGGAAGAAAAAGGAAGGAAAAGTGCAAAAAGAAGAGCTACAGCAAATTATCTGATCTCAAAGTAAAGTACCTGTCATTGACTGGATTATATGAACTGACTAGCTTGCAAGATGATTTAGGAACAATGTGGGAACTTGGAATTTTAGAATTGATTTAATAGGCTGATTAGGTCATCTTAAGGTTGAATAGCAATAAAGAAATAAAGAGGTCCCGCTCACGTTTAGGATTCCACTCACTAATGAATGTGTATGATTTACAGTACAAGGGAATTTCAGAGATATTCTTTACTCAATACATAAAATGCTGATTCGTCCTTATTTTTTTTAGAAATTGTGTAATGATGGAGAGTACACATGGTGTCTAAGAGATACACCATTATGTTATGTTGGAGTGTTCACATGTTTGAAAAAAATTTAAGATTCAAGATTCATAGCGTTAGTGAATTGAAACTGTGTTCCACTTTGATCAATAAAGAGAGTGTAGCTCAAAAAAAAATAGCTATAAGATAGTCTTAAGGTTAAGGATGTACTTGTTGAAACTTGGTGTTCATATCAGAGATCCTTGACCTACATCATTACATTTTGGCAGCAATAGGAAGTGAGCTACTCACATGCATTTACATATGTTAAGTAGCTATATCCTGCGGTGGCTATTTCTCACTTAAAGTCGGCATGGCTACACATTTTTAACACTCCTTCTCACAGTGACATGAGCGAATCTAAATAAGTAGTCTCTGAGTTCTTGAAATATATATATATATATATGTGGGAGTCCTCAAGTATATTAGTGATCACGCATAGAATGAAAACAAAAACCGAGAAGTAAAGTGCCCAAGCATTAATCGTCAGATATTGTCATCAATAAACAGGTACAATCAACAGGCAATTCTCGTGAAGTCAGCCCCGAGTGTCGCCTGCTCCTTGTTTATATAGTCAACGGGTGACTCCCCCGGAACCGCCACCACCCGCCCGCCACATTATCATATATCAATATAACTTTGAAACAAAAGAAGACGGAGAAGTATCCAAGAAAACACCACCAAACAATACAAGTACTAATCTATTAGGCTGGTGTCATTATCACTATCATTTTACTGCATTTTGTCTCAGGAAACTGAATACTACTAAATCTGAAAGATTCAACCTCTATTTATACGGGAAATGGCTCGTGAGCTGAGCTGTACCGATATGTGTGACTAGTTTGCCTAGGACTCTATGGGACTGCCCTCTGACTGTCCACACCGGTAGATAGTCAGAGCCTCTTAGACTCCCATCTTGACTGTGCACCACCTTTGATGGACTATGATCATAAAGACTGTATTCGAGCCAACACTTCCTCGACTTAGGGTCAAGTATCTTCTGTTCATCTTTGGGCACATAAGCATAGTACTTGCAACCAAACAACCTCAGGTTGCGGACATCCAGCTTCTCTCCATTTAGCACCTGAGTCATACCAGGCACTGCTGACTTTGGACTGTGATTACAAAGATAAGATGCTGTTGACACTACTACTGCCCAATACTGTCGTGACATGCTACCAAAATCAACCTTGCCATGTCGACTAGTGTCCTATTCATCCTCTCAGCTACACCATTCCGTTCCCGCATCTTGGGAATAGCCAGCTTGTGCAGAATTCCGTACTTCTTTAGGTAGGTTTCAAACTGATGTGATGTATATTCGCCCCTATTGTCTGTCCTCAGCATCTTCATTTCTTTCCCAAGTAACTTATCTGCCAACACCTTCCCCTCAACAAACTTCTCAAAGACTTTGTCTTAGTCTTCACAATATAAACCCGTGAGAACCAGGTTTTGTTATGTACCTTTTTGATGGTATAAGGAAAACGATCCAACTCCTCTTTTATTCTACCTCCTTTATTGAACTCCTTGGTCCTACTGACTATATACAGTTTTTCACCTTGGAGCCTTAGCTACCAAATTCTACCTCAACTTCTTCAGCAACTCTTCAACACTGCTGATGCCACAAATCCTCCTTTAACTCCTTCTCACTGGTAGTGCCATATATTTCAGGCGTGTGCAGGCACATACAGCGCATCACGAAATACATAGCTCTGCATCTTTCCTCCTGGGATCTTCAAGTGCAAGAGAACTTCTCCTATGCCAGTCGCCTTGCGACCATGTCTGTTTCCAAGCATCACATTAGATGGCTTCATAGTGCAAAGACTCCTCAAGATATCCTAGTTATTTCACATGTTCCCTGTTGCCTTGCATGCCTTTAGCTTCCTACGTCCTTTGTACCAGACTTTCAACCTTTCAGCTGCACAGTTCACCTTAAAATGTCCAACCTTGTTACACTTTAAGCACCTCTTCTTGAACTCACTCTTTGACATCAGCGTCCTCTCTCCTACGATTTCTCTCATTTTTTCCTTTACTGGTCACAGACTCGTTCAACTACTTTGTCCATTTAGGGACCTCCTCCATCATTTCAAATGCCATCACCCTCATATCATACCAGTATGGAAGACTGGCAAGGCGATAAATCTATGCCCTGGTCAGCATCTGCAATTTGATCCCCAAGGACAGCTAGCTCATTGAAGACCCCCATCATCCTTCTGATGTGGTTGATTGCAGATCCTTCTGCTGCAAGTTTAAATTTGTAGAGCTCCTTCCTAAGTGTAATTTCATTTGCCCAAATTTTCTTACCTTTGACTTCTTTTGCACACCTGTATCTGTGCCTTGCCCATGCATTTCTATTCCTACTGAGATATCCCAAAGATCTTTCCCTTTCAGTCACATTTTCATTTGCAGCTTCCACATCACAGAGTTCAGACTAGGTTTCAGCTTCACAATATTGCTTGACCTTGCTTCTGCCATGTTGAAAATATACCCAACCAGCTTTACTACATGTAGTTTCCCAGGACTTTCCTCAGAAAAAGTTTACAGTGCACTTACTGAACACAGTATTAGTGCAATTACTACTGCAAGGTTTAACCTTTTAAGGGTGGCCACCTGCGGCAGAACTACATGCTTGAGGACGGTTACTAGTGTTTGTGTCTACTTCTAGGGGACGGATGCATTGTCCCCTGAAATCAGAATTCGAAGGTCATCAAGTGATATAATGTCATATTTCATATTTTTATTTCTATTATCTGTAGATCAAAAATATTTTGTACAACCGTCACATTTATTGATAATAAATATCCTTTTTTTAAATAATTTAATAAATATGTAGCGGTTGCCCTCTAGTCGCTGAAAGTGTGTGACCACTTTCCGCGATCGTCAGTCGACCAGAGGTTCCGAGACTAGTCGCTAGCCTGTACTTACCATGCCAGTACAGGTGGGTTCGGTTTTACCCACTGGAAAGGGTAGGGAGACGCAGAGTCTACCAACCACCGCTTATCCGTGACCAGAAAACCAGACTCCGGACTATTTCAGTTACCGATCTTTTATTACGGTATTAACTGTAAGTACAATCGTTGGTGCTACGGGGCACCAACTAGCGCGGGAAGAGATCTGGTCTCTTCTACGTTGAAAGGTGTACCAACACAACCTAACCAACACGTGAGGCTCCAGGCGTTCACTCTATGCGGAGGAACAGCGAGAAGTCCTGTCGACCCGCTGTGGACTCAACCTTATATATTGGTTGAGTTACGTAATGCGGGCGAGCCCGTAGCATTTGCATACCGCGGGTCCTCCAGCTTTACCGCACAGCAGGGATCGGTCTTCGCGCCACCTAGCGTAAAGTAAAACAGACACTGCATGACTACCCTGAACCCTACAAATATAAAGCAAATAATGCCTTAAGGCATCATTCACCCTGGGCCGGTTGATGCCATAAGCATGGATGCCAGTGGGGGTCAAGAAAAATTCCTACATGGGGACTGAGGCCAGTCTACGTATCACCTGAAACGCATGTGGTGTATGGGGAATCCCCATCACTCTCCTAGCATATCCTTGGGCATGGACTGGCAGTATAGGATAGCTAGATATCTGCTATGAGAGTGGGTATATGTGTAGTTATGCACTGAATGGGGTACTCTCCAAAGAAAATCATTTAAGAAAGATTACCACCCACTATCAGTTCTATATTCTGCAGAATATCTTTACAAGTTCATTAGGCATTCCTCTGATATTTTCTTTTAGACTTGGTAATGCTTTAATAACTCTATTCTCACATGACACATTTTAAGCCAATCAGATGTCAGTATTCAAGTTTGCCCTTATCCGTAGAAGCATTTCCTACAAGAATCCTACCATCCTACAGCTGTATGTTGGAGCACTGGGATCCATAGGCCCTCTAACTGAGTGTGCTGTGGGTAGCTGAAAGATTACAGAACAAGTTTATCTAACATCTAGATTTTAGGGAACCTGGAGGTTGTTCTCAAATGTCTTGAAATTATAATATCTTTGAGACTAAAATGAAAATCCTACATGTAGGTAAAATCCTACAAGCTGGCATCCCTGCATAAGGCATCATTCGCCCTTAAAGGGCTAACAGTCATTCACTAAAGATGCAGAATAGTTAGATTCCTCTTCTACAGCTGCACTATAGAATTCTGTATTATCAAACCACTGACTCTTGCATACACTTAGTTCACTTTCATAACATTGACAGACAGCTTACTACCCCTCTTCAAAAGACTTCCCTTAGCTGTTCTCTCTACAAGAGGTTGGAGAATGTTTTGGAATGCCTTGTCAAGCATGATCTGAAGGTCAAACTGGAAAAGTGCCATCTGTTTAAGGATGAGGTAAAATTATATCACCGGAAGGCGTTGCAACTAATCCAAGCATCACAAAAGATATCCTCCAGTGGGAAAACTCAATGACAGTGACGCAATTTGGGCCTGGCCTCCTTTTATTATAAAATCGATGAGGAATTTGCTAAGATCGCTGCTCCATTAAATAACCTGTTTGTTGCAGGATCAAGGGGAAGAAAAAATATCCCTTTGACTTACAAAGAGCTTAGAAGCCAGTGGAGTGTGGAGTGTGACCTGGAAGCAGAGGCTGACCAACCAACCGACCCCCTCAAACCACCCTCAAACCTGACAGGACGTTTATGAGCACCTCTGGCACATAGAAAACCAAGAATTAGTTGCTCAAACACAACAGAACAGTCACAATCAAGAGAGCTTGGATTGAGCTCAACTAGGCCATGGAGACCTATGGAAGTAGACACCACATGGCATAAAAACACTATTTCTGATATAAGTACACCTATTTACACCCTATATCGTATGCCAAAAAGTTAAACATTGACATTTGAACTGGTTTTTTGTGTAAATCTGTAATATTGTGAAAGTAAAAGCCAAAAATACACTGCTAAAGAAACCCCTGCTCAAATTTCAATGTAAGTAGTATATGAAAAGCGGGAATTTGTACCAGCTACAACTTCACAGTACATAAAAATACAGAACAACACTAAACCACTAGGGACAAAATGGCTACTTATTCAATTCCTCCTCCTACTGTTATGGATACCACACACAATGTGGCAGACAATTGGAGAGATTTTGAGTCCTAGTGGATAGAGTAATACTCTACCCACTAGGACTCAAAATCTCTCCAATTGTTACACACCAACAACTGAAACTCAAGAAATATCCAGATGGACAACACAAGGTGGCAGCTACACTCTGCTCAGTTATGGGTCGCGATCGCTTAAAGGTCATGAGATCCCTCCCAACACTGTCAGCAGAAAACAAAAGAAAACATGGCCGAACTGACGAGACACATTGTCCCTCAAAAACATGTTGTGTTTCAGTGTTCCAAGTTCAACATTGCGACCCAAAAGCCAGATGAGAAAGTTGAGGCCTACTACACATGACTACATGGGATGGCAGCCCTTTGCAAATTTGGCACCCTCAAAGAAGGCCTCATACATGATCGCATGATAGTTGGTACCACTGATCATTCACAAACGTAATTAACAAAATCAAAGACTACTCTACATTGACCGTGTAGCACTTGCCAGCCTCAGAGGCACGCCTCATTGAAATCTGTAAAGCCAAGGACACAGACACCATATGCACAGAAGTCAAGAACTACTGCAGGTTGGCCAGCATTTATACCTCAACAACCTCTACTGCGCCTTTACTGAGGCAAAAGACAACACTTGACCTTGCACAACAACACACTATGATACAACAACCATCTAGTGATCTCGCAAACCCTACAACTTTTGATCCTTGATCAGATTCACCAAGATCACCTTGGAATAACCAAGTGCAGAGCATGTGCCATCGGAAGTGTTTGGTGGCCACTGATCAGCAAACCAGTTGAAAACATGGTAAAAGGAAGCCAAAAGGAAGGAACCACTGCTGCCTTCAGCATTCCCAGACCATGCATGGGAATGGATAATAACAGACCTGTTTGAACTAGACAAAAAAGTGTACATTATAGTAGTAGAATACTACTCCAGATGGATTGAAGCTAGGAGGCTTCAACAAACAATGTCAGAACACACAATCGAAGCCCTGAAGTCAATATTCAGCATCCATGGCATCCCAGACTTGGTAATGTCTGACGATTGGCCACAATTTGCATCGGAGCAGTTCCGGAAGTTTGCATGTGATCGGAAATTGACACATGTGACATCTTCACCCAAGTACCCACAATCAAAAGGGGATGTAAAATGGGCAGTCCAAACCACTAAAAACATCTTGCTTTGCACTACAGCTTTATAAGCTCAATTGTCACCTTGTCCTGCTTTTTACATGGTTAACCCAAACTCATTTTCTTCAAACCTCCATAGAATATTGTAAATATGTATCAGGGTAGTAGGGCAGTATACATGGATGTTATTTGGCCCACTAAAACGAGAATTAAGATAGAGAAACCAAATATTTTCTATTAATTCTATTCTATTAATTCTATTATTTCCTATTAATTAATATCAGGCAAATATGAATAGATCTATTTTACGAATCGGGTTAGGAAAAGTTGGAAAATGTATATTTTACTCATTTTGTAGTATAATACACCGCAACAACATAAAGTTTAAATGGTTAAATGTAGATTCGCATATAAATCATCAGGTGGCGCCTGGATTGTATGATCTTTATGCCTTTAGTACCAAAAAGCTCCTATGTGACCAGTTTATTCCACATTAGGCCTAGTCATGCATGTTCGACATGCTTGTTCTTTTTTTAAGTATATGTATGATACAAAAAAACAAACGTCCTAGAAAAATGTACTGGTAGGTCAAGTTGAGTAATGGGCTTTGCAAAGGCAGACAGAAGCACTGTTCAATTTCGAGACTGTAGATGGCGTACCGGTAGTATAAACTCTACTCGCCAGGGCCCCAAGCTGCACTGTGCGCCTCCCAGCGGTCTGTGAAAGAGACTGAAATTTCATGATTGATAATGATCGTCTCATACTGTTAATATAGTAGTTTTTACCTGTGCTTTGTGACTCTTGTTTACCCTAGTTTGCCACTTCTTCTATTGTTCCATCAGGTGATCAATCATGAATAATACGATTTGTATGAATCCTGACAGTGTGACTCGTGTGACAAAAGAGTAGTGTCTGTGCCTAGGGCTAGGCTGTCTGTGTTGTGTATACTATAGACTATAGTCGCACCACGATTGAGAATAACTGGACGTCTGGAGACAGTTGGCAGTGCTGTCTTTACATTCACAAAGTACTAGGTGGTATAGCCCATACTAGCCGCAGGCGAAGGCGCATTTTGTGGTAAGACTCTAAGAGGAACTTCCATGCAGTATCACTATCAACACTTGACGCAAATGTAGCAAGAAATATCACTATTATCAGCAACAGTTGGGGTTGAAAACATGCGGTTGTAATATTCTTGGAGATTGCACACTTGTTAATGTGTCAGACCCAAAGTTCAAATAGCTTCTCCATCATGGTAAAGCCTACATGGGCCACCGGAAAGCAGAAGTGGGCGGCCAATCTTGAAAAACCCTGACGCACAATGTGTGTCCGTTTTTATCGTCCACTCTTCCGTTCTGCTCCACAGGACACAACTCACAGCGCCACCTCGTGTTATAATCTTATTTTAGTTCGTGTTGTTTAACACTTGGAGCGCGACGATCACCGATTCCCGACGAACCCACCCGAAGTGTTCCGATCTCGACGTCACACGGACATGGCTGCCAAAGCCTCTCCGAATTTTGCGTAGAGGGTAAGAATTCTGTTCACAGCTACCTAATTTGAGTATTTTTATGTGTTTGAAACCTATGCATATTGTGCACCATTGTTTGATCTAATGAACACAGCCATGCGGATTAACGATAGGAGTTTCTAGACGTAGTGCGGTACGGTGCATGCCCTTGGAGTGGGAACTGTCAGAGGTCCAACTTTGCTTCATGTAGTGCAGAGCGACCTGTGTCACGGTGTACTAGTTTTGATTTGTTTTCAATCTTTTCGTCAACATTGTATATCGGCTGCCTTTGGGTTCTTAGCCTCGGTACCTAAACTCTTGAGGTATTACTCTATGGGTTCTAACTAACCCTAACCCCTCCACTCTATCTGCTAAGGACAAAACAGGAACGGTAAAATGATAAATCCTTCATCGTATAGACGAAACATAATAATAGTACTAGCAGTAGCACTGGTTTCCTGGCACACTCTAATGCTAACATGTCATTAGTGGCAATGCTAGAGTTAAAACTAAGAACTTCGCCGAGACCTCTCGAACAGTATAGATCTAGTCCAAGATACAGTATACATTTGTGTTTACTGTCTTGCGTACTCAACTGCCTTTCCTGGGCCAAGACCAAGTTTATGATCCTATAACTATAAGGCTGTATTAGTGTGTATTGTATGTAGGCCCCTATACATGTGTGATTTGAGTCTTACATGTACGGTACCTAAAATGATTAGTGTTGTATACATTTTCAGATATGCGTGATGGTGCTATGGCCAGTCGAAAGGTAGACATTAATACAGCCACTTTGGAGCAGTTGGAGTCTCTGGTTGGTGTAGGTCATGCCAAAGCCCAGACCATCCTAGATGCCAGGAGGGTAAGTCTGTCAAAGACGATCTTATTGTTTTATGGCCTCCGATATATAATTCATTCAGTTTTGAGTAGCGATAGGCCATTTCATAACTGTACTGGTATGACTATTTCACACTACCAAAATAAATAATTTTCCATATTCATATCAAGTTTATTTTTGTTGAGGGACCCCTTTCTAAAACCCGAAAAATGTGTGGTACATTTCCAGAGCAGGTTAATACATAAACTTATTTAAGTCATTTAGATATTTCGAAGTTATTTTGTCATCACATATACTTGAAGACACAGTGAAAACGCCAAGTAGGTCTGTACTATTTATGTAATTTGACATGTTTCAGGCGGCTGGTGGATTTTCCGGAGTGAGCGATTTAATGAAGGTGGCTGGAATAGGACGCGTCTTATTAGATCAAAACCAGGCTTTACTAACTTGCAGCGCATTGACATCTTCGACCAACCGTCGCAGTCCAAGGAACCATGAACGGTTAGTGAAGGACATTCATTTTAGTCCTGATATTTTTTTTAACCTAACAAAACACCCAAAGAACTAATAACTGCATGTCGTGACAACCTCTGTAACCATGGATGTCACTATCGAAAACGCTCTCAAAACAGTAGACGATAAAATCACTTTGATCAAGCATTAAAGATCAAACCGTGATGAAGGACTTGAAAGTCCGAAACACGTAGGTAAAACACGTCTTATAATTGACTCATTGTTTACATATCGGATCCAGCCCATCACCGAGTTGGTTGGTATTTTTAACAATCGTCAGGTAACCCATGCTTGATGAAAATAATATGTTGTATTTAGCAATCTCACGAGCAGGACTTATTTGATGTACTTGGGAGAATACATCGACGTATTCATTATTTATACTAAGGTCTACAAACTGATATCAATAACCCTGTTGAATTAAGATATTTTTGAATTTGTTACCCTCAGTGTTTTTCCATATCATATGTGTTTTGTTGTCTTTTTCCTTCAACATTTAGACGCATTAACCATTTTTTTCACCTGTGTAGAGCTATGCTCCACCTTTACTAGTATGTTTTATTCATTTAAAGAACATTATTTGATAACTGAAAACAAAGTTTTAATTCAATAAAATATGCATATCTTCCAGGAGAGAAACGCGTAGTTCTACAAGAGCAGAGAGCAGCACAACTCTTACACCAGACACAGACCAGGAGAGGCTGCCATCAGCCCCCTCTGCCGCCCCATTAACTCTGCGTGACCACAGTCGGACGAGCAGCAAATCGAGTAGCTCGGCCGACTCGCTGGACACAGTCCCACAGTCCACTAAAGCAACTCACTGCAGGGACAGTACCAAACACGACGATGAGGGAGATGACGGCGATGATGAAGAGGAAGAAGAGGAGGAAGAAGAAGAAGAAAAGTTGGAAAGTGATACTGAGCAAGTCAACAATGATAGGAACAGTGTGGATGTAACTACTGCGGCTGCTGAGGGTAACTCAGTTGGGTCGCGACTCAGTGGGGACACGAGGAGAGACGCTCCTGTAGGTTTATGCGCCTCCTCCTCGACCGCTGCGCGAAATGAGGACCTGGCGAACCTGAATAACGTTGAGCCAGCTGACAACACGTTACCCATCAGAGACAGTGAGGATGACGGGGACATGGACGATGCTTTTGCGGAGGAGGAACATCGCAGAGACAGGGAGGATCTTCATGAGAGTATGGGCGATGACGAGGAGGAGGATGAAGAAGATGATGAAATGCCCTGCTTACCGACCACGTTACTGTCGACAAGCGATAAACACTGGGTGAGTGCTTTTCCTTTTTGATCCATTCCAGGGCATAAATAACACCACTAAACCATGTACTGAGGCACAAAGGATCAGTTGGTAGTGCACACGCACCGAACTTCATGCTCCCATCTCGGCCCATTACTTCGCTGTTATCCTAACTTTTTTTTTAAACTTTAGATCTTGTTACAAATCTTTCTATAGATAACTGTATTCTGAAACACTTGACAAATGAATCGTCTGGTTCAATTACAGGCCAAATTTATTTTGTATAAGCGCATATTAAGCACATTAGACGGCGACATCTACCACCGATTCTCATCGATCCGATAGAAGATATGATCCAGATATGATCCTCGTATATTGATATAGCTTTTCTTCCTGATCACATCTCCTCCCTTTAAAACCTTGTAAAATGACCCAATTGACACCCAAAAAGAAGAGCGGCTGGGAACATGGCTTCTGTTCTATTCAAGATATTGGAAAACGATTTCCAGACCTATAAGAAGTCTTCCCTATAAATTAAATTGGTGTATAACACTTGGATGTTGGACGTGTGGATACAGACCATCGCTATTTAAAAGGCCTACTCAGGATCGGGAAGTTGGTGAAATGTGTATAGCAACAGTCTTAAGCCAATACATCGACATTTGTTCCTGATTCATTCCGACCATCGGCTCGGTGAGAGTCTGGAATAAAATTTCGATGTCTTATACCTATAAGACATTGACATGTAGACCGTTCTTGATCACACCTACCACATTCATAACCTTGTAAAACGACCCGATAAAGATCAAATCTTAAGGTCGGGGAGAGTCAGTCATATCTGGCATGGTAGTAATACCCGAGTCGATGGGAAAGGTAATAAAATCGGGTTGGTGAAGTGTGTACATCGGCCCGATTGATGCAAATTGTCACAGACCCGACAGATCCGTCGGGCAAAAGTAGAATGGGGCACAGCGGTCGGGTCGATGTCCTATAGGCTTTAAGGTCGGGCAAAGTCAGTCATTACCCTTATCCTAGTAACGCCCGACCTGATTATAAGCGGGTCTGTAAAGTGCGCACAGCAACATAAAGTTCACTGATCTTGACCGACCCGAGGGATCTGTGCGGAAAAGTTGTGATCAGAAAGGATCTGTGTGTTACAGTCTTATATGCTTTAAAATTATCAGGATGTTATGAGTTATGGCCTATTGATTAATTAAATTATTTAGAGGAAGCATTTGTTTGAATGATTTAGATTTTATAACATAATATCCGCATAATACAGGAGGTAATAGTTGCTCGGTTCAGCGCCGCCATGCGGTTATGTTGCATGGCAACGTGGCTGTTCGGCCAAATATTGCGCTGTCTGACTGCGCTGAGGCTTTCACACAAAGGGTGTGAGTGGCGGGTGTGGGTGCAGAGGTGTTATTTTCTTCAAGAAAGGAGTGTTAGAACAAGTTTGGGTGCTCTACAAACCAGGATGGTTTGTCCAAACTACAGAGTAATAATGGCCTTGGTTTAAAAACGGAATTTCTTTGCTTGCAACTATTTAAATCTAGATAAACGGGCCAGAGCTGCTGTGATATCTAATGATATCAAAGTGTTGTAGAACGCATTGGAAGATACTTATGGTGATATACATGTTTAGCACGCCCAAATCGGTGCTGGGATACCACAGATTACGATGCAAGCACTGTATCTACACTCGAAATAATCTAAACGGGTATTTTAGAAAGTATTGTGCTCATACACCCAGCCACCCAAGGATAAAGCAAACGTTTCCAGGTGTTTGTTTGGCTGCATGCAGTGTGTATACTAAGCAGATAAGGCGCACGGCTGGCCAGTGGAAAAAGGTCTATTGCAACACTCGAGTGTCAAACACAGAAGAACAAAACTTAAGCCAGATACGATCTTAACAATCATATACATCATTATTAAGAACATTTTACAGTATCTTCCGATGCGTGAAACTTGCCTCTCTGATTACCCATAAAGAAAGCTAGTTTCTGGAGCCTTGACGCTTGCTAATATTTCCCGAACAAAGGCAAAGCAAGACATTGACCGGCTCGAATATTGCATCACTTCTGAGAATTGCCTTTGATGGAAACACGCTGGTGAAACAGATTACGTAAGACAACAGCTGAACGACGGGTGTTCCTTTGTTAGACTCAGCCTGACGCAGGTGTTTAGATCGGGTGGTGGCGATGGTAGATGTAGGGACAGTTGGTCAGCGGATGTAACCAATTAAAGTAAACGAGCCGGGACAGATCACCTTTTGCCACCGCCCCCCCCCCCCCCCCCCCCGCCAATACTAAACATACCCTCCCCAGTCTCGGAAAACAAAGATATACATTTTCGGTAGTTCCGTGCGCGAAATGTTTTATCATTTAGGGCCACGTGATTTTCGAATATCACAATCGGGTTAGGTGGCCACAAGACTAGACACTTTAAACGGAAAGGTCGGCTGAAAAATATCGTGCTACCAGACTAGAATAGTGGAGCATGGAACTGATATTTGGCTGCTTGCCGTTCTGAATGCATCTGTAAAAGATTACCACAAGTTTAGAGTTGTAGATATTCCTAACGGGAAAGTCGTGCCCCAGAATCTTTGCAACACAGCAATTATTGCAAGTTTTCTTTCTCTGAGGTTTTACGTTGAGAGGGGTAGCTGAGCTCAACATTTGTAAAGTTTTTATAGATTATATTTCTAAGAACGGTTGATAGTTATGTTGACAATCTTTTCCCGTTCGAGCGCGTCGAACTTAGCGGAAAATAGTTAATTACCCAAGGTACTTACCTAGTACTGAAGGGGAATTGATGTTCCTAATAGATGTGTGACATTAAATTCCATCATTCTTATGACTGACTGGCTGTATTGAATTTAGAAATCATAAGGTTACATGTATAATGAAATATTCTTGCATTTATGCTGATCCATCTGATGCAATATATGGTATAAAAAGGGGTTTTTTTTCAAGGTAGCTTCGGTTGTGTGTACAAGTGTTCCAGCCTCGTATTCTTTTAAAAGAATATGTTTACATAAGATTCTTAACATTTTGTCCTGGTTTGAATTTCAGATGAAAAGGAAATCTGAATCCGGACTCGACTTGAAAGCCATGTCACCTGGAAAGAAGCATTGTAGAAAGTCTTCAGTCGACAGGTGAGAACGATAGCACATACAATTTTACATATTTAGCTCAGAAGGTGGAATAATATTCTGACTGATCACTCGGAACCTGTACCATTGTGTGTAATATACACATGGGGCGACTAATCGTTTCTCCTGATAACCATCACAAAGGGCTTTGTTTTCAGTCTTTGAATGTAGGCTCCTGCGTACGTCCTGTTATACGAATGCTATGGCAATTTTAGAATAAAGTATAATGAATTGGACCTTTATATAACATGTCAGTAGTGCATGACCATGAACTCTTCATTCTAACGCGTCTATTGAAGACTTGTTTAACCTTTCAGTAGCCTACCGGTTTATATCAATATTCCATCTGTTCACTATTTAAATCATGAATGTAGTTATTTCACACATAACAGCCTTCGAAAATGATCCCTAAGTAGCATAATAATCTCTAAGGGGCTGTGAAGTGGCATCATACTCTTTGGTTTTCATGACTATTACCAGGGGATTCTCAATATGAACCATGTTCAGGCATGAGGATTTTCTGCCGAAAAACGGACTTCTGTTTTTTCCCGACCGCTAGTGCCATCTTTTTTAGAACATTTTAGATATTGCGAGAAAATGTTAGGGAGTAATAAATCAACAACAAAAATCAGTGGAAAAGCTAAAAAGTATGGCGGCCCCACGAACCCATCTATTTGCCGGTAGTATTTTATGAAGTTTTTATCAAAGTGGCATTCTCATCCCCTGTGTGTGTGAAAAATGAATAATTGTCTTCTACTAGGAACATAGCTTTCTAGTGACCACCTTATATATATAAAGTAAATAGTAAAATGTAAGGAAGGTTACTGAATCAAAAAGTCATGTTATTGACATCGACTCACGATTAATGAGTGGTCATTGCTCTTAATCCCATCACAGAGTGAAAAAAACAACATTAGGTAGAATATACATGAATTGATATGCATATGATCTGGTACATTCTTAGCCAATACCCTATAGGTAAATTCATACCCTATACTTAATAACCTATTCGGTCCTTGACCACACATTTAACAGTGCTGTATTGCGGGCGCTTTGGGCGAGTAATTCCCAGTCAACGGCAGCTACAGCAAGACGGCGGATACCGTCCAGAGCCAACCCACCGCCCGAACTTGCTGACTGGCTGAAAACCTTCCAGGTGAGATTAATATGTAAAATACTATTATTATGACGAAATATTAAGTCAGAGGTGTCAGATTTCCATTTTTCTGTTGAAATCCACTTTTTCATATTCAATATATGTAATTGCCTTTTCTTGTGTGAAATAAATAAGTTATTCATTTTGCCTGATTCATGCCAATAAAACAGCGGTGTGAACCTCCCCTCAGAACCCCAGCCCCATGACATACCTGACAGGGACATATTTTCAAGGTTTTCCCGGTCTCTCTGAGGCAGAAAATTCCTCATAAAAAATATTTCCACTTTTTTCCCTGACCCTAACTGGCATCCCTGTATTATATAGCATAAGACCACTTCTTCGAGCTACTGATTGACGTAGGTTCCACCTTTCTATGGTGTGTAACCTTTGATTTTACTCCATCCAATTTTAGTGTATATATTCATATAGTCAAATTGCGTTATATATATATCCTCATTTCTTTTTTTAAAAGATAAACTTGATAGAAATGCTGATCTGAGACCATATCTAATTACAGATGTTAGTAATAGACTGTAGACTGAACGGCTTAACTGCGAACAGATTTAGATGATGTGACCAGTTTCTGACGGAGCACTAAATGCCGAGTCCGCGTTGTTTACCGTTATGTGTGATGTTCTATTTATAGACGTGGACGCACGCTGAGCGCCTCATGGGCCTGGACGAGCTGATCGCGCACTGCGAGCCCACCCTCGTACGCCACATGATGGCCGTCATCGAACCACAATTTCAGAGAGACTTCATATCACTGCTTCCAAAGGAGGTGCGTCACCGGTTGCCCTTTTTCATTGTGAATAGCAGTATTCACCAATATTTGTTCCTACATAATTTACCCCCAATTCTTTGGTTTCATTGAGGCGGACGTTTAAATGCAGTAAATGTGGTGGGTATCAGTGAATAATGCCTGTAAAAGTTAGTCAACAACCCCTGGCCGAAGTGAAATTGTGGAATTGTATCTTTTAGATTAGGATTTGAATGGAATCATTGTTATATTGAAACTGCATCATGAATTATGTGAAAATTAGTTTATGTTGTTGGTTTGGTTGTATTTAGATGTACAGGAATTACAATGCTGTGTTATAAAGTCTATATGTTAAAATGGTTATCATCTTCTCACCCCAGCTGGCGCTCTACGTCCTCTCCTTCCTGGAGCCGCGCGACTTGCTGCGGGCAGCACAGACGTGTCGCTACTGGCGCCTCCTGGCGGAAGACAATCTGCTATGGCGGGAAAAGTGTAGAGAGGAGAGTATAGATGAGGTGCTTGTGTTCGGGCCGCGGCTTCGGCGGAAAACTGCCATTAGTGGAAGCCCTTGGAAGGCGCTCTATATGCGCCAACATCAGATTGAACAAAACTGGCGGCGGAAGCCCATTCGACCATTTAAGGTACCGGTAAGGTTATATGGGTTTATTTAAATCCACTTCTTATTCTCCCGAGGTTGTGCGTCAGGTATCAGCAGCAGTTTCTTGATTTGCCATCGGTGCGTGTAACAATTATAGTAGAGCTCTTTGTTTCTAATCAAGCATCTAGTTTTTCGATAAATTAGAGTGCAAAATTTAGAAATGTAAATAGAATATGATAACCATCAAATTTATAATTCTTGACTTCAATTAGACCATCAATAATTACAACAGAAGTAATTTGAATGAGTAAGGGGTTGTCTTTTCAGTGTTATGTCAATAATATAATTACCATAACAACATAGTTTAGAGTACTCAATTGACATGATTTATTCCTGTTTGTAGGTGCTAAAAGGTCATGATGACCACGTGATCACTTGTCTCGAGTTCCATGGCAACCGGATTGTTAGTGGATCTGATGACAATACGCTCAAAGTTTGGTCTGCAGTCACAGGAAAGGTAAAATACTATATAAAACCTGTTGTTGTAGTATTAATTCATAAATTTAGATATATCGGAAAATAGAACACGAATGAAATTTAAGTACAATGTACCTGCCATATGAGAGATTTTTTTTTTCAATTCTAGTCATGAGCCATGTTCAACAAGATTATTCTTTCAGTAAAATTACTTTCTTGATGGAATAATTTGATCAACTCTAGTTTAGAACGTACATACTTCTGTTGTCCTCAATGTTTATACATGTACATACCTAATCTAAAATGCCTTAAACATTTGCCCGTAAAGCATAATGAATATATGGCATGCATTTATACCAAATGAGATGACGGTTGTCAAAGCCGCTTGATGGTTGTATATTCGCAGCAATATGTGCAACTACCCACACCGTCTTGAAGACTTGATAGAACTTTGTGTGCGTTTGAGTTACTTGGGACGGGCTATGCAGTGTATACTGTCCATATCATGACGTGAAGTTATCATGTTTTGTGGTCTGTCACTCTCCATACACAGTGCCTACGTACATTGGTGGGACACACGGGGGGAGTCTGGTCGTCTCAGATGTCGGGGAACATCATCATCAGCGGGTCTACTGACCGGACACTCAAAGTATGGAACGCGGATACGGGTCAGTGTGTGCATACGCTCTACGGTCACACATCAACGGTCAGGTGCATGCACCTTCACGAGAACAGGTACGTTCCGCTCCATAACGAACATCAACTGTGTCATCAATGTAAAAACATGCTTTGTGGTTTTTGTAGGAAGCCTCTTGCCAAGTACTTACTAATCACTGAAAAAACAATATCAGTATTTTACTAATGATTTCCTTAATATCAACTTCAGCTGTATGTGTTTCTCATCTACACAACCCGCTACACAACTAAACATATTTTCTGTAAACATATTTATACAAAGATATACATGGATATAATGATAAGGATGAAAAGTTCTAGATTCGTGATCACTGACTGGTCATCGGATTTTCTCGACAGGATCTAAATGAATAAAGAAATTATGAAATTAAAATAACCATAAGTTGGTATAAAATCCAAGAATACACCTAGCTTTGTTACGTTATACAAAATAATTTCAGATTATGAAGTCATGGCAATAACACCTCTGTGGCAAAAAAAAAAGTTTACAAAATAATTTCAGTTACATTAGAAAAGTGCGGAAATTGTATGAGATACCTGGCTGGGTGCTGTGGTTGCTGATGGCTGTGTGTGTTTGTGATTGCGCAGGGTGGTGAGCGGATCGCGGGACGCCACTCTCCGGGTGTGGGACATTGACAGCGGTCAGTGCCTACACGTGCTCATGGGGCACGTGGCCGCCGTGCGCTGCGTGCAGTACGACGGGCGGCGCGTGGTCAGCGGCGCCTACGACTACATGGTCAAAGTGTGGGATCCAGAGACGGAGACGTGTCTGCACACCTTACAGGGCCACACGAACCGAGTCTACTCTCTCCAGGTAAATTACTCTATGCTACAGTCCCTGCATGTGAAATATATCCCGTATTCTTCCAGGCGTCTGAGAAACAGGTTCTGGGAGACGGGTATGCTACGTTTACCCCCCCCCCCCCCCCCCCTTTGCGTGTTTAATACTGAAGTTAATGATATACGGAATGAACGGAAAATCAACAAGCAAGACTATTCGGTTAGTTAGGTTATCGAGGCCCTCGATCTCACACCATACGGTCGTTACGAGAAAAGGTTTTAGGGTTTATATATACCCAGGGATGCAAGTTCTCCGTCAATTGACGGAATTCCGAACTTTCATACCTCCTCGTTATATGATGTTTTGACGCCTTGACGGCCGCATCACGGGCCGGCATCAAAGACGGGACTACCCGGCTATCAGTGCCGGACTCCGGTCCTTAGTCGGCCACCCTATGGGCCGGCAATGACGGGGGTGTACACTGATCCTTTGCCGGCCACAGGGCCTTATATGGCGGTTGTAAAACGCTCCCACTGCCGTGCTCACTGCCGACTCCGTCCAATGCCGGCCTTTTTGGCCGGCATAGAGTTGTTTAAGTCCTTCACTTTTTATTTTATTTTTATTTTGGTTCATTTAAGATTTATATTTAAAATGGCAAATATTTGACAATGTCTCTATTCAACTTTTGATGTTCTTTTGGGAACTTTTTTTATTTATCATATTTTCTAATAATAATTCCTATATAACCTAATTAAATCTTTTTTTCTCCTAAGAGAATGATGCTAGTGTACTGTTTTGCTGCTGAGCAAACAGGGGATTCCCCTATCTCACTGAAATAGAATCAGGGGCCCATTTGATTATCTAGGCACAGGCATGCAGAGGTCACAAGGTAATCAAGAGACATGTATATCAATTCATAGCTATTCTGCTCCAAAATAACGTTATAAATCCTTCTTTATTGCAAGGGTCTAGATTTCCGACTTTTTCCTCAGTCCCGACTTGCATCCCTGTATACCTATATGAATGTCTATGATAAAACGCTATTGATAGGTTAAGGACCCGCACACCCATGGAAAAGGTTTTAAAATCTAAAAAAAAAAGGCTGTATATGAAATTTTCATAAAACCTCAATTATTATGATTTCTGCAATTGAGATTGATAAGGAAGCAGGTAAGGAGGCCCTTTAGGTCAACTAAAATGGAAGATTTATGCGATATAATGGCGTATATATCCGTTATCCCTGTACTGGTTTCATGATTATTTCTTAGATTAAAAGTTGGTTCCAGTACGTACACACATAACACGAGAAATCTGGGTGGTTTTTCTTTTAGTTTGACGGCACGCACATAGTGAGCGGGTCACTGGACACGTCTATCCGCGTGTGGGACGTCGAGACGGGCAACTGTCTACACACACTCATCGGCCACCAGTCTCTCACCTCCGGCATGGAGCTCAAGGATAACATACTCGTCTCCGGTAACGCCGACTCCACTGTCAAAGTCTGGGACATTACGACAGGCCAGTGTCTCCAGACGTTACAAGGTTAGTACTCTCCCTGTGACAAACTATCCACACACTGTGTTATATATAAGATGGGAGACTATTTATTCAGATCATTTGTCGGTTGCATGTAACAGGTCTGTCCGCACTTAAACTTAGCTTAATTTATACCAGATAAATCCTTTGGAGATGGATGAAAACAAGTAGAAATGCGAGAATTTGGAGGGATACTTTATAGGATGATTTAAGCAAGATATTCCCTCAAAACCAATAGGACTAGTCTTCTTAATTAATTAATAAGGAGTCAATAAATTGGTGTTTCAAATTTCCAACATGTTTCGGTCACACGGGACCTTCATCAGGGATTGGATACTTTATAGCTCATGGTAAAGTCCCTTTATATTTCTTTTTCAACATAATTGTCAAATATATCAAAATGTAAACAAATGACAAATCCCTCGTAAACAGTCAGAACCAAAATACAGTTGATACGTCCTTTTCATATATAATGTTGGGTTTTTTTTTCGTGTCTATCCAGGAACCAATAAGCACCAGAGCGCCGTCACTTGCCTACAATTCAACAAGAAGTTCGTCATCACTTCCTCAGACGACGGCACGGTGAAGATCTGGGACCTGAAGACGGGCGACTTCGTGCGCAACCTGGTGGCGCTGGACTCGGGCGGCAGCGGTGGCGTCGTCTGGCGGATCCGCTGCTCAAACACGCGCCTCGTCTGCGCCGTCGGCAGCCGCAACGGCACGGAGGAAACCAAGCTGCTCGTGCTCGACTTCGACGTGGACGAGACGGGCGGGGTGGGCGGGACCGGCGGCGGGACCGGCGCGGGCGCCGGGGCAGTGGGCGGTGCCAAGAAGCTGCCCGTCACCTGACGGCGAGCCTCCTCCCGGCGGGGCGGCGGCGGCGGCGGCAGGGCGGTGAGACGGGTGAGCTGGTCACGGAGCGGCGGAGAGCGGGAGGTGCTGACGGTGACGGTGGAGGCACGCGCGGTGTGCTTGAAGACTAGTCACTTGAAGAAGCGCGCTGGCTGTGATAGGTGATCGGGGACATGGGATTCCCTCTGTTTTCCTCCGTTCATACCCGACCCGAGATGGGGAGACGACAAGGGGTGGATCCGGTGAGGACACGGTGGCGGGCACAGTGATGTACTTCTCACTGGGATGAAGTCATCAATCGTTGTTTAACAGAGAGGCTCGACGCCGGCCCCTTCCATGTCCTGGACGAGGCGGACAACCTCGCATCGGATAACCCTATTTACTACTGACCTCCGGGAGGAGGGTAAAGGTGAACACGAATGACTGTACGTATGAGATGACTCTAGATCGACAACATAGATTCCGACTTGAGAATAGTAATTTAGCAGTGTCACAGATCATGAATAAAATAGACAAGGGCTATCTGGGCCACACTGTATTTATCTGTACACACTAATGTATTCATTGGAGGAAAACTCAGTAGACATCTTTTCCTCTATGATATAGCGGTGGCAAGGAGTGTTAACAATCGCATGGGAAATCCTCTGTTACTTACACTCAAAAGGTAAGCATTATTCAGCTACTTTGGAGTCGCTCCAAGGTTTCAGGGACTTGTATATTACGTGTAGCGACCGTGTGATCAGTACTGTATATGTGGGACGACGTGTTCAAAGTATGAATTACCGAACTCCAAAACTCTAACCCACCTAAAGTCCCCGGCTCCCTACTATACCCATAGAGAAAGACTGGGGACAAGAGTACACTCAACTGCAGTTTACTGTGAAATAATCAACGGGGAGTTGAGGGACCACATTTAAGGTTGACTTTTCCACATTTGCATGGCTTTGAAAACGTAGCCAGAATGTAACAATTAGAATTCTAACTTATACTTGTGATAAACTTGAAGGGAGTTGCATAGCAGATTATTACATGACTACTCGGAAGTGCGAGGATGCTTGAAAATATTAGACATGGTGAAGCGCATGTGAAATGTCTGGTCCGCATAATAGGAATCAAGTTATTATGGGTAATTGAGCAAATAGCCACTGGTCGCTCATGTGTCAGTGGATATATAAACTTCCAAGTTAACTTCATAATAATAATCCATTGAGACTTGATAGTAACAATCCTGTAACAATATGTCAGGTTAATCATAGTTGTAAGTGGTCAAAATCAAGTATTTAATTAAAGGCATAAAGGTGATGTGTATAACGCCCGTTCCTCATGGGAGGAAATGCAATTGCCGACAGTCTTATCAACGTCAACTTCAAGTCGTCACGAAAAGTGACACATTTTGTATTTTCACGTTCTCTCTGGATTCAAACTAAAACTGGTTTGTTTGTTGTTGTTTTTTTGTTTTTTTTTACAAAATCTTGCTTTAAAATTATCTACCATTACCTGTTTTACGATAATCAAAATTATTTGATGATATACTTTTCGATGCTGATTGATGTCCTGATTATGTCCTTAATTTCTCTTGACCATGAAGCACTCCAAACATCAGTCGAAGAGATTAATACCAGGATAAGTCGTATTTTTCTTTTCATATATACCATGTGCTCGTACCACCGAACCGTAATAACAAACATGTGATAGCTCAGGTGCAGAATTATGCCGGTACAATTAAAAGTATCATTACCTCTTACAGTACGCATTTATACGTTCAATCGTATCTTGGAAAACCAGTCACATTCTTGTTTTACATACATGACTGCAAATAGTGCGTTTGATGGATGGATGTTGAACCGTTTGTTGATTGCATTTAAAAATCCTCTTCTTTTCGCGAAAAAAAAAATCCGGCCAGGATCTCGCATTCTCTTTCCGATTCCAATATGTGGCTAATCAAGGATTTTTTCATATTCGTTTATGTTGCGTTTTTCAAGTAAGATAGCATTAAGTTCAAGGAATTTTATTCCATCTTTTTATAACACAATGTTGGTTTATTGAAACGAACCCGTTGATGTCAGTTTGGATTTCATTTCATGGACCTAACCCTACTTTGTTATTTGTATGATCTACGTGTTAGATAATTAACCCTTTCTCGCGAGGCAATGCCAAATGGCATTCCCCTGGGCGTGGCAGAACAATGCTGTTTTTTTGTACCTTTTGGAAAAATTATCGCAGAATTACAAAAGGAATTATATGATACATTTGGCTGAGTGCTGCCAGTAATTCTATTAACAAAAATAGAAAGTTCAGATTAAGAATTATGAATTACTAGATTTTTTTAATTTGTCAACAATATTGACCTAGAAGGCTGGCCATGCAAACATCAAATTTGATTATGCTACCTGCCGTAGTACATGTGCACGGTGAATGATGTGCGACTGATAGAGGGCTAAAGAATAGTCAAAAGTTGCGGTTAACCTCAGCTTCAGAAAAGGATGATATTGAAGAAGGGATTGAAAGAGAAAATCCAATTAGAATGGTAAATATAAATACTCCAATTTTAAAACATGAGAGAGAATGATGGTTGTATTGTGTACTGAACATGACGCCATTAAAAGTGTTTTATTGGTGGATAGAATGCATCTCCAAGATAAATAATGGGGCAGTTGACATTGTGTATGCGAATTAGTGTATAAATGTATATTCTTGACTGTGAGGTTTCATTTGCTGTTCGTTGGATATGTATATTATGTATCATTTATACGTACAAACTATTGTGATAATTAAGTGTGCGGTGTCCGTATGGTGTGAACTTTGTTGCGTTGGAAACTCTTTAAGAGATTTGGTGAGAAAGGAACTTAAGTCAAGAACGCATGAGGCCCCTGGCCCATGAGGGTTTCATGATATGAAAGACAACCCCAGGAACTCATGACTACAAAATATATCTTTGTGAGATGTTTGTGTGAATGTTGAGACTGCAAGTTTAAGGTATAAAATTGTCGTGCGATAAGCAGAAGATCCACGTAGAATACAGTTATTGGTGTGATATAAATAGTATATATGTATATATAAATAGCACCAGGTATATAACTTAAAGAAAGAAGGTATTTTCCCACCAAAAAACGCTAACCTGTGGATACAAAGGATGACCAAGGGTTCTGGGCATCACCAAGATAATGTTGGGTGCTAAATCCGACTAGATGGTGTGTGGATGTATTTTAGACTTGGCGGATTGGTACTATTGGGGTTTTTGGTATTGGTATTGTACATTGGGTTCTATATGAGAACCCGAACGTAACTCGTCTCGGTCCATGTTGCATGTAGTGAACAAGGTCGCTAAGAAGCTGCACTGAAAACATGAACATTGATTAGATGTGCAATAAAGACAAAACAGTCCATTTTGTATTAAATACGTCTTATGTTCATATTTCATCAACATCCTTTCCAGCTTAGTTTGATAACTGAGTGTTTGTAGTGTAGATTGAAATTTGCATAATGAAGGGCCTGCATCGTAATACAGGTGTTGCCGCCTAACAGCCCACTGCCTAGTTACGCGGCCGCTCGGACAAACCTGGCCGAGTCCGGCTATATGTGTATAGAGAACACAGCAATCACACCTAAAGTGTAAACGGTGGGTGTGATTACAGGATAACCAACACAATAGAAGAAGACCTAAAAACAAAAAAAACACCCAAAACACAACAACCAAAACCCACCGAACCCACCAAACCCAACTAGCACAGCTCGCAAGCACTAATAAAACTTGCTTGAGCGACCCGGAAAACCGGGAGAGTGCACGAGGGAGCGAATAACTCCACTCTCATGATAGATAGATAGATAGGAGCGTTGTTTTTGGACAGATTGGACTGCTAGAACAATTAAAGGCATTGTATCAACCAGTCTGGACTATCAAAACTTTATAGTTGATAATTGTTTTGGTTTTAATTTGGAAAAAGATCACCACATAATAGCTAGGCCTGCCAATGTATTAATGTATACCGGTATTCAATTTCGGTGTTCCTGTGTTATCTAAGCTATATCTAAAGTATCATTGAGGCGATATACATGTATGATACATCGAATTGGAGCTGGAATACCATAGCATACGATGAAATCACTGTTATTTCTCTGCAAATGATATACACGGGTATTATGAACGTATTACGCTCATGAACTGAGTGATTCAATGCTAAAGAATACATTGCCAGGGGCTTGTTTGGCTGCAGGCATTACGTAACCAACCAGATAAGGTGCGACACCGGACAGTGGAAAAAGGCCTATTGAGATATCGACCGTATTTGCAAACAACATTAAAACACAAGCTCAGCACCCAGTATCACAGACAGTAGACGCTGACAAAGTCACCGCAGCAACAGGGACAACTACTAATGATGAAATGGCTAACACTAACTACAGACACAACACTATTCCCACATAACTAACAAGAAACACTGAAGAAAAAAGAAACAAAACAAGATATGCAATTACACTGCACTAACGTAAATAGAACGCCCTTCAAGCAACAATGGTAAACCACAAAACAACTAGATATTATCAATGAAAGGAAGGGAAAATCACAAACATCAAGAAAACGGGAGACACTATTAATTAGGAGATTTAAATGGCCAAATTCTAATAGACCAAGATAAAATCACAATACAAGAAATATTAAGAAATGGAAACTCTTTTGAAGAAACAACTGGCCTTAGTTTACCAATGGTGTAACATGTAAAGCAAAAATAGGATAGGAAAAGCCGTACACATAGACGGTAGCGGCATCTAGTGGTACTGCTGGTAACTGCTCTTGGTAGCGTATAAACTGGTTCAGGGAACGCACAGCTTCTACCTTGTCATTGGCAACATGAGTCTGCTGAGTGCTGTTCGAAAAAACTTCAAAGTCTCCTATTCACAGTGGCGCCGATTGTCACAGAGAGCACTGAAACAAAACCTAAGTCCAAAGTATGTATTCATTATGAAATCAAGTGTATGATACATTGACATCTTATGAATCGGCTCAGTTGTGTTATGTTGACTCCAATTATCGCTCATGTTCAGACTCCATACGCCCTCCAGAGGTTACTAAACTCCCGGTTATCGCCCCGGGTAAAGCAAAGTTCCGCTCCTGACAGACTGGCCACACTACGACAGCATCAACCACAGTTTTCTAATTTATAATTGGAGAAACTGAATATAATTTCGGATTCCCATGTAGAAATAGCTGAAATTTCCATTTCTGACATCAGAATTTCAATTTGAGGATGTTTGAAAACCGTTAAACTGCATTAATTCTGGGTTACGAGCAAGGGGTCTATCACTATACTACGTCGGTTGATAACTTTTTATGTTTAGATGGGTAAAGGGTACTTAGGATATGACTGGATATTGAAGAGAAATATAAAGTATGTCTGAACTACATGGTGGAGCTAAGCTGAGCAGGATGTTTATTTCTAAGCCTTATGGGATATGGAGTTGCTCCATATTTGGCACTAGGTGGCAACACCGTACGTGTATGTTAGTTCACATATCTAACACTAGGTGGTAGCACTGAGTAGGCAGTGCTGTCATGTAAGGTAAGTATATTGTACATATAGACTAGTGACAATATCATATCATGACATCTCCCTTCTTATGAAGAATTTTGAAAGTTCATAAGTCTAGTCTTTCTTTTGGTTTAATTGATCTACCACTTCTGGTGACATATTGGTTTGGCTCTGTTTGAGGTAGGTTACGCATTGGTGTTTCAGTCGCGGTTACAGTTACACTGGCAGGCTCGTCCTGCATGGCTGGTTGAGTAGGGATCTCAACACCAAAATCGAAGGTCTCTCCAGTGGTCCTGATGTGTCTGCGGTTTCTGCGGTACTGGGCACCTGATGGGGTATCAAGAATATATGACCTTGGTTGTCCACTCTTGGAGTTGATAATTGCCGGTTGCCATTTCTGTGAGTTGTGGTCATATGTCCTCACACTTTGTCCCTCTTTTAGAGCTGGGAGTGATCTCGATGGAAGTTTGTGTTGCAGCCAGCTTGGTGTCTTTTTCTCATGGATTTCCATCTTTTGAGGTAAGTTCGATAGAATCTTTCTGCCAAAGAAGATTTCTGCTGGAGATGGAACGCCTTCTTCTATTGGTGTGGTTCGTAGGCATAGCAGGGCTAGCGCTGGGTCATCCTTTCCTTCAAGAGCTTTCTCAAGGGTCTTCTTGACTGTGCCTACAAATCTCTCAGCTTTCCCATTGCTTTGTGGATACCTGGGGCTGCTTGTGGTGTGTTGGAAGCTGTAATCTGATTCAAATTTTCTGAAGTCACTTGAATCAAATTGCCTGGCATTGTCACTCATGATGATTTTCGGTATGCCATATTCCGAGAAGATGTTTCGAAGCTTCTTAATGACTGCTGTTGATGTCGTGCTTCGTAGCCTTCGGATAACAGTAAAAGAGCTGAAGTAGTCTACTGCTAGTAGGTAATCCTTTCCTCGCCAGTGGAACAGATCAGTTCCCACAATCTCCCAAGGATAACTGGTGTCTATGTGGATCAGTTGTTCCTTAGCTTGCTGAGGTTTGTTTCTCTGGCATGCTGAGCATTTCTTGACCATTTCCTCAATGTCTGTGTTGATGTTATTCCAGAACACAGTCTCTCTTGCCCTCAACCTACACTTTTCAATCCCTTGGTGACCAGTGTGAATCTTTTGCAGTATGTCGTGCTGTAGACTCTGAGGGATGATGATACGATTGCCTTTAAGGAGCATTCCCTCATGGATCGCTATGTCCTCACGATAGTTCCAGAATGGTTTTAACTGGTCTGGGCAGTCATGACGGTGTTTTGCCCAACCATCCATGGTCACTTTCATCAGCATCTGTAGGGTTTCGTCCTCCTTTGTTGCCAGTTGGATTTGGCTGGTTCTCGATTCAGATATGCTGATGAGATGGATTGTAGTGTTGAGCTCAGGGATAGCATCTCCTTTGATTGGTAGTCGAGAGAGGCTGTCCGCTATGGGAATGTCTTTTCCCGGGACATATGTCACCCTGATGTCGTACTTTTGGATCCTGAGCAGCATCCGCATCAGTCGTGGTGGTGCATTTGTGATGTTCTTTTTGGTGATAGCTTCAAGTGGTTTGTGGTCAGTTTCAACAACCACAGTACGCCCGTATGCATAGTGATGAAATCTTTCGAGTCCGAAGACGACACCTAGCATTTACCGTTCGATGTTGCTGTAATTGCTCTCAGTTGTTGTGAGGCTTTTACTTGCAAATGCAACAGGTTTTCCATCTTGAAGTAGAGTTGCACCAACACCGCGTTTGCTTGCATCTGTCTGGATGGTCACTGGTTTCTTTAAATCGAAGTACGTCAGTGTTGTGTCTTCACTGATTTGCTTTTTGATGTTATCAAAAGCCTTTTGGTGTTCTGGGCCCCACACAAATTCACTGTCTTTCTTTGTGAGGTCTCGTAGTGGTGCTGTCAGCATCGCGAGATTCTGTGTGAAACGGCTCAGATAATTGACCATACCCAGAAATGATTGCAGTTCTTGCACATTTGCTGGAGGATTCATCTCCCTGATTGATGAGATTTTGTCAGGGTCTGGTTGAAGTCCTTTGGCTGTCAGATAATTCCCAAAGAATTTGATCTTATCTGACTTTACCACACACTTGTCTGGGTTCAGGCATAGCCCTACTTCCTGTGTGCGTCTCATGACGTCTTCAAGGTGTTTGTCGTGTTCCTGTTCTGTCTTTCCAAATACCACAATGTCATCTGCGATTGCGATGACTCCAGGAAGACCTTCAAATGTCTGGTCTACCTTCTTCTGGAAGACATCTTGGGCTGAGATGAGCCCAAATGGTAGGCGTTTGAAGCAGTAACGCCCATATGGTGTGTTGAAAGTGGTCAGAAGTTTCGATTCATCATCTAACTTGACGTTCCAATATCCTGAACGGGCATCCAGGATAGTGAATTTTGTGGCACCCTGTAGCTTTGGGAGCACATCGTCAACTGTCTGTGTGTAGTGATGTGGTCTTCTGACGCACTTGTTGAGGTCCTTTGGGTCAAGACACATCCTTAGGTCGCCAGATGGTTTCGTCACATAAACAATGCTGTTGACCCAATCTGTTGGAACATCAACTTTTTCCAAAACGTCCAATTCCATCATCCTGTCAAGTTCCTTCCGCACTTTGTCTTTCAGGGCTTCTGGAACTCGCCGTGGTGGGTGTATCACTGGTATCGCACCCTCACGTAGGTGGATGTGATACTCTCCAGGGAATAAACCTACACCCTGGAAGCATGTCTTATATCTTGTGAGAAGGTCTTTTGTCGCATCACTCTTCCCACGGATAGCTGTTGTTGTCAGGTGTGTCACTTCTGAGATGTCACTCCTTTTGTGACAGTTCTCGCAATTGTTCGTGTCTGAACAATTCAGAGTCAAAAGTTCCAGGTCCAGGCATGTGTTAAGGCTAAGCATTGTCTGTCCGTTGTCATCTGTGATGAAGAAAGATAAGGTCCGGGTGGTGTTGTTGTGACTGCAGACAATGTTTTTGCAGCCATATTGTTTTATGGAATTGCCACCATAGCCAGTAAGACTTGTCCGGCACTGTGTCAGACCATAGGGCTTCCCATGCTTGTATGCATGATTCGGGAACAGTTTCTGGAACACCCTTAGTGGCATGACATTAACTTCAGCACCAGAGTCTATCTTACATTTGACAGACACTGTAGCTTCATGTCCCTTCATGGCAATGTTGGCAAATGCCTGAGTCTTTGTCTTGACAGCGTGAACAGCTTTGGTCTCGACACTGTCCAACGTGAATGTCTGTCCATCCTCGTCAGAGCTGTTCTGGTCACTGTCGTTTCCCACCTGATGTACCTTCTTCTTGTACTTTCTGTGTTGTTGCTTGCCTTGTTTGTTCTGCTGGCCTTGATTCTGATCTCTTTTCTTCGCGAAACAAGCCTTGGCAAAATGTCCTTTCACCTTACAGTAATGGCATGTTGAATGAGTAGCAGGACATGTCATATCCTTACCATGTGTGTCCCCACAGTTAAAACAACCACCGTTGGTTTTTCCCGCTGAGTATCTTGTCGAGGATTTACCACTTTTCTGTCTGTATTGCTTCTTGTTGGACTGTATAGCTTGTACTGTCTTTGTTGCACGGATGTCCGTCATCTGTCGTCTTGTGCTCTCGTATGCCCGTACAATTTTCATCGCCTGGTCCAACGTCAAGGCATTATCCTTTGCGATCAACTTCTGTTGTATGTCTTCGTTGTAAATTCCCGCTATTAGCGTGTCGAGAAGTTGTTCGTCTTTGTTTGTGTATTCACACTCGGAGGCAATCAGTTTCGCTCTTGTCATGAAAGTGTCGATCGACTCAGTTTCCTCTTGTTTAAGAGCACGAAGCTGAAACCTGGCCACTCGGAAATTTGATTTGGGTTTAACATATGTCTCAAACCCTTCCCAGTGTGGTTGAAGTTTCTTTTTGTCAGCCTCAGAGAAATTTAGTCCATCCCTCACATCTTGTCCTTCTTTGCCAATCCATAACATCAGGTACTGGACCTTGGTGAGTTCAGCCTTCTCGGCCATCGGTCCGCTGAAGATGAATTCGCAGGTTCGTTTGAACCTCCGGAGAGCCTCTGGTAGGTTGCTGGAACTCCAGTCCATCGTTGGTATAGGTACCCCCACGAGCTCAGCCATGTTGTAGTGAAGCCGTAAAAATCAGTGTAACTGAACGCAAAATGATCAAAACACCGCGCGAAACCAATTTGTTTTGAAGGGAGCGGTTACTAGCACATCACCCTCTTGTGAGTCTTTACCACTCACTATTCACACCTCACCTCCTATAAATGTCAGTTGCCTTGATTATACACTTTAATTCTTAAATACTTTGTTGTCTTGAGGGGAGCGGTTACCAGTACTTCACCCTCTTGTGAGTCTTTACCACTCACCTCCCTGAACTGACAGTTGACAGCAAGTTGTGTATAGACTATAGTCTATAGCTTACACATGTGTTGTCACTGTAATGTCTGTTTACAGTATAGTTTTGCATATAAACACAGATTACTCTATTAAAGGGTAATGTCACTTATTTGCTATATGCACCACATTAATATATCATATTAGTTACTGTTATATTGAAAGTCATTCAATGTTTATAACTGTCAGTGGATTCCTGTAGTGTATATTACTATCTTCTCAATGTCAGTAGATTCCTGTATAATTCACAACTATTATCAATGTCAGTAGATAATTTCCTGTATCATATACCACCAATGATATTAGGTAGCATAGTACTTGTACTGGTATTGCCAATGTCTGTAGGGGATATCAGTACTAGTTGTATGTAGTGTCACTATAGTGTCACTATAGTGTCAGTTAGCATGGACTGTAGATCTTCTAAGTCCCACTAGGCCTATACTGTGGCCATACTCCTTGTCAGAATGTCTCTTTGTTGAGTTGTATACAGGTTCCATTCACAGTGTAAGAGTAAAAGTCATTTACTTACTGTGGGCCTTGGTTTTGTTTGCCTTGGGCCTACCTGTATACTGTACTTAACAGTTTCCTTTGTCTTGGTCCACCATGCTGGATCTTGTCTGTTTCCAGCATCTCTCTTCAAAAGCTGAATTTTCTCTCTTTCTTGAGTTTCTTTGTTTTCTTCTTGTAGCTGTAGTCATTCCCTATCCATTATTCTGACA
The DNA here is from genome assembly GCA_950022655.1 of Alentia gelatinosa. Taxonomy (NCBI): domain Eukaryota; kingdom Metazoa; phylum Annelida; class Polychaeta; order Phyllodocida; family Polynoidae; genus Alentia; species Alentia gelatinosa. Next base: position 29,636,664 of record OX465586.1, read on the forward strand.
CCATGATAACTTTTTATGTTTAGATGGGTAAAGGGTACTTAGGATATGACTGGATATTGAAGAGAAATATAAAGTATGTCTGAACTACATGGTGGAGCTAAGCTGAGCAGGATGTTTATTTCTAAGCCTTATGGGATATGGAGTTGCTCCATATTTGGCACTAGGTGGCAACACCGTACGTGTATGTTAGTTCACATATCTAACACTAGGTGGTAGCACTGAGTAGGCAGTGCTGTCATGTAAGGTAAGTATATTGTACATATAGACTAGTGACAATATCATATCATGACATCGGTAACCAGCAAAACCCGGAACTTGGTCAACAGACTGAATTACGGGATACCTCAATAGCACGCTGGAAGCCTGCGCATCTACCACTCGCTTCGCTACGATTAGCGCAGGTACAGTGCTCTGCCAGAACGTAGGGGTACCATAGGGGGCGCTGTAACGGTGTGTGGTGGTGGGCGTTTTTCGCGTTATTTTCTGCTACGCAGCACCGTTCGCAGACACAGAGAAACATCAAATAACTCTTCTCTCATTGCTGGTAGTAGCTGCTACAAGTAGGCCTACTTAGACAGTCTTGGTTAGAATTGTCACATTCTAGCAACAATTTGTTATATATAGCCGGTAGAGTGCAGTTTATTGGTCGGTAATTGCGGGGGAAAAAATAACGCGAAAATAGAACGTCATTACGTTGCTAAGTAAACAGGGTAGCAACATGATTCGCTACTGTGCGACGACAGAGTACTGTACCTGGGCCAATCGTAAGGGGTGACTGGAGATGTGCAGGCTACGAGCGTGCCTCAATAGGGTCTATATATATGATATAACAGAAAATTGTGTTATTGTTTTTTTGTTATAGTTTCTCATATTGGTGGATGGGAGTGTTACATTTTGTTCAACCCACGCCTCACACTGTGTCGCTATAGTAGATCTAGATGGTACATTCCCTGGGGGCCGTGGTGGACGTTTTGCGGTGCAAAGTGAAGAGTGTTAGTAGGCACTTTAGTGAAATTTTAAAACAGGTTTAATTACATAACTAACCTAGTAGCCATTTGGGCCTCATTGAATGATTTGATAATCTTTTTGATTTTTGTCTGTATCACTACTGGTTACGAAGATATTCAAGTTTTTGTGAGGCAAATCTGACAATAATTTCTGCAATGAAATGACCAAATCTAAGGACAATTTTTGGCATGTAACAGGCCTTCACCTGTTGAGACTATTAAGTTTGATTTGACATAACATGAAGATCCTCAAAGGGAAAGTTCCTCAAATTTGAAAAGTCGCACGCGTCACGTTGCGCGACCATGAGTTGGACCTGCCAAAAACTATCAGTGTAGCAGCAGACTTTACACCCCCCCCCTCGTGTGACCATTTGAAGTGCCTAGTGTTAGAGTGAAGCCAACGCTAATAAATGGCCGAACTCTACAATTAAAACACTCAAAAATCCACAGCAAATCGTCCACGTGCTCAACGCAAAACATCCAACGCAAATCGTCCAATCGCCACCGTGAAACGGTAGTCAACGCAAAACGTCTATGATTCATCTAGATCTAGTTGTGGGTGACCCAAACAGTATGGTCCCGTACTAGTACTAGTACTACTAGTGTATAAGGGTCTGACTCGTCTGACTAATCTAGATCTAGTCACAATCACCTACTCAAAGTAAAGTATTCACCTCTCACCGCCATTGAGAGATGAACAAATGTTCTATGTTGTCATTGTTGAAATATGTGACGTTTTCTATAGTCAGTGTACCCGGCCCTGTCCCCCAGACAGGGCCGGGTACTTACTCCATACTCCCCAACTCTGTCTTGTGAATCTCTACTGGACACAGTCTGACATGTCTAAAAACAAACAGAATGAACAAATACATACCCATCTGTCTTCGCCAACGTTCAAACAGGGTGTCTGTTGCATAATAACTGTGTACTTAGTTGTAATTTTCCAGTAAAATTGCCCTTCTTCTCAGTTCAGCCATCTTTGTTAATGGTCCTCTACTGCACACTACAACACACCAGTTATCAGCTCTAGAAAGGAAGACATAATATAAATAAATATAAATCACCGATTACCAGCAGTGATCGGAAGTAGCCTCATTTCAAGCAAAACGGCTGAAAAATTGTGTGGCCTCACATGGGAGTAAAATCACTGGGAATTTACCTTTATATTGGAATAAAAACACTTGCAGACAATGGATTTACTACTATATTTATTAGTTCTTGCAACGATTTGCCTCAACTGTTCCAAATTAAGGTAAGTTTGGCAAACTTGGCAAAACCGGGCCTTTTTACATAGGATTGCCATTCACCCCTAAATGGAGGAAACCGACAGATTAGGGATGAATATTTAGATACGTGTTCTAGCACCTGTCTATACTAAATTATATAATGCTGCCTGCAAAAGCTGATTGATTGTGAACAGGTTGTTATGGCTGCTCGCCAAACAGGTTTTCACAGCTGCTTGATGCAGGATCCACGCTGCCTGCACCTGCACAGTCTCGGTAGTATGTAAAGGGTGAGAGGGGAGAGCAATTGTGACTAACCTGTGAAAAGTACAGACAGAATTTTAGCACAAGAGAGTGCTATACATATTGATATCATCAACAACTTCTTTGTTTGCTTACAATAGTTGGTTAGCTGCAGTATTCAACAGATAATTGATGAGCTGTCATCGTTCCATACAAATCCCAAGATGTTTGAAATGGCTGTGTTCAGCAGAACTGTGTTCAATGTGCCCCTTATTGAATGAACGGGAAACAAGGATATCACTGGAAAGCAGCCAACTTCCACCAGAGGATATGGCCGTCCTATGGCCTACCAGGTACCTGTCAACTGCCTGGCTCAGTGGAAGCGCTCGCTAGGTGCCCACACAGGCAAGTGGTTTGATGGAAGAACTTGGACTGCTCACATTTTCACCAGGCCAGTCAGCAGGCACCGTCAGGCAGATCTGCTGAAAGGCCTGTTCAAGACTGAGTTGGTGGAATACCTGCTTAATGCGGCTATTCTACCAACGCAGCGCAGAGCCCGGCCGGGCCCAGCATTGTGGTCGCCTATTGGCGTTCGGCGGCAATAGCCGGCCCAAACCTCCCGCCGGCGGCGATAATCTGCTTGGTGGAACAGCTCACGACATCCCCGCCGGCCTCTCCCCGTGCTTCCCAAACCCCGTCGCCGGGCAATATCGGCTGACCTGTTGGTGGCCGCCGTGTTTTAAACCAGTAGAGAGAGAGATAATTGTAATTTGCATCAGAATCTAGTTTTTAAAATATGAACAATGATTTGTCTCCAGTATTTTATTTGTTGTTATATTGTATTTCATGCTCCAGAAGTACAAAATGGGAAAGTGTGATTGGCTTGGAAATCCATGCTCAGATTGCAGCGGACAGCAAATTATTTTCTGGCGCGGCCACTTCCTTCGCTGCACCAACAAACTCGCAAGTGGCCTATATGGATGCTGCTCTCCCGGGCACTTTACCAGTAAGCACATAAAGCTCTAAAATAGAGGTCCGAATGCATGCATACTAGTAATGTAGATTCCAGGAATTACTAAATTCTATAGGGGGATTCTAACTCAGCTTTGGGTGCATTTTGGGTGGCAAAGGAGGTAAGATGTATCATGATATGAAAACATGTAACAAGATATACTAAGATATAACACGGCAAATACATCATGCTGTAGATTCCCGCTATATTAAGATGACGCATTCAACCACTAAAAGGTCAGACATCTGAATAATTATATAAGAGTTGATAATATGATTTCCCTACATATGCTAGAAGTCATTAATGACCGTTGTTTTGACTTTATACAGAAGGTTACATCTAGTATTTGGTGTAAGGGCCTAATCACCCCAATTATCCAAATTCTAACTTCCTGATTAGCAACAAATCTTAAACCGATATCCAATTTGCTTGTGATATCAAAATTAAGTTGGGAAACCCCATACAAAAACGTAGCGTTCAAAATATGTTGAATATGAGTTGCACCACCAAATAGAATCTCAGTTAATAGATAATTCTGTGTTTAATGATCATCAATATCTTTATCAACAGGCAAATATACCAAAATTAGCCTTTGAAACTAGAAATATTCATATAGCCGCTACATATTTAGTTATAGATCTTCAAAAGACCTTTGCCTACATTGAACATCACATCATAAATTTAATCAAAACCAAGTTTATCCGAATTTATCATTACTACTTAAGCTCTCGGACTTATTTTCATATTAAGCTTGCCGACCTTGACTAGTTTGACTCAAGGACTAATAGCCACAAAGAGAGCTTCTACACTCATTCTCTTTAGAGCATTTTAAAAGTTATCTCTCCTACGGAAATTGCGATCTTCCTATGTTCGAAGGGAATACTTCTGCTCGTAGGGGAACCAATCATCCTCAGCATCTATTCTCTATGTTATAGTGAATTCAAAACTAAGTGACATCAAGTAACTTAATACAATATGTATTATGTTCTGGTAATACAAATTTGATATTTTTGTTGTTCTACATTCAGGTTCTGAACCAGAGATGCGTCGAAGCAGGAGTTTTAACAGCTCTAGCCCTTAACTGTCGTCTTAACATGGTCTCCCGATTCGACAGAAAACATTACTTTTATGCTGACCTGCCTGTGAGTGTTTGCTGATAAGTTTATATATTGTCTCAATAAGAAACACACTTTCACGGTTTTACTATACTCTGCTATTGTGATATAGAATTTTGTGATTAACACACAATTTCCATATTGTTTTGTTTAACTATACTAATACAAAGGGTTTGTTGATCTATCCATCTCATCTACAAGTTGCGTTTCGATTCCAGTCACCTTTATGAATTAAATCACCGAATTTTGTCCTTGTTTTATGAGCGTAGCTCTATTATTTAGAAAAATCGTGAGTAGGTTTCATGCAGGTGCTCCCATCAGCACAAATCCGTGCCATCAGGTAGTGCCAAATCACCCATATTAGATAGAAATCCACGAGAGGTCACAGTCTGACAATACTCCAAATGTACATTTCATATAAAGGCGTATCATCTATACAAATATATCGTCTTACTACACTACTATGTACACCTAAGTCGCACTCAGATGATCACCAATCACACACAAAAAATCATCAAGTTGAGGTGCTTTGCATGTTCATCGCAACAGGCAGGATACCAGATCACCCAGCAGCGCCAGCCGCTGGCCGTCCGGGGCCGTCTGCAGTACCTGTGTGTCGACCCGCACGACAAGAAGCGCTATGACTACCGGTCAGCAGGTATCACTCAGCTTCAGCTGGAGCAAGACAGTGGCAAGAGTCTACACGACCCGGAGGCCGAGGTGCGTCTGTATTTGTTGCCGTTCTAGTTTTTATTTACGCGGTGAGCATGTATTGAACAAATAAATCTACTTTTTGACATTTTGGTGTTGCATGTATAGTGCCCCTGATCATTTCTATGTTTTTTTTTAGTCTCTATATACCCTCAGGGTCCCCTGGGACGTTAAGCCACAAACAAACAAACATTGCTATGTTCATTTCAAGAAGTTATTGTCTCATACAAACGAGAGCACTGCAGTTCCATAAGATACGACTGGAATGAGACTTGCAGTTATGATGACGATGAAAACATGACATATTAGATGGAAACTGATAAAGGGTGTCAGAATGCCGGGGTTTCGAGTTCTAGGTGCCGGAATTCACCTACCTTGGCCATGTCTTCAGTGCGTAAATTTCAGGAGTAACCGAGAAAATCTGGAATTCTAACACTCGTAATCGGTTCCTGTATTATTATATACCTGACCATAATGAAGATATGTCATATTTCTCACTTACAAATATGTCCATTAAATGGCCTTCATCCTCTAATGATTCCTGATGAGCTGTTTTGTAGCGAAACCTTTAACATAATCCCTCCAGCCCCTTTTTAGATCCACCTGGACATGACTTCAGTAACCTCACCATTTTGTTGATGGTTGCCCCACTTCCTACCTGGGAGACACTGGAGTCCTTGGCAACGTCATCATTTATGATATCATAACCAGGAAATATTCATGGAAACGGCGACGGTGGGAACAGTTACTTTCCCATTTCAAGGTAGCATCGAGCTGATATACGGTATAGAAAGAGGGAAGGTCAATTTGATGCGATTGTTGTTGAGCCACTCTTGAAAACTGCTGTGGCTGTAGTCATATCGTTAGCTACTGAAAACTAGAATAGAAAATATTAGTACTGGTACTTTTCACTTGGGGTTTATGTGCCAGAGGAAAGCAAAGAGGAAGAAACTTGAATTGTAGAAATTGTCAGAAATAGGTGATTGAGAAGGATACTGGCTATGAAGATAGAGCAACAAAACTTTGACCCTGAATCCCTCTGTAAGCGTTTCATGAATTTCAAATTTTAATTGGAGCTATGGTCTGTGTAGTTTGATAGTGTGCTTATAGATTTTAAGTTTGAGTAGTGAACCACATAGGGAAGTGCCAATCAGAGTATTTATCATCTCATCATTGCACAACTACATACACAGAAAGACTGGCTACCAGTATCCCAGTTGTCATATGTGAACTTGGAGTAGCTTTTGTTCGCGAGATTTAATCTTCTGCTCTTTATCAGATTTCTCTTATCGACCTGAACCGTGCTGGAATGGGATTGATGGAAATCGTCACAGAACCAGACTTTCGGAGCTCACATGAAGCTGCAGCTTTCGTACGAGAATTACAACTCATCCTGAAAGCATTAGGCACGTGCAGCGGGAAAATGGCAGGTTCGTTTAAAACACTATTTCTATGAGCTCTGTTAGTCTGTTTGTATAGTACTGCATACATACGGATATGCTCATTGTCTCATCAAGGTAAGTTCTTGATGAGATTCAAATGCAATTAAATTTTTGTTCATCTCTCTGCATACATTTGATATGGATGATATTGGTAGTGAGAGATGTTAGTATACCTAACTCAGATCACACTTGTTTCTTAGCATTCGAGTTCCATTTTTTTCCTCAAAAACAAGAAGATATAAGTACCACATATTTTGCAGTCCGATGTAACATGAGTCGATGGTATAGATTATTTGTATGAAAAAATGCACTCACATGATGATACTCTCAAAATGATTACTTTTTCTTAAAAAGCGCGGGAATGAAAAAATTAAGTTTATCTAATTTACCAAAATCTTTTTGGAAAAGATCACACTTCGTCAAGGACCAGACAGACTATTACCAAACTGAGAAACAAACTGCTAGCTGCTGCAATCTCAATCATAAAGTCAAAGGCTTCAAAAGCTTCATCCCCTTTTTGCACTTCCTGTCAAAAACATCTAGTTTTTCTCTTATCCGTCGTGTACAATGTGATATATATATATAAATGGGTGTTGTTAAAACACCAACTTATATTACTCTTGTTTCTTGTTAACAGAAGGGGCTCTTCGAGTTGACGCCAGTGTTTCCCTCCGGCGACCGGGAGACGAGTTGGGGGTTCGAGCAGAGGTTAAAAATATCAATAGTATCAGGAACGTTGCTAAAGCCATTGGTGAGTCAAACTTTCTGAATATTACATTATATAGCTGATTTATTTGGTTAAAAACTTTTTTACGTGTTACGTTTCTCGTTTTGCCGAATCTAATCATATACCAGCAGTCGCTTGTGCTGATTGCAGGTCCACCAAACATATAGCTGATTTATGCTTATAGATCGTATGGTGATTAGAAAGAAGCCAGATTGCTGTGCTAAAATTGAGCAAAGTATTCCTAGTTGAGCAACGATTTATAAAAGAGTACTTACGACGGAATACTTATAAAGTAGATATGAGCAAATATAAGTAAGGAATAACAATCGCTGAGTCTGTAAATCTCGGAAATGATGCCTGAATGCCGGTACGAAAGGGCTAAGCCACACTTCATACTGTTGTCACACCCGATCGAACTCTGCTTTTGGAATTGCGGTATAAAGGCCTTAGTGTCCAAGCTAAAGCTGAGCCACTGGACTGTTGTCATTGATTAGAAAATTTATCCAAGACGAGCACTAGACCTCGCCTACAACACAGTTCTTGCCTGTGATTACGATTTAAGCAAGACTTGGCATAAAAACGTCTAGCTCAGCCAAATGCTAGCTTGGAAATGACCGTTTCCAGTGAGATCCTAAGCCCCCTCCCCCCCCCCCCCTCTTCAAAAGAAAACCTTAGGCAACAACTTTGTCCTGGTGACACTCCAAAAATCATCTAAATTTGCCACCAAAATATGGCTTGGCTGGACCATCAAGTAGACCAACACATTCACAGCACGCTGGCAATAGGCAGCACGTGTTAAGGCCCATTCACACTGTATGACTGGGGGGATGGGGGCACTCAATGGTGTGTGGGTGAACTGCCCCCCCCCCTCCCCCTTTGGACTGGAATGCTTGTAATTGGAGGTATATCGATACGCCCAGTCTCAGCCTAGCGATACCAAATGTTTGATATTAAAAACATTTTCGATTGGGTGTACCTGAGGTACCTCTAGTCTGAGACTGGGTGTACTGTACTGTGCTAAAATCGAGCAAAGTATTCCTAGTTGAGCAACGATTTATAAAAGAGTATTTACGACGGAATACTTATAAAGTAGATATGAGCAAATATAAGTACGGAATAACAATTGCTGAGTCTGTAAATCTCGAAAATGAGGCCTGAATGCCGGTACGAAAGGGCTAAGCCACACTTCATACTATTGTCACACACGATCGAACTCTGCTTTTGGAATTGCAGGATAAAGGCCTTAGTATCCAAGCTAAAGCTGAGTCACTGGACTGTTGTCGTTGATTAGAAAATTTATCCAAGGCGAGCACTCGACCTCGCCTACAACACAGTTCTTGCATTTTATTACAATTTAAGCAAGACTTGGCATAAAAACTTCTAGCTCAGCCAAATGCTAGCTTGGAAATGACCGTTTCCAGTGAGATCCTAAGCCCCCTCCCCACCCCCCTTCAAAAGAAATCCTTAGGCAACATCTTTGTCATGGTGACACCCCAAAAATCATACAGGGACTGGTACAATCAGTAACAGTGTTGCATTTCTGGCTCTGTTTAGCTCCAGTATTCCCAGCACCCTCCATACAGATATCCTGGCTACTGGTCAGGATATTTGCCGGGAGATTGATACCCTCTCACTTTGATCTCAATCGGGTCACAGGCGGCCAGGGAACCGGAGGAGGGGAGAAGGGAAGGGTAGGAGGAGGGTTACAGGGAGTGGCTTGGGGCCAGAAACAGGAGATTCTGTTCAGAATGCACAAGTTATAGATTCATGGGCCAGTCAGAGAAGGATACATACTATAATGAACTTTATTCTGATTGTGTTTAATCATTTAATGAATGATCATAATCAAAGCCTGAGCAAGTCTAGGCGTATCGGTACACCCCGTCTCAGACTAGCGGGAAACGTGTAGGCTACACTGTGCGTTTTGCCATGCAGTGCGCTAGAAGGTACGCCCAGTCCTAGACTGGGTGTATTTATGTACCTCAAAACGCACAGTGTGAAGTGGCCATTAGTTTCAACTTCAGAGCACAGGTGAGGCTGAAGACAGACAGCCTTTTCCCAGGTATGACAAAATGATTATTTCATTTCTGTCACCTATAGATAAGAGCCCCAATCATGTTACGAATAGGGTGTATTCTAGACCTTTTTTTCGAAAGTAATCATAGAATTCCATTTGGTATTTTTCGATTTCAGATTATGAGGTCGAACGACAAACAGCAATATTAGAAAGTGGTGGTGAGGTTCCGAATGAAACTAGAGCATTTGATGGGGAAACGGAGTGAGTACACAGACACTGAGCGTAACTACTGCAATCCTATCTACATTCTATTTACCGTCTGCTGAAATTTTGAATGTGAACCAGTAAAATTAGTCACTGAGCCTGATAGAAGCTTCTTGAATAAAGAGTATTAAGAAAAAATGTCCCTTCTTTTATTCTTTTGTGGAAGAATAAAAGGAATAAAGGTTTTATACAATACTTTGTTTCGCCACGGTCACGAATACCTGGACTTACAGTTTGTAACATCACCATTTTGGTTTCTGTGTTTTCACTCCTTGCGCACTCACTAATCTGCATTTATGGTGGAACAGGTGTGTTTTACACATAAACACGCCCGGTAGAAGCCAAATTCTGGGCAAATTACATTATAATGGACCCTTTACATTATATGCAAAAACTATAATTTGTATAAATTATGGATTATTAATCTACGAAATCTGTTCTTCTATCTTTCCCGTTTCTAATCTAATAAAATTATAACTTTATCTCTAGCACAACCATCGCAATGCGAGACAAAGAAAAGGTGCATGATTATCGGTTCCTCCCCGAGCCGAACCTACCTCCTCTGGTGTTACGCACGGACAGCTGCCCAGACCAGCCCCAAGCCGGGGGTAGCGTTAATGTCGATGTCGTCAGGCGCCAGATGGCTCCACTGCCGGATGATGATCGTCAACGTCTCAAAAAGCAATACGACATTGCCATGCATCAGAGCATCATCCTGGTGGTAAGCTCCTTCTAATGTTCTATTCGGATTTGTATTAGTGCAAGTTGGTAGTAGTCTACTTAGGTTTTTATTTAAGCATAATGTATTTACAGATAAGAAGAAAAGTAACTCGTATAAAGCATATGAATTTACAGAATGGTACATGTATTATTTAGGCTAGGTGTAATCAGTTAGGCAGCTACTGCTTGTATGAGCTTGATTGCAGGAATCGGCATTTGTCATATTTCCGTTCCTTTCTGTGATGGCCTAGCGACAGCAGCGTGATCAATGCGATTCGCCTGGTGTCAGTTGTTCTCAACATGTTTTAATAGTTTCGAAATGGGGTTGTAATAATGGAAGTTATATATTTTCAGAACGATCCCGACTTATGTCAGTTTTTCGAGGAGATGATGGACGGTATTGATAAAAAAGCAGTGAAAACGGCCATTAATTTACTTTTGAATGATCTACTGGGTTTGCTGAACAAGAACAACTTAGAAACGGATTCAAGGTAGCTAAGAGCAATTCAAATGGTATCCATGGTGAATTTGTTATGTATATTCTCAAATGCTTTCCCCGTCAATTATTTCAAAAAAATTCTAAAAGGTGATTTTATTTGGGGTGAACCAGTAAACGTTGCCTTGTCTAATAAGATGCAGAGAGCCATACGTGATATTATAGAATAATACTGCTAAAAAAACGATAATGAGTAATTTTTCAAATAGATTCTATTTGATTGGCACTAGTCAAGTTTCAAGATTTGGAAGTATCAGTTTCATCATTATTTTTATAGCGAGATATTTATTGTCTTTTATCAGTCCGGTGTCTCCATCAATGCTGAGAGAGATAGTGGACATGCTGGAAACCGGAATGATATCATCAAAAATTGCAAAGAAGGTGAAATATCTACTCTTGTTTATTCAAATGTTTACTTCAGAATTGATTGGGTGGTACTACAATTCAAACAACACAATAAAGATGATCAAATTAGGAATTTGATTCTCCACCCATAACCTGTGTCTCACAAATCATCATAGAGAAAACAAGATAAATTCCCTCTAGCACCATGTTTCGGTGCCTTATAACATGGTTTGTGTCCGTATTTACAATTTTGTATTCCCAACTATTCATTGCTCGGATGCCGTCTGTAAAGTTAGTTATTGAGACATCGTGGATATTTGCAGCTTCTCGTAACACTTACACAAGATATAAACATTATCATTCTGGGATTGCAGGTGCTGCAGATGGTATTTTCTGCCCCGTGTTCACCACGTAAGCTCGTTGAAGACAACAAATGGACACAACTGACAGACGCAGCAGTCATCGGTGAAGTCTGTGAGCAGGTCATCCGTGACAACTCAGAGTCTGTACGTTTACCACCTTCAGCACTCTTGTATAGACTTAATAGAATTACCAAAGCACTATCCACGTGCATATTATCTTTGTGGGCAGATCATTCATTGTAGACAGATTACCTGAATAACGGTTAAGAGCGCCTTTACATGTCCAATGGTATATTTAAAGATGTTTCTTCCAGAATTTTATACAGTACATTAAAAAATTAAAATTTAATTGTGATCCTTTAAACTTTACATTTTTTCATATGGTTTATTTCAGGTTCAGAATTATCTAAATGGAAAGGAAAAGATCTTGAATTTCCTAATAGGTCAGCTGCAGAAGAGTACTCAAGGCAAAGCCGATCCCAAACTTGCTGCACAGATAATGAAACACAAGTTGGATCTAAAAAGGAAGACAAAATAATTCTCTCCTTGGATATTCTGCAGGCAATAATATAGGAACAATGAAAGTTACTTCATTGCGGACCTAGGTATTATTTAATCGTCAGTTTCTAATTTTGAGTAACATTACAAGATAACGACGTGAATATCATATCTGAAAAATAAACAAATTAGGTTACTGTCATTTCCTGTTCCACCTTTATCAAGACTGCCATTTGGATTTGATAGTTTGAAGCAATGCCTCAATAATCACCTCATGTGAGATCCTTTTTGGGACAATTATTACATTCTGGGAATCCCACATATTAAAAACAACCAGGGAACCGCCCCTGAAACGTGATGTTTCTGTCAACGACTATCTGTCGCCTTGTCAGTCATTCATTTCTTTAATTGCTTAGGTAGTAAGTGAAGTAACTGAATATTGCGATGCTCCAGACGACAGTGTATATCGCCACGATCAAAATTTGTTGATACAAATCTATATACAGTACTACAGATGTTTATATGGCAAATCTCCCTCTGCTCTCTAGTATTATGTCTTTTATTTTGTAATAATTACAATTCAATCTCGCATTGGTGAGAAAAGCTAATTATATCTTCATTCTTCCTGTGATAATAGAAATAAAACGCAAATAATTGTCTTGATATTGATGTTTATTTACATATGAACTGGGTTGATTACGGCCACTCATTCTAGCTGTCTGTAACACCACACACATACACATTCCTTTCCATTTCAATGAATAAATTTAGAATTTCATCTCGCCATGATTTATCACCGTCCTTCGCTCGGCGCAAAGTATAACAGCAGACCTTGGTATTATTCTACATGGCTTTGATATGTGATCCCTGTACTACTTGATGATCCGAGCACATCTTGTTAACTTTCTTCGCGTTTCTTCAAAAATTGCGCAGCTGTCATTTTTTTCTTGGGCTTCTTAAAGAATACCGGGCCAGATCCAAGGGAAGACACGGTTTTCTCGCGGATCTTGAACTTTGGTTCAGCGACAGGAATCGTGACAACTGGCTCTTCCTTTTCCCGCACCTGTGGCAGCCCTAGGTCTATATCTTCCATCCTGTATAAGACGAAAATTCACCAATGAAACAAACTATGATTTTATAACTATATTTAAGAAGCCTATTATAATTTGCCTTTCTTCGTTATAGAGAAAATATCTTTAATTTGGAATCTCGTGTAGATTCTAATGAATAAAATTTGCTCTATACATTAACTACACTAATCACTCAATTCATGGCGTGTACATAGATAATAATCGAATGTTTTGTAGACAGGCGGCCGTAAACCACGAGAGGCTGACGCTCGTGTATTACGACGTCAACCTCAAATGGTTGACACAGCCGCCTGTTCACAAAACCATCGATTTTTGCATTTATTGTATGTAAGGCCTGGCGCCCAACAATGCCGATACACCCCGATAGATCTGATACACGCCAATACAAAATGACCAAATCGTAGTCTACCGGGAGGTCCATATCGTAGCATAACGTAGTGTATCGGTCTGCGTCTTAACGTGTGAGGAGGGTGCAAAAAAGGTGATCATGGTCCCGATTTACAGGATGCAGACAATGCATTAATTAATACAGGGCTTGAAGTAGTATATATATAATCCTTTATGGTTCCGGAAATAATGCATCCTTTTAATTGATATTTAATCAGTAGATATAACAAAATATATCATTTTTCAGACACTAAAATCTCAGTTAAAGTATGAAATGATCGATTTGACTACCCTTATCTATAAAATAATTTCACCATATTTGCAAGGCAGAATTTTCCCTATATATTCTAGTTATTTTTCCGTTGATTATTTCACTTATGTCCCCATTCAAATGCGTTGCCGATACACAACGATACGCACCGACAGGCTATGACAATGGACACAGGTTCGATTGTTCTAGACACCCTACGATACGTTTTTTTTAGGAACGTATTGGTATGTGTCAGTAGTGTCACCTTTGAAACCTGACAAACTGCCCTGATATGAGCTACGATTCTCCTACGATTTTGATTTTGTATTGAGACGTCAAAATCGTAGCGTATCAGGATGTATCGGAAGCCCGGTGGACCCCCCACCCCCACCCCCAGCAACTCAATTTTCGTTGGTTCATGGTGACTTGCCTAAGAAATAGTGCCATATGGGTTTAAGTTAAAAATATAGGTAAACTTACCGTGGTTGCTCTTCGATCTGCTCCCATGTTCCATACGCAGCGTTGGACTTTGGGGGTCTTCGTTCAATAAAACTAGCCTCCTCTTCAATGGCGGTGCTTTCCTCTTCTTTTTGTCCCTTTTTCTCATCTTCTTGCTCATCACTTTCCAACTCATCTTCCTTCTCAACTTTTTCCTCCCCTTTTGGAGGTGGGAGAGGGATATCGCAGGGTAGTGGAATATCGGCAAGCGCCACTGTTTCCTCAAGTTTGGGCCTTTTTAATTTTGGTTCTTCATCGTCTTCGTCGTCTTCAGTGTTTTCTGTTTGCTCCTCGGCAGATGGGGGGACAAAGGAGGACATGGAATCTTCACCTTGTTCATCTTCCGTTTTTGTGGCTGTTGATATTACTTCGCCCTGAAACGCGGTCAAATTGTAATTTGGTGAAACGTGCCTGATCTAGATAATAGCACACAAAAGATCATTTCTTAGTGCATCGCAGTGTGCCATAACGCTGAATTAAGGCCGGTGAGCTCCTCATATGAGAGTATTTATAACGAGTGGTAACATTTATGAATAGAGAATCTAGGGCATATAACGTGAAATCATATATACAAATTTAAAAGGCTAAATCTGACTATACATTAGTTATAGAAATCTTTAATTCTACAACCCTACTGAATTGCCAAACGGCTCGAAACATGTCGGTAAATCAAAAATAACCAACTATCTTGATATCATTAAAATACGGAATCTGCCCATCAACCGAGTTACTGGGAATATTTCTCTCCTACTGTCAATTCTACAACAAGAAGTAAGTTTGCATTTAGAAATGAGATTTCGGCCGCAAAGGAGCTCTTAAAAATGTGTCTCTGACTAAAAATTTAGCTTGATCTGACATCGGATTACTATCTAAATTCCATATCAAAATATGATATATAAAAACTGTAGGATAGCATACTTGCTTAAAACATAAGGACTAATACAGAAATCATATTCTTTTCTGTAAGCAAAAATGCGGCCAGCTTATCCAGCGACATACACTATAGACTAGTGGACTACAATTAGCTTTAGCAATAGACACTTGAGACCAATACGTCCACCCAATGACAAGCAACATACCTTAACAACAGCCCTCCCTGATTCGTGTAGGAATGTGTGTACCATATTGTACACTGTGCAGTATAGGAATCTACCACACACTCTGTAAATATTTTACAGTTACCAATTGCTTTGCATAAGTTAGTAACTGTAAGATATAATTGCATAGGTATATATAAACGACGTTCACTTAGACATGGTCAATATGGTTAGACACTTAAAAAAGAAATAATACTCACTGCTTGCTGTGCAAGATATGCTGGAGGTGGAACCCACGACACCTCTAAAATAACAAGGTTTCAAAGTGAATGTTCCGAAAAGTCAGTCCCATCATATAGATAAAGGCATAGATGTAAACATTATTGTAAGCAAATTTAGTAAAATCCATATTGTAAAGAGTATCATAGAACATGGTCAATGTGTACATTTGAAAACGCGTTATATCAAGAAGTTGCCGTATACAAATATAATTCTTGCATTTCGTCAAAATTGATACAGTTGTAATGGAGACCTGGAGATTGAAAACGCGTTGTATCAAGATGTTGGCCGTATGCAAATATAATTCCTGCATTTGGTCATAATTGATACAGTTGTAATGGAGACCTGGAGATTGAATACTAAAAGTTTGCAAGACGATTTACATCCAACTTCCCTAGCCACTTTCAAATTACACGACTAAAAATGTGTTCTGTTTCATATATCTCTTTGATTATACTGGTAGAAACAAAGGTACATCGCTCTCCAATTAAATCCTACGATACTAAATACGTCATTCCCTTGATCATCAATCAAGTGTCATGTATGAAGGTGGCAGTACTAGAAAATAAACCAATTATTAAATTATTGTCTGTAGTGCGGTATAAAGTAGACTTGACTAAAGGCGTCAGAGTTTGGATATAGTTTATCATTTTACCTGAAGTCATGTCATTCCAGTAATACGGATATCCCTCTTCGGAAGCTGCCATGTGCCACGTGCCTACGGTAGACTTGACTGCTGCTGGCTTCTCCTGGGTCTTGGCCTCCGCCGCTCTGTCAGAGTCCTCCTCCTCCACGTCCGCTGAAGGAGGCTTCGGCTCTGGGCCATACTGAGGCAACTTTTCAGGCTCTGGCATATCAAGGTCTAATGTTATGCCTGACTATTTACAACAGTTTGATAGCCGACATGTTTAATTAGGAATGGCATCATCAATGATATAAGGACCAGGTGCATTACAATTGAGGGATTTCCTTATTATTTGGACGGATTCGCATCTAGATTGTACGTCCATTATGGTCTACTATCAACTTTATTCACTATTCATCATTAAATCTAATGACCAACTATTTCTAGTTCATTGAGAAGGAATTTAGAATTAGGTAGTATAACACTCAAATGCAATTTAATGTAGCCTTTCACCGTGAATAAGCCGATAGCTATCGCCTCTACATTTGAAAAAAAAAAGATATGTTAATACATTTACTGATCTCAGCAAAATAATTTATTTGAAATATCTGGCGTACCTTTAGGTTTTAATTTGATCCCATACTGTGACGCAAGAGATGGATTTGTCATCAAGTCCTTTTTGAGAGCTTTCAACGCATTCTGAAACAAGGGGTATTCATTATATCTACAATATTAGAATTAAAATTGGATGTACTTTCACGATATTCCATCAACACACTAGTCATTTAAGACATGCGTTTTTGGAAACATTATTATTACAATATTCTATAAATAACTTAAAGAATGACTTACATTTTTTATGAATCTAAAAATCTGTAATGATTCGAGTGAATTCTCACTAACCAAATGTAGGCTCATATTTACACGTGCTATATTGGAATCAAAATGTGAAAAGGAGAAGTATTTGTCAACATACCTCGTTCATTTCTCGCAGTGAATCGTTCATTTCTTCTTCTTTTTGTGCTTTTCGAACGCTGACTTTTCGGACCTGAAAAGTACAAAAACAAACCCATTCGTGCCTTGAGGCGACATTGCGTTTTTATTGTTGAACGAAATGAACAGGTGTTTTCCTTTAGGTAGTCATTAGCTGTGTATAAGTAAAAACTTAATATATATTTCTGAATCATTCCTGTGCGATGTATTAATTTTGTGCTGATTGCGTAATCCCTATATCATTCATTTTTACACCATAAACGCTGATCAATAAACTAACTTTAGAACGGCATTATCGCTGTCCGTGTTTAAACCTATACTGTCATTGTAGCTTATCAAAATATATTTCCAATTTCTTCTCTTTGCAATTGTCATCATACCTTTCCCATTCATTTGGTAATTGTTAGACCTTATTTTCGAATTTAACCAGACAGAGTTATGGAATACATGTAGTTTAAAACCTTACTTCTTCAATCTTCTTTTTGACATTGTCTTGGTGGCGTTTTCCTTTCTCGTGGAAATCACGGCTCTGCAAACATGAAACAAAACAAGATCTAAGTGTGCATTTTGAAGTTATTTGAAGAAACGCTTCATAACCATAAACATCGCAGACATATTCATGCAGCCCCATGCAGAAACCTTACAGAATATAGATGAATGATCTACAGAATAAGAGCTGTCTCATGAAATCATTATGTTCAGGGTATAAGAAGTAGCGCTTGAGAGTAAAAATTAAACTCTCCATGGCTCAGCTAGTACATTTCATATAAGTTGTCAATCTAGTCATTTCAATTTGTGTCTCGCATAGCTGATTTATGTCCCGCTGTCAGACTGACTAGAGGATAATTGCATCCTATTTCATAAGTAAATAAACATGTAGTGCCAAGAAAAAGCAGCATAATTATGTACATGAAATTTAATTGAGTAACTTACTGGCTTATTATCTGCTATCCAGCATTTGCAAAATTCGCAAAACTTCTTTGCCTGTGAGACCCAATATTCCGACCTGAAAGAAATACAAGAAACACTTAGTAAATCTTAACTGTATAAAATCACGGCTACAAAAACTATACAAGCACAATTCCATGTATTTACATTAATAGGAAGCGTTAATCATTTGAAGCGGGATGGTGTGTGTTTGGGGAGAGGGGTAAGGGTGGGAGTGGGTGGGATTGGGGGTGAGTGTTTTCCTCCGCGAATCCTTGAAAATCAGCCATGGATTTCCGGCTTTTAAGTTTGGGGTATTTGCCTGGGGAGAGGGGGGTGGGGGTGGGGTGGGGATTTCACTTTGGGATAGTTGACTGGGGGGAGGGAAGGGCATTTCATAAAATTCTTTTCCAGTGTCTACAGTTAACTGGAGGTTACCGTCACGGTGGGGGGGTATATTTCCCTTGTGAGTGGAGATATAGGGAAAAAATTCCTCATTTTGGGATATTTGCTGGGGGGAAGCATATTTCAATTTCAAGGATCCATGTTTCATGCACATATGGGGAGCTCTCATTTTCATATGGAGTATAGATTTGTTGTAGGATCGCTGTATATATATTCATGTATACTTATATGTGTGCGACGCAATTGATTTCTGGCTAATATGGGGTGTAGGGGTGGATATCAGGATATTTGCCTTAGGGGAGGGGATCCCTCATAAAGCAACTGTTCCACCAACCGGGCGCAAGCTCTGGCCGGTACCCATATGAGGGCTGCTGGCCGAACAGGTCTGCTGCCAGCAATGACCTGCCCGGTGGAAAAATGTGGCCACTGCCCCTGCTGGCGCCTGACACTTACTGGGGATGGAAATCATCCGCTGGTCGCACCATGTAGAGTGCCAGCCAGCTCCAATGTCCACAAACCCCGCTGCTGTACCAAGCTGGGCGTTAGATTTAAGAGCGTCTGTCCACACTAAATTAGACAGTGCTGCCTGCAAAGGATCTCTGGCAAAAGCTGTTTCCTTAGCTTTTACTGGCAGCAGCCACTTACGCAGGTATGCATCCGGTTGACTCCTCCCTGCCTTCACCACCGCGGACATGATCAGGGACACGGTAGTGTGAAACGGCGATACCTGTGAGCCGGAATCCCATGAGCAGAGGCTGAACTTTTGGTCCCCACTCACAGATATGAGACTCGAGGGTGTCGCCCATTCCTGTTGACCACATCCACTGCATTATAGGCAGTATAGTCATAATCTCACCAAAATTACTGTCCAACTGTGCATCCCAGCCAGCAAAACTTAAAAGATCAGGTTTTGCCAGGTGGGAGCAAACCCACAAGGCCGGCGGGATTAGGTTGTCTGGGTGGGATGCCGGGGACACAGACCAGCTGATGGAAGAACATGGAATGACTATTTCAGCCGCTTAACTCTTAGCAACCTTGAGGCGATGCTCCCACCCCTTCTACCAGGAGCGGATTTCACCCGGCAACCAAAACCCAGCACCTGCTAGGCCAGGGTTAAGGGCACTGTTAAGGTGTTCCACCAAGCAGGCCATCACCTCCTCGAGGCCAGATCTGCAAGCATACTCTGTGTTGTTGGTGTGCAAGGTTTTGGCCTTGTTTGCTCTTTTTTTCCACACCCCTGGTGTTTTCGTCCCACAGGCTTAACATAGGGAACCTGTTCTCCATGCCCCTACAAATATTGCAGTGCGTTCTCCATGGTCTATATCCTGTGTGTAATATCTTCTTTTACTAGTTTTAGTGTGCATAGGCGTGAGATAAATACAGAAAGCGACTCGTTTTGGTCAAAGTCATCGTTCTCCAACTCGATTGAACACTACATCAAACTTGTGAAAAATGATGGTTTTGACAAAAAATTGTTGGTATCTTCTTTACTACTCGTACACCTTCAGCCAGGTCGGTGGGCCGGCACCAGGCTAGTGGATCAGTTGAAAGGCATGCAGAATGCCTGTCTGGTGGAATACTCTCTTTATAAAAAAATTGTCTGATGTGGGGGAGAATTTCATTTTGAAGTATTCGGGTGGGGGTGGGGGTCATTTTAAAGAATTCACCGAGGAAAAGCCACACCCCCATGACATACATATTGAACCTCCCCTTGCAGGTGTAGTTACTCTAGGAATATCTATAATAACAATAATATGGAGAAAAAACATGAAGCAGGACAAGAAATACATTGTGTGATAACCTAGCACCTAGCACTGAATCATTGATTGAATGAAACCTATTTAGATATAACTGCAATTTATATAGTCTTGTGAAGTTATACACAGTATAACCTAGTAACATATCTATGCTATGGTTTATGCATATTGACGGTTGTGCTTTCGAATGGTATCACTGAAAATCAATACACACATGATGTATGAAGTGTAAATAACTTGAGTCTCTGTAAGTAGGTCAGATCTCCCCTGCACGAGTCCCTGGACTGTCGGAAGTTTTCGGAATTCCCATCTGTCATGCGCACAAGCTGCCAGTAGTGCCTTCTGGGATAGCTACCCTAGCTTGGCCAACCGAAATATGTTACACACAATCTGATTGGAAGCCTAAAATAGCCCTTACTTGCCGCGTAATCTATATCTAAAAATAGTAAACCAATGGGGTGGTAGTTTACGGCGGGCTTTGGGCAAGCCACGCAGGCGCAAAGATGTCTTATTGTTGTTGATAAAATTTGGCAGAAGGGAATCCCTTGTAATATTGGGACACTTTTGGTGCTTAACTGGATATTCCTGAGCGGAGGTAGGCTGGAATAGCCTACAAAGTTCCCCCCAAATGGTAAGTACATTTTTAGACAGTAGTTACTTAGAAATAACACCATGTTCCCTTCTAGGCATAGGCCGAAGTTTGTCGTCTGTATACGGTTGTCGGTTTACGGCGTGCACGTTCTACAACTAAACAATAACAATCCGAAAATATACTCTCCTTTCCTCAAATTATTTCAAATATTGTAATTCTTCAATGTAGATTGATTGGTAACCCTATTGTCAAAGGTTTGGTACATGTATTAAAAGGAAACATTACGGGTCAATGTCTGACATCCCTGTTGAAGTTCATACAACCCTGTTGGGAAGCCCAGCCCACTTTTTGAATTGCCCTCTCCATTTTCTGATCGTTCGGAGATTTCTGTGAGTTGTCATTTCATTTTATAACCCCAAAACACCACCAGAAGTCACATATTTCTATAATAAGTGATTACTGATATATTATAGACATTGAAGAATGAATATGAAGGCCTACTGGTCTTGAAATGTGTAGAGTTTACATTAAATGCTCATGGACCACTTTAGCTGGCATAGGGTGCAAGGGGAACTCCCGCGGTTTGACAATTACTAACAAAAATACTCTTTGGTCAAACATACGGACACTGTCCAGTCATTCTTAGTGCTTTATTCAGTAATGTACCAGTGTTATGATTACGAGGAGGTGTATAGTATAGTGATATGTACTATGTTTGCTGGTACCTGTTTGTATCTGTGGTCTGTAATATATATATACTGATATAGCCTATAACTTAAATAAGCTTATATATAATTATCATATCATTATTAGCAGTTGTTATCAGTTGACTTAAGCAAAGTAACTCTATGAATCGAAATCAAAATTCACAGACACAGATTGCTGTTATTTCCATTGGATATGCAGTACACTTCGGCTTCGGGGGTGACTGATGGACACTATGCTGCCTTTGTTGCACCACCCCTTTAATTTTATTTTAGAACTCTGTCTAGATCTAGAATTGAAATTGATACTCCAAATAAAAATTGTCATCTGGTTAACAAGATGGCAGTTATGAGATTGGGTTTTTACAGGTCGGTTTGCATTATAAAGAAGCGTAGTTCCCAAGGGGACCATTCCGCTGTCATGATAAAAGGAGCTATAGCGTCCAATTTACAAAGGGTAATTTACGGTATTAGCTAACATCCAGCTAACATCTGATGTGAATTTTGTCAAAATTGGTCAATTATTTACAAAGTTAGGGACATTTTTGTAACCTGGGTCATGTTCTATAGACAGCGACGTCTTTATTAGTGATCACGGAAAAAGAGTGACCGTTTTAGTGACCATAAAAGTGACCGTCACTGTTTCACATTGCATAGTCCCGATCACTATTTTACAGGCTGATCACTACTTTTTTTAACCACTATTAGTGATTGTGGCATTGAAACGATCACTATTTAGTGATCGTTTCAAAATGATTACTATTATTATAGAATTTTACCTGCCAGGAACCAGCTCTATGGAAATCTCATATTTTATCTAAGGTCTAAGCCGATTAGTGACACCTTTGAACTTGTCACGCATAGTGACCGTTTTAGGGATTGTTTGTGGAAAAATCACTGTTTATGATCATGACTATGCAACATGAAATGGTCATTCTCGATAGGTCACACCTGTGACTGATCACAAATAGTGATCATCACAACTATGAAACGGGATGCGCTGGAAACGACCGCTATTAGTAATTGTCACAACTATAAAACAGGACCCTGGGTTGTGTATTCTACTCATGACAATCGCTAATAGTGAGCATTTCAAGCACATCGTGTTTCATAGTCGTAATGATAACTGAACAGTGATCAGTCACAGGTGTGTCCGATTGAGAGTGACCGTTTTGCGTTGCATAGTCATGGTCATCACTAGTGATTTTTCTGAAAATGATCACTAAAATGGTCACTTTTAGTGACAAGGCTGTACATGTCACTATTCTGCCCAAACATAGGCCTACTACGTATGATATGGCAAAAACGGAAAAGGGCACAGATATAACTTGTCATATATAGGCTAATTATTATTGTAGTTTGTCAAGTTTTGGCAGATTCAAATAAATATGGAGCTTTTCACCATTGGAGGTGAATATGTCACAGATTGAACATGTATTTTATGTCTCATTTCCATTTCCGGTTCAGACAACAACAAATATTGGATGTATTTCTCTTCATTCGCAATTTCCGGCATCCAAATTGGTTAACTTGATTTCTCAAGCCAACTAGCTCTATCAATACTTTGGATTTTGAATGTTTATTGATAGCTCGACTGCATACACAGCAGAAGTGATTTGAACTTGAAGTAAATTCAGTTGCTGCCATGTAAATTTCCATAGAAATGGTGATCATTTTGTTTAATCACTATAATAGTGATCGTTTCAACAGTAAATGTCCTATTAGTGATCAAATCAACTGTGATTACACTGTGAAATAGTGATCGGGACTATGCAACGCCAAACAGTGACACTGACAGTGACTAATATGGTCACTAAGTCAGTCACTCCTTTTCCGTCGTCACTAATAAAGACGTCACTGTCTATAAGACACCTCCCAGCATTCCATCAGCTATAGACCCTATTGAGGTATCCCAGAATTCAGTCTATTCACAAGTTCCGGTTTTGGCTGGTTACCGACGTTGTATGGTGATAGACCCTTTACCTGTAACCCAGAATTAATGCAGTTTAACGGTTTTCAGAAATCTTCAAATTGAAATTCTGATGGCAGAAATGGAAATTTCAGCTATTTCTACATGGAAGTCCGAAATTATATTCAATTTCTCCAATTATAAATCAGAAAACTGTGGTTCATGTTGTGGTAGTGTGGCTTGTCAATCGGGAGCGGAACTTTGCCTTACCCAGGGCGATAATAGGGAGTTTAATAACCTCTGGAGGCTCTATTGTCATATCCAGAGTGCGGTTGGCGCACATCACTGACTGAACGCTATCTGGACGCCCCGCTTCGTAGCCAGCACGCCTCGGTTTTCAGCGGGTGATGGACAGCATGCTGGCTACTGAGCGTGGCATCCAGTATTCAACTGAACCATCTTTACCATTCAACCTTACAGCCTTCCCACCCATAAATCAGTCATTTTCATTGGTAATTTGATATTACTGAGAGGAGTGGCTATTGTTCAGTGTGAATTACATCCAAATCTGTACATTAATTGTGAATCTAGACGTTTTGTCCTGTAATTTCCAAAGCATAGTTTTCAAGCATGACAAAGTTCAGTGTTTGATATTCACCCCTAAAGAAAGAAGCATGCTGTCAATGAAGCGTAGTGTCCAGATACTGAGGTGATTATATGGTTGACAATAAAGGGTGTCTTCCACCAGATATGCTGAATTTGGACTCCATCAGGCTTCCACCAAACATGCTTATAGTGTACAAACCTACACTGCAAAACCTATTTATTCAGGTTTTTGCGGCTGCCGTACTGCCACCGCCGGTGAGCTCTGACCTGCTCCACTGCAGTTATTTCTAGATAGTATCCACCTGAAAGTGGACAGGTGCCATTCAATAAGCTCGGTGAAATACTCTCTTAATAGTCTTTGTCTTAGTGTTAATTGACATCCTGTTTCAGTTTAGCTGTGCCATGAGTAACCCGCGTATCCTATAAACAAAAGATCATATAATTGTTTCTGAAAAATAATGTGTAATTTAGTATCATATGCTTGTCCCTTTTGTTCTACTATTGGGTATGTGGTATTAATTTCCTAGTCGCTTTAATTTTGTGTAAGGTTTAAGTAATATCGTTGCTAATATGGTAAGTCTAATAGATCGTGTGGTGAATTTTCATACTTTGTTATTGTGTAACCCTTTATGTGTATTTTTGGTAATACATATGACAGAATGGTACACTCTGATATATAGTCTGAGTCAGATATATACGAATGAAAAAGCTATCGGGAAGAATAGCTTTAAATCAACATCATATATTTGATGAAAGAAATAGACACGTTTATAGATAATCTAACGTTTATTTTTCGAACTTTATGACTTGGGCTAGCACTACTCGTTGTACCACATTGTAAAAACGATTTCTGTTTCATCAGGATCAGTCTGACACCGACTGGGGGGACTGGCCACTCGGGGACAATGCTGACATTGATGCCATGATCGATGCCTACAAGGCAGATGGACTGAGTGACGACATCAAGCCGGATATATCTGTAAGTTAATTCATTCAAGTCATGTGTTAGACTATCCCTGCCTGATTTATACGTACTCTCTGAACACTATAAATGCCAAATCCCAATTCATACCAATGAATGGAGTTACTATCATCTTCATAATATATGATGTGAGGCACGTGTATATTATTGAAGACTGTACATCCATGTTCATTACTTTTATTGAATATGATCAATCATTCACGGAATGTGCCAGTGTGAGGCAGGATTTTGTGAATGCGACATACGTTGAATATTCAATTCAAGACGTGGCGGAATACACAACCGGAAAAAAATCATATGTTAGCCCTGTGTACATCGTTTCTCATTTTAAGATATCCTTTTACCAGCATATTAATTTTTGTTGTATTATCTTTCATGCCCTAAGGTACCAACTCCAGAACTGCCGGCATACGATGAGGATTTCAACCTGACTGGCTCCGCTGAGAGTGAGGACAGCGAGGATGAGGAAGAAGAAGAAGAGGTTAACCCTGCACCACCACCGCCCCGGCCGTCTCCGCCCAAACCTCCACCTAAACCTGTGAAGCCGGAAACCAATGGCACCAGTTTGCCCTCTCCTCGTGTGCCCAATGGGATTGGCATGCACCGTTCAGAGTACTACCAAGCTGTTGCGTCGCAGGATGGCATGGGTTTGTGTCCTTATTGAAGAATAGTCAAATATGTAGAGACTATATGATTATATCCGACATATAAGCTGCGAATCTAGTCGACTGGCTTTTACGTTTAAGTATTTTGATGCCGTATAGTACTACATCCATCATATGTAAACTATAAAGGTTACTATTAATTATAGCTCAGATACCCTGTACATCATCAGGAAATATATTGTACATGTAATTTTAACGTAGTGTGTCCGACCATGATAATTCTAGACGTCATCATCATACAATCTCTAAGGGTATTTCATGTCTTGTTTTATTTATTTCTTCTTTTAGGTATTGAATGGCTAAGAAAGAAGTAGAATTTCATGAAGAATGTCATGCATTTCTTGTAATTACTCTTTCTTAAGTCTGATTTGTTGATCTTGATACCAGCTACCTGTGAGTTCTGCGGAAGAGTAGGAGTTCGTCATGCCTTCTATTCCAAGTCGAAACGTTTCTGCACACTTGGCTGTTCCAAGAGTTACTCAGCAGCACAGAAAGATAAAGGCAAGAAACAGCAACTACTTCAAATGAAAGCAGAAGTTCAGGTCAGTACCACCTATATATTCTTACTTAAGGGTCTACTCGTATACTTTACTCAATGCACTTTTGTTGTAACTTTCTTCCAATAACCACACCACACCTCGATAAAGGACTGAGAAAGTCCGAAACATGTCGATAACCCAAATTTTGTAATTGTCTTATCACCAACCTTAAAAGATCCAGCCCAAAGCAGAGTTAGTGGGAATATTTGTTTAGATCATTATACCAATAACCGTTGGTTCTTTTTTGAAGGGAAATAATTATATTAGGATTTGTAAGTTTGACATGGCTCTCGTGACAATATTCATGTCTGCCATCCTGAAATTATCCAAAATATGCTTATTGTGAAGTTAATCATTGCTACTTATGTTTTCGGTAAAAGGCCAAACAAGCAGCAGCAGCTGCTGCAGCCGCCGCCAATGCAGCAAAGAAAAAGGCGCTTTCTCCTAATGGAAAAACACTTACTCGACAAGGTAAGAATGACTATTTTATTCCAAATACCTGTAGCTACATTCATGTCTGTTTGAAGAACCCTTTTATTTTGTCGTCAGCAAGTTTTTCTCTCTTACATTCAAGTTGGAATTAGGACAATCAAAATTCACCTCACTGATAATAAGAAAGAGTATCTGTTTTATGGTGAATTGACTACTGGCAGTACTTAGATAGATGAATTGGGCTTTTTTAGGTCCGTTCTGGGGAAAATGTAGGCAAGTTTGAATAGAAAATTAAGCGTAGAGTCTCGTTTTGTTCATCTGTTATGACCTGGTTTCTATACATGATATTTATAGGATTTTTTCAACCAACTTTCACTCTTTTTTCTATGCAGATTCCTCATTTGATTGGAACGAATACCTCTCTCAAAACCATGTCCAGGCTGCCCCTGTCACCTGCTTCCAACACGTGAGTATATGAAATATCATTGTATAAAAATACTAGAAATTACTGAAAAATAAGATACCTGGAATTATGTTCTAGTTCAACTGTCTAGCATATATAGTCTGTCATCCGTAACTTCAGGCTGACAAAGAATATTCCTTTTAGTGACTGACATTTGCTGAGTATAGATTGTATAGCCTCTAAGAAGATAAATTGTAGATGTTAATATCTGATCCTCTCCGTTTCATAAAAAATATGTCTTCATGCAAGCGTACGTTGAAATTGTGTTACTGTAATAGAGCTCGTTGCATATTCAGTGCCCGATGGCCGACTCCTGGGACTGTATAACAGTTGGTATGAAAGTGGAAGTGATCAACACCGACTGCCCTGTCGACAGTGAAGTGTATTGGATCGCCTCTGTCATCAGGCTTGCAGGTAAGATTCTATTCAATACAAGTGTACAACATTGTAGTGTCTATACATATATCATGGGAGAATTGGGAGGTGAAACGGTTTATTAAAACGTGTAAGCTGTGTTACCGAAATAGCTCAAATCTCATGTTTAATAATTCAATAATAAAACTGCTGTGTAGAGAGAGAATTTCAATGTATTCTATATGTTTACATCCGACTGAAAAAGGGAAATTTGAGAGAGAGAAAATTATTGCCAGTTCCAATTATTTCAATTGCATTACCTCTAACAATGTATTCTGATTTTCTAGGCTACAAGGCTCTTCTTCGCTACGAAGGTTTTGCCAACGACTCTAGTCATGACTTCTGGATTAACCTCTGTACGCAGGACGTCCACCCTGTAGGGTGGTGCGCTACAGTGAAGAAGCCCCTTGTACCCCCACAAAGTAAATATCCATTATTTCTTCAAACAACTATAGGGTACTTAATGTTAAGAATTTATTTAATTTTTTTTAGGAGAATGAGTGGCTAATGTTGACTAAAATACCCTCATCGCAGAATTACAGAATGGCTACTCGATTCAAATGTTTTCAGGAGTAACAATTATTTTCAGAAATGTCTTGAAATTAATATAGGTCAGAGGAGAAACATCAGGGTTGGGGGTTCAGAATGAAAACTTAAAGATGGTGAGCGATATTTGCGCAATTCTGGCTAACTTAGCCTTCAGCTGAGGCTAAGAATTCACTTAGAATTGCTTGTAATGCCCACCCGGGGGACTCTCCATGAATCTCGTCCCATGCCTGTTTTAACCACTCTCATGTTGTAAATATTTGTCTGTGGCATGACTCACTATGTTGCATTGTGTTATCCGCTGTAGATATTCAACATAAATACGATGACTGGAAGGACTTCCTCGTGAAGCGCCTGACCGGAGCACGTACCCTGCCTCACAGCTTCTATGAAAAGGTTCAAGAGAGCCTCAATGAGCACCCTATCAAGGTCAACATGAAAGTAGAAGTGGTGGACAAGACGTGTGTTTCGGCCATGCGCGTCGCGACAGTCGACGAGATCATCGGAGGACGATTACGACTGCAGTATGTGGACAATAAGGTACAACAACAGTCTTTTGGTCGTTGTTCTTTTAGCAAAAACATCAGTTATTTTTTTTATTTTCCCCTTTTTTCTCAGCGCATTTAATCTACGCAAGTTGAGAAAAAAAAGAAGTTATTATCCCAGAATGAGCCACCTACTTGTCTGAATAACAGTGATGACCATGCACTACGTGAAATATCGCAAAAAAAGGGGGAATAAT
The DNA here is from genome assembly GCA_950022655.1 of Alentia gelatinosa. NCBI lineage: Eukaryota > Metazoa > Annelida > Polychaeta > Phyllodocida > Polynoidae > Alentia > Alentia gelatinosa. Next base: position 29,665,689 of record OX465586.1, read on the forward strand.
ACACGCTAAAACCCGATGATTTACTATGCCATGTGATTGCGTGTTAACAGGACAAGGTTGACGAATTCTGGTGCCACCGGGAGTCGCCGCTTGTCCATCCCGTGGGCTGGTCCCAGTTGGTGGGCCACAAACTGCATGCCACGTCAGGTGAGTTCCGCGCTTTCCGATCAAGTGTTTTTTATAGTTGTTATTGGTAAAACATGGATATTTAGTGCTCACATTCGTCTCCTTCTGACAAGACATAAAATGGAGATTTGCACCCGACATCAGGTAAAAAGATTATAAACAAAGCGCAATTTATTACTTCTGTCAAGTAATTTCTATATAGATAACAGTGGGGATTTTGACTGATATGTAGCAAATCGCCAAACAAGAGGAAGCAAGCTGCCAACATTTAATGTGACTAACAATGTATTATTTTGAAGTTTGTATTCTCTTTATGTCCCATTTAGTGTTCTTATATAATATTGGCATTTGTTAACGTGACCAGAAAAATAATGATTTTCTTCTTTTCAGAATATAAAGGTTCTGCACTGAACAAGATAACTATGAAGAAATATGAGAGAGATGATACCACGCCAGATATGTTTCCTAAGGTAGGGTTCTTATCGATTATCTCGGACACTAAGAATTCGAGGGTGATATATTTAATGCTTTTTAAAAACATTAAAAAGGTTGTTTTTTTTAAGCAATAAAAACATTCTTTTTGTATTTCATGAGTCTGTATCATAAATATAATAAAGATTCAGTTGATTGTAATTTTTTTGCTTTTTTAGTATCTGTACATTTTTGTTGTTGCAGTCTATATCAATGAGCCTTTGCTTAATAACTTTCACATTTTTCTCAGCCAAAAGACTTGCCGTCAAATGGAATGCATTTCCAGTCCGGTATGAAGCTGGAGGCAATAGACCCTCTCAACCTGGCCTCCGTCTGCACGGCCACTGTGATGAAGGTTAGTACATAATAACCAGCCAGAGAGTACACCAAATTAAATGCCATGTGAACCATCACACTTGTTCCGGTACTTTATTTGTGTGTATAAATCAATGTATGGATGAATATGTGCAAAAAGACAATTTCCAGGTTATATAACACGATGAATGATTTATGCATGAACTTGTTTAAGTAGCATCTTATAAGCCACGTCAGGTTCAGCCACGTCGTTGACATGACTGATGCTTTGGTTGCAGGTATTCCGGCACAGTTACTTGATGATTGGCATTGACGGGTCGATGGCTGAGAACGGTTCTGACTGGTTTTGTTACCATGCTTCTTCCGCCTGTATATTCCCCTGCGGCTTCTGTGAAATCAATGACATACCACTCACTCCACCCAGAGGTAGGTCAATCTCATGAATAGGGCGATTCCAATAGGAGATGAATAATACAATGGAAATCTTGGGAACTGGGGGCTCAAAGTTATATTTTCGACAAAAAGATTATTTCTAAAGAAAATATATAAACCTAGAAAGTTGCGACATAGCAACGATCTGCTCAAGCATTCTACTCACTAATATATGTATATATAAACCATCCGACCACCTAATCACTTTGTTGTTAGGATTAAAATAATCATCTACTTGCCATAAGACATCCCAATACCTATCGTGATTGATTGCATTGCAAGATTTACTGTGTAGTTTTGACCTTGCAAACTTTGTATCATTTACAGGTTATAAAGGAGAGTTTAAGTGGTTTGATTACCTAAAACAGACCAAGTCAGTTGCAGCACCCGTGAAGTTATTCGACCGCGAAGTAAATAAACATGGCTTTAAAGTTGGAATGAAAGTTGAAGCCGTAGATCTCATGGAACCAAGGTGAGGCCAACAGTGTTTTTAATTACAAAAATATGCAGCTGAAAATTGTAGTTCAGTTATATATACATGTAACTATGTTTTACACAGTTTTGTGGTAGTGATTACACTTCAATATCAACCTGAAATTGAATGTGTCTGATACCTTCACCACCACTTATTTTGTTACCTACTATATTTAAAACGGTAGAATTCCGTCGAATCCGCTTGAAGTGGCTCCCGCACATAGAGACATAGTGAACCAGACCTAGGCGTGGAGATTGAAGAGCCACGAGAGTGAGAATCTCGTGGATGGAAAAACTAGAATCTGTTCTTTTTTTTTGTAGATCTATTGGCAGAAATACCTTTTCTCTTATGATTTATTTAGAGCCATGCCGAAATCAAAGTTTAGTAATGTAGTTTTTCTGATCTGCTAATCTCGAGAGAAAGCAATGAGACCACTACGCTGGTAGTCGGTAAAATCGGTGTCACATGAAATGATGCTTGGGATCGTTGATAGTTTCCGGTATCAATAATAGGGGGTGCCACTAAGGCCTCACCATATCAAATACGATGCGACGAAGTCGCTAGTCTTATATAATAAGCCTCGAGAAGACACAATGTCAAACTTTAAATATACTATCACAAAAGTTACTCTCCCAGGCTCATGGCGACAAACAGATAACAGCATACGAGAGTATATATGTGATTTTATTCTATTTTTTAAGAGAATATATATATATATATATATATATAATGTAGGCAATAACTGTCACTTCAACTCTCCTCAACTATCAGATGTGCATTAGGCTTCAAGCTGGTAGGACCCACATATCTATAGCTACATATGAATGAATATAAAAAAAATAAAATTTTCCACCCTAACTCACACACTGACCCTGTGGAAAGTCCACCACCATGGACTTCCAAACTTTCCAGTGACCGAGGCCACGGAAAAACCTTTTTTTAATACGTAAGAATAAACACCAGTTCGTGCTATGCTATCAATTTCAGGCTGATATGTGTCGGTACTGTGACCAAAGTCGTAGGCCGTCTTCTACGGGTTCACTTTGATGGCTGGGAGTCTAGCTATGACCAGTGGATTGACTGTCAGAGCCCAGACATATATCCCGTAGGCTGGTGTGAAATGGTTGGCTACCCGCTGGAGGGCCCTAAACCTAAGGGTAAGTACTGTTACCCTTCTCTAAGGCCTAAGCCTGTAATTACCTTCTACGAATTAGATATACGGATCTGAACCAGAAATTTACAAAAAGAAATCGAGAAAGATAAGATGCCATTAACATATGATAAGATTACATTTTGGCTATTATGTTGTTTTATTTTACTTAGTTCCCGAATATAAAATAACACAGATAATGATTTAAGTTTCGTAAGTGTTCATTGTTAGCATTTTGCTAAGTACTGGTATATCGATTGCGCCCTGTGGTTAAGTTAACTAATGCAGTAAAGGTTTTTCGATTTACATTTGGTGTTTTGTCCTCGAACACGTATGTGTGCAAGATATTGTCAACAAGTTCGTGAAAAGTGACCCTTACATCCTAAAATACAGCGTCTCTCAAAACCCAGACTCCCTCTGGTGGTTCAGATATCTTTGGGATTTTCAGAACGTGTACAGTTTGAAGTGACTGACGTTTTTTTTTTTTTTTTTTGTTTGTTTTTGTCTTTACTCTTGTTGTGGATGTGAATGAACTTTCTGCATCATCACTGACCTGGATTTGTTGTTGACTGCCCTCACGTGAGTCATTCTGAATCGCTCGCTAAATAACTCATCGTCTGCTCCCACTATAGGTTGGTGTGAGATGGTCAAATATCATCTAGAGAAGCCCAAAAGCCTCAAAGGTAACTCTCATATTGTGACAGATAGGTCCACTCTCTCAGTATCCGCTTGATAAAACCATATTTCATACCAAACTTTAACGTCTTCCTCTTTGAGACACCACTTAATTGTCTATATAATTCTTTTTTCATCACGCACTGATTTTTTTATTGGGTATTCACAAGGGAATCTGCCCTCCTTCTTCCTTCAAAAGACAAATCAACATGAATATGGATTAAAGGGGGAGGCAATAAATGCTTTAAAGAACTAGATATCTTTAAGAATCACTGGCATATCTTTAGAATCATGACTAGGAGAAACCTGTTTATATATTGTATTTAATCGAACGCTGACCTGGTAAGGAAAATACATAGGCAAAGCATTTAATTTGCTTAAATTTTCTAATGCACTTCAGATTATTTCAGCCTACTCATGGATATCATAATATCCATTATAATCAAACGCTAATTGAAATATACATTTCCAATTTTTCTTTTTTTGAAAAAAATTGAAATATACGCCATAGTTAGCTTTATTAATAGCTTGACATATTCAGCGTACGATCAAATCTTATATAGAACGGAAGACAAAATGTGACAAATTATATTTTAACCGATGAACATGGTATGAAGTAAGGCCTCCGAAAATGTAGGGCATGTGAGCACATATTTACTTAAGGTATCAGGGTTTGGTTTGTGTATTCGGTGTTTTAAATGGTAAGTGTGTGTGGATGAATGGGAGTGTAAGATAAAATTCTAAAGGGTGTAACGTTTTCTGTGTTTGGGTGTGGAATCTCGCCTTACTGTCCAGATAAGAATGACTGTAGATGTGTGTGTGTATTCATAGGACTTTGCGACTGCATGATTATTGTTGTTGTGATAGATTAGAGAATTTTATAAACTGATACCACCTGATCACATTTATACATGTTTCGATCTACGCATTCCTTTAGATAAGCAATTTACCCCAAATTGCTTATTTTCAGGACAGCAATGCTACACCTTTTCCTCGTTTTTTTATGTTTAGGATTAGATAAAGATTTTGTTATTTAAAGTTTTATTTTTATGATGAATATATCTTTAGGTGATAACTACAAATTTTTGTGAGGTGGAAACATTTTAAATGACAGGTAAAACACTTTTTTCCGTAATATGAACCAACTATAATAGAATGATTTATACAAAGTCCACTACTTGAACGCAGATTTTTTGGGCAGACAACTATTCTGATATGTCACAATTCTCCCCATCCACAAGAAAGTTGACTTTTCAAAATATTCCAAACGTACTCACGCTCTAGTTTAATCCGCTTAATTGCGCTTGTTATCCGTCATAAACTAGTGTTCCTAAAATCACGAAGGACATACCATTATATATTCATTTAATAATGCTGGTTTTGCTTTTGCCCGGGGACAACTTATTTGAAATTCGCTTGCGTAATCTAGATCTTTTAATAAATAATTTTGATTCCTAACTTAATTGAGAAATAGTGTTACCGAATTTATAAATAGTGTTTCTGTTATTTACGTATCTAAATGTGTATAAGCTATTGAAATCGCATAATTGAAAGCCTCCTTTTTGCTTGGATTATGGTTGTATTTTCAGAAAATTAAAAAGCGATGTCGTAGAATAGTTGTAACCACTTGGATTACCTGTAACACTTCTGAACTTGCCTGGGTGTGCGTAGAACTTGGTCTTGCTAGCTTTCTATCACATCATCCTCATACTCCTTTTTTTGCGAGTGCGACTGAGTCTGTGGTTTCATTGTATAGTTGACAAATTAACGAGTAGAGTGGTTTTGTTTCATTGAATGAGCTGGACTTTTGCAGATGCAGTCTCACCGTTGCCGCCTCTGACCCCACGAAAGCGGAAGACCAAGAGTCAGATTTACAGAGGCCCCCGCAAGAGTATGTTGACATGAGCTATGAGATCTATTTTCTTTATTTTAATATGTATTGAACGGGATATCATTTTCTCAGTAACTGATTTTGATTCAATACTAGTTGTAAAACTTGTGCTTTGTATAGTAAAACTGTTATGTAATGTTTGTTTTCCCCTTTGGCACTCAGCTATTGATTGTTAGAACTTCAATCTCCCATCAGTATATTACTAAGAAAAGTATTCTTGGTAACTATTTATTGAAGTCAGGGTATAAACACCTAAATCAATGTGGATGTGTTACCCACATAGTGAATACATTATCCGAGGTACCTGGGGTAATTACGTTATATGGTCTCTTCCGTTGTAAAATATTGCCATATATTAGGGAAAGAACTGGGAACCACGAAACTCACACACAACCAATGTCCTAAAAGATAAGAAAAATAACATCAGTGGAAATAGAATCGAGACAATATTTCTAGTTTGAATGCCAATCAAGAAAAAATAGAAATAATCGGATCTGACTGAAAACGTCTAATATTAAAGGAGAAACCAACAAGTTTTGGTCAAAGTCGTCGTTCTCCACGAGTTTGATGCGGTGTGATATGAACGAGGCGACAGCTGAGTGAATATCACATAGCATTCAAACGAGTTGGAGAATGACTTCTTTGACCAAAACGAGTTGCTTTCTGTATTTATCTCACTCCTGTACATACTGAAAGAATGGGCAACAAAGAGGATATAGACCATGGAGAACGGACTGTAATACTTGAAGGGGCATGGAGAACGAGATCCCAATGTTAAGCCTATGGACATTTATTCCAGGCGTGAGATAAAGCATCAGATGCACCTGCATATGTTCTATTGATAACGAGTGTGAATCGTGTGAAAGGCAGTGGCTGATGTTTGTTTTCTCCGTGGCAGAGAGGAAGCCCAAGGTGCAGTCTCACTGTAAGGCGCGCGTGTCCATGCTGTCTCAGGGCTCGGTGGACACAGACGACCACTCCCAGGACAGTAACAGTACCACCGACGGCAGCCAGAATCTGGGCTCTTCTCTCAACTCGAACGTCTTCTCTGACGCTCCTATCAAACTGGAACCCGCCGAATCTCAAGATGAAAAGCCTATAACTCTCAAGACAGCAGGCGAGGATATGATGCAAGGTAAAGTGGACTTTTCAGTACTGAGTTTTGTAGTTTACATGTTGTTCTTTTGCTGTTAAACCGGTCAACTCACCGTGTCTACCTGAAGGTTGAAGATGCAGTGGTCTGTTTCTTTCCATTAATCTAGATATCTAAGATGCTGTTCAGTTTGCAGACAAAGGATGATTTTTTAGAAAAGATTAAATCTGTTAAAAAAGCATTGTATGCAGTGGGACTATAAGTCAGTATTTGAAACGTATTACAGGTGGATGGTACATATATGTACCATCCACCTGTAATACGTTTGTAATATTATAATGGTAATCGCTACTGCACAGGCAGCATTTGTAGTACATTACATGTATACGAATTCATGTTGCCGGTTTAGCCTTAAAGAGTTTACTCAGATGTCTCAAGTCTAATTAAACAAATTGGACGTTAAACTACCCAAACAAACAAACTCAGATGTCATATTACTTTGGTCTGATTTCTGTCGCCTACCCGTTTAGAAAATTTGTATCATGCTTTTCTGAGCATAACTTGGTCGAACAAACTGCAGTTCACTTACTGTGTAGCTGAAATGGGATACTTATAATTGATAGGTTCTTTCACATCAATCTCTAATGAGTAGTTATGTTTTAACAGTGACAGAAAACGGGACGTCTTCAGTAGGTGTGAAATTGGAAATAAAGGACGTGCCAGTCCTCACACCGTCGGTGCTGCCGTCGTCGCTGCCCGCCATGCCCATGGTGACGGTGGCAGACAGTGCCTCGGCCGTCACGCCCACAGTCACCGTCTCCGCCAGCGTCAAGCCGGGCGTCACGGCCGCCACCTCCAGCACGGTGACCACCATGTCCGCCAGCCCGTCAGCGCTCACCACACTCATGTCCGGCTCGCCCGCCGCCTCCCTGCCCGTGTCCGGGGCTCCGCACGCCGGGGGCGCTCCACAGGGCGGGGTGAAGCTGGCCGCCGCCGCCGCCCCTGGACAGCCCGCCGTCACGGGCGTCAGCTCCGGGCCCGCCGGTCTCTCCGCCATCACCACCGTACTCAGCCTGCCACCCGGCAACCAGCCCACGCTGGCCACGGTGCCGCGCACGCTGACCACGTCGGCCATGCTGGCGCCCGCCGTCACCCTCGCCACCACGTCGGGCACCGTAACCAAGATCGCCGTGCCGCTGTCCACGTCGAGGCTGGCCTCTCTGACCAGCACCGGGTCTGTGTACGCCATCACGGCACAGGGAGTGACTGCAAAACAACAGGAACAGCAGGTAGGCCGGTCAGATTACCCCTCCTGGTGTCTTGCCCTGTCTAGAGATACATGTACATGTGCTGGAAGTTGTACTGTTTATTGCTGTATTGAAGTAGGTTTGAAGTATTGCTGTATTGAAGTAGGTACTTGGAAGTGTGGTACTTGCTGGATATCTATAAGTAATGCAATTACAAAATCCAAATCAAGTATACATGTTATTGTCGATTGAGAGGATTTCTTTTTACATTGGTATAAAGTTCGGCATGTAAAAAACACTCAAAGTATTGGTGGAGACAGCATTTTAATTATGACGGATTATTTCTTCTGGTCAGACTAGGGCACTGATAGGAGCAACGCGCAGAAGAATAACTCCCGAATTCATTAAGATAATACAAGACCATTTTCAAATCACATCTTGTTTCCCCTTATACAGTGCAGCGTCCTGCCTAGTGTAGTTATCTCATGACTCGTTCCTGCAATCTATCCAAATGTATGGTTACTTGGGTATGCTACTTGAAAAATTATTAATATGCAGTAACGTGTGTATGGAGAAAATCCTCCCACATCTCTTCAAGCTGTGTAATCACCATCAATCTGAAATATTCTTGTTTCTATTAGAATTTCAAAACAAAAATGTGAAATTCAGTAATAGATCGCCTATCAGGGTGCTATAGAGCCATGTCTTGCTCGTATATTTGATCTCACCCCAGATATTTTTTCTCCATAGACTTAACAACGGAAACTCGTATCTAACACCCATTAGATATTTAGGAAATATATCCAATGGGGGATAATGTCACAAATTTTAGCCCATTAGTCAATATTAAGGGTGAGATAAATTCAGAAACCCATTCAAGTTTAGGGTCAGAGCTCGATCCCATCTCATTTGAATCACATAGCAATTCACGCGGCTTCGCCTTGTGAATTACTATGTGATTCAAACTCGATGGGATACGAGCTCAGACCCTAAACTTTCATGGGTTTCCTCTATAGTAACTGTGTGGCAGATATTGCTCGGATATACTTTCATCAGTGGTGGAACCTGCAGTCCAGGGTAAGATGAGAGTTTTGTTGATCGATGTGATTGTGACCTTGCAGAGCGCGCGGCCGGCGGTCGGGTCCACGGGCGGGGCGCACATCCCACGTGTGATCCCCGGTGAGCCGGACAAGGAGTGCTGCTACACGGCCCAGAACAAGGACGGCGCCATCACCCCCGACCTGTGGGGCGTCTACGACGTGTGCCAGTTCCTCCGCATCAACGACTGCGGCGCATACTGCGACAGCTTCAGCAAGAAGGTGTGTGTGATTGCCTGATACAACAGTTTCTGTAATTCTTTTTATGATTCGTTTATTCATCCTGCAGGGATGTCAGTTTCCTTTGTTTCCACGAAAATTCATGTTTTAATTTTCTTTGAAACACCTTTTTTTCTTTGAAACACCAATTTATTGACTCCTTATTAATTAATTAAGAAGACTAGTCCTATTGGTTTTGAGGGAATATCTGGCTTAAATCATGTTGGAAATTTGAAACACCAATTTATTGACTCCTTATTAATTAATTAAGAAGACTAGTCCTATTGGATTTGAGGGCATATCTTGCTTAAATCATCTTAGTTTTCTTTAGGAAAATGTATGTCGTAGTAATAATGTTATCTATATCTGATGTATTACAGGTGCCTTTGATGTATGCATAATAATGTCTAACCCCTGTAACACCAGGAAAAATATTTCCTTTTTTTCTGACCCTAACTGACATCCCTGGTCCTGGATGTCTTAGGCTGAAGGCCTGTCTTACTTTTAAACCTGGTATTTCTGTGTCACGACGAAGGATGCCGTTATTTATCACAAATCAATTTGCCCTACGTGAAAAGAAAGCTGAAGCGTTTAGCTTTGCACGAAGCTAGTTGCGTTTCATCAACCCAGGCTGGTGGTCGTATCCATATTGCGTGAACATCAGAGGCTTCGTTTCTTTTCAGAATATTTGCGGGCGCAAGTTCATGACGCTGACGAAGGAGCAAATCGTAAACTTGACGGGCATGAAGGTGGGACCCTCACTCAAGATCTACGACCTCATTCAGCAACTGAAGATCGCCGTGGCTTCCCAACAGCAGCAGACACAGCACCGCGGTGGTTCGGGCCCACAACAGGGCCTGCTCACCGCCTCTCCAGTCCAGCACCAGGTGGCAGCACTCAGTTCCCCACAGGTGGCGCAACACTCGGCGACGCTGCAGCGGATGATGATGTCATCAACACCGACGTCGCAGGCGACAGCTTTGAAAGCGCAGCTGACCCAGTCCACAGGATTATCTCTCTCCTAGCCAGGTTAACCGATACACAAGGCAGCTTACATAACAGACACAGGTGGTTAGCCTCAATGTTCTCCTTATTCGATATTTTCTCATTTATCTGCCAGCGTCTCTCATATTTTCATGGATTGATGCCGTTCACATTGTCGTCATATTGTCATCATTGTGACCGTTTATGTTAGATATATTGAATAATTGTAAGTCGATATCTATTTCTTTTCTTTTTTTTTCCTATATTTTTTTTCTATTGTATTATGTGTCTTTCTCATGTGTGTCGTGGTTATGTGTTCATTAGTGGAAGACATTCTTGAGTTAGACAATTTCTTTGTGCTATGTGTGTTATGGATAATGCCTAATTTCCGGATATTTTTGAATGTTTGGTTTACAGTAGGGAAACCCTTTACGATGAATTTACAGACGTTTAAGGTTTTGATTATGCTGTCAGTCGAAAAGTAGCAAGCAGCAATTTGTCATATCATAACGCATAAGTATGGACGATTGGCAAAAAGTCTCATCTCTACAGTACCCCATTCGTATGATGTTGTCTGTTTATAAATCTAATGTCTGTGAATTAGATATGAATTATCTTAGTCTTAAATTTTCCAGCCAGCTTATTGAGTGCATAGTGTCTCTTTTAAGAATTCCCCTTTCGTTGTTTTTTTTTTATTTATCAGGTGTGTACAAAGAATATTTCCATAGGAAAGATGACAGGGTCATTCAAATCTTTATCATCACAATGACATTACCACATTTATATAGGTTGTGTACATCAATACTAAAATGTGAGACGATGATCACTGAAATAATTGGTATGAAAAGGTAAATAAGATTAACTTGCCCTCAAAAATGTAGTCGAAGCTTTGTACATAAACTGCCACCGCTTTTCTGTACGCAATAGATATACCCAGTAATATGTCTGAGACATCTGCAAACCTGATACTGGACCCTCATCCCAAAGCTTAAACAAGGTGTGACTAGCCAGTATATGAATCAGTACTTGCGGAATATAAAAGTTAACCCGCTGATGTGAATACTACTAATATTCCATATGTAATGCCGTGGTCACACTGGTCAGGCTTAAGTGGTGAAACCCCTAATATCCCTGTACATAACCGTAACTTGGCTAGATAGCTGTACATGCTGTGCTTCAGGTGTAAAGATCAGTAGTCGCAAAGTATATTCTCGATAGTATAGATACTCTCTGAGTTTGTGCGAGTGTAAATTAGAGTATTAATCCTGAACAGTGAAAGTCCCTTCGAGGTATTCTCTTTGCAGCTTGAGGTAATGAGGAACGTCCATCTTTTATGGGGGGGAAAGTTCTGACATCATATTGAAGTTTCCTACCTGTCTTCATCTTAGATATCTTCTTGTTTAAAAACACTCTTTTATTGCCCAGGTACCTCACAGTATTGGAAATATCTCTTGCCTTTTGTCTTGTTATTAACTGGGATTCCACATGAATATTTGATTTAATTCTAGTAATTAAATGTAAGATGATTGTGTTCACAACGCTGATTGCCCTAGTCCTATCCAAAAACTAAACCCCAAATATTTTGTTGTGGTAAATATAACTAGGAAAACGTGTCTTTCAAACCTGATTCTCTTAATCTTGTATTCTAGACAGTGTTTTATACAGTAGAAATGTACTGGAACTTGGGGGAAATACAAGCAAGCCAACAAACTGGGAAGAAGCCAATCACAGAGATGGAGAATTGGCCGTTTGTTCTTCCTCACCAACTAAAAATGCAGATAATCAAGATAATGTTTAATAACTAATCTTGTTCCTTCCATGCGAAGAAAATGATATATGGTGTACACACCTCAATACCAACCACCATTGACTGAATGAAATATCAATAGGTGTTCTTAGAAATTCATTTGTTAATGTACAAAGACACTTGAGTTGAGATAATTAGCCCAGTTTCCTGTTCCTCAGATTCACCAGATTTACCACAAAACGTTATTTATTTTAGGATTTGTTACACATTTGTTTCAACGATAACTTTACAGGTTTGGGGGATTACACTGCCTTCCTATTGTTTGAAAATATGGTACATGTACTTTTTTTTTAATAACTTATAGAAGTATCTGCAAGACTCAAACTCAACCAACAGAAGAAAATGTTCACAATTTTGATTCTATATTGTAAATAGGAAAAGCAACCAAAATTGGAACAGGAAACGGGTGATTTGATTCCTCTCATAATTCCAAAGCACCTAATACAGTCATGGGAGGCACTCAATGAATAAGTGTCCAACAGTCCCCAAGTTTTGCTGTTCGGGACTTATTTGTCAGATTCTGTGTAGTCTAGGCAGCACACTTCAACAGTCACTGTACATAGAAACACTGGCGCCCGTTTACACGCTAAATGTATATTTCATTGGAATTCACAGGTGTTGACAGTCGTGAGTCAGAACTCATTTCGTTTAGCTACACATCCACTGTCCATATTTCACAGATACAGACAATTACAAATTCAGTCACCCTTCACTGCACACACACGACAAGAGGCGTTTTCCTTCATAGTTAATCTCCGGCCATTATTGTATTACTTATTGCGATACGTAGCCAACGAGGTGCAATCTCAAATATAACATCTCAAACTATCACAATAGTTCACTATCCGCGCATAAACGCTAGATTTGTTTTTAGATCCTACAGTAAATCAAGGCAGATGGATAGGAAGCAACAAAAAAGCTGCTGTAGTCCTGTCTAATGATTTAATTTCTGTATCATGTTTGAAAAAAGGATTTTGTTTTCGTTTCAAAAAAGTTGATTTGGCAGAACCTCTGAGCGCTTGACAACAGCTTGATATGTTTGTGTTTTTCTCCATCGTCAAAGTTTTAGGTGGGAAAGAAATCTTAAAATCCCGTTTGTATAAGAGATTCGTTCCTTGTAAATATAAAACTGTAGAAACAGGTTCCTAATTGGAGTAATAAACTACATACGTTTAGATTACTAACATTTGGAGAAAAGAAAACACTGGACATTAGATTATGAGAAGTCGTGGTTATCCTGATGTTGTACTCACATAGTCGAACTGTTCAGCGAAATTAGTTAGGTGTTTATTGGTAATAAGATATAATATTGTCTAAGGTGCTCAATTGTTCTGTGTGGCAGCAGATCTAGCTTACTGGTATATCCGAGAGAGAGAGAAAGAGAGAGAAAGTAGTCAAACTGTATTTACATACCACCATGAAGGTTTGTTATCAATAGACCTGTTATACATAGTGAATAAACAGATGTTTTGTTGCATTCTCCAAGGATATGGAGCTTTGGCATTACACAGGGGAAAACACACAAGTCCTGATCACACACTCGTCCGTTGCCTTGTTCGACCATATCAGGTAGAAAGTTTGGTTTGCAGAAACCAAGTTCAAGAATGTTAATCTTCCCTCGTTATGAAAATTAAGAAGGCCTCTGAGCCCGAACTTTGCTTGTTAACTTTGGACTACATGGTCAGTTTTCACAGACACATCATGTTTGGCACACTCATCGCGATTGTTAACATCCCCTCCATACTTTATCTACTCTAACGCCTTCCTTGCAGTGCTGTCGAAATAGCCAGTACAAATCCGATGTTGAAGGCCGATCCTGTTTCAAAGGCCACAACTGCACTTTCCTATCTTTTAACGTTAAATCTGTCGAATACACCCCACCCAGTAACTCTGTGGTGACTTAGTTATGCTTGAAACTTTGACGCAATAAGTCTGGTTACCACATTGACTACTTGGGGTAATAGAGATAGCAACAATCTTCTGCACTGAGTGTTGGTTTCATATTGCAGTTACATAGAACTAGCAGGTGGACGTAAAAGTAACTTTATTTTATACTAATATTATATATATATTATATATATACATGCATATATATCTATACATGGCTATATGATAGAAGGGTTTGACACTTTTTGTATTCTCCTTATCAAGGGTTTACATGGTTTCCGATCATGTGTGTAATCCAGTTTACACTGCCAAACAACCATCAGACGTTAGTACGGAAACACGTTCTCAATTTGAGTGTCCGTCGTTACCGACTACATGCTGATCTGTATGTTCTTTATTCCGCTGTGAACTTATTGTGTATAGTATGTTCGTGATCGTGTCAGGGCGAAACAACTCCAGCTATCCTCTAGAGTTTAGACGTCGTAGATCTTAGACGTGGAGAGGGCGTGTTCTACATGCTATTTCACATTTAAGTTAATTCCATTCTCGCCTCATGTTCTGGAGAGTTTCGGGGTTCTAACAAATGGCCTCCCCGATGTTGATGACGTTAGCTGAGTAAATGTTTGACCTTATTGTGTTGTAAAATACCCAGTCTGACAGGTATTAAATGATTAATTCCCTTATTAGGTTGTATACATCAATAACTCCACGTGGAGCATTCTTAAATATCTCAAGGGACAAGTGTTTTCAGTTATTGACCATGTATCTTGCGTTGATGATTCTCGCCTTTTGATTGTAATTGTCTAACAGTCTGCATTGAAAACAATAACAATTGTATTTGAAAGTATTATCCTACATAAGACATTTTCAAATTACCTAATGCTTATTTTATTCTATGGCTGCAGAAGGCTAATTTGAAGCCTAACGGAAAAAATATTATGTTACAATCGTTTTTGATACACACTATTTCGGAGAAAATAGGTACATTTTCGGAAAAGTCATTCTTCGAGAGTCCATACCAATTTCTTCTTAACATGGATATAATGTTAGTCCCCTTAAGAATCATACTTTGAGTTCTAATGCATATAGTTGTATACTATCCTTAAAGTGAATGTCACAATCAATGACGTTATCCCTCAGTTGATTTAGCGATTTTCATTAATTACTGGGCATGTTCTTATGACATGGCCTCACTTTTAAGTTTGAAAGTCAGGCCTGGAAATGTACAGGTTATAAAGGGGCATTTACATGGTACATTGTGTGTGAGTATCATTAAGCCAGTCTCATTATAAAGAGGAAACCTCCCAACACCACCAGAGGTCGTGGTCCTCCTATTCTGAGATTAAATCTTGATGCGAACTCTTCGTTTTCAGTGAGCTGTGTATTAGGTATCGTAATCTGACGGTCAGTATATAGTGCGTCAAGGGTTGAGTTAGTTAATGTATGCAAAGTTTGTGTAATGCCAACCCTATCAACAACAGCTGAATGTGAACGTTGATTAGATTGGCGTTGTTTGAACAAACACAAAATGTTTTCAGAGGAATTGTGTTGGTAGACTGTAACTTATGGTATGAATGTTTGGTATATATGTTATAGGGGTCCTATTATTAATAGTCTCATCAACAATATAGTTACACGTTTACAGATATTTCCACGTTTCTATATTCATATCAGTGATTCAATAATACATTTATCACGCTAGCTTTCTTAAGACACCCCGTTATGGTATACTGTATAAAAGCATTCATAGTAAATGGTTCTTTTGAATTTGAAAACAATGAATCCAGGGTTGATTCTGGAGAAAGCGGATATATGTAAGAAGTGATCTGAGAAAAATCATGGAAAGCCAGATGTTTATGTTAATTCATTTGTTTCATATTGTATGATCATGTGCTGTGTAATTTCGGAATTAAACGACTACTCTAGTGAATGAATCTATTTGTTTGTTTTCTCAGATTTTTCTTCAACATTAAGATCAAAGATAGAAATATGTCGCTTTGTGGGGAATAATATCCCAAGTTATATCCCAATTAAGCATGAATACTGGAGTAGACATGGTTCAGCGAATGCAGAAATGAGTGTGGTTTCAGTGCGTACGTACTTTATGGATGGCCCCTCATCAACCTGGATCTGACCCCACGTGCTGCATGCGTGCCTGGATCATGAGACCATCTCCAGTCTCTGAGCATGTCCTTTCTAGTGAGTCATCCGTTGCTGCCCTACCTATCTGCTGATGTCTGACATATACGGTGATATCCTAAATATCCAGCGAGAAACCCTATGTGTTCGATGATCCCTGACTTATTCATCTCAAAGCCTTACAAATGATGATAAACATATACATGTTGATACTTACAAATAGATTAACATAATCCAATTCACTTCACAACCCACTTTATAATGCGAATCTACAGTTGATTAGACTGCCCCTTCAAGTGAGCACATGTGTTATGTTGACAAACAAAACCCTGTAACACATGAGGTGCCTTCCAATGAAGAAAGTAATCCTTATGGCTATGTCTGATTTGATATAACAAATGATAGAAATGAGTGTATATCATTTACCATATAAATATGTGCATATCTATTTATATGTAAACCACAAAATACTCCTCAAAGCACTAAGAATTTGGGTTATTTTGAAAACTGGCATATGGGCCAGATTTGAGCCCAAACAGGCAGGTTGGAGCAGAGATATAAGCGGCCACAGGAAGTAGGGCGCAAGATCTCTGCTGGGAGAGTGAGAGGCTCCATGTTCAAAGTGAGGCTGAGCTTCAACCAGATACTTAGTGTTCTTATAAGGATATAGGTATAGGGCATGTGCCAATATGTATGGAGAGTGATAGGAACCACAGAGTCATTTGGGGGAACATGACTGCACTACAATTCAAAGATGGCTGATACCCCCCCCCCCCCCTATGCTATGAAATTAGGCAAAAATACATGACTGTCATGCCAAATACAAGTTCAACCTAAATAATGATACTTCCTAGAGGGTAAGCAACTGTCAGTGCCACTTATGGAGATGGTAAATGTTATCAAAATGCTTCCTGTTAATCAATATTGAGTAAACTTCTGTTTCAGTATGCATATATTCCAACCAACCCCCCACCCCCCACTTTCAACAAATATTTGAATATCTCAGTAAATGTAGAATCTACCTAGAAAATTCCACTTCCTAGCACCTACTATTTTTTATTCTCTTTCAAATGAGGCATATTATATTATGATTGAACCAGTTTAAGGGGTAGACATGTGTGCATAAAGGAGTTCTTAAAAATGGACCTGTGACTACAAAAGTCCCTCCCCTCCAACTGAATTCACTAATTTTTAAAAATCCATACCAAAATACAAAATATCGAAACTGTAAGGCATTGTACCACCATAAAACCTGTACAAAACAGAAATTATATTCCTATCTGCACTTAGTTAGCTATAAAAGGCAACCATGTGGTCAGGTCACCTAGTGACTACAAGCAGGTGTACTACAGTAGGCTATAGCCATAACCTAAAGACCCACCGTCCACCTACTAATAAACAAGTGATGAGTTTTATGGTGATCAGTAACTAAATACTACTATGTGGGGTTTTTTTGCCACTTTTTTTGGCCAAACACTTCAATTTACTGGGGCATGAAGGACTCGATGATGTGACTATACACATCATGGATTTTGTCTATGCTCGCCCCGATAACGACAAGGTGAAATATCTTCGAGACCTACTGGAGTTCAACTGGATTCAGAGACTCCATACAAACAGCCCATTAGGGCTGAATGTAATGGACCCAAATCGCCATTGATTGTCACACAGGATTTTTCCAGAAACAGTGATTGTTCTAGCCACATCAACAAATCTTATGAATAATCTGATTGCTATCTCCAACATCTAGTCACCCGTCAGTTCAACGAGATCTGACAGAACCATTAGAAATATATTAAAACCAATTAATACTGACACTGTTAACACACAGCCCATGTCTGTAAACTTTAATAACGTGAAAACCCCTCACTTTTTCAGTAAATAACCTACCTCACCCCATTTCAACACAGAAATGTAAGCCAAGTTTATTCACCTGTTACAACCTGTTGACAGGGCTGCTTTTTTGGATATTGGATTAATTTGATAAACATATCATCTCAATCCACCAACATCAGTGCAGCCTGAGGATTCCCTGGGATGAAACTGCTGTTGTTGTCATGCCCACACCTGACAAACCCAATTTGTTACTCATAAACCGTTGTATCAACAATTGACACTAAGCAAATTGTCACGATAATGCTGCTGTCACTATGGTTGTCACAATCAAACGGTTCCGATGACGTAGCCGATAACAGACATCAAGCTCATTTAAGCGGTAGCTGCCAATGAATTGACACCTAGCCTCATACCAAGCATAAATACTGGTAAGCGGTAAGTGTGATGTGAAAGGTGTAGTAATGAGCTATGCATATCACCAAAGACTTCCACCAGGAGCTGGCAAGAAAAGCTACTAACCGATCTCCAGGGATGTCATAAAAAGACCCTCCTATTATGAGATTTGGCAAAGATACATGAATAGCACATCAAATATACATTTAACCTAAATAATGACACTTCCTAGAGTGTAAGCAACTGTCAGTGCCACTTATGGAGATGGTAAAAGTTACACCAATGCTCACTTTAAATCAATATTGAGTAAACATCTGTTTGAGCATGCCCATTTCACTGAAAATCCCCCCCACTTTCAACAAAAACTTGAATATCTCTGTAAGTATAAAATCTACTTAAAAAATTCCACTTCCTAGCACCTACTGCTTTTTATTCTTTCAAATGAGGCATATCATTTTCTGATTTTAAGGGGTAGAAAATGTCCATTAAGGAGTTCTTAAAAAATGGACCTGTGACTACATAGGTCCCCCACAAACTGAATTCCTTCTCTTTTTTTTTTTTAAATCCATGCCAAAATACTAAATATTAAAACTGTAAGGCATTGTACCATAAAACCTTCTTTCCAAAACAGAAATCATATTCCTTTCTGTACTTAGTTAACTATCAAAAGCAAAATTGTGGTCAGGTCATCTAGTGACTTTACAAGCATGTGTACTAGAGTAGGCTATAGTCATAACCTAAAGACCAACCGTCCACCCGCTAATAATGCCTAGGAAACTTCATCAAATTCAACATTTAGTCATTTTAGAATCAGGGACAAACGTAACACAGTGTAAAATGATTAGGAAAACACTGAACTTTATTCAACCTAAATACTACACGTATATCAGTGAGAATACCTGATTTATTGACCCCTTCTATGTGTCAAAGTGAATGCCTCCGCCAATGAGTACAACTTTAAAAATAGACATTTAAATGGGAGATGAGTAGGAGGAAAAACAATATCTATTTAAAACGGAAAAAAATACTATTGTTTTCATCAGATTTAATGAGTTCCCCCCCTCCCCCCCCCTGGAGATTTGATGTCAACCTTTCCATGATAAGGCTTAACATGCTACCGCCCTTACTCGCCAATATACATATAGGACAAAAGCGTTAATCCTGGAACTAAGCCGTCACATCTATGTACAATCAGGAGCGCCTGTTTTTAAAGCGGCAAATAATACACACTTATCTTTTTTTGGTGTATGCCACAGACTAAAATACCACTCTCTTGGCCAAAAAGTCTAATGAAGAACAAACTTGATATTAAATATGAACAAAATCTTTTTTCAAAACTTATTTAGAAGACGTCGTCCGCATATAGAATGTTTACAGAAAAGGCAAAGCATGTCTTATTTTACGCCAGGTATAAATTCCAAAAACAACGTATACATCACCGAGTAAACTTGACAGAACGCAAAGATTGACATGGCTCGAGGTTTCTGTGTATTTTTAACAGTTATAGGACTTGTTTGGCCACACACTTTATCAATATATTCTGCTAGACCTGTGATCTAGCGGGTATACAACATTATGCTTCTCCAAGGGTACTTCACTCGAACACAGAAACAGCTCGGATTGGCCTCAAACGAAGCAACCTTCCATGACATTCTGTAAAAAGTACCTGCTCTGACCTATAAAACATTACCGTCCATTTGGTTTTACGCTCAATGACCATTATTGACAATACAATAATTTCACGGGAATGTTCTCAGCGCAGCTTATCTGGAGAGCTTTCTTCCCTAGTGACAATATCAATAGAATATATATTCTTCAGAATGTAACGTCATTTGCTCTTCGTATATATTTGAGACCTTGTGGAGGAGAGGCCATTCGAAAATCTTGTAACTTCAGAAAATGAAAGTTCTTGAAATTTGTACTAGTCTCCCTCATTTATGGTGTGCCTTCCAAATATACCAGAATCACTTGGACTGTCCATCGAGTAGATCGAGTGTCAAGTGGTGTCCTGCCCAGTGCAGCTTGGCCGTGTCTGTCATCCATCCCCATGACTTTTAGTCTTTTTGTTCCCCCATAGATATTTCCTGACTTATCGTAATCCGCCCGTTTGTTGCTGGAACACGTCTATGGAGTCACCATCTTCCATTTCAATCTACAAATATAACATTGTCATTTCATTTGCATTTCTATGAATATTGAGGAGTTGAACATGTGAGACTAATAAAGAATAGCAAGTGAATACATTTAAAGTGGTTTGTATGGTAACAGTGCAACGGTTTCAGGGAGTTTTAGAGATTTTCATCAATGCATTATCTATGGGGAGCTTGTCAGGGAAAACCCTGAAAATCATGGAAGTAATAATACATACATCTATAGGAACCAAGTATATGGGGTTGACACGAACACATTCTATTGACAGTTTTAGATAGTGAAGACAATATTTTTGTGTTCTATAAAAACCCTGATTCCAGGGATTTCCCTGGACTCTAACATCCCTGTTTAAAATTCATAGACAAGGGCCGAGCAGAAGGGTGGGAAACAGAGACAACAGTTATTACTACATTTATCTAACCCTAATTAAATCAAGGATGGAAAACAATGAATAGACTTCTTTTACCCTCCTGACAGCCCTTCCCCAATGAACCAGCGATGATATTAATCGGCATTACTATTCCGTCACGAGGTCAATTTACCAATGGGCAACAGGAAAATACAACAACGTTGCTTCAAGATAAAATCAAATTTTTATCCCGGCCCAGTGGGAGGCTGATCAATATTTTTCTGGCTGCAAACATCTTAAGAGGCATTACTTATCCCGTCTAAAACACACTGGGGTTTGGGGATTGTGTGAGATCCTTTGCTGGAATCTAAAATATGCAATTTTAAATATAGAGATGTTAGTGAGGTCTATAAAAAAAGGTATATATCCGAACTCTGATTATATCCACTATTTATTTCTAACACGATCCCAGTTTTCTGTCAAACAACTTCAACTTGGTTAAACACGAAGAGACCTTAATATTTTAAAGATCAGTTGAACTAAGAAAATTATCAAAAATAGCTTAGTACTTGCACCAAATTCATGATTAATGCCAAGCCACTCACCCGCATAGGAGTATCCGTTTCATTGATAGCCTGACCGTCAAACCTAAATCGCAAGGAGTCCATTCTTAGTTGCTGCAAAAAAGACACTCCTTTTAATATTTGAATGATTTCAACATTACTTTTCTTATCTTTGGCAAACTTTGTTCAGTCTGCTAGTCATTACAACAGTGCTATAATCAGTAGGTCTGGACATGTGGTCGGGATTCTAAAGTAAAATTACTATCCGGAGTTTTACTATCCGGAGTTCATAAACATACATCACATCTATTTCATGTACGTTTACTTGGTGGACTAAAGCCATCAGCATGGACTGTCTTCGTAACTCTAAGTTAATGTCATGATGTTGACGTGTTTGGATTACTTGTCTCCCCAATTCTTTGTGCCGTTTTCTGGTCACATGATAGGTAGGTTTAAAATACTGTCACACCGTTCCCTACATCATCTCGTAACTGCCAAAACTGAGCGTAGAACCCACTTAAGGAAATCCACTAGCAATATATCAGGTGTGTCGGTTTCCTTAAAATTCTTTTTAATGTCTCGATTATCTGCGTGTTCTATGACCTAGAAATATAGACCGTCACTGTGTTATCAAGCCAATTTTCCAATTAACAAAGCGCAGTGTCCCAGAGATGCCAGTTAGCTCTGAGAAAAAAGACCCGGAAAATATTTGGTGAAAGGGTACAGGGACTCATGCCTGCCAAACTGAATGTATCTAACTTGATGTTCCTGTGACCTGGACAGATATTACTTCGGTGGATGTGGATCAACCTAAACAAGATTTTGATTAAATCAAGATCAGCTGTTGCATTCTTTCACAATTGTACTAAAAATAAATAGAATATTATGGCATATCACGAGGACTTACTCATGATATTTAACCCTGACCGTGACCATAAATACATGTATCCAGATGTGACGTAAATTTACCGTGCATCTCACTTCTGGTTTCTCAAAGCTGATGACGACAACGTTATATTTTCAAATAACTCATTTTAGAATAAAACATGATACTATTTATCTAAATAGAAAAATGTTCGATTAACATGGATGGGGCCGCCAAGAAAATGTTGCAGGCTGATGCAGTAAGGTAAGAATCGAGAAAAAATGACTTTCTGTTATTGACACCCTCTCTGTCGTTTTACCTTGCTTTCTCGAGTTGGCCATTAAAAGCAAATTCTACAATACATCTTCCAAGATATGTTTAGGACGCAATACCAGACCCCTCACCGCCACTCTTGTACCCAATAGGAAAGAAGAGGCATACGCAAAATTTCCAAAATTCTTGACCCTCATTCCCTCTCGTTCGTATATACGTTATGGATGGCCCTTTTGTCATATAGAGAAACAGACTTACTGTCTCCGTACGGATAAAATACGCGGTAAAATCAATTTTTTACCAAGTATTTTATCTGTACGGAGACAGTCAGCCTGTTTCTCTATTATTATATACCTTAAAATATCCAATTTTTAACCTTGCTTCTGGGAGAGTTTTTGGATTTTGCCGCCGTACATGCCCCATACGCCACATACATACCCCGTACGTCACCTAGGTGTCGTACGGATATAATAATATGTAGTACGTGTAAAGGACTATAGTTTACCGTTCGTTCGCAGAAGGCTGTCATGAGTTTTCTCAGGGGCGTGTTTTTCTTAATTTTAAAGTGGACAACTTGTCCATCTTGTCCGATGACTCTTAGGTTGATGTGTTCATTCCCCGCTTCGAGCTGTCACAAAAAAAGAGATTCACATTACTGATTCAGTCAATAAACAATATAGCAATCAGATAAGGGTCACACCTATCAGATATCACTCAGATTGTTAAAATGCCACTGGGTGGGTGGAGTTATGAATAGAATTTGTAGAGTGCTAGTCAGATATAATCCAACACCAGTTTTATTTATGGGTGGGCTAATGAGAATGAATATAGGTCACCATCATTAATTATTTAAGTTTGCATTATATCTAGATCGTCCTCCCACCCGGGCCGGCTCCCGCAGACTCTTAAATCTCAGTTGGGTTGTTTTACGAGGTTATAAAGGGAGGGTAGTGGGATCTGAGAGTCATCATATCGATGTCTTATAAAGCCTATAAAACATTGACATTTGTTCCCGATTCATCCCGACCATCGGCTCGGTGACAGTCGGGAATAAAATGTCGATGTCTTATACCTCTAAGACATAGACATGCAGACTCTTCCCGACGACACCTCCTCCCTTTATAACCTCATAAAACGACCCAATTGAAATCAAAGAGAGCAGGTGGGAGCCTGACCCGGCTGGGCCTTGGGCTGGGTCTGATGACGATGTAGATATAATGCAAACTTTAATAACTTCTGTTCTATTTAAGATATCAGAAAACAGCTTTCAGATCCATAATCACCCCTGTCTCCCCTTCAAATCGGTATAAAATACTTGAGTAAAGAATGGGAAGATTTAAAGCATGGCTATGTAAGTGGCCTATTCAGAATCTGGAACAGTCAGTGAAAGTGCATAGAATGCTGGACGATAAGCTTCAGAGCTGGCACGCCTCGCTTTTCCGCGCGTGAGCGACGGACCATACGCTTTTTCTTGACTTCAGCTACATGCCATTTTTTATTTCAGTAATAACCGCAGATCGGTGCGGCAGATTGTCTTCATATTTGGAAGACTTATAGGTCACATATGTCCCTAACTCGTCCAAAAGTTTCATTACTTAATTCCTATGGAAAGTGCGGAAAATTCTGTGTACGGTACGGCCTGTCGATCTATTCGACTGTGTTTGTCAGTGTTATCAAACTTTGACAGTACAAGTCTAAAGCCACTCTGTACAAGTCAGCTGATAACTCTGTGAATAATTGGTGTAGAAACACCAGGTAAAGACTAATAGATGTCAAAATACATTCATGAAACGATGGGTAGGTTTATAGTTTGATTCTCTAAAGGGAACTCATGTAAATTTGCCGTTATTCGTGTGACATTTTCTTCCGATCACTATGTGCACCTATTATCACTCATTGACAGACCGCACATTTTCCGAGTGATTTCACCCACTTCTCATAAGAATTAAGACATGAAACTTAAACATACGGTAGGGAGATATGTAACCTATATACGTTTCAAATATGAAGAAGATTGGCCACTCCAAACCACCGATATTAGAAAACAAAACGTATCATCTGAGGCGGCCACCGCACCAACTCCCAAAAACGAACCGTATCGGCCAATTCACGAAGCTTATCGTCCCAAGCGTAAAGGCTTCCAAGCGTATGGTCCAAGGACCAGTGCATACATCGAAATCTTAAGATCGGGGAGAGTTGGTTATATCTGACATGGTAGTAATGCCCGACACGTCGGGAAAAGCAATTAAAAATCGGGTCGGTGAAGTGCGTACATCGACCCGATTGACGTAGATTGTGACAGACCCAACAGATCCGTCGGGCAAAGGTGGAATCGGGCACAGCCGTCGGGTCAATGTCTTATAGACTTAAGACATCGACATTTTATTCCCTACTCTCACCGAGCCGATGGTTGGGATGAGTCAGGAACAAAAGTTGATGTCTTATTCTCTGATCCGGCCTGGAAGTAGGTGGCGCTACGAACACCCTTGGGGGCCATCTTGGAGAAGCACTTGCACAATGCTAAGTCTATGGGCCCGTTCAAACGACCATTTGTGATATCATTTGATGTGTGAGGATGTTTTAAGTACTTCTGATGCATTTCCTCTGCCAGAATTAGACTTCCCTCCCAATTTCAGATCAAATGATTATGTGGTAGCCCCAGTTTAGACTATAAACGTGATGTCAACAAATCATCGAAACCACCGTTTTTCTTAGAGTTGGCATGTTTAAATCATATCTGAATAATGTAAATAATCCGATTTCAACTATTACATGTTCATAAAGCACAGAAGAAGGTCCATTGATATATTTTTTTGCCATTTTACACTCTGACAGCGCCTTGATATTCACCAGGCAAGATGGCGGATCGATCAGTTGTCAGGCAAATTTGCATTATTTGGAGGATTTTTTGAACCGGAAGTATCCAGCCGGATCGGAGAATAGACCCTATTGAGGTATCCCAGAATTCAGTCTGTTTACAGGTCCCGGTGTGCGCTGGTTACCGACGTTGCATGATGATGAACCTTGAACCGTAACCCTAAATTAATGCAGTTTATCAGTTTTTATAAATCTTCAAATGGGAAATCCGATGTCAGAAATGGAAATTTCAGCTTTTTTTACTTTTAAATCCAAAATTATATTCAGGTTCTTCAAATATTAGTGGGAGAACTATGGTTCATGTGGTTGTGGTGTGCCCAGCTAGTCGCGAGCGGAACTTGTATTTACCCTGGGCGACAATAGGGAGACTAGTAACCTCTGTAGATTTCGATGTACACACGCTCACAGACTGTTTCTGATTCTAAGTAGGCCTCATATATGGCGCTGCTTTGGATTCCTCCATTCTATACCTAAGTATTTCATACCGATTTATAGGGGAGACAGAGGTGATTATAGATCCGAAAACTGTTTTGTTCACTAGAATAGAAGTTATTCAAGTTTGCAATATGTCTACATCATCTTTCCACCCGGCCCGGGGCCCAGCTCCTGCCCGCTCACTTAGATCTCAATGGGGTCGCTGTACGAGTTATAAAGGGGGGGGGGGGGGGGGGAGGTCGGTAACATTCTACACGTCAACGTCTCATAGGTATTCCCAGCCCTCATCGAGCCAATGACCGTGATGAATCGGGAACAAATGTTGTGTCTCAAAACAACGATACTTAGTCGTAAGAAAGTTATTTTGGCTTAAAATTTGTCTTCTTAGGTAGTATGGTTATAATCCACTAGGGGCACTGCAGTTGTTTTGTCCACAGTTGTTGCTCATTCTGTGTGACCCAGTTGTGCATAGGGAGCAGGGCAGTGTTTTTTTTCTCTATTATATTTGTTATAGGCATTGTAATTGGTTTAACTTGACATGTGACATAAAAATCAATCAATTAGAACTCAGTTTACATTTTGGAACTGTTGGTAAGATCTCCGACACTTTCTAAATGTTTTAGTTAAGGTGAGAACATTGACTTCATCTTCAGAGCTTCAATTTAAGGTAAGACCTTAAGATAATAAGAATATCAATACAAATAATAAGATATTCATACAATTATCTGTCCAATGATGTGTGGTTTATGAGTAAGGGCCTTGGCAAACCAGAGTTACAGCTGTTAAAAAAATTAGAATGGGTCACATAGCTCACTTGGGACCACAATCTAAATTAAAACTAGGTTGTATGATGCATCTCATAATGGCGAGAATAATAAATTTAATGTAAATATATTAGAAATAGATGCTATTCAATTCATTGTCATACGAATCATAGACGTTTTGCGGTGACTACCGTTTCGCGGCGGCGATTGGACGATTTGCGGTGGATGTTTTGCGTTGAGCACGCGGACGATTTGCTGTTTCTCAGCTTTCTAACAATGTTTTAATTGTAAAATTCGGCCGTTTATTAGTGTTGGCTTCACTGCAATAAGCTATGCTGTATCGTCAAAGTAAAATTGACCTGAACCACATTTCACTCTAATTAATCTGTAATGATTGTCTTAATCATCCACTTTAACTAAAGTTTAAGTTAACTGCCATTTCAATTTTACTGTTACTAAATTTGATTTGTAACTCTCTCAATCTGAATTTGATTGTAATACTTTTAAATTGACATATTCTTGATGTGATCTGTCCTGGATTGAAAACCAAGTGTAATGTTTGAATCTATAACCTAATAAACATAAAAAAAAAAAAACTTTGCACCGCAAAACGTCCACCACAGCCCCAGGGGAATGTCACGGCAAAACGTCCAAACCCACTGCAAATCGTCCACCGCAAATCGGTAGTCAACGCAAATCGTCTTAGTACCTGTCATACATTGGCAATTTTATAAATGGAGCATTCTAAATTTTCCATGTGATCTATCCATCCCAAGGAAGAAAACAAACAGAAAACCCCACCCCTAACTGGTTTATTCGTCTCAAACCATGTTAACCAATGAGACTTTTCACTCTAGATCTATATGAAACTGTCTTATACATAAGTATCTAAAACGGGATCACTTGGCGGCTAGAGTTCGTTACGGGTCATAACCAATGCGAGATGCAACTGAATAAATTGAATGCACGTATATACATTTCTATATTCTTGTACAGTATGAAAAATCCGTTGGAAGTTGCATGAAGTACCACTCCATGATATTCTAAGTTGGACTGTGAACTGGGGCTTCAGTGAGTTAAATAAAACAATAAGGGGTAACATTTATCGTCATATCGGAGGTGCTGATCTTGACTGCTCCAGCTGAATCCCCGAGTTCACCCCGACAGTAATTAAGGAGTATTTTCTATCCCTTCAATACTGTCAAACCGTTATACCATGCCCAGTACAATAGGCCAGGAACGGAGTTAAATATTCAATTATATTCCAAGAAAAGATAATTTAAACCACTGAGGGTAATAACGGAAGCCGGCATGGGTCTCAAAATGAGAAAGCATGGGGCCGGCTAGTGGCGGCGGCAAAGCCAAAACACAGTTTTGTGGATCGTTTAAGAAAGCCACCCCGGGTCGAGTGCAAAATTGACGAATTAATAGCTATTGTTTAAAGCAGTTTAGGTACAAACCTTCTTCTCGTCAGACATTCTGAATGTGTCTGTTATAACGGCGATAACAACGTTTCAATTCCCCGTTTAATGGAAATGGCGCACAAAGAAGCAAATTCTCGAGTCCTAGATCCGCAGCGAAGTTAGTAATCAGCTTTGATTGGTGCACAAATCACAACCGCAAACAAATGAATTCAAAGTTCACATAATATAACTAAACAAACCTTAAAAGTATGCTTGTATGTCACTAACGTAAAATATATACTTCTTCTTAGATATGAATAAATTAATTATTTTATCTTATAGAAAAATTAGCTCTGCACTCACTTCCGGTGCCGCCTGCTCCAAACGCGAACCTCGCTCGGGCTTATTTGTAAACAGTCTTTACGACCACTTCTCTCATACGACCTACCGACCCAGTACGATGTCAGTAATTCACTTTGATACCAGTTTATGCTGATTATTGACTAGAATGACACAGCAGTAGATTGTGTTGTATGGATTTTATGTCAGCTGAAGCCTGAACTCTGAAGACAGTGAAGTGAAGACGTGTTCGTGGGTGTTAGTCACGTCAAGAGCATGACGTTATCGCGTAGAGCTTCACACGTTTAATGTAAGATAATCATTTATCAGCCAAAACTGCTTATATATCTATTTCCCGCTCTGTCAAACATATGAGAATTGTAACACGAACTTG
Organism: Alentia gelatinosa; assembly: GCA_950022655.1. Lineage (NCBI taxonomy): Eukaryota > Metazoa > Annelida > Polychaeta > Phyllodocida > Polynoidae > Alentia > Alentia gelatinosa. The sequence goes on from OX465586.1 coordinate 29,694,339, forward strand.
GCTGAGCTGGATTAAACGTGTCCCCGCTGGCCTATCTCTCAATCCTTCTCAGTTCCGATTTTCGTTACCAGTCGGCACCACGGTAGCAGCAAATTGTTTCCTATCTTTAAGCGCGAGACGGAGCAATAACTTTTAAAACTTTATGGTGTTGCTGGTTACCTGCTTACCCACCAACCTGCCCATCCACCAGCCTACTCGTAGTCCAACTTGCATACCTGCCAACTTGTCTACCCACCAACCTGCTTACGTTCCAACCTTCCTACCCATCAGCCTGCCCATCCATCAACCTGCCTGCCCACCAAACTGTCCAACCACTACAGGCACTAGGCAATGTACCCGGCCCTGTCTGGGGGACAGGGCCGGGTACTGACTCCATACATCTCAACCCTGTATTGTGAAGGTGTCTGTTGCCTTATAACTGTGTACTTAGAGGTAATTTTCCAGTAAAACTTCCCTTCTTCTCAGTTCAATAATTTCACAGGATGACACACCGGTTACCAGCTATGAATAGGGTGTTATGCTATCTAACTGAACAATTGAATAAATCACCAGTTACCAGCAGAGATCGGAAGAAGCCTCATTTCAATTACAATGGCTAAAAGATTGTGTGGCCTCACATTAGAGTAAAATCACTGGCAATTTACATTTACACTGGAATAACAACCCTCATAGACAATGGATTGAATTAAATCTATTAGTTCTTCAACTTAAAAAGCCATAATATGCCTGAATTGTCCAAGATTAAGGTAAGTTTGGAGAACTTGGTACAACCGGGCCTGTTTGCTTAGGGCAGCTGTTCACCCCTAAATGGAGGGAACAGGCAGATTAGGGTTGAATATTTTACCTATCCAACCACAAACCTATCTACCCACCAAGCTGCCTACCCACAAACCTACTGGTCTCCAAATATTTCAATCTACCTCCCCATCAGTCTGATCACACATCTATCGGCCCACCCACAAACCTGGGTGCTGTTTTATAGTCGTGACAATCGTTAATAGTGATCGTTTCCAGTGCATTGCGTTTTATAGTCGTGATAATTACAAAACAGTGATCAGTCACATGTGTGACCGATTGAGAGTGCCTGTTTTGCGTTGTAAATATCTATAGAAATAGTGATCGTTTTGAAAGGATTACTAAATAGTAATTATTTCAATGCCGCAATCAATAATAGTGATAAAAAAACCAGTGATCACACTGTAAAATAGTGATCTTGTCTATGCAACGCGAAACAGTGATGGTCACTATTACGGTCACTAAATCAGTCACTCTTTTTCCGTGACCACTAATAAAGACGTCGCTGTCTATGTGCCCAACCCACCAACCTGCCTACAGGACAACCTGCCCACACACCAACCTGCCTCCCACTAACTTGCCTACAAACCAACCTGCCCATCTACCCACCTGCATACACATCAACCTGCCCACTCACCAACCTGCTTCCTCACCATCCTGCCCAACCACCCACCCACCTGATTACACTCCAACATGCCTCCCCACCAACCTGCACACCCACCAACCTGCCCAACCACCCACCCACATACCTACACATCAACCTGCTCACCCACCAACCTGCCTCCCCACCAACCTGCACAACCACCAACCTGCCTAAGCACCCACCCACCCACTCACCCACCTTACTGCATACCAGCCTGCCACCCCACCAACCTGCACACCCACCAACCTGCACACCCACCAATTTGCCAACCTGAATACACACCAACCTGCTTCCCCACCAACCTGCTCACCCACAAACCTGCCTACACACCCATCCACCTGATAACATACCAATCTGCCTCCCCACCAAGCTGCACATCCACCACTGCCTACTGACCTCCCTCTCCACCAACCTGCCCATCCACCAACCAGTCTACCCATCAACCTGCCATCATTCTCTATCCATCTACAGACATGCCTATGCATCAGTCCCAGCAGCCTACCCACCTTACAATACTGCTTAAATACATACTTACGCAAGGCATGGCAGTTTCTTTTCTCAGAAATTTGCATATGAATGCATATGGGAAAATCATGGCCTCAACAGCTCCCCCCCCCCCCCCGATTTTTTTTTTAAGACCCTCTGTTTCTGACAATAGCCACAGTTTTGGCTTTTGTCAGAGCTAACATCTCCCACTTTATTGTATTTTCCCATTTTAATAACTTAATTAAAGTGGCCAGGGTTTACATTAAGTGTATCCCCATTAAATGTGACAATGTCATATGCCTTGGAGCAGCCCAACTTAAAGATGCCAGAAGAGTCCGATCCGGACGAAACCTTAGAGCCCCACCCCCAACTCTGTCAATGTGACAGTGTTTTGAACCAAAAACCTGCTTGATTCTATATACATTCACTCAGAAGTTATGCTGTGCTGCCCACGCCAGTGTGATGTCACTGTCGTGTAGGGTGGTTGTTATGCACCATTGTTCTTTTTACAATGTCTCCCGGGAGATCGCATAGCAACGGTTTGGTTCTGACATGTATTTGTCATTCTTGAAGGTAGCATCGGCTGTGCGAGGAAGTGTTCCTGCCCCGTATTCTAAACCAAAAGACAATTAAAAAGTTAAAAAGATAATTAACATCCACTCGTGTGATCACGCAGACCACACGAAGCCGTTCGATTAATATTAATCCGTTTAATATTTAACAGTATCTACTACCATCCTGTGGTGGAGATACGAAGCCGGTGTTATACCTCCCCTATCACCAACAAATAAACCCCATTGTGACATTTCAATGCAAGTCAAGTTTATTTCCTGTCACAACTTGTTGACAGGGCCGCTTTCTTGGAGCCCAGATTTAAAAATGTACACTACATTTTGTAATCTGCCAACATCAGTGCAGCCTGAGGATTCCCTAGGATGAAACCGCTGTTGTCATACTCACAACATGACAACATCCGACATACCCAATTTGTGACTAACAAACCGTTTTGTCAACAACTGACACCAAGCAAATCGCCACGATTACGCTGCTGTCACTATGGTCGTCATAATCGAACGGTAGCGATGACGTAGCCGATAACAGACATCGAGCTCATTCAAGCAGTAGCTGCCTTAGAATACACCCGTAGCCACGTTTTGAAACAGAAACTCTCAGAAGGGCTAACGCTATAGTTCCAACTTTTCTATGTAGGTTTGGGAGAGGGACAACTGACCTAAATCTCTCATCTGACCCAGGACAAGCGAAAACAATGGGTCTCTGGTCAGTTGTCTCACCCTTGTGTTGAGCGTTTTATAACGCAAAATCTAAAGATATCATACAAAGAGAACAAGCATAAGAGGACTATGAAATTTGTTGAATATGAATGTCATACATATAAAAATCTCATCCTCAAATATCTTTAATTTGATTATGTTTTTCTGTCTGAAAAATCCGATTTTGTGTTATCTTTTCTTCTTATTATTCATACCCCCGACGAACCCCTTCCTCCGACCTCCTGCCAGTTACAATAGCTATAATAACCCCAATAACGACTAATAGATAGCTGAAGACATGTGTGAAACAGTCATGTTTGTATTTTGACTTACCGAAGGTAACAGATGTTAATTTCCTGTTTTTAACATAGTTTGCCGTGAGTGCAACATTGGGTCAGATGTCCTAGGCAGTGGAATGAGACTGTCAGATTTTTCAGTAGGAGGGTCACTTGTCCGATATCAGAGTGGATCAGTTGAGATTTTGGTCAGTTGTCTGACATTTGAGGTTTCCACTTGGGTGACCACCCCAAAATCTAATTTCCGAGAGGCGCTATCAGCTAAAGTCAACCTGGTGCGAGAAGCTCCTGACTGCCTGGTGGACTAAAGTCACCCAAACTCTGCCAATCTTTAAAGAACATTGTTTTAACATTCTCTTATTCACTGGTATGTTTTTAATCACACATTTCACTGTTTTTCTCTGATATTACTTTCAGGATGAGAATATATATGCATCATGTTGGGAACTATCAAACATTTTCTCAGGAAACATTGGTTTATTCTAGGCATTGTTGTCTGTATCGGCGCAGCACATGCCTATCCTAGTCTGGGAGCCACAGGAGGTACGTACAATTCTGTAATATTTGAAGTTTATTTGGTAGAGCCAGACCTTGTTTCTATTGAATATAGATCAGATCCAACCAATCATATTTCTCATGTAATGGTAGATTTATTTGTGCAGAAATTTCTAAACTCTTATAGCGGTAAGCCACCAACCCTTAAGGTAATGATTCATCCATATATCTATTAACATTTATAAGTAACAACCTAGAAGGTTTGACAGTTCTTAGGTTGCCATAACAACCTTCGAAACATTTTGCAATAACAGTGCAACTAACAAGTAATTCACCAAACCGGTGAGTGAATAGGTTCCATTAGAAATATCAGGATGTTGTATTTAATTCCATATTGGTTGCAATGACAACTATTCCTTCCATTTCACATGTAAAAGTGAATTTCTTAGTGAATTTCCTGAAGTAATTTGACTCTAGTGTTAGTCCTCAACCTTTAAGGAAATAAGTTATCTATATATCTCTAAATATGTAAAGGTAACAATCTAGTAGATTATCAAGTTCATTGGTGGCCATAGCAACCTTCTAAACCTTGTGCAAGAGCGGTGTCATAGGTGCAGCTGAGCAGTAATTCATCAAATTGCTGAATAATATTCCAAAAACTACTTTAAAGGCATATCATACAACTCACGGTGGCGCCACCTGGTGGTTTTAAAAGTTGTCAATATAGATATCATCATAATCAATTTTAGGAAAATGACATGAGTTTAATCTTCAAGCCAAATTGTTTGATATACCTTTAACAATATTTAATCCATTAAGCCATTCCTTCCATTTCTTGTATTTTGTTAAAAGGTGATGGCTTATGACGATAGAGTCAATGTATTTTAGGAATCTCTAGAAAAGAAGAATCCACTTGCTCATGAAAAATAGATGGAATGGTGGCCATATCAACCGACTATGGGATTAAAAATATCATGCCATTCCTAATGGAGCATGGTGTTGGTATATAAACAATTATTTCATTCAATTACAAACTATTGAAAATTAAATGACTAATTTAACATACCTTATTATTAAAGTCACTGTCAGCAGTTTTACTAATAACCCTGAATCTATGTATGACCGCATTATAACAACTGATTTGTAGAATAAAGTTTGTAGGTTCTTCTACAATATCATACAATTGTCCTTTGTCGGTCAGCATTGAATAAAAACTTGTATCGTCCAGAATAGACAATTCTACGATAAGATAATTTGTCTCACCTCTGAGGGCGTTGCATAAAAAAAAGGTCGTACAGAAATTATCATCATAGATGGTTCAAATCTATCTTATTGAAGGACACCTCAAGGGGTTTTTATGGTCTGCTTGTCAATTGCATACACGTTTGATTAATAGGAATCGACCAGGAATAAGTATCTGTGTTTATACAACATGAGCATATATTGTATACACTAGAATAAATTGAGAATGAACTGAGAATCAAAGACCTGAATTGTGAAAACTATAGGCGTTTTATGAAAAAATGTCGCCCACAAATTATCATAAGGGATGTCATAAATCGTTCAATTTATCTTTCTTATGGTACAACAGCTGAAGGGTATTCACAGTTTGGAATCTACAGAAATTACATAGGTAGCATGTTCGCCTATCGCTTAGATATTGTACATTTAGTCGTGGGTGTAGTTCAGCCACTGATTTTTCTATATGAGCCTTCAGAAAAATGCTTGATATCTTATCTGATATTAATCAATTCTATTATAAATTCCACGAAAGATTACGGCAGCAACCGGCCACTGGCTTTATACAACGTCTCAATAAAAACAGTCCAGATTATCATTTATCTTTGCATTTATCGTATTGTACAAACTTTATTCAACGGCCCCAAGGATTTTGGTCATCAAACTAGCATATATACTGATCATCAAGTTACTGTTACACCAAAGTCTAATTAAACAAATTGGACGTTATAGTACCCTAACAAACAAACAATTTATACACCACTAGCATTAGTCTGGAACTGTTAACGTTTTGATTTATTTTCCATATGTTAAACATTTCTAATTTTAATTCAGGTCCATTATACCCAGAGGTCACAGTGAAGTTCATAGGCGTTTCCCTCATATTCCTGAACTCTGGATTGTCTCTACGAACGGAAGCAAGTATCATCCCCTATTTCATGGCCTAATTTTTGTTCATCCCATTAGACCCTTTTTAATCGAAAATCAATTGGGTCCCAAAACTAACTTTCGGTAGTCAATATTAAAAAAAAAAAAGGGATCTCGAAATACAGCATTGGTTTATTCTCATATAATTGTTTCCTTTTCACAAAAAGAACAGCAAAGTAAATTGAATTAATTTAGATTAAGACAAAATGTACATATTGACAGTTATTTCACGAGTGATAATACTTGAAATTGTACTCGAGATTCTGTGTCACGTTCATTAAACGTTCAATATTTTCTTTCAGGACTTGCAGAGGGCTTTGTCACAATGGACCCTACATTCATATGTACAGGGCTTCACTTTTATTTTTGTTCCATTATTTTTTTCATTGATCGTGCAAGTCCTGCATATGAGTACAATTGATCCATGGCTCATAAATGGGTAATTCTTTATATCAATATTCAATTACCACTTGTTTACAAAATAGTCTAAAGACTATTCCCTAGAACTATTAATGCTGTTCGGTGCTAGTGGCTCAAGCCAGAGTGAATACGCAAAAGTGGACAATGATATTATCTGGTTCTAAAAGTTTATTTTTTGGTTGTTTGTAGAAGTGTACCCCCCCCCCCCCCCATCACGCATTAATTTGTTTCTAAACTGCATGAAGGAACGTTAGTTTCCGAAACGTCGGCCAGTTATATTTAATACAGAAGTCCGCATGGACGTACCAAACCGTTTATTTCACTCTTCAGTCTTCATTCCAAGTTTGGGGGTTACTACATCTTTATTCAGTTTAAACTGCATATGGTAACGACCTAAAAGTCCGAACAAAAAGTTTGTATATTTGACTACTTAAATGTTTTTTGCTTCTACAACTGTCCTCCTAATTTCAGCTTCCTTACCGTGGGATGCATGCCACCACCTGTTTCATCCGGAGTGATTCTCACCAAGGCAGTTGGTGGTAATGAGGTAAGAACAAACGTGCAAAATCTTGAAAATACGAAATTTATATTCTATGTAGACCAGGCATAAAATGAACTGAGGCGAGAGAGAAGAAATAGGATAGAAATGATATTATTTGCCATGTAATCTGACATATTTATGGATGAAGTTGACCAGAAACCTCATTTATTGAGAAATTTTACTTTGTTCTCTTGATCTTTTCTAGGCGGCTGCAATATTTAACTCTGCCTTTGGAAGTTTCTTGGTAAGTATTGATTTAGAATAAGATATAATGAGAAAGCCTACCAACTCTATCCAGAATAAACAAAACTGTTACAAACGTATCAAAGTTCCAAGAAGGAAATTTAAAAAAAAAGACCCAAAGTGTAGATTCATGAGAATAGCTTTATTACGCCAATGAATAGAAAGTGAAGAGTGGTATATACCCCAAGTCCTACTACAATGAATGTTCCGACGTAACTTGATATGAGACAAAGGGAGTTTAAGTAACTGGATATTAATTCATATTATTATACCCAGGGATGCCAGCTTGTAGGATTTTGCCTACATGTAGGATTTTCATTTAAGTAAAAAAAGAGATGAAAATTTTAAGAAATTGTATACGTTTTGAGAACAATATAGACTCCAGGTACCCTAAAATCTAAATCTTAGATAAACTTGTTCTGTAATCTTTCAAAATTCTCAATTCAGCTACCCCAGCACACTTAGAGGGCCTATGGATCACATTGTTCCAACCTAGCTGTAGGATGGTAGGATTCCTGTAGGAAATGATCCTACGGATAAGAGCAAACTAAAATACTGATATGTGATTGGCTTAAAATATGTCATGTGAGAAGAGAGTTATTAAAGCATTACCAAGTCTAAAAGAAAATATCAAAGGAATGCCTAATGAACTTGTAAAGATATTTTTTAGAATATAGAACTGCTAGTGTGTGGTAATCTTTCTTAAATGATTTTCTTTGAGTAGTACCCCATTTAGTGCAGAACTACTCATATACCCACTCTCATAGCAGATATCTAGATATCCCATACTGCCAGTCCATGCCCAAGGATCTGCTAGGAGAGTGATGGGAATTCCCCATACACGATGTGCGTTTTAGATGATACATAGACTGGCCTCAGTCCCCATGTAGGATATTTTTCCTGACCCCAACTGGCATCCCTGTATACCCTATTTGTGTTATTGGTTCATCAGCAAATCCCAGCACAGTGTTTACAAGCTTACCCTGAACCCAGATGCCACCTGCTGAGTGTATATAAGCAGATGCACTTGTCCCAAATAAAGCAGTCTTAAGTTCTGACTCCTAGTAGTACATAGTACCTCTGTGTTCTGACTCCCTTCTTCTTAACGCCCATGCCTTACGCAGGTAAGGCTCAACGTTTTACAAACCAATGCTACCTTGAAACTGACACTTCCTGTCAAGCTTAGAAACACTTGCTTAGCAATATCCTGGAAACAATTGTCAGAGATGACAAAGCGTGATCATCACCTTCGAGTTCTTGAGCCCTGTATGCACTCTCCTACCATAGTAGGGTGAGGCTATGTAACTCCAAACATATGCTTGGATGTTTATAGATTTTTCTATAGGACTTAGGTTGCAAATATCAAGGTTTCATCCGAGTAAGCCTCTCCAGGCATCTTAAGTATGCATTAATTAGTATAAATAAAGAGACTTGGCAAATACCTGCTCTTTTTTGCGAGAAGGACTTGTAAATCATAAGCGATAATGTTCAAAATCTTGACGCCAAATAATTGCATGTTGTAAGGTCTAATGGATGGCGCATAAATGCTTTTACGTGGTAGAGTCTCAGTGATACAAACTACATTCTTCAGTTGTGCCAGTTAACTGAGCTAAGTAAATTTCTGCAGTCGACCATAAACATAGAGGTAAGGTCATCTGCGACCCAGCAACTGGCCACATAGTGTTTGTTTATTCCTCCATGGTTTAGGAGATACTACAGTGTCTTTCCCTAACAATCTGGGGGATGTCGATGTCCGCCTTCTGGCCAGAAGCAAGTGTGATATCTTCTACCTTCAGGTGAAAGTTCAGAGAGGCAATTTGATGAATAAAAGTTATGATAGCCCGCTCACCGAGTGCTATCAACGACCGCACACGTAGCGTGTGAAGGCAGTCCCTACAGCCATAGTGGCCGAAGCTATATTCTTGTCTTGATACGCAGTTTCAGAATTGAGAAAGGGTTCATGCGTCAATCACTTTAAAACCTTTATTTTGGGAATTGGGCCGTTAAAATCATTATTTCCGATTTTGAGCCTCTAAACGCTTTTATTTTCAGCTCCTAACCTTTTTTTAATGAAAGGAACTATTATTTTATGAAACCAGTATTTTTCGCTTGAACCCTTCATGAAATAGAAAATGAAAGGACAAACCAAGTCCTGTTTGCTGTAAGGTTATCCATGGAATTCATATTTTAAAACAGGTTGCCACAGCAGCTGGAAACCCTGGAAAATGGGATGAACCTGGAAAAAATCATAGAAATATGGAACTTTAAAGCTCTATAGAATAGCCTGGAAGTTCACTTGTAGACCTGAAAAATTGGGAATTTCACAACCTGCAGCTTAACATTACACACAAATTTCTTTTATGACATTTAATTTTATTTCTTCACATTCTTTTTTTTAATAACAGTGGGAGTTTGTCTCTTTATCGGTGAACCATTATCATACCTTGGTGTTGAAAACATTAAGGTTTTTCAGTATTTGTGAGGTAACTAGAAAAAGTGAGCAGAGGAGTCAGTATTTTTTATACTGAATCTGTAACATCCCCCTAAACCTCAGAGAGAAAGAAAATCGATGTAATTCATAGGAGAATCTTTTTTTAGGGGTGGGGGTTAAAAATGAAAAACTGAAAGATGGTAAGCAATATTTTCACAATTCAGGAATTCACTTAGAATAAGTGATAACTCAAAATGCAGGAACTTCTGGGGGCTTTTCCCCCAGGGCCCCAACGAGGGCACCATTCCTGGATCCTAGTGAGGGCCTAAGCAGCAGGAAAAAACTGCAAATTTTTCTGATTTTTTTCAATTTCCCAGTCCTTTCATTTCCTTTATTTTTTCTGTAGAGAGCCTTTATTTTTTATCAAAGAGGGCATTCAAAGCTTTATTCTTTTTCATGAAATGGCTGTATGACCCCTGCAGATGGCTGCCGAACATGTTATTGTTGAGATGAAACAAAAGAAACAGAGGGCTTGTCTGTTATAGTTTATGACATAATGTTGCTGCATCGTAAAGTCTCAGAAAACAAAACCTTTATGAATAGTACCCCGAACCATCATTTATCTTCTCATGTATATTGCAGGGGATCCTCATCACTCCATTATGGCTCCTCTACTTTGTAAGTACAATTCTATTCAATACGTGGCTAGGTGTTATCTAGTTGGCAGCTACCGCTTAAATGAGCTCAATGTTGACATCGGCTGACATCACATGTCTGTTCGTTCGATTACGACATTGTTGACAACGGCGTCATCGTGGTGATTTGCCTAGTGTCAAGTTGTTGACACATGATTTGCGGAGATCGGTGTGTCATGGGTTGTCATGTGTTGAACATGGCAACTACAGCGGTTTCATCCATGGGAATCCTCAGGCTGCACGGATGGATGTGGATTATGTTGATATGTGTTCATGTCAACAAATCCAACATCCTAGAGCGGCCCTGTAAATCGATGTGATCACAGGAAATAAACATGACTTGCATTTCTGTGTTGAAATAGGTTAGTGATGCTTATGGGGGGGGGGGGGGGGGGGGGCCTGAATTCTGTTTTCAGGTGTTATTAAGTTTACTTTCAAGTGGATGTCAGTGAACTTGAGATGACTTGTTAAAGTTACAAGTTTGAACGAACAGATTTTACCGATTGCTGTGAAAAGGTAAGTGACAAGAAAAAGAGGGGGAATATGAGAACCGGAGATAAAGTATACAAAAAAAAATTTAAAAAATGTAAGTACAATTCGAATTCGAATTACCCTCCCATGGTTACTTATCTTTTTATTTAATCTAAGAAATATACATCAATCTTTTGTATGGAAATTGCACAATGCTTTCTTTCATGTTTTAAGAAATTAATGTATTAAAATATGCAATTTATCAATTTCAGCTTGGGTCATCCAGTGAAGTGCCATTCACAACAATATTAGGGCAACTGACAGCCACTGTTGTAATTCCTCTGGTCATTGGTCAGATGGGTAGGACTGCACTTAAACACAAGCTCTACAAATGGAATATCCCATACGGAACCATCAGTAGGTAAGTTATTTACTATTACTTTGGAAATTAGATGTATGAGACCGCTTCTTCTCTCATCTAGGAGAGCTCCGAGATAAAGCATGGTTAGTAGTTCTCTTTTTAAATTGAACTTTTTCGAAATTATTTATTAAATATATAAAATATTTCGTATGTTGAAACGTTAAATATTTTCACATAAATGGTGATGATACAATATTATTATAGCCTTGTTGTATAAACACATTGATGTGAAATAGATATAACCCTGGAAACGAAGCTAGGAGTCACGGTAGTCAACATGGCTTAGATGGTTCAGCACCTTGGGTGAACTGGCAACTGGCAACTGGCTAACTCAATGTTTATTCAGCATATTTACACACAAATAGAAGTCAAAATGGTTCATAACATTGTTCTAGGAATCAATCAAGACCCATTCAAATGATATTGGTTTATAAAATTATTTGCAATATCATTTATCACCAGGTATTGGCTTGATCTACTTTATTGGTGTACATAGAAACAAAGATTTTCCCCCCAGTTTGAGCCACATGGGCAGAGGTAACATGACCCTCCCTCCCTCCCTCCCTCCCTCCCTCCCTCCCTCCCTCCCTCCCTCCCTCCCTCCCTCCCTCCCTCCCTCCCTCCCTCCCTCCCTCCCTCCCTCCCTCCCTCCCTCCCTCCCTCCCTCCCTCCCTCCCTCCCTCCCTCCCTCCCTCCCTCCCTCCCTCCCTCCCTCCCTCCCTCCCTCCCTCCCTCCCTCCCTCCCTTATTTTCTGTGGGGCATTAAACTAACTGTTTCACATGTTTTACCCTCTTTTACGCATATCTCATTTTAGTGTTACATTGCTGTTGATTATATACACAACCTTCTGTGATACCTTCTCGCATGAGGAAATGGCAGTTGATGAAATAGGTCTAATCTTTGTCATATTTTTAGGTAAGTATTTGCTTTAGCTTTAACTAGTAAACGCTCATATATGTAGCCCTTTTTCTACGCAAGTCTGTAATATGTAGCCGTTACTTATCATCGTAACACATCTGCTCTCCTACAATATCAAATTAACCTTCCTTAAATGATAGGAATTTATTCAGTTTCTGAATCTACACGTAATGTACAACACATATATATGTATTTGACGAAGGGACACTTTTTTGATAGTTTTTGTGAGGATTTCCTTGAATGATTCGGATAATAAAATGGTAATATGAATATTTGAGACCAAATATGCGTCGTCAACTAATATATGTTCTATGTTAAAACAGGAGAATCTTAATATTCTATATAAATTCCGCAGTATAGAAAGATTTAAGGTGATAGCAATCCTACGACTAACATCAATGATAACATATTTTACGTCTTTACATAGGAAAAAATGTGTATGTCTTCGTTTTTTCTCTCGAATAATTAATAGGAACAAAAATAAATCTGATATATGTTTACTTGCAGTTTTAGCTTCACAGTGCACCCTGCTCATGTTAACGTTTTGGTTGTCAACTCGACCAAGCCTGAAATTATCACCCGAAGATGTTGCAGCAGCACTCTTCTGTTCAACACACAAATCATTGACCCTAGGTGTGTATTCTAATGGCATACCCGTGGTTGCAATTTATCTGTAGATCTCTTTCTCGTCTGTATTTCATATTAAAAAAAAATTTAAAAGAATTACCTTGCCTATCTTTCTGTTCATGTAGATTTCTTGATAATAAGGTAAGACCCACACATGTGTCCCTATGTGGTTTGCTATCCTCAATATATTGATATACGTTTTTGCTGACGAGGCTAGGAGTTGTCTATAAGCAGCTACCACTTGAATGATGCGTGAGATCGACCTACATCATCGATCCGTTCATAGTGTGACAACTGGTGGTGTAATCATTTTGACTCGCTTGGTGTCAAGTTGTTGACAAACTGTTTGTTATGTTAGAAAAGGGGTTGTACAACGGCAGCGGTTTCATCCTTGGGAATCTTCAGGCTACACTGAGGGATTTAGATAAGGACGATATTTTATCCTACCCCTAATATAAAATCCCATAAGCTTAACATTGAGATTCCGTATGCCACGCTGACTGGCATACGGACGTTTGTATGCTACTAGGGGCATACGGAATTTTGATGATTTTCATTCATGATTTTGATATTAAAATATTGTAGAGAGGGGTAGGATGAAATCAAAACCTGATTTGTTTTAATCTTGGCTTCCGTATGCCACTCCTGGAGTTTGGTTCCGGATACCACTCGGCTCCACCTCGTGATATCACTACGCCAAACTCCAGTCGTGGCATACGGGAGCCAAGATTAAAACTCATCCGGTTTTACGATATTATCCTACCCCTAATATAAAATCCCATAGACTTTCTGTATGAGCCGGTATGTTGCATACGGATAAAAAGTTGCTCCTAGGAGCGTACAAAAAAATGGACCAGCTGAAAGTAGTTCCAAGCGCCTTCAGAGCATAAAAATATTGTTCACAGGGGGTAGGATAAAATCAAAACCGAGTCGAGTGATATCCGGAGCCGAGTGATATCCGGAACCAAAACTCCAGTCGTTGCATACAGGAGCCCAGATTAAAACTCATCCGGTTTTACGATAGTACAACATCCCAATCCAGTATCCTGAAAGCGGCTCTGTCAACAGGGTGTGACAGGAGATTAAACATATAGGGGGAAAGGGGGGGGGGGGGGCGCTTCTGATCTGGATACATCCAAAGGAAAGTACTTAACCTGCAGTAGATAACGTTGGAAAAAAATTGATATCCTGTTTTGTTATCTACCCAATACATAGTGTCCATAGAGAACACATGGGCAGCATGTATCTACATACCCGGAGCATACACTATGTTGTATGCTCCAGGCTGCAAAAGCCGGCGCATACTGAAAAATAGTGCTTATGAAAGGATATTGCATACCTAAAATGAATTAATAAGGGTACTCCACTTGCCCGGAAAAGGTGGATAATAGATAAAATATAGACTGGTTTTAGATGAAAGCAGTTGTATGCTCCTCGGAGTTGCCTCTGCGCAATATCCTCGCATGCGCTCGGATATTACTACGCGTCAGCTCCTCGGAGCATACGACCATTTGTATCTGAAACCAGTCAGTAGTGTATGTATCTACGTGAATATTAAAGGAACTGACTTGTGCTTCAACATTTGAAGGGAAATAAATAGGACATTTGGTGGAAGAACTCAATGTTTCATTCTGTTGCAGGTATTCCCATGTTGATGGTGATTTTCTCTGAGGATCCTCACCTGTCTGCATTAACATTACCACTGCTCGTGTATCATCCAAGCCAGATTTTGCTTGGAAGCATTCTTGTACCTGCTATACGTACATGGGTTCAGTTTGCCCCTACGCCAAGGTGCGTGTACAACACTTCAATCAAATAAGTCACTTAAGTAATTAAGGGCTGATCATAATCTCTTACTTTTATCAATTTTTAAGCCTTCTATATGTGTATATAAATTTCCGTTAGGTTTTATCTAAATTCACCATTCGATTATATCCTGAATTGTGATAAATAACGAATATGAATTGTATTACCATAAGGTAAATTAATTTGTATCACTTATTCTTATCATTCTAGCTATCGGCTGTCAGGATTCCTTAAGAACGTATAGCAGTTGGATACCGTGCTCCAGGGATTTGCGCCGCTTCTAATCGTCTTATTGATAGATACCCGGCGCACCTACATGACAAACATTCTCATCTTTCTTGTAACATTCCGCGCTGTTTTTCCATATATTGATTTTATTTACAAAAACGATATATATCTATTGACTTCTAATCATGTAATTAGGAAAATATACACATATTAGTATGTGACACTCGTAATTGGACTTCCATAATTTAACCAAAAAAATAGCAATGAAAATAGTAATATTTTTTTATTGGAGAATGTACTCTATCAAAAGTTGTATTAGTTATGGCAATGCTATTAGCATTATGTTTTGATAAGAAACTATGCCATCTTAATCACTAGGAGTAAATGTAAGTTCCAATAATATGGAACAATGCAGCACTACTAATTAATCCGTCAGATAACATCGTCATTGACAATTAAGCAGTAAGCCATTTGTACTTACTCATGGAGGATCTGTAGTAGATAGTCACAAGATAGAATGAATAAAGGTTCTTTTATCAAAAAAGGATGCCATATAAAGGGTGTGCTACACTACAATGACGGAAATTAGACATCAATATGACAATTTAGCGACCATTAGGTGTCTACCATTCATGTATATGGGTGCTGGGTGCCCTGCTTTTGCAGAATTTAGCATTCGCAACGGATGTAAAGACAGACAAAACTAAATGGCAGTACCTGTCAAAGCATCCGTAGTTCAATCACTATCAAACACATATATATATGTAATGTATGCTTCTGAGCGAATAGATATTTTAAACTATAAATGTTTTGAAAAAGGATAGTACTGCTAACTGATATTTTGTTGTGATATGAATCTCTTTGGAAAATACAGAAAAGTCGAACGGGATTGGTGCTATTTTGCGGTAGTTAATGACATCTATCACCCGGTAGTTATCGGGCCAGTGGAACAGCCCCACCCGGTCTACGGCAAGCGTGAACACCAATGTGTACTTGGCTGTCACCATTGACCACCCAGCCGTAAAAAAGCAATGCACGGCAGCGGCGTGATGCCGTCAGGATGGCCAGGAGAAAAGGCCCTTTATAGATAATATATGTTTAATGTTATGATAGCCTTGTTATTTACCTAATAGGCCAAGCCCATCACCGAGTTAGTGGGAATATTTTCCTTATAGATATAATGTAAACAATGTTTTAGTTCGACTAAAACACATTACTGAGAACGCATATTACTGAAGAAATGAGACTTTCATGTATACTGACTATCACAGGTACAAAAGAGTGTAATCTCTAACAAATAATGCAATTAGGCAACTACTAATCATGTAGTAAGCGATAACAATATAGTGGAACAAAAGGAATGTATCAGTTTATATCTGGACATTTAACATCTCCTGGATGGACTTGGTCTCATGTCAAACAAATCTGTCAATAAAATTAGAGAATGGACTTAATAGTTATTGTGTATTATCAAATATAAAGGAGAAATTTTTAGAGAATAGAAATTTATTAGCAGGTGTATGGTTGATCTTATAGGTTATGGCTCTAGTCTACTGTAGTAGGCCTATACCTTTTTGTAGAGTTGCTAGGTCACCTGGGGGGAGGGGGTGGACTTTTTGAGTCACGGGTCTATTTATAGAACTTTATGGAGATATTTGCATCCCTAAACTGGTTCAATCATAATATACTATATGTCATTTGAAAGAGAATTAAAAGTACAGTAGTTGCTAGGAAGTGGAGTTTTCTAGGTAGATTCTATATGTACAGAGATTCAGATATCAGTTAAAAGTGGGAGGGGGTGTAGTGAAATGGACATACTCTACAACGATTTACAGTGAGCTTTGATGTAACATTTACCATCTCCATAAGTGGCACTGACAGTTGTTTACATCCTATGAAGTATCATTATTTAGGTGAAACTTATATTTGGTATGATATTCATGTACTTTTGCCTAATTTCCCAATAGGAGGTGGGGAGGGGTGCCATCTTTTAAAGCACATGGCAAAATCATGCAGGCAATCTTAATGTCTTTTTGAGGTATATAGTAATGAATAAAACTGTAAATCTTCTGATTACTCATCTGTATTCCCTGATATTTAACCCTTTACAGGCAAGGATCTGTGGCAGACCCATGCTGTTTGGGACAGGTACTATGGACAGATGTAATGCTTGCCTATTGTCCTCTAAACCCAGATTTGATTGTTCGATCATGTGTTATGACACTTGAACCTTAATTTCATTATTTATTTTCTCTAATAACGTTAAATATAATAGCATAAGTATTTTCTCTGCAAAGTTAGTGACTATTGACCCATTATTACTTGATAAAACAATAATATCATAAATATTCTAAATGATGCCTAAAGGCATCATTCGCCCTATGCTGGGTAATGCCTCGAGGCATCATTTGCCCTACACCGGGGAATGCCTCAAGGCATCACTCGCCTTGAATGGGTTAAAAGCTGGTCTAAATACCTTATTTTAAACATCTGTGGAACACAGGTTCAGAGATATTGGAAGATTACTCCACAGGAGCAGTTTTGTCATAATCTGCCTACGTTAGCTGGAGCTCTGCAAGGCAATGAGACAAAGGTCTCATGTGGTAGCAGCATCATGTATCAATGCTATTCAAAGGATATGGTGACTATGACTGGGAAAGGCAACATGGTGAAGGCAAACTCGACAAACTGTCAATAGCAGTTCTGTCTATATATACTTGGAACACTATAAGGTACCAACAACTCCTACAAGAAATATCTTCAGAAGATGATTATTCCTCATCAGATGAAGAGAGTGTGTTTGTACCATGTATAGCACATCAAATGACAAGATCTGGGCAGTGTTCCAAAAGAGCAAATTTCAGTTATTACACATCGGAAGTGGGACCGTTACCTTATACTTTTTAAGCAATCTTCAGAAATATTGTGTGTACTATCACCAAATTTGGCAGTACAGCCATTCTTACATTCGGGCCCTAGCCCCATACCCCTCATTCTGATGGCGGGTGTTAAGCCAAATGAGCAGTGGGTACCATTTTTATGTAAGTCTTTGGTATAACCCGACCAGGGTTTGAACTCATGACCTCACATGCTTAAGGCGAACGCCCCTACCACTTAGCCACCAAGCTTGGTCAAAATTTTGACAAATACTGTAACTTGAACGAAAAAAGGCCAAGTCATTTTAGCCTCCAATGTGCTTTTACCATACTCCTATGGGGGGGGGGGGGGGGGACTTTTTTGGGGGCAATCCAAAGGGGTGGGCCAAATTTCTTTTGGATTTCAAAGGAGGGGGGGACAATTTTTTTTGCATTCCTATGGGGAGGCCAACTTTTTTTTACCATCCTATGCTCGAAAAAACTGCACACCTCCTGCCAGAATTAATGAAAGCTCCCTAAAGACGCATGATGCCTTGAGGCATCATTGTTCCAATATTTACAAAAATGTTCTTACAAAGAAATAATAGAGCAATATTCATGAAATCATCACAGAATGTAGATATAACATCATATGTAGTATTTCTATTCAAGAGAAAATATCTATGATTATGTATCATATAACATAATTGCAAACTTGAATTATGGGTTTTAAGCATTATGTAATTATCGAGACAAACTGCCACCAGGACCTTTTCTTATGGAAGTAGCTCAGTTGCAGGCACCCGCCTTTAAAGGGTTAATATAAATGTTTAGTGGCATACCCATGATTTTCTTTTGAGGGGGACACACCTCTTTAGATTGGCAGGGTACTTGGGCAAAGCCCCTGATGCACTTGTGTTGTATAGATTATACAATCTGTATCCAGAACTCTGTTTCAGGGGAAACATTGCCAGGAATCCAGCAGCAAAGCTCCTCCCAGGGTCCAGGGGGTAAAGCCCCCCAGAAGAACTAAAATTCTATAGATTACACAAGCAGTACCCAGGTTTTTGTTTTAACAATGGCGGTTACACATCTTAGGCTATCTGAGAATATTGCCAGGGGTCTAGGAGCAAACCCCTCCTTGGGGTCCAGGGGACAAATCACCTTGAAGAACTATTATTTCGGCTTGACCTGGAAGGTCAAAGTCCGGAATATTTATAGGGAGACGGAGGACAGGTTTGGCTGATGTTTTTGCGGGTTATATTATAGTAATATATCCAGGAATCATGAATAATTATACCCAGGGCCGCGTGTGGCGCCGTGGGGGTGTGCTATTTTTTGTATTGGTCAAGAATCTGTTTCCAAGTGCAGTGGCGGTAAGTGCCACCCGCTAGTAGTAAATAGACTGTATCGAGCCTACCCCCACCACCACTGTTGTCGACTGAGACCAGTGTGTGCCAGGTTCAATCAAATATTCAGGAATCGTGAATAATTGTCCGCGGCCTCACGTTTTGCATGGGGCATGCCACCCACGGCGTGTTCGAGTTGTGCATTTATCTTACGTTGCGCCTCTGACTATGTTCTGCTTGCTGGTGACCCATTTGACAGTAAAATATATGCACAACTCGAAGGCATCCAAGCGGGACCACACCCGTTACAGTTCAATGAACGCCTACTCGCAGGTGGCGGCCGTAGGGTGTGCCATTTTTGTATTGGTCACGATTATGTCTACAAGGGCGTAGTTGGTGGCGGTGGCGGTGGCGGTGAGGCCAGCGTGTGCCAGTCGGCGACAGTAGTGGTGATCAGAGTGCAGTGTAGACTGGCTCCAGTCCCTGCAGCCTATGCCTACTCTCCTCGATGGGATACAGGGACTGGTACAATCGGTAATGGTGTTAGATTTCTTGCGCTGAATAGCGCCAGTATTTCCAACACTCTCCATACAGATATCATGGCTACTGGTCAGATATCTGATGGGAGATTGATACCCTCTCACTTTGATCTTAATCGGGTCACAGTCAGGAGTAGGCTAAATTTATTGCTATGAAAACAGAGGCGGCCAGGGAACTGGAGGAGGGGAAGGGGAAGGGGTAGGAGGAAGTATAGGGTTACAGGGAGTGGCATGGGGCCATAAACAGGAGATTCTGTTCATAGTGGATAAGTTTTTGATTCATGGGCCAGTCAGATAAGAATAATACTTTAATGGACTTTATTCTGATTGTGATTAATCAATTAATGAATGTTCATAATCAAAGACTTGAGCAAGTCTAAGTGCAGTGGTGTAGTGAGGGAGGGGAGCTTGTCTGCTCGCGTGGACATGTTATCTAAGCCCGCATCCGTTACAGTTCAATGATCACCTACTCATGGGTATACATTACTTGCTAAAACCGAATTTATGACAATGGCATAACAGCTATTTATCCTTGTATGCAATCTGCATCCAAGATTTTGTTACAGGGATGGGGGTTCAGGGATTGAATAACTTGGATTATAAACATTTTACAAGCTGTTCTCAGGATTTGGTTTTAGGGAGGGATATACATTGTACATGTCTTGAGCTATCTGGGAACATTGCCAGAAGTCTAGCAGAAAAGCCCTTCCTGGGGGTCTAGGGCGCAATACCCTTAAGATTAGTAAAAGTGTATCAAAGATTTTGTTTCAGGTACGAAGGTTGCACACCTTAGGTTATCTGGGAATATTGGAGGGGGTTTAGCAGGAAAGCCCCTCCTGGGGTCCAGCTGCCAAAGCCCCCAGAGATATTTGGATTTTCTAGATTGTACAAACTGTCCCCATGTTTTTGTTTCAGGGAGGGGGGAGGGGTGCAAACCTGAGACAACCTAGGAAGATTGTCAGGGGTTTAGTGGTATAGCCTTCGAGACTTCAAACCTGTGCTTTATGTACCGTGTCTACCAAGTCTTCCAAAAGTTCGCCGCTGGGCAAAGGTAGAGCGGCAAAAGAAGAAAAAAGGATGGACCAACTTCAGGCCCAACTGGAGAGCCTGAAGGAGGCCATTCTGTTGGTTGCAACCGGGCAAACTCTTGGGATCGAGGTTGGCCTGGAGAGGTTTTCAATGTTAATGTGCATCCTCCACAGCAAACGGCATTTTTTTTTTATCAGGACGTGTTTATTTCATATGAAAAATGAAAAAGGCAATTAGCGTTCACCTAACTTAATGGGTGATCTTCCACACTAATACCAGAGGACAGTACAATGGACAGTACATGGACGCCACAAATATATATAGTACAGTTTTAGATATTAATAAACATTTCATAATTCTGAGTAATAAATTCCTTTACATGAGTTTTGAAACTATCACCAGCTTGTTTTAACTGTATTTCTTTAGGTAATAAATCCCACATTTTTGTTCCCCGACAAAGAGCTGATTTCTTAAACTTTCAGTATTCAGCTTTTTTTTGTTTGAGGCAGATTTTTTCAGTACGTCGAGTTTCTCTTATAAGATTAGTTTCATAATTTTCTGGGAAAATACTCCACCAACGAATAATCGACAATAGGTGGCAATTCCTTCGATACTCAATCTTCTTATTTTACAATACTCCAGCAGATCATTAGTTGATATTTCCTCTCTACGTCGTTTATTCACGGCAGTTCGTAAACTTTTATTTATCAATATTTTCTACTTATTTAATCTCGTTTTTCCCATCAAGGCGAAGATTATATCACTATATTCAACAATTGGTAAAAGCATTTGTTTTACTAATTTTATCTTGGTATACTCGTTGCGAAGATAGGCTCTGGAATGACCACAACACCTGTTCCAGGTAACGGATTAACTATGGGAGCTGCAACGGCCGCGGACCCTGCCATCACCAACAAAGTCCTGCAAACATCCAGGCACAATGTTTTGGTCCCAGAACTGGATACGGCAGCTACGTCAGCGGTGCATCTCACGCATCCCTGGATTCCTCGTGATGGACAGGCCATGGGCGTGGCCTATCATGATAATGAGGTGAACTGCCAAGTTCAGTACATTTTATACACCACAAGTCACACGTTTTGACAGCAAAGAGTAAGCTGACTCACCCCGCGCACTATGCAATTAGAGCAAATAAGAGAGAACGAGCTAGACTGGGGATATCAAATGTACAAGAATGTACAAGAATAGTGAAGGGAAGACTACAACAATGGCACTAACAGTGGCACCAACATTGGAGATAGTAAAATCGCGTTTCATAAGTGGCATTGCTGTTGATGTTGCCTTTCCCTTCGCTATGCCAGCATAACAAACGGAATTTCTAATAAGTCAATATCTAAGGAATGATTTAACGATTCCAAATTATTCCTCATGTTTTTTCCTACATTTCAATTTTATTTGACTTCTCTATATGCATTTTTGACTGAGTTACGGTGCCCAACACTGCAGCTCTCGCCTGTAAGATCAGCAAATGATAATAGTAGGTTGTGTGTTTGAACGGGCTGAATGGTGCAGTGACTGCAATTCTTGGTTTAATAATAATGCTTCTTACAAAGGAATTGACTTCCAGAGATTCATTTAAATCGAGTTATGGGTAAAAGATATATGGATTTGTTTGGAGCATATTTTTCTATATTTAGATATGTTATAATATCTGATACCTAATGGAAATTGTTGTTTTCTTCAGTACTAGAGGATAGACCCTCTTGTGAACAGTGGAAGTATAGTGGCAGTAACAGTGAAAGGAAATTTAGTTCTGAAACGATTACTGCCACTTTTGGTGCTGCCCATGTTCAAAGTGCCGCTTGCTTTTGGGTTAAAAAACTATTGAAACGCAAACTGCCACTGTGATGCCTCTGAGACCAACAATGAACGGAATATCAGGGAGCTGTTTTAAAAGTCGGGAGGGTGCTAAACGAGAGTACTCATCGCCAATGCGAGAGGCCAACAATGGAACTTGAGGCGTCGCTGTCGAGGTGGAGGTGCCGCTCTCTATGGGATATTGGTAGTAGTTTTGCTGCCGCGTTGATTTGAGGTGCCGCTCGCTGTTGCCGGCCTCTCGCTTTCAAAATGTGACGTGCCGCTGGCGAGACCTCATTCGACTTTTGAAACAGGTCCCTGCTATCGAAACGCGTCCCTGTTCGTTGTTGGTACCACAGTGGCAGTTTGTGTTTCAATACCTTGGCGGGTTTCAAGAACCCAACAACGAGCGGCACTTGGGATTTGAGCGGCACCAACAGTGGCAGTGACCATTTCATAACTTTACTGCCGTTTGCTGTCACTGCCACTTTGGTGTCACTGTTCACGAGAGGGTATACCTTCTCGCGCCTAGCTACGAGAATGACAAATTGAATTTCATATCTATAATTGGAATAATGTATCCAAAAGATAGCCCGGGAAGAGAGGACCACAGGGATTTTTTAATTTAAAAAATCGGTCAAGGAGTTCAGGAATTATGGAGGAACGTCTAGTCAGATTAAGGTTAAATTTGAGGAACTCAAGTACATAGAAAACAGCAGATGGCATGGCACCACATAATAATTAGCACAGATGAGCAGATTAACTCCAACTAAAAAAACGCAATAGGCTAAACATGGGGTTTGTTTATGTCGAAGGTTTTTTCATAAAGTGTTGTTTATGTCATTACTTTCTAATGCTGAAAAAATGTGGAAATGGGGTAGGATAAAATCTAGACACCACTTGTTTGAGTTTATTTATGTCACTCATGTTGTTGGCTCTGTAATGTCACTTGTCTTCGATTCGTGAAATTAAAAACAAAATGTGTGATATATATAAACTCAGACTAAAACTTGTGACATCTCTTCATATTATTACAATAACTCTATATACTCATGATAGTCGCCAGAGGTATCTAGTGGCATGACCCCGACACAAAACAGAACCAATCGTCAAACGCCTCTTGTCATCCTCGTTTGTCACCCGAATTGTTTCAAACATTGTTATTTGAGCACAGAACCTATATCATAACTGTTTTCTGCACCTTTTTTCCAATTGGAAAATGTTCCTACACCGTTGTTATCCAGTATAGTTGAAAGTGACGCAAGCAATATACAGAATCTAAAAGTTATGAATACAGACTGTCACAAGGTATGATGGAAGATCAGAGTCATTGTTCTAGCGAACAGACCTAATGAAATAACACCCCAAAAAACAACATTTATGAAACAAAACTTTATAGTTTCTGCTGTTAGTGCCGTTGATTGCTCTCGCTGTTAGAGTTGCTATTCCGTTTTAGCTCCCCCCCCCCCCAAGAAAAAACAACAACTAGTGAAACGAGTCCCAGCTCTTGGAAAAGATATAGTTCGCGATGGTTTCACTGCAGTTATTTAAATATTAATGTTAAAAGTGTGCGTATAGCGTAATTAGTTTGTTTGCAATGTATCATTAATTCTGCTGAAGATCCTTTATTCTGATGTAGCTATACCTGTCAACAACCTTGTTACTAAGGCTACAAAGTAATACTTGTATGTACTTTTAAGTCACAGAAAAGTCAATGTCGCATTGCAGTAAGATCTTTGGATTGAGAATGACATGTAAGCAGCATAATGACGTACATTATGCAACAGACTGGTAAAATGTCTCTGTCCATGACTTATATGACCTGAACGTGATAAATTAGTTTATGTATTTATTGTGCAATCCTTTAGCTTCTTTTTTTTAAGTAAAAGCAAATAAAAGGTTGTTCTGTTTCCTTCATAATGCGTTTCTCCTATAGCCATTGAGCTTCCGAGTTCACTTCACTTCACTGGTCAAAGCTGGAATAGATAGAAAGAATACTAAGAAAAATGTTATATGATTCGTATTGATTAAAAACCAACCCTAAAACATATTTAAGCCTCTCAGGCTTACGTTAAAACCCACATATAGAAGTACAACAATCTCCACTATTTCATTTGCAATATTAGAATATTTGATATCGTTCATTCACCAGTAATATATTGAGAATAACGTTTTATTGTCAAATATATTGTGTCATTTCGATTCTGGAAAAGATTTCACTTTCCTCCCCGTGGGGGATTGTGATCATAATTTGTCGGTAACAAGAGAGACATACACTATGGATAATATCTAATACCTATTGAATGGTATTATGGAAATGCCAATCTTTATTATATGTATCCAAATGTTGTTTTAAATATGCTCCTAGCCAGTTAGGGAATCGTAGCTACTACAATTTACAGAGACTTATGAATGCTGGTTATTGATTGTAAACAGGCAGTCACTGCCTAATCGTACCCAGGGTAAATAAAATGATCTAAAAAAAACAAAAAAAACCTATATGAATGGAAAGGAGAGATACATGATTATCATGGTATCGCTTCTTCGTGTCATTGCGGTCAACAAAGAAGCCCAGTCACAAGAAGTACAGGAACTCCACAAATCTCCAAAAAGAACCTCTCCTGGGACCTGTTTCATTAGTCTCGTGACATTAGGCCTAGACAGACATCAACAGCGGCACCAACAGTGCAAGCAACAGCGGAAAAAGACTAGCAAATATCAGAAGATCGAAGTGGCCAATCTTCTTCATATTTGGAACGATTATAGATTAGATGTATCCCCTACTCATGTTAAAGTGTCATTGTTTAATTCATACGAGAAGTGAGTGCAACTCTGTGTGTCATTGATTGCAATCTTGTGATCTGTCCGTATGGTGTCACAGACGCCATCTAGACATGTCACGAAACTACTGAAACAGGTCCCAGGCTGGTGTTCAGATAGATAGACAGATAGACTGGTACGACATTGATATGGATACCAGGCTAGTTACATCCCGAAAGAGAAAATATGAGACCAGAAATCTCTGCAGCAAATGGTAAAGTCGCGATCTCCAAGGAGGGCCTCCAATCGGTCCTTGGAAAGCTCCTCCATATCTCCCGGTGTGTCCTACCTGCTAGAAAATTCACAAACAACCTCCTGGCTGCCCTCTGCAAAGTCAAAGACAATAAATAGCCTCATAGGCCTGTCTGTCAAGAGGTCTAAAGGCAGATCTAGCCCGGTTCACGACTTATCCCTCTAAGTACAAGGGCCTGGCCCTCACGGCTTCCATGAGGCTGGCAGTGAACAGCTGCGAGGCTCAGGCAAAAGGGGTGTGGCCACGGTCCACGGAGATAAGAACTGCACCCAACCCATTACACCGGAGATAAATTCTCATCATGAAAGAGGCTTACCTCCAGGCTTGTGCAACCCTGGTGGCATGGGCCACCTTCAGGCCCGCCCTCCCTGAGGACACAGCCCTTACCATCGGTCTCGACCTTACCCAAGGCGCCAAGGCCCTCGATACTGGCTGGATCGCAGATCCTGGGACCTATTTCACTAGTTTCGTGACATGTCTGTGACACCATACAGACATTGGGGTTGTCTAGTTTCATGACAACACAAGTAGCTGCCCTTAGGTAAAGACAGACCCCAAACATAAGAATTAGACAAATCTACACGTCATGGACCTGTTTCACTAGTTTTGTGACAAAAGTGTTAGATAGACATGAAAAGCGGCACCAACAGTGCAAGCAAGAACGGACAAAACGAAGTCTGATGTCTAGTTCTTATGAAACCGAACATACCATCTAGACGCCATCTAGACATGTCACGAAACTAGTGAAACAGGTCCCAGGCTGGTCTCGTGGCAGTCACCCAAGAACTCTGGCTCCACCGGGGTGTAGTTATCAGGCTATCCCTTCGGATATATTCTGCTGTGCCTCCTAACGGATACCCTAGGAGCCAACCATCAGCTGGTAAAGCAAGTGGTGGCAGGCGTGGCCAAACCCTCATCCCATGTCCCGTCATAGGCTCCACCCCTCTCAGGCCTCCAAGTCTCTGCCCTCGTGGCCATCGCAGTATCAGCCGACCTTCCAGGGCGAATCCTCCAGGTGACTCTTCTTATAGGCTATGTCTTCATGGTCAGGGGCTCGAACCTTGTCAGCTACTCATCCATCAGCCTGGGGCCATACACTCTCCTGCACAGTGACATCCAGCATGAGGGTGTGGGCCTCTGGGTTCGGATCAACTCGTCGGGGACTATTAGAGACCCATCTATGGGAGTCTCTCTTCTCATCCTTCTTTGATTTTTGCCTGGTGCAGGCCCCGGTCCAGTACAGGAAGTTGAGCTTGGATCCTCCCTGGGCTCCAGCCTTCCTGTCTTCTACAGCAGCGTCACTGTCTTTGCGACAGTTGGTGGCTTTTATCCAGTTCAGGTTAGACAAAGTCAGCATCCTGATGCCCAATTGATGCTTCATACAGAGTCTCAGACAGGGTGCCGCCTAGGATGCCACCTCAACACCAGATGTCTTATATGCCAAGGCACCTGGGCCTCCAGGTCAGACCTTGTGGCCTATGTTCCCCTCATCTCCTCTGGGAATGTCCGTATTATAAAATCTTTCTTAGCATAATTGACTATAAACTGACTTGTTACTAGACCCTCGCTTTACCTGAAGAATTTTCGAGTAATAGATACTCTCAAACCAATTTCCCATGTTTGGTTAATTAGTCAGTAAGTGTAAAATTGAGGATTAATTAACATGCCAAACGGTATATATTATCCACTCCGGCCTTGGCCATCATGACATCAGGGCCTCCTTCCTATTTGGCGGTGAATTTCAAAAGAGAAAGAACTTTACCACCATCCGCCCCACAGCTGGGCTATTATAGTAATTATTTAGAGCTATAAACTGACTTGTTATCCGGTTACTAGGCCCTCATTTTAGATGTAAATATTCTCAAGCCATATACTTAATATATTCTTTTCTCATATCATATTGAGATAAAAATAAGATCCATTCATCCATGTATGTCAGACTACGATATTGTGACTATTGGTTATCCATAATACCGTAATCTGGTTTCCCATGAATATATAATGTGTATATATAAAGATTTTCAATCCCCAGCGATGGAGTTTGGATGTGCACATATAAGATGTTAGAGTCAAATGTTATGTACGGTTGAGATAATGCCTCGAGGTATAACATTGTCCTTTTAGTCTAATTGAACGAATTGGAAGTTAAACTAACCAAACAAACAATCACGAGACTGCCTTGAGGTATCCAGATTACCAGGTGATATCACTGGGCCCTTACAAACCAGAGGTAATGTATAGATGAGGGATGTGGAAAATATCCAAATTCTGAGAAACAACTTCATTCATCCACCCTGTTTCTTAATCATATTATCTAACATATCTAACCATTTGTAATACCGTTTACTTACAAACTTGGTTAATAAAATCCAATGCCTTAGTATGCAGGGAGGTATTTAATGGAGGGACGCATTTCAAATAGAGGCGAATTTTATATGTTTGAAATTTGTGCATATACATGTATGTATAAAAGATTTGTTCATCTCATTGATGATAAATCACATAAATATTCATAAATATAGTGCAAGGGCTCAAAAGTGAAGGACAATGAAAACTACTTGAGAAAGAACATATATATACAACCTCAAACTTTGTGAGTGACTCCCAAATTCCTTCAACTCGTTTCCCTAAGAGTTTTTCTAGCATGAACAGAACACTATACTTCTTACCACTCGGGGAATCCTTCGTTCGAATTGGCAGGACAACGCCTTTTCTCACTTTCGTCACCGTTGCAGGTGCTTCCGGGCATTCTCGGGGATGGCTTTTTACATATGCGCCTCCTTTTGGCACACCTTGTGTCGCCCTTATAGCAGGGCGTCCAGTTGGTCCACGGTCCGAAGTGTGCCTTTCCTGAAGGTGATATTTTGAAAACTGTACATAAGTAAGGACACGCAAAACATCTTAGTACTAAAAGAAAGGACCCAGTAGGCCACTTTGGGAGGGAGATAGGAAATATGACAAGAAATGATTATTATGAGACACAACTGCCATTTTCAAATGAAGATCTTGCCTCCTGGAAGACTCGAAAGTTCAAGAATAGTTATTTAGGGGGTAAAACATAACAAGAGTTGGCATTCGCATTAAGTTTACCCCGCAAAATTGGTATCCCTTTTGACAAACGACATCCCAGTATTGTGCAAAAGTATGAATTTTTGTTAACATTAACATTTTGTTCAGTAAGGTAATATGCAGTTGACTTGGACATAAGCAGGAAAGTTAAGCTGCAATCATTATTGCATGTATTAATATATAAATTATGATCACATGTTGAACAATATTGACTAACATCAACATTCCACAATGAACATGTATTGATATACAAATTATGATCACATTTTGAGCAATATTGACTAACATCAACATTCCACAATCATAATCCTAGAATAGAGAAACTTTTGATAAGGAATTTATAAATCAGTATAAAACATATTCAAAAATAATGTTGCCATATAATATTAGGGAACCTTACAGGTGAAGTGTATACAGAGACAAGAAGCCTGTGTTTGATCTTACGGTAGCATATAGGTGGATCCGCGAAGCAGGCGGACGTATCATAAGAAGACCCGCTACAGATGGCGCCACCATGGCTCGGGGTGGGATTGTTACACGATCGTTTCCGGTAGCGATGGCCCTGTCCACAGGAGGTACTGCACTCGCTCCAATCACTCCATAAGGACCAACCACCGTCACCTGATGGTCAGAAGTAAGCATGAGACGGGGTTCAGTCCATTGGAAATAATGATTTATATCAGTTATACAGTTTGTCTTGTTTGTAACTATATCTTCATCGCGAATCATTTCCTAATTAGACCTGTCTTTTGAACCTTTTATCTATCTTTGGAATGTTTGGTCAGAGATTGATCGTATCCTATTATGTCCCTAGTACAAAATCAACGAATAAACGTGATGGAGCGAATTTTGATTTGAAAGTTTGATCAGATGATAGCATCTGGCATGAGGTGAAAAAAAGAAATGGCCATCTATGGAGCTAAGTACTGCTGCTAAGTTCTAGAGATGTGGTTACTCATCGACTGAGTTAGAAAAGATCAACTTCCGGTCCACTACCGGTAACAGCAACTTGGGAATGATTCTAGTATAGATTCCAGACGGCAACTGAATGCGTCGTATTGGAAGATGTCTTCAACATAAATTTGTAAACGGAACTAGGTCAAACACAGTACAATGAAAAAAAAACTTGAAAAAAACCACCTGAAAAACATGGAGTGCCCCAGGGCTCGACTTTAGGCCCTCTCTTATTTCTATATATGAACGATATCATAACACCCAGAACTAAAATCAAAATATTCGCGGATGCGGATGTGTATTCAGGAGACAAAGCTTCAGTAAAGGCTCACGGAAAACTGCAAGTGGATAATTAATCAAATGATACCCAATCGATTTCCTTTATAATCTCTGTCATGCATACAAATACTAAAATATTAATTCTTATAGAATCAATTAAAAGAAGAAC
This sequence comes from Alentia gelatinosa, assembly GCA_950022655.1. Taxonomy (NCBI): domain Eukaryota; kingdom Metazoa; phylum Annelida; class Polychaeta; order Phyllodocida; family Polynoidae; genus Alentia; species Alentia gelatinosa. Next base: position 29,724,424 of record OX465586.1, read on the forward strand.
ATCCTGATGGGCTACAGGATTTAGGATAGGATTTATCTTTAGACTTAGGCCTACTACGATATGGCACCGATATGCCCTACGATGCACCTCCCGATAAAAAATCAAAATCGCGTCGGAAAGTTACCTAATATCGGGGCAGTTGACCACGTTTCTGCGATTAGACACCGATAAAACCCCCATACAATGCGTGGTAGATTGGCATGTCTAGACATATGTCTACGATTTGGGCCATCCCGATATGGCACCGATTTTGACATTTTGTATCGGTGCCATATCGGGAGGTCTACGATTCTATCGTAGTAGGTGGACGCCGGGCCTTATAGTCAGATATTACCTGTCGGAAAATACTACATGGCCAGGTGATACAAGATTCCGTATCAACAGTGAAGTGGTCTCTTCGGTACATCTTCTAAGTCTATCACGCATGTGTCAAATAATCTAATTTTGGTGATAAATTAGATACATACTTTTACATGGCAAGCCTGTACGACACACCAACAGCTGGGTTTCTGTTGTCTTCGAGCATTGGCTTCCCTTACATTCACGCCATCTCACTCTCTCCCCATTCACGTCACGGCAGGGAGAGGTACAACCAGACCACGTGCTCCATGTTGTATAACCCGCATCTATGGTAGAAGAGAGACAATATGTTACATGTGAGAACAAGACGACATTTTTAAGAAACACTCAGTGTCTAAACAGACACGTTTGGGTAAACCCAGTCCTTGCCCAGATAGAAGAGAGTAAAGGTACGATCAAACAAGTACAGTTATCTTTGAGAGTTTATAAACATGTTTTCATGGGGTGCAATGTGGTTGCCTGCAGGCCTAGAATATAGGAATTTAGTGGTCCCCGATGCCCTGTGGCAGATTGTCAGTTTATTCTTTTACTCTAGATTTTATAATAGGCTTGCGTTTTGCTATACTATGTATACTATATTTACTGTAGATGTACCTTTAGGCCTGGCGTCCACCTACTACGATAGAAATTTAGACATACCGATATGGTACAGATACAAAAAGCAAATATCGGAGAGATATCGGGAGGGTGCAATATCGTATACATATGTCTAGACATGCCAATCCACCATGCATTGTATGTGGTTTTTATCGGAGTCTAATCGCAGAAACGTGGTCAACTGCCCCGATATTAGGTGACCTTCCGACGCGATTTTGATTTTCTATCGGGAGGTGCATCGTAGACCATATCGGTGCCATGTCGTAGTAGGTGGACGCCGGGCCTTACACTAGAAATACCAACATTTCTACCTTGGATACATTTAAAATTCTCTTGAATCGTTCGTGACATATAGCAACCATTTAAACCTTTCTCTTACCTTTTCAGTGATGTATGCACTATAAATTGTTAATTTTCTTTTATTTAATTGGTGTACCACTCTTGTATGCCATGGCCATTATATAACGTGAGGCGTTAAATCTATAGGCCTAAATTACCACTTACGTGGCCTTCTCTGTGCTGGTGTAATAGAATGGAAGAGAAAAGATAATCGAGAAAAGAGAAAAGGAAAGAGAAAGTGTACAGGATCTGCTCACAACTTCCTCTTTAACAGCACATTATCAATATATATGTGACGTGATACCTCCTGCTGAACACCGGGGCCGGAAGCAGTTTTCAGTCTCCAGCCGCTCCCCCTCACAGAGGGCGCTGGTGTCGTTAGACAGACAGCGGCGTTCCCTTGTCCTGGTACCTGGCCCACATGTTACGGTACATGGTGTCCATGGGTACCAGCCAGACCAGCGGCCTGCGTGAGCGACGGCGACTGAAAGTCATTAAAAGTAACACAGTTTTAACCTCTTCGTGATTGTATGTTTCATTACAACCCAATGGATACTCATGTCAAAACATTGTTTTTCCATAACTGGTCTATGATTATTAACAAAGGGACCATGCATAAAATATATATGGAACTAATATACATCCTGTTTTAATATTCAGTAATATACATATAGAAATGTAGATGCTGGTTTCATTAGTTCTGTTCACTGGATCTCTTGAGGTTGTTCGAATGCTGCTGTAAGCAGTTTTGCTGAAAATTTGCATAGCAAGAGCACAATAAACATGACTTTTAAAAAGAAATTTCATAGAATATGGCTGCAATGACACACTAACATTAGTAGTCTTGTGTTTTGACCTTGCATCTTGATATACAGTGAGAAATTCTTACCAAAAGTGATAAGATCCAAAAGAATACAGACGCATCATTATGTATATGTCAATGATCCAATGAAATAGCCTGTGCGCATAGGCGTAACGTTAGGAACTCATAATCCATGGCCGTGAAGGTAATGTTCCCAGTACTCAATGGTAAATTAGGCAATTTTCATTAATTGATAATGAATGAAAATAACTTGGTCCGTACTCCACCGAGTTTAACCACGAAGAAATTCACGAAACTAATGAATCACATAGCGAAGTACGGACCTAGTTATTTTCAACTCATGAGTTTCCGTCGAACTGTATCACAGAAAAACAGGTAAAGCCAAACTAATAATTCATAATTTTTCTATACTAGTTCCTACAGGGCAAGCACTGCATATCTTAAGAGACGGTGTGGTTTGATTTGATCTTCTCCATTATCTTTCCTTTTTTTGTATAGCCTTAGTAGCCAATACACAATTAATAGGACCCATAATACGATATGTAAGCACATGCATTTTTGGGAGAGAACGTATGTTCTATACATTGGTATAGCTTTTTAGAAACAACCAATCGTCGAATGGGCAGTGTGCCTTCTACTGTGCCCTAAAGTAATAACCCTACATGAGATTTACACCACTGTATTCTGATCTTCCACCATTTTCTATTCTCTACCGGAGTATCTATTTCTTTACAGTCCGATAGTTTCAGTTTATGAGGCAGCCATCCCCTGACGTTCAAAAGGTTATAAATATACCCTATAAATATATTTGTTGCCATGTTTAAGGCAATCGAGGAAGTCAACAAATGCGGAAGACCAATGGTTGGGAAATCGAATCAATAACCAAACACGTATTATACTGGTTATGTTATTTCAGCTAATTGAGTGATTCTCACCAACTGTATAGAAATGGAAATCTGCAAGTTTATGCTCTTTACTTACGGGTAGTAGCGAAAATGCTGCAGAGAAGATAGAATATTCTCATGTTGGATCGGCTGCACTGTCTTTTCTAACACGTTCCGTCTTGCTAGCTAAGGCAGAAAGGATGCTCCTAGAAGTGTATGGTTGGCGTCGTGCTGTGATAGTTCTGAGTGAGATCAACACGGATGTTTTGTAGGAGACTACTATTTAGTATCGGTCATATGGAACTCACTGTTCCGGGTCATCAGATCGTATGTCATGTAATGATCTCATCTTATAGGATGTCGATAGAGCCACACGAGAGATCTGCAACAGAGCTACGACAAAGTTCGACAACTGAGCTGTAGCCTACAACAGGGCGCGATGACAGAGTGTTATGACATAGTTCTACTAATCAGTTATTAATCAGAGCTCGACAATAGAACTCTATGACAGACTACTAGAACCTTACAATTTAGACGTTTATCAGTTGACCCTGAAAAGTCCAAAAAAAATTCATTGTATACAATTGATGAAAAACTTCTGAAAAAATACAGAAAAAAACAGAAATTCAAAGAACAAATAATAACATTTTCAAATCCAGTTAGAATTAAAGAAGAAATTGTCCATTTATTGTCCAGGTTTATAACCTTATGTCATAAAAAGGAAGAGATATTGAAAAATAGTTTCCCCAACGAGCTATGCATGATGAATAGGGTATAATGGAGTTGATGAAAGTGTATTGATTTTTTGTATCCACTGTGTGTCTTGTCTTAATGTTTAATACATATGTTATGTCTTCTATAAGGAGGCTGGTGGTTGTATTCTTACACAGAGCATCTTTCTCCAGTGCTGCCCTACGAGAGTGAGCTCATGTGAGCAGGTCGGAGGCTGGAACAGAAGTGGCAATAACGGTTAGAGCAGCTCAGATCCTGCGGGAAAGGAAGAGTAACCATGGTATGAGCATTATACATATCAACAAGCCTCACAACGGAAGCGAAGTAATAACGCAGTGAATAATAAATACGTTGTCATTCGATATTTATATTTATATATAATATATATATATATATATATATATATATATATATATATATATATATATATATATATATTATATATATATATATAGAAACAGATTAAAAACCTATAAGGGCATTTTTGTGAGACAAATGGACCCACTGCGCAGGTGCAGACTATGTACCTAGATTGGCAACCAATCCTTGTCTCCGACTTTGGGGTTGGTCTGGTCCGATCGCTTTTTGGCCAGAGAGCTCGAGCCAATTATCTTGAAACAAAGTACACTTTGGGACATCATGAAATATAAACTATCAATACTTACTACAAATCATTACTAGCTTAACTAATTGATAACAAAGTCTTAATTCATGGTCTCATTATCAAAATACACAAAAAAGAAAATGATAATATGAATGAGGGGCTTCGAGAGCACTACAATCTCCAACCACAATACCCTGTTGTGAAAGATACTACCAAGACAAAAGATCTGCTCGAAGAATTATTCACTCCTCCAGCAGAGATTCTGACTCTGGTAGTGAGAAGATCATCTAGGCGAGTGAAAGTCAAGGTTGTTCAGATCGGATTCCACCAGAGCTAACGTCAGTGGAGCTCTGGCGGCCAGAGTTACTATGTACCCAACCTAGCCAATAGGAGGCCAGGCAGCAGGATCGCATGTTTTTCATACCATTCACCTCTAGGGTACTTGCGCCCCAGGGTGAGTGTTCACCTGAGGCTAGGTGCCAAATGTGTGCTTCTGTGAATCAAAATCACCATTTTTCATTGAGAGTTGTAAAAACACCTTGCCATGAGAATTTTGTACCGAAGGAGAATTGTCTGAGATTAGAGGAAAGGTGTGAAGTACATCCTTCTCAAGTACATTAGTGTCTCCTTGTGAACCCAGCTTTACCTCGACCACTGCATTGCATCGCACTGTGACTCTATCCCAGCCTATCCTGTGACCTCTGCCTTATGCTTCTTCCTTTTTCACTCCAATCTCTCGTAACAGGATACTCACCACTCCTCCCTTCATAGGCTTCACTGCATATCCTTCTTTCTGTAGCGCGATATCTTTGCAACCCTCCCCCTTGTCTGTATTCAAGGTCACTTGTTATCAACAGTAACGTTCGAAATATTAACTAACAAAAAGTGAATACATGTCTTTAGATACCGGTACTAATATCTGACGGGAAGCAAGATGAGCATATAATGACATTCAAACTATATATGTGAATACATACAAATATATCAGCGTATTCTGGTCTATATGAATTCATTAGGTCAGCAGAGCCACAAACATGTTCCTTCCTGGGGAATATTGTTGTTTGGATTGAGTTAAAATAAAGCAATATCTATTCTAGAAATATACTGTCCTGTCGTCCTCCCGCCCTATACATAATGTGTTCTAAATATAACTCTGTGGGTATCAACAAGGAACTGCATTAACATCCGGTGCTTTCGAAAATACGCCATGAGATTTGATTGCAGAGTATTCTCACGAAGTAAACCGAGTGAGATTTTCTTTTTTTTATTGACAAGTAAATCGCCTTCATTGGCGGTCATCCATTATAGCAAAACTTTAAGGTACAACTCAACAAGGTGTTGAGAGAAAGAGATGTAACATGACTTCTGGCGTCCACTTTACTGAGTCATCAATTTTCTATAATAAAATCTTGATTTATATTACAGTAAATACAATTACAGTTGATCAATAAGTCAGTACTGTCTGTAACTCTGTGATAAGATCTTAAGATTTAAATCAAATCTAAATGTTGGATGCATTCCGAATATAAGTTTTGTAAGAATTCCATCGAGTTTATTAAACTCATCGATTGTCGCACTCATCAAATATAGGTGAGCACACTGTCTGCCTCCCAGAAAGGTTCCCATTGCAGGCAAAAGAAAAAGTGAAGATCCTGGGTATTAATTTTGCTAACAGCTGGAAGGATGAAGATTATCTCAGAGTCCACTTCCATGAACATTTATCAAAGTGTGCACAAATCTGTGAGTCATGGGATAAGAAGAGGTTATCGCTAAAGAGTAGAGTCACGGTCATGAACTCTATCATTATTCCCATAATGTTGTATCCAATCTCCATGCTGTATACGCCTCCTTCGGTTTTTGTAGACTTTCGAAAATTGATATGTCGTTTCCTGTGGAGTAGTAAGGTAAACAAAGTAGCCTATAGTTCTATTTGTCAACCTATTAATGAAGGAGGACTCAATCTTTTAAACCTCGAGACTATGTATGAACATAGTGACTATGGCGGCAAGCTAGGCGGACGTCTGCGGTACGGGGGAGAGGATTCGGCTAAATATATATTGGTTCCCGCTATATCTGGATCGTCAAAGATTGATCACAAAAAGGACTTAGGATATTGATAACGCTGGTACGTGTTTTATGTTCGGATGCCTGATAATTTGTTGTGATTTTTGAAGATTGTGACTGACCATTTGTGTATACACTGTATTATCGTTTGGGTAGACGTGGTTAGCATGTTGAATGCGAGCATTAGTGCTAGGAAACGTCATAGGTCACTATCAGTAAGTCCCAAATGTGTTGATACTAGTAAATTAGCGATACATAGGAGCAACTTGAAAAAGAAAACTAAAACAGAGTTATATTGTTATTTGGGTAATCTTTTTGACGAAGAGGTAGAACCAACTGGCCTAGGCGAGGATATGGCGGACGCGGCACCCATAGCGGTAGCCTCCACAGAACCTACACAACAGGCAATAACAGTGAAGGATAATGTGTCAGAAATATCCGGAATTAATTACGAAGAACTAAAACAACAGGTACTAGCTAATAATAATGGAATCCAACAAATTCTTGCGCATATCAATGACATTCCTAAAATGGCTGACATGAAGAAGCAAACAGATACCGTACAGGCGATAGCATTAGGCAAAATCTCAGAGGTAGATGGTAGGGTAAATATTGTGAATGCGAAAGTAACTCTCCTAGACAAAAAGGTACTGGGTATTGAGAACACTTTTGAAGGTAAAGTGGACGAAATTGACGCCAAATTAGAGTGCCTGCAGAAGGAAATAACAGGTCTAACCAGGCAGTTAGGGGCACTAGACTCAAAGATTGAGAACCCACTTGAGCGTAAACTATCAGTGAACGGGAATAGGGACGAGGTTAGTCATAACATTGTACAACAAACCCCAGATGACAGAACTAACTATTATGTCACAGATATGAGCAGAAATGTTGTAATCTTTGGATGGTATGAGGAAGATGATGAAAATGTTGATGAAATATTTAGTGACTTATGTAGCGCGCTAGAGTTGTTGGTGGAGCGAAGGGATGTTCTAAGAATAGAAAGATTAAAGACGAGGTTCAATGTAAATAGACCTCGACGACCCTCTCCAATAGTGGTAAGTCTCACTAGCGTGAGCGTCCGAAATCGATTACTAAATGCGGCCCCAAGATTGAGTCATACTGAATATTCAGACATAAGTATTGCCCCAGACGAAACGCTCGCTGATCGTAGAAAGCGGGGTATTCTGAAGATGGTATGTGGTTACCAAAGACGCGTTGGTAAGAACGCAGTGATCACTGGAGACACACTTTATGTGAATAATGTTAGTTTTAGTTTAGCTAGAGCTAATGAAATACCACTAGATCTGCTCCCCCCTGATTACAAAGCCCGACATGGTTTAAATGTACAAGTAGGACATAACAAAGACAGGTCAGACACAGAGGTGGAAATGGACGAGGGTCCGCCGCCCCTAGAGGAATTGCCTCAGACAGTGGGTTCTCAAATTAGATCTCAGAGCTCTGGATCAATTAGGGAATGTCCTTGTGGTATAGCCTTTTCAGGCCGCGGTGCTTACCTAAGCAATATGTACCCCTGTGAAATAACTAGCAGAGTATGTGAGGGCGTTGTTGATAGGGATTTCGTGTTTGCTTCCTCTGAGCATGGTTACCAGTTCACTAAAGCGATGTTCGCTAATGATCAGGAGATAGCTGGATTTATCTACGAAACACGGGATCCATTTGAAGCTAAAAGGTTGGGGTCACAAATAAAGGGCGATAGAGTCATAGCCTGGGAACAAGTTAAATCCGAAAAAATGATGATCATACTAAAGGATAAGTTTGATCAGCACCCGGACTTAGGTGAAAAGCTTCTGAATACTGCCCCACGTGACCTTATAGAGGCCACGCACAACATGTACTGGGGTGCCGGTACGTCACTAGACCGACTGAGTAAGGCCACAGAGTACCCGGGGTATAATACATTGGGAAAACTGTTGCAAGAGGTACGGAGTGCTCTCCAGTCTTAGAGTACCTGTCTACACTATAAGATGTCAACTATTATCATGGGAGATTCACGTATTAGTGGAATTGTGCACGACTTGAGAACCTATGACGATATAATTGATGTTGCAAGTATACCGGGCGCAACATATGCTGAGCTAGCCGACGCTGCAATTACCGCCGTGCCTGCGTGTGGACCAGGACTACGACTCGTAATACTTCTTGGGGGAATATGTGACACTACTACTAGAAACCACAAAACAGGGGAAATTACCCTGCGGTATCTCACGGCTATTGATTTCGTTCGTGTATTCGACACATCTCTTGATCGGATAGAAAACAGGATAAAAAAAGCATACAGCCACTTGCACGTGGTCTTTGGTACTTTCTACGGTATCAACCTAAGGGTGACTAACTCAGTATATTCAAGTGCTACCGAAGCTTTGTTAGATACTATGACCATGATCGCGAGTGAACGAATAATTGCAAGAAATCAAAAGAATTACTTAGCGACCCCACAGATAGCTGGTCTCATTTATATGAAGCATTGTAAAAAGGGGAAAGTGTCAACCTTGTATCACAAACTACATGACGGTTCGCATGTTAGTTTCGAGTATCGGCCCAAACTATTGCGCATTATTGTCAGATCAATGTATGATAGTATTATGAAATGGGGCCTATGAATATGAATATGTCAATTATCCTGTATGGAGGCCGTAAGGTTCCAGACTAAGATCGAACTAGATTAAGGTGTTCCTGTATCAATACTAGAGGCCGTAAGGTTCTAGATACTACTTTGTTCTTATATTGTATTTTGTTACTTGATAATTACCTATATAATGAATATCAATATTGCTATATATGAGGTTCAATGATATTGAACTTGTAGTGTTGGTACAACGGTCATTTTCTGAAACTGTTATAAGACTACTTTCTTTATATAAAAATTGTTAGGCATCCGAACTGCGTTATGTTATATACGTCCGCATCATAGTACAAGGAATTCTCTATTTCTGGTGGCCGTAAGGTACCTGACGTATCATTTATCTTTCTGTTATTGTTAATTATGTTGTCGACTTTATTAATATTGCTATTCTCCACTCGTTTGTATCTCATGAGAACCTAAGCCTGTGGCCGTAAGGTACAGGTGCTACTACTGTTATCATAATACAGGTGGAATAATAACTCGTATACCTATTTAGTAATCTAGTACTCACTCACTCACTACTTTATTCTTTTCTCATTCTATTCTTGTTCTTTTTCCTATTTACAATTGCTTGGACTAGATAAACAAGTTTAATTAAATTAAAAAATTCTAAAAGGAGCTTGGTCCTCCCCCCCCAACGCCATAGTCATGCATCTCGATCATTTAAAATTAGCATATTTCTCTAACTAAATTTGAATTTCCCTGATTTAGGCTCTGATAGGACTAACCGATCCTATCAGAACTCACAGCCAGTTAGGAATTTTCCTACCTGACTGTTTCATATCATCCTTCTCATTTTCTGGAAATTTATTATGAGTAATCATGAATGTAATTTTAATAAGGGCCTAAAAATAATACAGTACAACATACGGAGTCTATATCCGAATATTGAAGAGTTTAAATTGTTATATGGCAACTATGATATAATTGGAGTCACAGAAACATGGTTAGATAGCAGATTTACAGATTCCATGGTTAACATTCACGGAAAAAAGATATTTAGGGAGGATCGAGAGTCTAGAGTGGGAGGGGGGGTCTGTTGTTATATAGATAATAAACTAGCGCCGTTTACTGAGAAGATCAAAAAATTTTCGGTAGTTGATGATAAATTAGAATATATGACACTAAAGATTTCAAAGCCACATAATAGATTCATGACAATTATTGTTATGTATAGACCCCCTGGAGAAACTATGGACTACATGATTGATATCTTGGATGACATACTCAAATCAGTTGAGGTTCGCAACAGTGAAATTTGGTTGGTAGGCGATCTCAATTGTGATACCCTATCGAGACAGAACCAGAGAGCCAATCGACTATTTGAATTAGTGCGCAGTCACGAAATGAAACAACTTATAACCGAAATAACTAGACCTAATAAAACAGGGGGATCTATTTTAGACTTAATTTTCACAAACTGTGAATTCGTTATCGACAGTGGTATTGCTAATGGATTAATAAGTGATCATCTGCCCACTTATGCTATTAGAAAAAAGAACAAATGCAAAGCCGACCGAGTTTCTTTTACTGGAAGATCTTATAAATTGTACGATAAAAATAACCTAGAGGACTTCGTTTCAAATTACAATTGGTCTAGTTTTTATGATTCCTCTGATCCAGAATTCTTGTGGGAGTGTATTTATAACCTACTCATTGATTACTTGGATGAAGAATGTCCTATAACTAAATTTAAAAATGTTAAACATAAAGACGATTGGGTCTCAGATGAAATTTATTCTTTAATAAATGAAAGGGCTGTAAAATTGAGGAGCTACAAGAGATCTCGTAAGGAATCAGACCTGAAGGAAGCAAAAAAGCTAAGTGTTAAAATTAAACATGGTCTCAGACAAGCGAAAATCGAATACTGTCGAGAACAAATAGAATTAACGAAGAAACACCCACAGGACTTTTGGCGATTTATAAATAACCTTACCTCAAAAGATATTGGTAATGCTGACTGCTCAATAGTAGATGAAAAGGGAGACCGAGTTCCCTCTGAAGAAATTCCGGATTACATGAATAATTATTTCTGCAATATAGGCTATAAGTTGTTTCAAGACAGAAACCTAGATAGTTATAATGAAAAAATGAGTAATTTTGATAAAACTGAACGTGATCCAATTGCGATAAATTTTGAATTAGAGGACGTGATAAAACTAGCTCGTGAAATTTGCACATCAAAAAGTTCTGGAATCGATAATATTTCTTCTCGTATAATTCGTGATTCTATATTAATCTTAACAAAGGAGTATTGTTATCTGTTTAATTGTTCCCTTGAAACAGGTATAGTTCCTGCTCCCTGGAAAAACGGGACAGTAGTTGCCATACCTAAGAGTGGAAACATGAGTAAAATAGAAAATTGGAGACCAATTTCATTGACCCCGATCCCGATTAAAATTTTGGAAAAACAAGTAGTACATGTATTAGACAATATTATTGAAGAAGAAATGTTACTAAGTGATCGGCAGTATGGTTTTCGTAAAGGAGTAGGTACATGCGATGCAATTTTTGATTTTTTACGGGAATTATATAATGCGAGAAATCAAGGTCTCAATATGGCGGCCATTTACGTGGACTTAAAAAAGGCCTTTGATTCCGTGCCACATGATCTCTTAATTGCTAAACTTAGGTCTCAACATTATATACCTATAAACATTGTAGTGTGGATAAAAAACTATTTACAGGATAGGACACAACGAGTAAAGATAAATAACCAGTTCTCAAGTACGCAGGGAGTTAATTTTGGGGTCCCACAGGGGTCTGTGTTAGGTCCCATTTTATTTAATCTGTTCGTGAATAGCATGTGTATTAATCCTTTAATATGTAGCCATATTCAATACGCCGATGATTTGGTTCTTTTTAGTGTAAATAAATCGCCCACTATTGTAAAAAATACTCTTCAGGACTCATTGAATGAAATTACTAAATGGTGCCACACAAATGGTATGACCATTAATTGTAATAAAACAAAAAGTATGTGGTTTGCATCTGAGAATCGTTTAAAATACCTGGGAAACCTAAACTTAAAATGTGATACTAAGATCTTAGAGACAGTTACCCATTATAAATACCTAGGGATAACCCTAGACTCGTGTTTACAGTTTAGAAAACATATAAACGAAATTAATAGGAATGCTAATAACCGACTATTTAGACTTGGCAAAATTAGGAAATATTTAGACATGTTCACTGCTAAGAAGATTTATGTATCAATAATACGGCCCACCCTGGAGTATTGCTCATTCATAATCGATGGGGCTAACAGGGATCTAATTAAGAAATTACAGGTAACACAAAATCGTGCATTAAGGATCATAAAGCGAAACTGGGGAAATTTTCAAAATATTGATAGGTTACATAATGATGTTGGAATCGATTTCCTAGATTGTAGGCGAAATACTCAATTATTAAGTATGATTTATAAGCAAGCACAAATTGAGGATAATTTATACCAGTCCACTCGTAATACCCGTAGTAGGAACAATGTATGCTTAAAAACTGATAGGATCTACAGTAGTTTCTATTACAGATCACCATATTATCGTGGCACAAAACTCTGGGCCGAATTAGGTTCGTCAGTGCAGAATATGAAAGTGTTTAAAGAGTTTAAAAAGGAAGTCAAGATAAAATATTCTTGTTATGACTGGCGCATATAGGCCTATTGACGTTGATCAAGCTTTCTTTTCTTCCTTCATCTCATCTCTCTTATCATCCTCTCTTGTTCTTTTATTATTATTATTTTATTATTATTATTATTATTATTATAATGGAATGTAATAATGAGTTCACATGTTTCCCATGATCCCATACGCAGTTGCGGTGGAAGATCTTACTTCTGTAAGAACCGTTTCTTCATGAATAAAAAAAAAAAAAAAAAAAAAAGTGTCTAGGGTAAAATGGATTTCGAGGCTTTGTAACGAGGAGAAGACTTGTTGAGATTATGTGATTCCTGAATTTTTCTCTTCTGCCAGACCTCACTCAACTCATTCAAGCACACTATTTTTTAGAACAAAATCCAAAATACAATGTTCTCTTTGCCACTCCAAATTTTACAAAGACTTGGCAAGAATCTGGAACAAAATCTACCTTAAATTTCCCATTCAGGAAACCGACCGACAACTCGAACACATATGGAACAATAAATTCATTAATATATATGATCATCAGGCCATGGAAAGAAGTTGGAGCACGGCGGGTATAAACTCCCTACATGATATCATCAGAAATGATACCATCATGTCAGAGAGGGATATCATGCAGCGTTTCAATGTTCCTTGCACCTTCCTTCATCTACTCCAGTTGCGCAGAGCTATACCTTGGTTGTCAAGAATGACACTGGCCCCCATAATGAAAGATATAGACCCTATATATTAATGACTCCATAAATGTTACTGTTAATTACGAGCTTGTAATAATAGGAAACTTTACTATGTATTGAACTCATAAGGAACTACAGTTCCTACAAGTCAAAAGTTTTGGTGTTTTCAATATAAGATACCTCAGATGGATACTATTCGTTGGACGGGTATTTACACCGATATTTATAAAATTACCAGAGAAACAAAACTACAATCGTTTCAATATAGAATTATAAATAGACTAATCCTTACAAATTCATATCTATATAAAAGAAAAGTAAGTTTGTCTGACATCTGCTCCTATTGCAGTGAAAAAGATACGTTGGAACATTTTTTTCTCATCTGCCCAAAAGTGAAAGATTTCTGGGAAAATGCCAAAAAATGGTTGTTGACAGTGCTGAAACTATCTGGCCCCTGGTCCAAAGAGAACATCTTACTGGGATTCCCCGGCAAAGGTCCTGCAGTACAGAAGCTTAACTTCATTAATTTGTGTCTGAAATTTTACATATAAAGACAAAGACTGTTCTACGACAATCAACTTTTATTATATAATTGGTCACTGGAGTTCAGAGAGAAACTCCGTATGAAACGGTACTTGAGCCGTCTAGAAAACAAACCTGATAAATTCAAGATTTGGCTTAAAACATTTGAAGCTATCAGATAAGGAGTAATAAAGGACTCTCTGTCACCCTCCCCCAAACACTCATATTCTTCCCAACAGGTTTTAGTCTTGTACTCTATGATTTTTTTGATTTTTTTTTTTGTGTGTAAAGGCCTAATTTTTTATGTCCTAATTTCTTTTGGGTTTAGATAACCCTTGTGCGTGACTCTGTATATGTTCTCAGGTTTTGTCTTGTTACTTGTTGAGGTATACCCTCTCTGTCCCGTTGTACGTAAAAAAATAATTTTTTTACAAAACAAAACAACATTGTAAAGGTAATAATATCATGTAGAATCAAATTTGAACATTCCAACATATTAAAATGCCGTTTCATACGCCTCAACTGTACTTCTAATGAGGACGGAAAAATAAAAAAAAATAAAAAGAGAGAAAAAACGAAAAGAAAAAAAAAATGTAGTGTTAAGATAGAAGTATCGAACATAAAGAAAGTCATTTTATAAGAACCTTTAAGCAATACCAATGTACTACTTGTACGATTACCAATGTCGTTGATGTTATCTAATGTACATGTTGACTGGAAATTTAGATAAACACTGCAATATAAAAAAAAGAATAAATGAAACAATTATATGAAAAAGTAAAGTTAAGGGATGTGAGGATCCCAACAAAATAGCCAACAAATAGTATACAAGAAAGATTGAAGGAATCGCCCCAATTATAAGTATACATGCAGAGAGGGGTAGATGTTGTGTAGGTCTCACCTGTTATCACACCAATAGCAGGAGGTACACCACGCAACATGAAATAAGGAAACGGACCAGTGACGTCACACTTAGGAATATCTCATATAGTCGATCTCAATGGAAATGAGAGAAGTTAAATTAAGAACTCACTTCCTAGATAAACAGATGAATTTTAATTTGAAGATATTCCAATTGCTTGTATCTATACCGCCTTTAGATAAAGAATCGATAACACTGGATAAAGTAAAGTGTGAAATGCATATCTTTACAATTCATACATTAATAAACTGCAAAAATGAAACGAACAGTATAATATAGATCCTGTTTAGCTAGGTTCTTACATAGTGCAAATATAAACGAGTAAGTATATCAATAAGGAGGTGAACATGGATCAGCATGGAAATATATTCGGGAGAAGTTTTATGCATCGCTACAGAGACGTAAATTAAATGTAATAAAGTGTTATAAGCCAATCCTTTGTACATCGACTATGAATTAGTATGTGTCATAGGTTGTCGTCTAGTTCCATTTACACCTACCATATCCACAAGATTCTCCTCTCCTAGATGGGAAGAATATCGGTACTTCCGCTAAATTAGATTTGCTATCATTACAAGAAATATTGCGATTTTGTATATCTCATCTTCCCATGTTTTCAGCAGCCCGTTCTCCAGTCAGTTCGATGAGGCTCATCCGTCAGAAAAGGCAGAAAACTACCATCTTAAGCTAAAGTAGCGCCAGGCCTCACTCACAGTCGGTGTCAGTTCTTGTAATGATTTGGCATCCTGCATAAAGTTACTGCACGCAGTTTGCTGTCCTGCCACTAAGACAGTAAGCGAGCATGAAAAATAAAACCTCTTTCAATTCCAGACGTCTATCCACCATTCCATTCACTGGAGCAGATCCGTTAGAAAATGTGGCAAGGTAACCTCTTGAACTAAGGTAGCGCCTTTACACAGAGTTCGTATCAGTACCTGTAAAGATTACAAGCAAAAACAAATTGAATGGCATATATTAGCGGCTACGAATCGAATGCGGTTCAGATCTATTGATTGACCACCGTATGTGATGTCATCGCCGCTTGATTCTTTTAAAACTCATTTCTTTACAAATTCCCATGGGCATTGAGAACACGCTTCCAATCTTAAGTTTATATGGGTAAAATTCCAGGGGTTAGCTAAACACGAGAAGACTATTAGCATGATTTATGATATATGAATCCTTTGTGCGGCGAAATAACATGATTTATATATTTCAGTGTGTGATTATTAGATCGATATACAAACTTGGTCATAAAACAGGTATACCGATTGCCTCGTCCAAAACTGTGGAATATATCACATACATGAGACATGTTTAACATACGATCAAGACACCCTGAACCCCACCCGACCACTCTGGTGTGTGTAAACAACTTCTAAGTGGTATATCTGACTAGGTAAACGGTCTAATAATGGTAATGCAAGTCAGTTCATGCAAAAAACCTGTATTTCTATTCATTTTAAATAATTATCTGAAAGCTTAAATTCTTCTAAAGATCCAAATGAAGAGGAAAAACAAACCTAGATTTCAGTAAAACATTTTAACAAGTTCAAATGATATCACTTAATGGCATAACCTGTCATAAACTGATATGGTTAGGAGAGCTGGCAATTGTAATCCGTAAGTCAGCAGTTTGGTTTTGTTGTTGTTCATTTACCCTATTTCAAGACGTTGATCCCATTTTGGAGTATTCTCTTTAGTGAAATAGTGTTTGAAATATAAAATACCTTGAATAGATAGTGTGACCATATGTATGAGTGTTTATCGTCATGTAGGATTTTGATATAGCAAATCCATCACACTTTTCACGTCTACTTGGAACTTCCACTAGAAGCAAACTCTTCATAAGTCATCTGAATTGTGAAAATATTTTTATTCACTGGATTTGAATTTTGAATAGGGGTCTGGGTTAAGGTTGTACTATAATTAGGACGTGCCAGTGCCTGGTTTGTTAATGCTCTTTGTACCCCATTAGACATGAGACCAACGGCAAATTTGGAAAAAGCTGACGTCGACAAGACACCATTCCCTGATCAACAATTCGTGCCCTGTGTGTTGGCATAAAGGCTGTTAGTCGTCTGTGTCTATAGGTGGTATTTGTTGTCCCTGGCTCGAAGCACACATATCCCTTAAATCCCAAGAGACCTGTTCCGGGGTCATCAGCACTAACCCCTACACACATATCAATCTCCACACCTATCTAGCAAATATCCAGCAGGTATTCAAGACTAAATGTATTCAAGACTAAACTTGTGCTGTGTGAGTGTGTTGGTTCAATAGTTCAGCCTTAACAACAGTCCCCACCCCTGGAACTTTAAGCTCACCCCACACGCAAACACACCCTCCTGCGAGGTTGGCGTCAAGATATATAAGGCAGGCGCGAGGTAGTGAACAGCACTGGACATATCCCTCCATCATGCGCACCTTCGTCGTCCTAGCATTCGCCCTCTTCCTGGGGCTGGCCACCGCCGGTGAGTATTGCCTGCATTTGTCTCTCAATCATCTCCGCACTACTGCTGTATACAGAGACCACTTTCTTAAATCGGTATTTTATAAAAAGATTCGGCCGTGCCGAAATTCACATAAAATGTATCTACTTCCAGGTATTTCACAGCGATTCTTTTAGAAGGCTCCACCCAAACAATCGACCAAATTCGTATATATTGAGTTCATCCAACGTATTATATCTTAATGAGTTCTATCACTTGTCTCCGTAACTATAAAAGTATGCAGTCTATAGAGGAAATTTATTTTCTCAAGATTGCGTACAAAATGGAACTTTTTGCTCCTTTGGAGGTTGACTTCCATCAACATCAACAGCAATGACGCAGTGACATGCTTTTGCATGTTATAACTGGAGACAGGACATATGAAATGAACACAATATATCCTTTATCTACTTTAAACAATAAACCAACAGCCGTTGTTTCCCATTAGAAAATAGATACCGATAACCTTTTGTTACAAAAGTGTGTTACACATTTTCCCACAGCCCCAGCCACAGACTTCATGCGGGCTCTTCTGAAGAGGCAGTACGTGGCCATAGAACCAGAACCCATGCCAGGTAAGAGTTCCAATAATGATAACCTCATTCTCCTATTCCTGTGATAGACTAGGAATATCGTAAAACTGGATGAGTTTTAATTTTGGCCACCATATGCCACGACTGGAGTTTGGCATAGTGATTTCATGAGGCGAAGCCGAGTGAAGTCCAGAGCCAAAACTCCAGGAGTGGAATGCAGTGGCCACGATTAAAACGAACCAGGTTTTGATTTTATCCTACCCCATCTCCTTGATTTTGGAATATAAAACTCCGTGTGCCAGTCAGCGTGGCATACGGAAACTCAATGTTAAGCCTATGGGATTTTATATTAGGGGTGGGATAATGGCACGCACACGTATGAAAGTCTTCTCAACGAACAAACCACATAACGTTGCCTGATTTCTACGTTAACATTTAGGTATAGAGGTATTTCTGCGCCCTGTGTGTTAAACAGAAGATTCCTGTCATTTCTCTTCGTGACCATGCATGTAAGAATATCCTTTCTTAGAACATATTCCACTGTTAATGGAATGAAGATATGGCGCTCCTATGACAATTGAAAGAGCGGGTTGAAAAAAATGTAGAGGAAGCTGATATGAATTAATCACCTGTGTATGTGTTGATATGTTCCAATATATTGCAGGTGACAACATCAATGGTGATAAGCTTGATATCATCCCTACTGATGAAGGTATGCGCAGTATCTTTAAATCTTTCATTTAGCAATATCAATAATCGCCTCTATAGCGAAGACCGAATAACATGGATGACGAAAATGAAAAAAAGTGTAATAAACTGAATAATAGATCATCTAATATCACGTATCTGTAATGAACCTAATCTCATTGCAAACAAAGACGACAGTAAAGAAAAGCACCGGATGACACGCATTCTCCTCTAGAAAATGTTAATCATTCTGACAAGTCTATCAATTTGCAATGTGTACTTCAGAAAAATCTACCTTCCCACCATTTTTTCATTCATTGTCTTCGTATTCCCTTCAGAATTCGATGCCCTGCAAGCCATTGGTATTGCCATGGGACACCTGAGTGACATGGCCGCGAAAAACCCGAAGGACGTGATTGACTTCGTGAAGGGTGTCGGTGAGATGTTCCCCGACTCCGAGGAATCTGGCATGGGCGCGGACGGAAAGCCAGTGGCCATGCCCTACGAGATGGAGAAACGTCAAGGTCGCGGACGTCAGGGAGGTCGCGGACGTCAGGGAGGTCGCGGACGTCAGGGAGGTCGTGGTCGTCAGGGAGGTCGTGGAGGTCAGGGAGCTCGCCAAAGAGGTCCAGGAGGCTGGGGATCAGAAAGTGAGGAATCCCGTGAAAGATCCGGAGAAAATGATATGATGGCTAACTTCGAGAAGGAGGTTATGCAGCACGGAGGTGAGTAAACTCTGGTCATATTCTAGATGATTAATCAAGCATTTGGTTAGGAGAAACGGTCAACTTGCATATTCAATATACTAATAAGATAATTGCAATGGATAAAAAGAGGGCCGGATGTGAATTACCTGCAGGAGATACAGCTTCTGTATTGTTATGGTAGTTTTAGGGCTACTTAATTCATAGAATATACTCTTTTCGACCTGCAGGGGGTGCATCTATAAGGCAGATGATATAAAGGAATCCTATGAAAGTTTAGGGTCCGAGCTCATATCACATCGAGTTTGAATGGTGTAGTTATCCACAAGGCGCAGCTGCGTGAATTACGTAGTGATTCAAATAAGATGGGATCTCTGACCCTTAACTTTTTTTTTATTAAGTTTATTGTATTGATAGGTTTCTGAATCTATCTCACCCTTCACATTGACTAATTGGCTAACTTTTTTAACATTATCCCTCATCGGATATTTTTCCTAAATACTCAATGGGCGTTGTAAACGAGTTCCCAATGTTAAGTCTATGGGGAAAAATACCAGGGATGAGATAAATGTAAATATATACTTATGTAGCTAGCTACAGCAACCCTAATTGCGACTGGGCGTCAGTAGTAACCCATACTCATGCAGAATCGTATGCTGATGTATACCCAATATGTTTCCAGTGTACAACACGATTGTCAAGCACATCGGTATCATGGGAGTCATGTTGGAACACTCCAAGGCCATCTTCGAGTACATGACAAAGGGACCCGACTGCCCGGACTGCCCCGAACTGCCAGAGGAGGTCCTAGAAATGTTCATGGGTGAGTTCTCCACCAATAGCAGTCGCCCATGCATTAGAGAGGTTTCCTCACAAGAAGTATTTCTTTCCCATTCCATTTGACCTCTTCATTATCTTTCAGTGCCTTTTATAGTCTGGTCAATTTAGGGATAGACCCACCACAAATTGCAATAGAATTTCTTTTCCTTCACAATGCATCTCAGAGAGGTCCCCAGAACATCTCATTAAAAATCAACCAAAGTCCTCCTTGGGTAAATATGCCTAATTTGCCATTTTCTCCAATTTACCACTGAAATAACTGCAGTTGTGTCAAAATAGGTAAAAATAACTTCTAGATAATATTTCTGAGTCTTTTAAAAGAATAAACTATTCATTTTTTTTAGCATGCAATAGATATCTGCTTATATTGGGATACCAGTTTCTAGGCAAAAGGAGTTGCTAATCAGATCAACAAGCAGAAGAGTTGTTGCTAGACACCGATTAGGGTTTATTAACCCTTTAAGGACGGGTGCCTGTGGCCAAGCTACTGCCTGGAGGACGGTCACTGGTGGCACTCTATACCGCTAGGGGATGGGCACACAGTCGTTAAAACCTACAATTCAATTGTTTAATCATGTGATAAGATGTATAATCTTAAATATTTTATTTCTTTTGAATAGAAATACTAATTATGGTATTATACATACATTCTGTGAAAATTTCATTAGTGTTCCTCCATTATTTATTGTTAAAAAAGATTTTGTAGATTTTTGAGAAATGATGCCTCAAGGCATCATTCGCCCTGGGATGGATGATGCCTCAAGGCATCATTCGCCCTGAGCTGGATGATGCCTGCAGGCATCATTTGCCCTTAAAGAAAAAAAATTGTATTGCAGTTAGTGGGGGCCAGGCCTAAAAATGTCATGGCTTCCTATTCAAAATGTTACATCATGAATTCAGCGATGATTACCAATGTTCTTTTGTTCCTGGGAAAGGTGAAGGAAGTGAAGAGAAGCCTTTCTACCCCACTAATGGCAAGCGTCCAGCTGGCCGGCCACCAAAGGGAGACTTCGACAATGATGACTCTGCTTTCGGACGCAAGCCAGAGGGCGAGTTCTACCCCACCAAAGGCAAGCGGCCAGCTGGCCAGCCACCAAAGGGAGACTTCGACAATGAGGATTCTGCTTTCGGACGTGAACCAGAACTTGATGCCGCCTTCGGTCAACCATCCCCAGCCCAGCTTGCCAAACGCCTCCTGTCTTTCCTTGCCAAGAAGAACTAAATATCTAGAGTGAGAGTGAGGACGGGTAAACAATTGCATATTTCAGAGGACTTCAATGATCTAAGTCCTCTTTGCTTTAAGAAACCGGTGCATTATCATAAGAATGTAGCTTAAATTGAAATAAAACTATAAGAATACGATCCCTTTTTGTGGTGTTTATGTTCTCGGGGGATTATGTGCAACAAGACAATTGAATGATGAAGGTCTGCGGTGGTCAGTGGATTTTTATAGATACATCGTTTTGGAAATAACACATACTAAGTACAAAGGCCATTGTGAAAATGCAAAAAGACTTTAGAAATACAACGGAGTTACAATTGTTAGTGTTTCTATAGTAAAGTGATTAAGAAGACTTTCAACCCTAAACACCCACATGGCCAGCACCACAAGATTAGTATTAGACCCCTGGAGAGACTTGCCTCTCTGTGTACAAGAAATCCGACTAGGAAATTTTCAAGCATGAAGGTATTATTCGCTCTTACTTCCTTCTTTCTGGCAAGATGCAGGGATACAAAGCGGAAATAAAAAGACGACCAGTTTAGCCGATAGACACTTTCTAGAACATATGATAGACTTCGAGGTCAGTGCTAGTTCTGAGAGGTAATAGCAATTGAGACCAATATGTACACCACACGGCTCATAAAAAAAGAGAGACACGTCATCATGTGTCTTAATATGAAGAATTAAATGGATTATATTGAAGATAGGTTATATATATTCTACAGATCTTTGTAGAAAGGAGAGAAAATGTGGACTTGATGCCTGGCTCTGTTGAGAAATAGCGAGTTAAGAGTTAACAATATGTCTGAGAATATTAGTGCAGGGTTGACAATCGCATAAGATGAACCTCTTTATCCAATCAATCCAATAGATACAATACATAGTCTTAATATCAAGTAATCTAACACCACCTTCCTTGGTTGGTTGACACATTACTTGGTGTGCAACATTGTTTGTTTTTACATCTCTAAAGGAAGCTATAAGTGAATTCCTAGAATTCTCGGAAAACTCTGTCTGGAGTGCAGATATTATTTACATAATACATGATTGATAAAACCAAACTGTTTAAAATTGTTACCTTCCCTTTGATGGAGAAAGCCCTGTTGCTCCAGTTCTTAGAGATTCTCTTACATTTCTCCAGGTTATCTTTGAAATTGAAAAGATGAAGAAAGTCCTCCGACATAGTAGTGGATAAGGTATTCCCTAAGATATTGACACTATCATAAATTCTTATAGGTAAAGCATCAAGGCCAATCAGCATAGAGGGGCCTATAAATAGAGTCTTAGACTCATAATGGTTAATTTCTAATTCAGCGTAACTTAAAATTTTCACTAAAATGTCAAGAATTCTCTACATAGATTTTAAATAAAAACGTCCTGGACAAAAAGGGAAGCATCATCTGCATATAATGAAATTTTGGTTTCTTTGTCACCCATATTGATACCATTTTTAACAGAAATTGTGAAAAATATCAATAACAATAAGAAATAAATACGGTGAAATACAGCAACCTGACGGGTACCTCTGGTTGGGGTAAACCAATCTAAATGGAAGCTATTTTGGGTTACACAAGCTTCAATCTTCTTGTAGATAATATTGATCCATTGAAGAAGATAGTCCCCAAGGCATCAGATATAGAGAACCATTCAACGGAATCAAATGCCTTTTCAAAGTCTATGGCAAGCAGAGCACCTTGTACATTACATTTTGTCATCACAAAAAGCTCAATATCCATTGATTTTCCCAGAAATTGCAATGTTGCCAGTGGCAGAGACAAAGTCGCTACCCCATGCTACCACTTCCACACGGGTTGGTTCGGAATGTTCCGAGCTAGGCTGGGAAGATGCGGGACCTACTACCTAGCTTAGCCTAGAACAGAAAACCAGACTCCGGACACTTCAGGTGTATAGGTTTTATTAATACCTGCTTGTTACAGTTCCTTGGTGCTGCGGGGCACCAACTAAAGCCAGGGAAGAGATTCTGGTCTCTTCACCGTTGAAAGGTTTCCGGAGAAACCTAACCAATGCTGAGGCTCCAGGCGTTCACTCAACTGAGAGGCACCTCGAGAAGACCTGTCGACCTGTTGTGGACTCAGCCTATAAACTGACTAAGTTACTTAATGCGGGCGACCCCATAGTATTTGCATACACAGATCCACCAGCCTTACCACACAGTGGGGATTGGCACTCGCGCCACCCAACATGAAGTTAATCAAATACTGCTGGACTACCCTGACCCCTACATTTCTAATAAAAGAATAAACATTGATAGATAATGAGCTTTTTTTTAAAGAAAAAGAGTAAAATACAATTCAATCATATTACAATTGACCTTTACGGATTCAGCAACAATGTAGATAGGGGAAAGCTTTGGCATATATTTAGCTAATATTGAAATTGCAAGTTTTTTTTAGCAATTTTTTGTCACATTCTGTATTGTTTGTATATATCTGGTAGAATCACCTTTTGAAAATTTTATGATACATTAACAGGGATATCTTCTCTTCAAATCAATACTCAATGTGTTTTGTAAACATTTCTCTCACTTTCATCTTTGACATCTTTCAAAATATGCCGTTTCCAAATTGAGGACCTTTCTCAAAACGCACATTTGGTTGCTATGACAGCACAAATCTTCCTATTTTGGAATGTTTTAAATTCTTATATATAGCGTTCATAGAGACCTTTACACATATCAAATATGGAAAGAAAATATGCAAAATCAAAATCACCTTCATCCAAATCTTTAGTTAAACTTTCCAGAAGCACCTTATTCTTTACTGCAATCTTCCTCCACTCTTTTTTACCATACAATTTCGAGATTATCAATCCATGCTGAATTGGACTTCAAAGGCAAGCTGGTGAAGCTGCAGATCGTCTGTTGGGCAACAGTCAATGTGATACTGAGCAAATTATTTCCTAAAGGCATAAAGGACATGTACCCCAGCTGGATGGCTCTGATGGGAAAGATTATCATGTCTGAAGTGAATGTAATAGAATCCCTGCCTATCTCAGAGGAAAGGCTGTCTGAGATGAGAATGCTAACTGTAGACTTGTTTGAATGGGACAAGAAGACCTATCAAATCTTAGTTGACTATCATTCCGAGATCTTTGAGATCAGATGTCCTTAACATTATCAGCCTTATGTATGCGCAAGCTCCAGGAATAGTTTGCCCGTTATGGGATACCAGACAATTGCCCACAGTATGCCTCTGGGGAATTCTATGATTTTTCTATGGTATTTGACTTTGAACATATCACAATAAGCCCTCAACACTCAAATACCAATGGCAATGTTATGGCTGCTGTTAAAGTGGCTAAACATACACTAGGCACAACTGTCAGAGAGTCCTCTAGAGGACCGACATGACAAAACAGGACTATGACTAAAAGACTCAAAACCATTAGATGAAGATCAAATTGTGAGGATGAAACCATATAGGTTGGGCGACAAAAAAGAGGAGAAAAGGAATCATCTGTGACTTGCTGACAGATCCTATAGCATTGACACAGGTAATGGAGTCTCTTGAAAAAATCCTGTTGACCTGTCCTGTCGACCTGTGCACTTCAGTATGACATGTGTGACAGTGCCACCCACCAACAGTCCAGGTGTGGAACGCCTTCACTGAGTGAAGATCTTGGTAGTGGGGGCACAAAGGAACCTATGAAAGGGGATCTTGGAAGGGCCAGTGAGGTCCATAAAGATGGTGCAAAGGAATCAGAATTGCCACCTAGCATCATATCTGTATGTCTGTCTGTCTCTGTCTGCATGTATACGTGTATGCCTGACTCTTTGTCTGCACCCCTCTCTGTATGTATGTTCCGACACATTGTCTGTCTAGTTGTCTTTCTCCATGTCTGTATGCATGACTGGATGTCTGATTCTCTGTCTGTATGTGTGACAGACTCTTTGTAAGTATACGTCTGTCTTTGTCTAACAAATATAATTTGGAGGAACTGATTATTTAGGGGTCTCTTTCTCGGTCTCTAGAATAGATATAGTTTGAACATCATACGGTTTAGTCTGTCCCATCAGAGATAACAATGTATATATTATATGTTCGGCTGACGATGCAGTGGCTTGAAGCGACAGCTGAAGTATGACCAGTGGGACTTGTTTCAGTAGTCTCATGACATTAGGCCTAGACAGACATCAACAGCGGCACCAACAGTGCAAGCAACAGCGGAAAAAGACTAGCAAATATCAGAAGATCGAAGTGGCCAATCTTCTTCATATTTGGAACGATTATAGGTTATATGTATCCCCTACTCATGTTAAAGTGTCATTGCCTAATTCCTACGAAAAGTGAGTGAAACTCTGTGTGTCATCGACTGCAATCTTGTGATCTGTCCGTATGGTCTCACAGACGTCATCTAGACATGTCACGAAACTACTGAAACAGGTCCCAGCGGGTGGATTGGTTACTCTACCAGGAACTCCGACCAGGTAGCAGACCCTCGTTAGCTCGGCACCCATTGATTCTCTCGATCACATGATCTGTTTTAATCAGTCTTTTTTTCGTCTGTTCACACAAAGGGGGCCGGAAACCTTTATAACTAGTCACTGGGTTTGTAACCTAGTGGTCTCACTGTGGAGATGGTTTCTGTCACTCTGTCACCCCATCTAGTTGTTAGTGTTGGAACTAGATGGGTCTACACCGTCCTCAGTTTGGCAACATACCCCTTCTACGATATTTTGTGTAGCTCTGGTTGCCAGTGTACACCGTCCTATGAGGTGGCTCTCTCTGTGTGGAGGTCTCCATTTTTACTTCAACAATTTCGTTCTTGTGAACTTCTTGTGTCATCGTCTGCTGATATATTTCATAATAGGAAGTTTTGAGCTGGTGATCTTTGGGAGTATTGAATTTTGAGCAATACATGACGGCTTGCACAGAGTGCCAGACGTCGATGCCTAAAATCAAAGATCATTGTAGTTGGGAAAGTACTCTGACATGAAATGTGTAGGTATGGTTTTGTATTTTCGGCAAACAGCTTTAATTAGCTGTTTGCCGAACGTGACAGACTTTGCTCTCTGAGAAAATGACCAACATTGGTCTTCTGAGTGCCTTCTATATATATATATATATAGTCTCCCTGGTTTACGCAGAATATTAATCCCTTTGGGATAAAGGATACAATGGCTCTGATACCTACCAGGGTGGGAATGGTTATGGGGTTAAAGTCGAGGTTCATACATCCTTTGGCCATAGGTACAAGCTAACGCTCGGACTTATCTTTCTCCCTCCATATATATCATTAGAATAGGGAGCGATGGGTTTAATTTTGTGGGTGAGTCAGTAATGGGGAGATTAGTGCCGAAGTTGTTGTCGTTAATGGGTAGCAGAAGTTTGTATGCACGTTGAGTGTCTTTGCTTATTACTGTGGAGCGGCTTCCATGTCTTTGAAAGTGACCACAGTTTCCCAACTTGACACCGGGTGTGCCTTGGTAGCCTGGAAGCCTATATGCTTGCTCACTTACTAGGCCACATGTAACGCCCGCAGTTTTTCTAGTGTATCATGGCAGAGAGCTGTACTGAGTCCAGTTATAGCTCTATGGTCATATGAGTAGGGTCGAGGGCAGTTGTCATTACGGGAGTGAGAGCGTCGTCTATTGATGGTGAGCATTTCTGGCTGGATACCCGTCGATCATATATGAAGATCGGTACCGTCATAGTCTGTTGTGGGAATAGTCTCTGCTGTGGGAGTTGTCACGGCTGCTTTAAGAATGCTCACGCTGTTCTCGTTGAGCAGGGGCCATGCAGTTAAGGGTCAGCTGTTTTAACTCATCTCATCAGAAATAACACTTTAAATATTATATGTTCGGCTGACGATACTGTGGCTTGTAGCGGCTGCTGAAGTATGACCATACAGATATATACTGTATGCTCTGGGCTGCAAAAGCTGGCGCATACGGAAAAAGAGTGCATATGAAAAAAACAGTGCGCACCTAATGAACTAAAATCAGTATGCCACTTGTCAGGAAAAGGTGGATAACTAGGAGCAAATGGTATGTTCATCATTGATGAATGAGCATGCAGTTATAAATGCCATTTATGCAACTGCCTGAGTCTAGGATCCAATCATATCAAGCACCAGTGGGTCTTGGGCTATTTCGGTCTTGAGTGATTGGTCATGGTAGGCTGGGCATGCCTCTGAGACCCTGAGACTCTGGCACCCTGCTCTTTTCCCATTATCACAGTGAATAGCATATAGATAGTGACGGGATAGTTTTCTGACAGCACACTGGAAGTGTATGTGACCAATCTAGGGGGGGACCGAAGACCTGTCCAGTATGCAATGCGGCCGTTTCTGGGTCACTCTAACATATTTAGTGCGGGATGAAGTCGAGATTTAAGTTATTTGACGAAAATAATAACAGGTTAATAGTTTAATGTAAGTGAAAATAAATATCAGAATAGTGTTCTTCAATACCAAACTATTCTACCTAGATACATAGATCACTTGGATTATAGAATTTTATATTCCTATAGGAGGATTAAACTTGTCAAAACAACAACAAAACATGGCCAACGTTTACATTATTAATATGACAATATATGGAGAAGGATCCTTCCCACAATGCAACTGACTGTCCCAGATTGAAAATCAGACAATTTTGAGTTGGAAAAATGTGAAGAACTCCAAAGTTCTCCAGTGGAAATTGCCTGAAATCCTCTTTTCAATAGTGTAGATAACAGTGTGCACTGCTGAAGTTTGTAGGCTGGATGTAGATTGCCTACAGTACCTGTGTGCTGCCCACCTATCCCTGCCTGCCTACCTCCACTGCACACTGTCCTTACCCCTCCACCTACACCCCTTCTACCTGGCTGACTCAGGCAGTCTAGGCTGGATCTTGACTGGAATGCTTCACGTTTGTGAATGGCACCACAGCCGTCGCGTTTGATAATATGGTCCATGCGCGTTGCATGCTGGGAAGGTCTTCGCCCCCCCCCCCCCTGTGACCTCTCTAATCTCCATAGATTGATGTATGTAGCGCGTGAAAGCACGCTCTAATAAATACAACGTAAACTGGTTTCAGATGAAAGCGATTGTATGTTCCTGGGAGTTGATTCTGCTCAATATCCTCGCATGCGCTTGGATATTTCTGCGCGTAAACTCATCGGAGCATACAACCACTTGTGTCTGAGACCAGTCAATGTTGTGTATGTATGCACACTCTCTTTGTCAACTGCAAGAGGGCTTTGGGCTTGTGCAGTCGTACTGCATTTGCAAGTGTGGACAAAGGCCAATCGATTATGAATTAATATCTAACTTTGTGGTTTCGCAGAGCGTTCACAGTGTGAGGAATAGTGCAGTGTCATGATGTATTTCGTAGCTGGCTTGTCCTTCTGTTGTCGGTACTCCCTGTAGGCCTCCTGCACGATTTCAGTGTCGTTTCCACAAAATATTCGCAGAAGAGGCAGGTATCCGTTGAATAGCCGTTTTTCCGTTCAGCGCCGCCATGCGGTCATGTTGCATGGCAACGCGGCCGTTCGGCCAAACATTGCGGTGTCCGAGTGCCCGCTTATGCATTCACACATGGGTGTGAGTAGCGGGTGTGAGTGCAGAGGTGTTGTTTTCTTCCAGATAGGAGTGTTAGAACAAGAGGGGACAGTCTAAACACCAAGAGAGGTTGTCTAAACTTAAGAGTTGATTATTGTCTCAGTTTTTAGATATTGTTCAGTTGTAACAGTGTTTCCACAATATATATTGGTAAGTATAGTAATACATCACTGTTGGCCATGTATTTTGTCCTATTTCCAGACTGCAAAAAAACCTAGTTTATAATAAGTATTTCTTAGCAAAATAATTATTTTGGATAAATATATTTAGTCAGGAATCTCAAACACCCAATATTATGATTTAAAATTGAACACAAACACAAGAAATAAATTCTTTGTCATCTCATATAATACTATCAAAGTGAAATATATAATGATTTTATAATGTATCATATGGGTTAGGTGTATAATATAAATATATATATATATATATCATTTATCTATGATGATATTTACGTCTATATCTCCAGAAACTACAGGCAAATAATAAATGTCATAGTGGAAAATGAAAAATGAGAAATACAGTAAATAAAACAGGAGAAAATGTATGTGCAATACATAGTCTGGCACTGGCAACAAAACTAATCAACTATATATATATATATATATATATATATATATATATATATATATATATATAGTTTGTATGTATGTGACATTAATGGGACAAAAGTAAGATATATTGGTTGAATTGCCTATACAAAAGTGCCTATACAATATGTATTCTCTGAAGGAGTTTAACTAAACGATATAAAATACATATTAGTAAGCCGACATGAATGTTAAACCCACCAAATTGTAGCTGGAATACCATAGAATATGATGGAATCACTGCAATGTCTCTAAATATAATCTAAACGTAATCTACAAACATATAATCCTTATACACTCAGTCCTCTAATGCTAAAGAATACGTTGCCATGTGATGGTTTGGCCGCACACATTGCGTAACCAAGCAGATATGGCGCATCGCCGGCCTACGGAAAAAGGCCTATTATCTATGCTCGTACAAGAAGATGCTTTTGGACTCTACCTCGTACTAGGATAATCATTTAGTAATATGAGAAAACGTGGTTACCTGCTGGTGCAGGTGGCGTTCTAGGTCATTTGACGCAAAAATACGTCGCAAAGCCGCAACATTAATCAACATTGTTAACAAGCCGTAAATTGTTCACATTCAAATATACAGCAGCAACTGCTTTCTTAATTTGTGCCCTCATTTGGTAGTCACCAGACTCACTTGCATGATGTTCATTCTTTCTGGTAGGGGTATCAACGACATGAAAATAAGGATGGTCTGGCATGGGGTGTTTGCTCTTTGGCATGAGTGGACCAACCCATAGTGTAGCACTACACTACAGAAGGAACCCAAATTCCAATTTGAAACACAGATCCCCTTCAACTACTCAATGCTGAGTTCTCCTTGCTTATAGTGCTCTTCCAGAAATATGATAATCTTATTTAAGTAAGCAGCACTAGGGAGTTGATTGCGTTCTGTAACACTTGATGTTGTAGTAAATGGTCCTAATTCTTGTTTTTATTAAAGAAAAACAAATGCATCTGTGAGACTGCATTGATTCTGGGATGAATGTACTGGTGTTTGTCCACTTTTATAGACACTGATATCCAGGGAGTGATACAACTATAGTTACTTTGCATGTTAATTATTACTATAGCAGTACAACTAAACCAATTTCCTGCCATATGATATAAATGTGGACAGTAATGCATTTAATCATCCTTTGAAAACATTTTTCTCTTTGATTTTCATTTTTCAGATTTAGTAATGCATTTCATTACCATCATTAATTCTTGTTATTAAACACAACCCTCCCCCATCTTTAGGTGTAAACGTTGACCCCTTTTGGCAGAAAAAGAGTTGCCCCCCTCCTCTATGGAAATATCCCAAAAGAAGTTGCCCCCCCCCCCTTGGAGTACCCCTCCCCCAAAGTTGCCCTCCCCCTTTGAATACACCCCAAAGTTGGTCACCCCCTTGAAAACTCTGCCCCCAGCCATAGATAATGAAAGCTCCCATATACTAATCTGAATGAATTAAGTCCAACTCCGCAATACCGTTACATGCTTTATGCGATGTTGATGAGCTGTGCGCTTCACTGACGTTATATTGAGGTACGGCGCTAATATATTGAACATCATGTAATGAGGGACAGTGGCCTTGCTGTTATGTTGATAAAGTCTGCCTCCCTCTGGAGTATTGGTGCAGAGTGAGCTTAATCAGTTCGGGGTCTAGCCATAAAGTATATACGTACAATTTTGAGGAATATTTACCCACCACTCCTGTTTTCAGAGAATATGCTCTTCCTGAGTAGGTGGAGGCGGGGGGGGGGGGGGGGGGAGCGATGGCTGGGAAGACAAGGGTATTCTTTGAACAGATTTATATCAAACCATACCTGCAGATTTTAGCGTAATTCAAGATTTGGGGTGGTTACATTATGCTCACATTCCAGCATGCCTACCCACCAGCCTGCCCACCTACCAGTCTGATCACGTTCCAAACTGCCTACCGACCAGTCTACTCACATTTCAACCTGCCTAACAACCAGCCTGCTCCTCTACCCACAAACCTGGTTACATTCCAACCCACATTTCCAAACAACCAGTCTGCTCACATTCCAACCTGCATACCCCCCACCCTGCCAACACACCAACTTGTCCACCCACCAACCAGCCTAACCCGCCAAACTACCTACCCACCAACCTGCCTAAATACCAACCTGCCCACTCACCAACCTACATACCCACTCACTGACCTACCCACCTACCACCTCCCTATATACCAGTCTGCTTACCCACGAACCTGCCCACCAATGGACCTACCCATCAACTCACCTACCCACCAACCTGCACACCCACCAACCTACCTACCTACCCATCAATCTGCCTACCTACAAACTTGCTTTTTGTCAAATGTGCCAACCCACCCACCTCTCTACCCATACGCCAACTTCCCTGCCCACTAACCTGCTTGCTCACTAACCTGCCTGCCTACCAACCTGCCCACCCACAAACCTGTCTACCAACCTACCTACCTACCAAGTTGGCCACCCCCTTGAAAACTCTGCCCCCAGCCATAGATAATGAAAGCTCCCTATAGTAATCTGAATGAATTAAGTCCAACTCCGCAATACCGTTACATGCTTTATGCAATGTTGATGAGCTGTGCGCTTCACTGACGTTATATTGAGGTACGGTGCTAATATATTGAACATCATGTAATGAGGGACAGTGGCCTTGCTGTTATGTTGATAAGGTCTGCCTCCCTCTGGAGTATTGTTGCAGAGTGAGCTTAATCAGTTCGGGGTCTAGCCATAAAGTATATACGTACAATTTTGAGGAATATTTACCCACCACCCCTGTTTTCAGAAAATATGCTCTTCCTGAATAGGTGGAGGCGGGGGGGGGGGGGGGGGGTGGGGGGGGGGGGGGGAGAGATGGCTGGGAAGACAAGGGTATTCTTTGAACAGATTTATATCAAACCATACCTGCAGGTTTTAAAGTAATTCAAGATTTGGGGTGGTTACATTATGCTCACATTCCAGCATGCCTACCCACCAGCCTGCCCACCTACCAGTCTGATCACGTTCCAAACTGCCTACCGACCAGTCTACTCACATTTCAACCTGCCTAACAACCAGCCTGCTCCCTCTACCCACAAACCTGGTTACATTCCAACCTACATTTCCAAACAACCAGTCTGCTCACATTCCAACCTGCATACCCCCCACCCTGCCAACACACCAACTTGTCCACCCACCAACCAGCCTAACCCGCCAAACTACCTACCCACCAACCTGCCTAAATACCAACCTGCCCACTCACCAACCTACATACCCACTCACTGACCTACCCACCTACCACCTCCCTATATACCAGTCTGCTTACCCACGAACCTGCCCACCAATGGACCTACACATCAACTCACCTACCCACCAACCTGCACACCCACCAACCTACCTACCTACCCATCAATCTGCCTACCTACAAACTTGCTTTTTGTCAAATGTGCCAACCCACCCACCTCTCTACCCATACGCCAACTTCCCTACCCACTAACCTGCTTGCTCACTAACCTGCCTGCCTACCAACCTGCCCACCCACAAACCTGTCTACCAACCTACCTACCTACCAACTAACTTAGGGACCATTCATTATTTACGGCCGGGGGGGGGGGGGGGGGATGAGCTATTGGAGGGCGGGGGGCAAATAATATGAGGGTATTTGCTGGGGGGGGGGGACAATTTATTTAGAGGTATTTGCCGGGGGGGGGGGGCATTTTATTTAGAGGTATTTGCCTGGGGGAGGGGGGGGATTTCATTTCGCGGTATTTGCCTGGGGGCCATTTAATTTCGCTGTATTTGCTTGGGTGGGGCGTTTCAATTTCAATGATATACGTTTTTGTGATTCACCCACATAAGAGGTTCTAGAACTGTGTATTTTAGATAATCTATTCAATTTAGAGGCCAATAGTGTCTGATCTCTTCTAGCAGAATTAAAAAATTTACATATATATATGTATAAGCATGGTGATTGTGGCAGAGAAGATAATAAGTGAGGTCATGTGACACCTGACAGTGCCATGTCTGTGGAGTGGGAGCTCATCATACTAAGAGGTCTTGTAATCTGCCATGCAAAATGGTCTAGTATTTGCAATCTTTTAAAAACTTCAAATATATGAAAAACAAGCCTGGACTATTTTCTGCATAAGAAAACTGCAATGATTTCAGAGTTTGTAGGTTGTGCATGAATATGCTAAGACTATCGAAGGCAATACCGCTGTTGGGAGATTGCTCCATGACCCTATGTGGTGCAGCTCCACTGTACAGTAAAACCCCTCTTAAGGGGTCACCCTCCGTTCCGGGCCAACTGTCCCCTTAAGCGGGGTGCCCCCTTAAGCGGGGTGCCCCCTTAAGCGGGGTGGCCCCTTAAGCGGGGTTTTCAGTCTGCCAATGGTTATACAATAGAGAATACGTACATAAATGAAGAAAACGATGGTTATTAGGTTAAAAGGTTTATTAATAATATATAATAATATATATTAATAATATATAAATAATATATATTAATGATATAAGCAAATACATATAAATTATACAATATAAATGAATATAAATTAAAAATAGATAGATAATACATGTAAATGTACAGTACAATGTATATACAGTTTCGCAGTCCCAGGAAGGCATCGAGGGTTGACTGCACTTTCGGTGGATGAGCAGCTTTATTCCTGTTAACAGTAGTTAACAGTAGTTAACAGCCGCCAGCCCGTCCTGAACCGCCCACCGCTAACCTGTAAGCGGGCCTCTAACCCCCTGCCTTCAACGGGTGCGAAAGTCGCTCATACTAATATCCACTCACAGTCGCCCGCCCAGACCCGCTAGAGATGTGGT
This sequence comes from Alentia gelatinosa, assembly GCA_950022655.1. Lineage (NCBI taxonomy): Eukaryota > Metazoa > Annelida > Polychaeta > Phyllodocida > Polynoidae > Alentia > Alentia gelatinosa. Next base: position 29,758,684 of record OX465586.1, read on the forward strand.
TATTACCGTGAAAACACACACTCCGGCCGCCCGGACCCACATGGGAATATTCAGTCTATTGTTCTGTGTTTTTGATATGATGTTCCACCAAAACTGTTCCCTTAAGCGGGGTTTTTAAGCATTTCTGTACCGAAAAACTGTCCCCTAAAGCGGGGTGTCCCCTTAAGCGAGGTGTCCCCTTAAGCGGGGTTAAAATAAACTCTTAATAGAGGGAAACATTTCCGTTCCGAGCAAATTGTCCCCTGAAGCGGGGTGTCCCCTTAAGCGGGGTGTCCCGGAAGAGGGGTTTTACTGTATTAGTTTCTATACACTCATTTCAATGGTCAATGTCAGGTGATCGCTGTGCAATGTAGCTTAGCACATACAAGCTGTCCTTTTGGTGCCTCCACTGTCTCAATAGAGCACTCCCTTAAGATAGGTCTCAGAGCAGCAGGTAGATAAGCTCCTGTGCCAGCATGTCCTAACAGGCTAAGGGTTCTCTTCCTAGATGGTGGATATCTAATCCTTTATTACCCACCGAGTACAGAGTCTCCATGCTATGCTTATGGAGCTTACAGATTGCTTCTGAGTAGAATACGGACCTCCAGAATCTCCTAGGAGGATACAGCTTTTTCGGCCACCTGACGGGCATTATGGGAACTAATTCATATAAACAAAGCTCAGCGCAAGAGTCCAATTTCTAATAGTTTACTAGATTATTTCCTGATAATTACTCGAAAGGTGAGTAATAAATACAACATTACCATGATTTCAATCTGAGTGGCCATATTCTCTTTGTAGTTGACCCTACGTAATACTCCTCGCTATCGCTCAGAGTATTACTATGCGTCAACTACGTGGAGAATATGGCCACTCAGATTGAAATCATGGTAATATTGTGTATATAACTATGATATGCCAGTTTGCAGTCATTGCTCTTAAACCATCATTAACAGTCCACATATCTTAAGGGCTGGATAGCTGCATATTAGAGGATTTGATTATAGATGTTAAAAATTTGCATGCCAGAATTTACCTGGCTTTATTTACTTAACATTACATTATATGTGTACAAATACATGTATATATGAGAAAGAATTGATTTAAGGCTATTGCCTAGGGGAAAGGGGGGGGGGCGTTTATCAGGGCATTTGACTGGGGGGGGGAGGCATTTTATTTTGAGGTATTTCCGAGGGGGGGGGGGGCGGTTTATATTAGGGTATTTCCGAGGGGGGGGGCATTTTATTTTGAGGTATTTCCGAGGGTGGGCATTTCATTTGGAGGTATTTCCGAGGGGGGGGGGGGCAATTTATTTTGGAGGATTCACCAAGCAAAACCCACACACCCCCTGCCATAAATAATGAACGCTCCCTTACATACCAACGAACCTGCCTAGCCACTAGTCTACTCACTCACCAACCAGCCGACACACCAACCTGTCTCTCCACCAACCTGCCTAGGCACCAACCTACCTACTCACCCACCAATCAACCTACCGATGAACCTGCCTACCCACCAGTCTGCTTACCCACCAACTTGCTTACCCACCAATCGGTCAATTCACCAACTTGCCTACCTATCAACCTGCCCGACCTGCCCACCCACAGACACAGGAGACCCGACCACCTGGAGACATGTCTGCTCACCACTCCCTGCACCGTATTCACCTCAGAGCACTGTTTATGTACACACTTATGCAAGACATTACAGTTCCTTCATAAAGTTGCTTATGTATATGAAAAACCAAGCATTCAATGTTGTACAACCATCTGTTGTGCTGGCAACAGTTTATTTCTTATTTCTAGAACGTTAAATAGAAATACTCAGTGTGTGTATAGGTGTGGTTGGTTGTGTGAATCTTTGTGTGTGTGTGTGTGTTTATGGAGTGTATCCTGGCCATATATTGAGGGCGTATGAATTTGTGTATTTGGGTGTGTGTGATGTATGTTATGTATTGCCGTTGTGTATGTGTGTATGCATGTATGTGTGCAATGTATCTATTATGTGCATGTTTTGTATGTGTGTGGTGTAAGTGACTGTGAGTATGAGGTAGGGGCGACAGGCTAAATGACTTCAAGCTTGGCAGGCACACAATAGCCAGCAAATCAGTGGTTCCACTTGTGACCGTTAGGAGTGCTCGTGCCCTGCCAGTCCGATTAGAAGGCGTATTGAGCTGAGGGGGTCGTGGTCGTTGTCGAGGACCCCCCCCCCCCCCCTCCCGACATACACACTCTCTTTCTCTATCACCTGTGTGCCTCCGTGTTACGTGTTGGGAGTGAAGGTGGGGAGTATGTGTGGCACCTGTCATAGTCGGAGAAAACCTATGCCATTTCCCTGCCTTTTTTTACACTTCCTTACTACTGACAGCGGGCCCCCTATTTGTAAGCACACAGAGTATCCTTCACCTGGAAGGGTTAACCAGAAGCAAATCGAGGATGTCCAAAAAGGATGGGGCTATCATTGCTGTTCTTCGCTACAAGCCCTGCGAACGTGTATAACCCAGCGGCCAAAGGTCTTGTGAAGAGGACAAAGTAAGGAGCTAGGAAACTAAAAGCGGGTGCTCATAATGTGGAGTTGAGGGAATTGCCTGATCTGAATGTATACATGATTACCTACCACATATAAAACGTGTAATTTTCCGTACTATCCGCTTGGAGATCTTCCCGCACATAGAGACAGAGTGAACCAGACATAGGGTTGGAGCCTGAAGCACCACGGGAGTGAGATTCTCGTGTATTTAAAAACTCGAACCTGTTCTTCTTTTTTGCAGGATTATACTCAGACAAACTTCTTCTCTTATCATTCATTTCGAACCATGCCGAAATCAAAGTTTAGTATCGTAGTTATTTTATCTACTTTTCTCGTGAGAAACCAATGAGATCTCAAGTTTCGCTGGTAACCCTTTCAAAACTCCGCTGATTCCCCCCACCCACCAACAGCCTAAGTATTTGGCAATGTCTGACTATCCGGCTTTGTGGAGCAGTCAGCAGAGCCAACGGCTGGGAATGCGGAGGACGAGAGTTCGAACCCCGCTATCGGCAGCCCAAATCTATTTTTTTTCGATCTCGACGAAGTCGCTAGTCAATAAATATAACAGGAGCATCACCCCGCCACCTCCCCCCCCCCCCCCCGCCTCCGAACAAGGAGAAATAGATTTGAAAAGCACGCATTTTCTCAAAGCTTTATGAACAAAGATGATTACATTGGTTTTCATGGGTGCACGGACACACAGATTGCTTTGAATAGAGAAACACTGTTGTCGGTTCTTAATCTCCATATTGCAGCAAATTTGAATTAAGTGGTACAATAGCCAATGAAGTACCCGCAATGTCCTGAACAGAGATAGATGGTATACATGTCAGATGGCAAAATAGCAGGAATGTCTAATTGTGTTGATTTTTTCTCGAAATTGCAGATGTGATTAACTATAGTAGAACCCCGCTTAAGTAGACACCCTCTGTTCCGGGCCAAGGTATCGCTTACACTGGCTTAAAGGGACAGTCAAGTAGCGACCGTTTCTCTGCTAATCTCGCCGAGCTTAAATCACTCTCCTGGCTTAGGAGCTTTAGCCTACTTTTAGTGGGTAGGGTGAGTAAGGAAATCAGGTTGGAGAGTGGGGTGACCTAGATACTATCAGTGACTCACCACACACTCCCGGGAGCAGAGTGAGCACAGTGAGGGGTTTCAAACCAAAACAACAGACACTGCAAACTCCTGGTTTTGAATGAAAGTAGCTGGCAACAAATACGTTTTCCACAGCTTTTGAAGTGAATTAAGATAAGAAGTAAAGTGCTATCATATTCCTAATGTTTTATTGTGTAAAAGTATTGTTTGTATTATGAATGTCATTGCCTGGAAATTATGTAAACTACCAGTATTTCATTTGACAGTTCAGTAATGTGAGGTGGTGTAATATCATATGGTGCATGGTATAATGTGAGGTGGTGCAGTGTGGTATAGAATGACATGGTATAGTGTGGTGTAGCATGACATGTTTTAGTGTAATATATATTGACAGGGGTAGTGTGGTTTAGAGTGACAGGGTGCAGTGTGGTGTAGTGTCACATGGTGTAATGTGAGGTGGTGATATAGTATGAGATGGTGTAGTGTGGTGTATTATCAGATGATGTAGTATGGTATAGTGTGACATGGTGTAGTGTGGTGTAATATGAAGTGGTGTTGTGTAGTGTATTATAGGATGGTAGAGGGACTAGTGCAATGTAGTGTGACATGATTAGTGTTATATGGTGAAGTGTGACCTGGTGTAGCATGGTGTAATGTGAGATGTTGTAATATTTAGTATGAGGTGGTGTAATGAGATGGGGGGGGGGTGCATTATGTGTAGTACAGTATGATATGAGACAGTGTAGTGCATGTGTGGTCTATTATGAGATGGTGTAGTGTGGTGTAGTGTGGTATAGTGTGAGATGGTGTAGTGTGCTGTAAAATGAGGTATTGCAGTGCGGCATAGTATAAGATGGTGTGGTGTATTATAAGGTGGTGTAATGTATAGTGTGAGGTGGTGTAATGAGATGATGGTGTGTGGTGTAATGAGAGCTGGTGTAGTGTGGTATAGTATGAGGTGGTTAAGTATGAGATAGTGTAATGTGTTGTAATATGAAATGGTGTAGTGTGGTGTAGTATAACATCATGTAATGTGAAGTGGCACATGTAGTATGAGATGGTGTAATAAGAGGTGGTGTCGTGCGGTGCAGTATGATATGGTTAACTACCATATAAAAACAAGGAACAGATAGAATATCAACATTTAACCATACTACCCAATAATCATATTGTCCCTCAACCATATACCATAGCCCCTCACCCATACTGTCCCTCACCCATACTGCCCCTTAACCATACCTCCTTTCAACTGTACTGCCCCTCAATCATATTGCCTCTCACCCATACTGCCCCACACCCGTACTGCCAGTCAACCTTACTGCCCTCACCATACTGGGCCTAAACCATACTTTCCTTCACCTTACTGCCCTTCACTATACACTGCCCCCTAACCATACTCTAAATCATATTGCCCGCTAATCATACTGCCTAGATCATATTGCCCTGCCACCGCACAGCCTCTTCACCATACTACCCCTAACCATACTGCTCCTCAACCATATTGCCCCTTACCTGTACAGCCCCTCAACCATACTGTCCTTAAGCCATACTGGCCATCAAACACACTGACCTTCAACCAACTGCCCCCTAATCATACTACCTCTCAACCATACTGCCCCACACCCGTACTGCCAGTCAACCTTACTGCCCTCACCATACTGGGCCTAAACCATACTTTCCCTCACCTTACTGCCCTTCACTATACACTGCCCCCTAACCATACTCTAAATCATATTGCCCCCTAATCATACTGCCTAGATCATATTGCCCTGCCACCGCACAGCCTCTTCACCATACTACCCCTAACCATACTGCTCCTCAACCATAGTGCCCCTCACCTGTACAGCCCCTCAACCATATTGTCCTTAAACCATACTGGCCATCAAACACACTGACCTTCAACCAACTGCCCCCTAATCATACTACCTCTCAACCATACTGCCCCACACCCGTACTGCCAGTCAACCTTACTGCCCTCACCATACTGGGCCTAAACCATACTTTCCTTCACCTTACTGCCCTTCACTATACACTGCCCCCTAACCATACTCTAAATCATATTGCCCCCTAATCATACTGCCTAGATCATATTGCCCTGCCACCGCACAGCCTCTTCACCATACTACCCCTAACCATACTGCTCCTCAACCATAGTGCCCCTTACCTGTACAGCCCCTCAACCATACTGTCCTTAAGCCATACTGGCCATCAAACACACTGACCTTCAACCAACTGCCCCCTAATCATACTACCTCTCAACCATACTGCCCCACACCCGTACTGCCAGTCAACCTTACTGCCCTCACCATACTGGGCCTAAACCATACTTTCCTTCACCTTACTGCCCTTCACTATACACTGCCCCCTAACCATACTGCCTCCAAATCATATTGCCCCCTAATCATACTGCCTAGATCATAATGCCCTGCCATCGCGCAGCCTCTTCACCATACTACCCCAAACCATACTGCTCCTCAACCATAGTGCCCCTCACCTGTACAGCCCCTCAACCATACTGTCCTTAAACCATACTGGCCATCAAACACACTGACCTTCAACCAACTGCCCCCTAATCATACTACCTCTCAACCATACCTCCCCTTAACCATACTGCCCCTCAACTATACTGCCCCTCAACCATACTGTTGCAAAACCCAGTTGTTGAAAATTATACAAGCTATTTAATTTGATTTAAAAGGGGTGGGAGTATCACACAACTAAAGCTATTGGGTGTGGATGTAGGGCAGAATGGGATGTGGGTATAGGACAGTCGGGTCTGGGGTATATAGAACTGCATCGAGAATCATATAAATAGACAATACTCCACAAGTTTGGATGGGCCGCAATTGTCATCGATGCAAAGCGGAGTGACGATTACGGCCCATTCAAACGAGTGGAGTTTTGTGTATTTTACGATTCGAGTGCAGTTCTAGATTTATCTCACCCCTTTTTATTAAATTAAATATCATCAAACTTTCACAATAATTAGAATAGACTTAGCAAATCCATTTGACGTCATTCACTACGCCACGGCTGTGGCGTAGTATTGTCACTATATCGGGATGATGTTGAGGTTTTTTCTAGTGTTATTCCTATAGTTAAACTTGTACCGGGGGTGAGATAAAGGACAGAGAGGGGTGTAGGTGTAGGACAACAGTCTTGTATTAGTCTTACAAGTCTTTCAACAGTCTTACAACAGCCTTACAGGGCTGGTGAGTGAGTACTGGTGAGTGAGTACTGGTGAGTGAGTACTGGCGAGTGAGGACTGGTGGGTACTGGTGAGTGAGGACTGGTGAGTGAGGACTGGTGAGTGAGGACTGGTGAGTGTGGACTGGTGAGTGAAGGCTAGTGAGGGAGGACTGCTGAGTGTGCACTGTTGAGTGAAGACCAGTGTGTGAGGACTGGTGTGTGAGGACTGGTGAAAAAGGACTGGTGAGTGAGGACTGTCGAATTAGGACTGGCGAGTGAGTACTTTTGAGTGAGGACTGGTGAGGGAGGACTGGTGAGTGAGTACTGTTGAGTGAGGACTGGTGAATGAGGACTGGTGAGTGAGGAATGATGTGTCAGGACTGGTGAGCGAAGGCTGGTGAGTTAGGACTGGTGAGGGAGAACTGGTGGGTACTGGTGAGTGAGGACTGGTGAGTGAGGACTGGTGAGTGAGGACTGGTGAGTGAGGACTGGTGAGGGAGAACTGGTGGGTACTGGTGAGTGAGGACTGGTGAGTGAGGACTGGTGGGTACTGGTGAGTGAGGACTGGTGAGTGAGGACTGGTGAGTGTGGACTGGTGAGTGAAGGCTAGTGAGGGAGGACTGCTGAGCGAAGGCTGGTGAGCTAGGACTGGTGAGGGAGAACTGGTGGGTACTGGTGAGTGAGGACTGGTGAGTGAGGACTGGTGTGTGAGGACTGGTGAGTGAGGACTGGTGAGTGAGGACCGTTGAGTGAGGAGTGGTGAGTGAGGACTGGCAAGTGAGTACTGTTGAGTGAATACTGATGAGTGAGGACTGGTGAGCGAAGGCTGGTGAGTTAGGACTGGTGAGCAAGAACTGGTGGGTACTGGTGAGTGAGGAATGATGTGTCAGGACTGGTGAGGGAGAACTGTGTGTACTGTTGAGTTAAAGGAGCACTCAAGTAGTGACTGTTTCTCTGCTAATCTCGCCGAACGTAAGTCACTCTCCTGCCATACATGTTGAGTGGGGATCTGGCGAGTGATGAGTGGTGAGTGAGGACTGGTGAGTGAGGACTGGTGAGTGAGGACTGGCGATTGAGTACTATTGAGTGAATACTGATGAGTGAGGACTGGTGAGTTAATACTGGTGAGTGAGGACTGGTGAGGGAGGACTGGTGAGTGAGTACTGTTGAGTGAGGACTGGTGAATGAGGACTGATGAATGAGGACTGGTGAGTGAGGACTGTTGAGTGAGGACTGGTGAGCGAAGGCTGGTGAGCAAGAACTGGTGGGTACTGGTGAGTGAGGAATGATGTGTCAGGACTGGTGAGGGAGAACTGTGTGTACTGTTGAGTTAAAGGAGCACTCAAGTAGTGACTGTTTCTCTGCTTATCTCGCCGAACGTAAGTCACTCTCCTGCCATACATGTTGAGTGGGGATCTGGCGAGTGATGAGTGGTGAGTGAGGACTGGTGAGTGAGGACTGGTGAGTGAGGACTGGCGATTGAGTACTATTGAGTGAATACTGATGAGTGAGGACTGGTGAGTGAATACTGGTGAGTGAGGGCTGGTGAGTTAATACTGATGAGTGACTACGGTACCGGTACTGGTAAGTGAGTAGGCCTACTGTTGAGTGAGGAATGGTGAGTGAGGACTGTTGAGTGAGGACTGGTGAGCGAAGACTGGTGAGCGAGAACTGGTGGGTACTGGTGAGTGAGGAATGATGTGTGAGGACTGGTGAGGGAGAACTGGTGGGTACTGGTGAGTGAGGACTGGTGAGTGAGGACTGGTGTGTGAGGACTGGTGAGTGAGGACTGTTGAGTGAGGGCTGGTGATTGAGGACTGTTGAGTGAGGGCTGGTGAGTGAGAACTGGTGAGTGAGTACTGCTGAGTGAGGACTGGTAAGTGAGGACTGTTGATTAGTACTGGTGAGTGAGGACTGGTGAGTGAGGATCATTGAATGAGGAGTGGTGAGTGAGGACTTGTTGTTGTTGTTGTTGTTGTTGTTGTTGTTGTTGTTTTGATGAAGACCTTTGTACATGTTCACATTTTCCCACTCAAAATGTCCTGCTTTTCAATCTGGTCAGTCAATTACATTCTGGGAACGATCCTTCTCCCTCAATAAGTATAATCATTTTGTAAACATTGGCATCTGCTCTCTGTTGTTGTTTTGACAGCTCAAGTTTAACCCTCCGACTTGGCTGTAAAATTCCACTGATGAAATAACTTATATGACTAGGTACACTGATTCAATACTGGAGAACACGATTCTGACATTTATTTTGACCTATGATTAACCAATAAGCTGTATTTTACTTCGTCAAATATCGCCAATCTTGACCTATTTCCGCGCTAATGTGACCCAGAAACGGCCGTTGGGCAAGCTGGGCAAGTCCCCACTCCCCCTGCCCTGACCCAGATACATATGCAATAGGTCATGTGACTTTAGTTACAACTTTTTCCACAAGGTAGCAGTGCAGGCCATTGTGGCCGTTTTACCACAAGTTGACTGTCCCTTTAAAATAGATATATAATAGAGGGCGTGCGTTATGCGGGGTTCTACTGTATATAGAATGAAAGGATGGAGAATTTTTCTGTGAAAAATAATGGTGTTTGATGACCTTGAACCATATTCTACATTTTTGTTGTCTGATATACATGTACATGTATACAAAAGAATAACGGGAGATTCTATACTTATCTTCTTTGTTGTCTACAACGCATTCCTACTTTGTTTGCACACGAGGTTATACGTCCCGACCATCTTAATCCATCGCTAATTAAGGTACCTATTGTGAGACAGAATCCACTTTAAAAGACCGCCCTAACATACACTCTGCGAAAATGTATAATGTAAGATGTTGCCCCAGATTCAAAACAATGGCAGTATTTATAGCAACCGTAAGATTGTCGGTGTACGCACTTCACAGACTGTTCCGATTCTGAGTAGGCCGTTTAAATAGCAATGATATGTATCCTGTCCAGGGCACCGTTTAGAGACTTATAACCGCCACTGTCACTCCTACAAATCAGTATATGGTACTTGTATATCGAACGGGAGGATACACATAATCGCCACTAAAACGATATACTCAGAATCGGGAACAGTCGGTGAAGTGCACACAGCGACAATCTAAAATGATGATTCCACCAACACACAAGATAAAGCGAGATAAGTCACGATTTGGTTTTCTTGCTAAATCTTGCTAGCCTAGGTCTTGAATAATCGGGTGTATATTTTCCATGATGTGTCTTGAGGTATTGTGGTGGTGGAGCACCAAAATATACACACGACATCGCGCGCTACGCATTGCCACAACAGGGGTACGACACATTGCGACACTGTACGATATATACCAAGATATACCACAAGAATCCATTGTGTTGGTGGAACCAGCCCTTTAAGGTCGGACAGAGTCGGTCATTTCCCCCATGCTAGTAATATACGACCCGATTATAATCGAGTCTGCGAAGTGCATATAGCGACATAAAGTTCACTGATTCTGACCAACTTTTTGTGTCACAACATTCTTTAGCAATGCAGCATCTTGATCTTTTACCTATTACTCCGTAAAGCCACTAAAGGACTAGTAATTCAACTTACATAACATGATAAGTCTAATGTGTTACCTAAATTGTGATACTGAACAGGTCAAACTGAGCGTCAACATAATTCTTAGACTTGTGTTTAATAGATTGCCATCGATTCTATCAAATCTCGCCAAAGAGGATTTGTTCTCTCGCCTGTTGAGAGTGGGAAAACCCACAATATGACGTCATCAGTGAGCGTCTCATGCACCTGACGCCTGTTATGACGACCATCGGGACCTGCCACATCCAGCAGCTGTGAACGCCCGACGTGCCACCAGCAGAATTAGAAGGAAACCCACGAGATGAAAATAGCTTGGTCCGTACTCCACTGAGTTTGACTGCAGAGTAATTCACGAAGCGAAGCTGAGTGAATTACTCTGTGGTCAAACGAGATGGAGTACGGACCAAGTTATTTTCATCGAGTGGGTTTCTGATTTTATCTCACCCCGTATGACATTATTTATTGATGAAATGAATCACTGAATTAGCCGTTGAGTATTGGGTACACGAACTCCATGGCCGTGGAGTACGAGTTCCTAATGTTAAACCTATGGAGAAAAATACCGGGGTGAGATAACGCCCCAAACTCACTCGTGGCTCTCTGAGATTGGACGCCACCTCTGGTGCCACAGTGCTCCGTGTCATCGCAAGCTTTTGCTCTGGTGGCCAGTGTAATTGTTTCCTCAGTGGTTGTTCCTCCCAGAAATATGGGAAAGCATTTCTCCAGTAATATCAGATCGTGTACTGTGGGATCATTAGTTTCACGATGCATCGCTACTCTTTACAACACCACATTGTCAGTAATATAGTTGAAAGATTTCATTAAATCTTTAATTGAATATAGATGGCGATATAGTTATGATGTGATCCGCAAAGAACCTGAAGCAACGGTTTCGACCTCGAGTCGCTATTACGCGATCCGCAAAAAATGGAGAAAACGCCCCCATGCCGAGGTCAATATGATGGCCTTCGCAGATATCGGGCAGTGACTCCAAAGCCTGGCGTCATCGATACGTATGATACCAGCCTGCTTGCTCACCTGCAACGTGTGGATCAGCTGAGCCGTTAGTAGCGGACCCGTCAAGTTAACTGCAGTCTTGCCCCCCCCCCCCCCCCCCCCACACACACACACATACACTGCACGGCGGTCGCCTCTTGTTACAATAGCTTTTATTATAAGCTATATATCCGGCGGGCGGGCAGCGGGTGGGTGGGTGGGTGGTAGGCGGGCGGGGGGACGGCGTTGTCAGGCGGCAGGCGTTCACGGCTGCCCGGCGCTCACTGCGCGTCAACACAGTGCGATCTGCAGGCCTGAGACAGCGCCTTCTTCACGAGCGCGCGTCGTGCACACCGCACGTACATTGCATGTCCACCGTCTACACCCCCTTCTTTTCACTATTGCAGGACTATTGACTGAAGGGAGGGTGGACGAGTTGCCTGTATATGTACGGTGGTCCCACGACTACCCCGGCTGACTCAACTATATACACACATGCATGTGTTATTATTGCTGCACTGCCTTAGAAGCTCCGGCCAGTGTGCTGTGTGAGTGGCCAGCCGCGGTTCGTGTTATACCTGATCAACTTCACCTGTTAACTTCCCACATCGAACCAGCTACACTCCACCGCATGTCAACCACCACCACCACCACCCCCACCACCACCACCACAACCAGTGCTGCAAATACCCAATGGAACACACATGGACTCGATGCTAATGACTTTAACCTGAGGACTAATAGTTAATATCTATACTAAACAGTAAGGACCAGCAACACCATATATACAACCACAACCATGGAGTCTAGACAAGCCACCAGTAAAAGCGAATTCTATGTCGGGGGCTCCACGAAGTACAGACTACAGAAGAAAATAGGTTCAGGATCCTTTGGTGACATTTACTTGGCTGTCAACATTAACAACGGAGAGGAAGTGGCAGTGAAACTCGAATCTCAACGAGCCCGCCACCCTCAGTTGCTGTACGAGAGTAAAGTGTACCGGATCCTGGCCGGTGGTGTTGGCATCCCTCGGATTCGCTGGTTCGGTCAGCACGAGCGCGACTACAATGTTCTGGTGATGGACCTACTGGGGCCCTCCTTAGAGGACCTGTTTAATTTCTGCGGGCGGCGCTTTTCGTTGAAGACTGTGCTGATGCTGGCCGACCAGATGATCACCCGAGTGGAGTACGTGCAAAATAAACACTTCATCCACCGCGATATCAAACCGGACAACTTCCTCATGGGCATCGGCAAGGACTGCAATAAGGTGTTCGTGGTGGATTTTGGACTGGCTAAGCGGTACCGTGATAGTCGCACCAAGGCCCACATTGCTTACCGTGATGATAAGAATCTGACGGGCACAGCTCGCTACGCCTCCGTCAACGCCCACCTGGGCATCGAGCAGAGCCGTCGGGATGACCTCGAGTCGCTCGGCTACGTCTTCATGTACTTCCTGAGGGGCTCGCTGCCCTGGCAAGGGCTCAAGGCGGCCACCAAGAAGCAGAAGTACGACAAGATTAGCGAGAAGAAGATGTCCACCCCCGTGGAAACCCTGTGTAAAGGCTACCCTGGAGAGTTCGCTATGTATCTGAACTACTGTAAAGGACTGCGGTTTGAGGACGAGCCGGACTACATGTACCTGAGACAGCTGTACCGTATCCTGAACAGGACGGTGAACCAGCACGACAAGGCCTACGACTACGTGTTCGACTGGACTCTACTCAAACAGAAAGCGGCCAAAGAGAACCACGGACATTCCTCAACAGCGCAGGCCACTAACAAATACACGTCCACCCGTTTGTTATAACCTCTCCACACATCTCTCACCTTAACAATATCGCGGTTGTTGATATTCTTGATGATATTATTAGTATTGTTATATGTGTGTATATAGGAGTACGTTTTACCATCTATCCGAGAATGCTGTTTTATATGTCTCTGAAATTGAATTTTAATTCGATTGACAATGTTTTAGACTGTAAATTCTATGCTTAACAAAATACAGCTCTTATCCCTTGTGTGGAATCGGAAAATTCAACTTTAATTCCTCAATGCAGTTATTTTTTTTATCAGAAAAATACTCGATGAACATTTGCATTGTGTATGTTCTATTTGAAAAACTGGGACTAAATTGAAACGTCGGATTGAAGGCTATTACGCTTAGTCTCCTATTTTTCTCCCAGAAGAAAATATATACAAAATTAGCTGGAGTATAAATATATATATATATGCAACAGGGATGCCTGTTGAACCTGTGAACTCACAGTAAATTACTATGAGGCATATTGGCAGGTTGGCGCCGTTTCTACTGGCAGTACTGACCTCATTATTCAACATGCAGGTTTTATGAAGGACATATTTCGTAAGAATATATAGTGCTACGCTTCGGGTGCAGTGCGAGGGCAGCGCCGACGGTACGCCTGTGTGTGTCTGTATACAGGACGTGTTCTGACACACCAAGCCGATACAAAATAACCATAGTCCACTGAAAAGCCTGGTGGCCATGTGTTTTAAGCGGCTGTTGTGCGAACGCCGGGGCAGAGCGAACGGAACCTGGCGTAATCTGCTTATAGGCCTGTGGCGGGGTCTGTATTAGTAATAAAGCCCCGTGTAGGTAACCTCGTCCCCTCTCCATCCACTCACAGAGCGCCATTTAGGAAGAGGGAGGCAGTATGTTTGAAGACACCAAACTTCAGAGATCTACCATTCCTGGTCATCAAGATTTCTATAACTTGTATTGTAAACCCATTCGGGGATAGAAAACGTCCATTGATATTTAAGCCTGTTCAGTCTATTCAAAGATAGAAAGTTGCATTGATTTAAACCAATAACGTCTGTTCACAAATACCAAGCTTCCATTGATATAAGTCAGTAAAGTCCTTTCACAGACCGTAAACTTCCATTGACATAAATAAGCCTGTAAAGTCCCTTCGTAAATGCCATGCTTCCATTGATATGAACCAGTAAGGTCAATATACAGATAATACGTTTCCATTGATATGAGTAAATAAAATTCATCCAAGGATAGCAATCTTCCATAAATAAAATCCAGTAAAGGCCATTCAAAGATAGCAAGCTTCCATTGATATGAATCAAGTCAGGCCTAGTCACAGATGGCAAACTTCCGCTGATATAAATCAGTAAGGTCCATTAACGGAGGTGGGGGGCGCGGCTTGAGTGAATCCACTCACACTATCACCTGTGTACTATACGGAAACTGGCCTTCTCTCTTCGTACGTCAAAAATACGTGGTGAAATTACTGATCAGATTCGATAAATAATTCTACCAAGTATTTTGATGTACTAAGACAGTCAGACCGTTTTCGTATTATTATATACCTAAAAATGGCGAAATTTTTGCTAGTCACGTGATGTCATACGGTGACTTTCAACTATATATATTTATGCGCCACGGGTAGCAGGGGGCAGGATGTGAAGGTCATACGGTCATAGGTATATGATAATATTGTAATCAGTCCACAATAACGTCACAAAAGTGGTCATGATAATCTATGTCCATTCTCTTTCCTCAAATACTATCGTTTATGTTTTCATTAATTCATCTTAAACTGCAACTATTTACCATTTACATTTTATCTAATTAATGTTAAAGCTGTTTCTTATCGACTGTAAACGTCTCTTTAGCTGGCTCAAACCAGTCCTTTGGTTGGAAATCCAGAAGGTCACATGGTACACTGTAAATTTTCATACATAATGACCAATGATAAATGACTAATAGCCATTTAGTAATAGGCAGGCGGGTGCACTATACTTATTCATATATTTATTACATGTGTTGTCAGGGGCAATACCACCAATCAAGCGTATCCGGCCAGTGCCATTTGGCAGGTCTTTGTGTGATTAGGTGTTCCCGTTTTTCTTCATGCATACCCGGGCAATAATATACATGCATAAGAGCATAGTTCTGTTTTGTTGCCATATAACTTTTAATCATCGAGATGTTACCACTAAGTGATTTATTACCATTGAGGCGTCTTCTGATGATAGATACCTGTGTGTGCAACTATATCATATTACATTAAATTTCTTACTATGATACATCGTTTATACGTTTCTTTAGGTCCCATGGACTGGTGGCGGAGGTAAGATTATTCACATGGGACGAATCATTGCTGACTGATTAATATTCGGGAACGTAGTGTGACATGCAGAAACTATCAGCCAAGTCCTATGCCTTGTATGTCTATAGCCTGTTAATCATCTATGTTACTCATTTATGTACCCCTCGGATTGCTAAACTAAAATTGTTTTAATCGTCAGAAACGAAGCCGTCCCTCTGGATACAAACTAAGAACTATGTTCTGAGTATATCCTCTGTCTCTTTTATGCAGTTTGGACATTGTAGCAGACTACCTAAAGGGCAATTCATTGCTGCATATTTTTTTCTTGTTAAAAGAACCACTTCCAATAATTGTCCATTCGGAGTTTAGGAAGTGTCTCTTTTTTCTAGATAAGAGGAAAATTGGAAATATTATTTTGTGGATATATTCTGATATGTGATAATTAAACATGACCTCAGGACACCACTGGTGCCAATCACTGCTAAAAAGTGGAGCACAAAATAACACGACTGTATGTTGATACAGTACAAACACTTCAGCTATAAAGTACAGCTATACAATACAGTCATACAGCAGTACAGCTACATAGTAAAGTGATACTACTCATACTTCTTACCACGGAGAACATGAGTTTGGTGGACATGTATCTAGGTTGATGTCTAATTCTACTCAAAACGCATGTTGATTGTTATGCACATCTGAGTAACAGACGTCACCTGGAGATATTTAGGATTATAACCAAGCACTTGAGGGGATTAGTGCTTTGGTGGTCTGTAATCTCCTCTAGTGGCATGTTACCAGCGGGTTTGCAGTGATCTGGCATGCTCGACAATTTGGTGGGGAGAATGAAAGTTTACCTCAAGGATCTAATAAGTTTCAAATTAGAGGGTCACTGATCTGTCCTCCCTCATTTGTTTTACCGATGTAAATGGAAGTCTAAACCTCATAAAACAAGAGCTTGTTTCATGACATCAACTATATCCGTCCATATGGAACATCAAAAAGAAAACTGTACCAGCTAATAATATCAAGAGATGTTCTTTCAATAGATCGATTACATACGGATTTATGCTAAATTGTTCATAAATACACTGTACAAACAAATTGGGTTTCCCTGTTATCAAAGAATACAAATATTCCAGGGCAGCAACTCAAGTACTTATAAATGATCAATGCACGTCACGTCCTGCATTATAACTTTGACGTGTATTAGAACAACAAAAGGCCAAACTCCGATGGCCAGGTAAGAGAATTGTGTATGGTACAGTTCTTATTGTGGTGCTAAGAATACGACGAAAGCCATTCTTAGCGTCTGTAATATTTCTTCTGAATTTGTATCTGCTATTGCCATATCAAGAATGTGATTTAAAGAAATAAATATCTGCTTTTAAATTATATTTTGTTATACAATTAAGTCAAGTAGGGATTATTCATACGGTGAAAACCGTGGGCGGTTGAGGAAATCCCGTGATTCAGCCATTAGTGGCCATTAGCACCTATCCTATAATTGATTAAGAAACGGTAACAATGGACTACGCCCAAATTATTTCATGAAACCATGCACAGGGCCAAAGCAACGATTTTCATATAACACACATTTGTTTCCGTCAGATAATTTTCTTTTGTTATCCATTTCCCACATCGTGTTGAAACATCGTAAATTCTAGTACACATTCAGACATTCTTGGAGAATATTTTTATCTTTAAACTAAGTTCTTTACAGTACAGAGTCTGGTATTGAACTGTGAAGACGACCATGTCCTGCAGAATCGTTAAATATATATGCCAGATATATAATATCTATTCACATATTTTCACACAATAATCTTATATCTGATATAGCCTTTATTTCAGATTCAATAATGACTATTGGTATTCCGGTATTGCACTCATTTGTTAAAGTGTGTATACCCATGATATAAGCTATGCAATCTTGGCTGGCGCGACAACTTTACAAGTTACGTCACGTACTTTCTACATTTGTGCTACATCCATTACTGCAACCACAATGTATTGCATGGGAGTTATTCTTCACGCACATGTTAACCACATTAGGTGTTATTTCAAATTTAGAAATTGAACTTGTCTTTATTAACTATATATTCGTTGTGGCTATTGCAAAATTTCGAGCACCTTTAGGAAGAGGTTTTCTACACCCTATTGCAATTGTTCACTCTCCCGCCCTAATTTGGTAAGGGGCCATCCATAAAGTATGTATTTAGAATCTTTTGGAAAATCGACCCCCTGTTGGACAATACAAGCTTTTTGTGCTCCCCCACTCCTATTGCGTATGTACATATTCTCCCCCCCCCCCCCCCCACCGATCCTCAATATTTAGTAATAACCCTATTCAGCCAAACAAGGTGGTTTCTACAGAATCGACCATATCTATAGGCAGCATATCCTTGGGGTGGGTGTGTGTGCCTTAAAGCTATCAGTAAATTCAACTTCTTGGGTGAACCAGAGAATTTCATTATTGCAACAAATGTTTTTTTTTTTCTTAAAATAAACTGTTGACTTCCTCAAATTGTTTTTCCTATATTCATTGAAAAAAGGGTGAATTCGCCATAAATGCCTTAAGGCATCTTGCCTTTTGCATACGTAATGACTTAAGGCAACCAGGGAAACTGAATCAACACCTATGGTTTGGGTACCTTTTGGGATAAATGCCCAATACTTTGGTTCAACCTTGTTCTCGTTCCTTTCTCAGCCCTTCATTTCTCATGGAGAATGTGAGATTTTGCGAAAAGTTTGCAGGAAAAAAATTTATTGGGAAACTTTTTCACAAAATCTCAAATTCTCCATGAGGAATGAAGGGATGAGAAAAGAAAAGGTAAAACGTTTTAACCAATTAACTCTTAATGAACTATCGACAAGCGACACAGAAGTGATCGACTGAATAATTATCATCGACTCCTAACAAAAAAACCTAATTCTTTATAATACCTTCTATATAAAACTTTGAAACATCACTGTAGACCGCTAGAGGGGCCACAACCGGCCCAAAGAGATCAGATGGTCGAAACTAACGACTTATGTATCATGGATATAGGTCTGAATACAGAATCAGTTCACTAGACCCCCACAAGGGAGCAGGCAGAACATAGAAGGAGTTCGTAAATTCAAGCCACCAGTAGGCAATACCATGAAGGCGTTGCCGGGTGTAGAAAACGCTTCTGACAACGTACATGCCAAAGACTGGCACTGAAACCATCTCTGATAGGCTCAGCAATCTTCCCGCCGCTCTTTGACTGAAAATTTCAACCAATAAAAAACGAGAAAATGCTCACATGCTCACCAGAACCTATCACATTCTGTAGAGACTAGTGAATAATTAACGTTCAGACCCCAGGCAACGACCACATAGCCGATTACTTGCTCGTTAGTCTAGTACTGTTCTTGTTTGTTTGACTTAATACCATTCCCTCTTTTTTCAATACTAACATGAAGGATATTTCCTTGCATTTTTGGTTCATTCAGGCTATCAGCTCTGTGTTATCCCTAGTCACTTGGTTGGAGGCTGACCACTGCACAAACCTGCCTACCCACCAACTTGCCCATCCAACAGCCTGCTGACATTCCAACCTGCCTAACCAACAGCCTGCTCACATTTCGACCTGCCTCACTACCAACCTGCTCACATTCCGACTAGTCCGAGAGACTTCGACTGCCTGGCGGACAGTCAGAGAGCACAACCGCTTATTCCCATAGTACAAAATATCAGGTCCTTGGTTCTCTGTAATACTGTCAATGTGAGTGAATGATTATACTCCCTCACCTTCAGAAATGTATAATAATTCTATTTTGATGATAAAAGTCCTGTTTTGTTCCTTTGTGTTACTTTCGGAGCCGTTTTGTACAACTCATTTAACCACATTTCAACAGTTCCAACTCATGTCGGCCATATTTGATAAGCTGGTTCCTGGCAATACCCTGTGAAGAATTACCTGCAGTTTTGAAACCAGTTTTTTTGTTATTTTTGGTGCCTGCAGAATGCATTGACATGGATTTTTACAAACACTGGCTGTTCTATTACTTAGAACTAATGCAAAGGTAGGAAATTACTGTCATTTTACTGCATTTTGCCTCAGGAAACTATCTATTACAAAATCAAAAAGATTCAACCTTTATTATATACCTGTGCCAGTATGTTACACAAATACCAACCTCTGCTAGGGTATTGGTATTAAATATATACCGGCACAGTATGGTGGTATAAAATGATGTACCACCCTACTTTGAATACAAATTCTGATTGGCTGAAAAAAATTGCATTGACCTACTTATGAAGTGCTGGCAGTGACTTGCAGCACTCCACTAATTTATGCGTGCAAAGGATCACAGGAGTTACAGGGGAAAAAAGTGTAAAAAATGCACTTTCTGTGCTTGACTTTCACTAAGATGTCAACAGATATACCAGCACACTTTAAATCCAGCTCGGACTTTGTCATGTTTTCTTATGCAACTAATCAAATACATATATTTGAAGGTATATAATAAAATAAAAATGTATTACCTTACTGGTACATCCTCGCATACCTTCTTTCTTTGGTTAAAAATATTCAACTCGCTCTGCGAGCTCATGGAATATTTCTAACTAAAGAAACGCGGTATGCGAGGACGTACCAGTAAGGTATATACATTTTATCTTAATATTTATAAGGAAAATGGCTGCTGAGCTGAGATGTACATTTTTGGTCGACTTGTTAACATAGAACTCTATGGGACTGCTCTCTGACTGTCTGCACTGCTTCACAGTCAGAGCCTCTCGGACTAATTCCGACCTGCCTACTCACCAGCCTGCTGACATTCAAACCTGCCTACCTTACAGCCTGCTTGTATTCAACCCAACCTACTGAACAGCCTGCTTACATCCAAACCTGCCTATCCAACAGTCTGCTCACATTCCATCCTACCTACTCACCAGCCTGCTGACATTCAAACCTGCTTACTCACCAGCTTGCTTACACCTGCATATCAACAAACCTGCATATCCACCAGCATACCTACCTAGTAGCCTGTCCCCGAGGGTGGTTGTGGCCCACTAGATTTTAGGTCAACCATAGACTGTAGAACCGTCCCAAGGCGCTATAAATATCATGTAAGGAGGTCAGGGTGAAGGTCGTGGTTTGCTCCGATTGCAGTCATTGGCTACTGGGTCTACTCTATTCCTTATATGGCAGTTAATGCCGTGGGGCAACTCCATGCAGCCCCCCACCAACCTGCCACCAGCCCCTAACACCATCAACCTGTCCACCCAGCCCCTACCAACATACAGACTAAATTTGCGTATGGAAAATCAAGGATTTAACCCCCTCCTCCCATTCAATGTTTTTTACGCATTTGTTCCCCCCTCTTGCTGTATACGTACTTTATAGATGGAAGGCGCTTAGAAGATTCGAGCATCTTCTGCAATTATCTCAGGAAATGAATGATAACCACGCAGTCGCAGAGGGCTCCTAAGCCCAGGTACCCCGTGACCTCCAGGTCCAGTGAGTTGATTATAATTTGATGATAATCACCTCATTTCAATCACTTAATTTTTTTTTAAAGTTTCACAAATGCACCCGGAACTAACACTGGAAGTGTGATGTTGTAGCAGAACAATGCTTAGTGTTATGTTATGTAGTCTCGTGAACGACCTCATGTTGGTGCTGTTGTGCATGTCTTATAAACGGCCTCATGTTGAACCAGACAGATAGATCCACCATACTGGAAGCCAGATGTAACCAGCTCACTTCTCACTTGAATAAACCCAATTTATAGCAGCTCCAAGAACTTCTAATATATGACACAAAGCATAAACAAACATGGTGGCAGCAGGGAAACTGTGAGTATGGACCTTACTCAATTCTTGACACAGAACCGTCTGTAAAAGTATCCAGGAGCAAGTGAGCAGAAGCTGAGCTTCCCATCTGAGCAAGCACATGGTCCCATCTAACAATTGACAATGGTTCTAGCTACATGTGTTTGTACCTAAGGCATCTTTTACACAACTGACTAATATCTGGTGACTCTAATAACCCTCAGATTCATATGAATTGTGTGTACTCTGCCTAGGTGGATGTTTATAGACTCTAATAGACTCTGTGTGTGTGTCACTAGCCATCTAATAGTACCAGTCTAGGAGTGACAGTGACACCTATCCTGTGCTAGTGAGTTGACAGCTGCAGTCTAGCGTCATGGCCCCACCAGAGGGACAGGCCCAACTGGCGGGTCCCGCTCCTCCTCTCATTCTGACAAATGTGCCATTTCCACCACCTCTAAAAACTTCAGGAAACATGAGTCAGAATTGGAAAAAATTCAAGAGAATGTGGGACAATTATTTTGTGGCATCTAGAGTCAACCTGCAAGAAAATGCAGTTAAGGCCTCCCAATTTCAAGCATGTCTAGGGTCTGATGGGCTTGACGTGCTAGATAGCCTCAGATTCGCCGCAGACGAGGATGCGGAAGATTATGCGACTCTATATAAGAAGATGGAGGGACACTGCATAGGCAAAACCAACAAAACCTACGAGAGGTTTTGCTTTAACAAGAGGGCACAGGAGACTGACGAAACCATTGACAAATACGCTGCCAGTCTCCACATTTTAGCAAAGACGTGTAACTATGGGACGCTAGAAGAAGGACTAATTCGCGACCGAATGGTTCTCGGTGTCCGGGATGACATGTGCAGGAAGAGACTGTTACAAACGGAGGACCTTACTTTAGACAAATGCCTCCAAATCTGTAAGGCGTTCGAAAGTACTGAGGAACAGATGAGAGAAATGACGCATGCCACTGACAATGTACACAAAGTGACCAGTGCTAGACCCAAAAAGTACAAGAAGAACAAGTCTTCAAGACCTCCCCACAAGACACAGTTTCAGGAGGGAGATAGCAAGGATGCCAGAAAATGTAGATTCTGCGCACAATAACACGAGTTTAAGATGGGAATGTGCCCCGTGTGGGGGAAAAGATGTTCCAAATGCAATGGGCGAAATCATTTCTCAGCTGTATGTAAGAAGACTGGGGATAAAGTCCATGCTCTTGAGTCTGAAGAGTCAGAATATGAGGAGATAAACTGTGTAAATAACTTCAACGACCGCCAAGTCTACATGAAAATGCTTGTAAACCGCAAACCCGTCAGATTCCAGATTGACAGTGGAGCCTCTACCAATCTCATCCCCAAATCCTATGTTGGATATGTGAAACTGGGTCCAGCTAGGACACTCCGCATGTGGAATCAGACTGAGAAAATACCACTGGGTGAGTCTCATGTGAGAATGACAAATCCAGTGAATGGGAAGAAATACTCTGTGAAGTGCACTATTGTGGAAGAAGAACTCACCCCAATACTCGGTGCGAGAGCTAGTCAACAGATGGGTCTAATAACAGTGAACCAAGAGAATTTCCACCGAGTGGCAGCCGTAACTACTGATCCTATAGCCAAATATAATGAGATCTTCAAGAATGAAATAGGTAGTCTCCCAGGGGTAGCGCATCTAGAAGTTGATCCACAGATCAGCCCACATGTCGCAGCTTCCCGAAGAGTGCCGGTAGCTCTAAAATCCCGTCTAAAAGAAGAACTTGACAATATGTGTCAACAAGGAGTGATACAAGTGGTGAACCAACCTACAGATTGGGTGTCAAACCTGGTCGTGAGTTCTAAGAAAAATGGTGGACTCCGCATATGTATCGACCCAAAACCTCTAAATGAGGCACTCAAACGTGAACACTTTCAACTCCCCATCCTAGAAGACATCCTACCAGAACTCTCTAAAGCGAAAGTTTTCTCCACTATTGACCTTCGAAGCGGCTATTGGCATGTAGAACTGGACGAGGAATCCAGTTTCCTAACCACGTTTGCAACACCGTTTGGCAGGTACTGATGGAAAAGACTGCCATTCGGCCTCAAAGTCTCGTCTGAAATCTTTCAAAAGAAGCTACTTCAATCAATTGGTGACCTTGCGGGGCTGGTATGTGTTGCAGATGATATCATGCTGTACGGAGTAGGACGGGATGAAGGAGAAGCTACAGCGGATCACGATCGCAAACTCGACAAATTCCTAAAAAGATGCCGAGAAATAGGCATTCGCCTTAATCCGGACAAGATGAGCCTTCGCCAGGAACAAGTATCTTTCCTGGGTCATCTAATAACAAAGGATGGTCTGTGTCCGGATCCTGATAAAGTGAAGGCAGTGATGGAAATGCCGACCCCCACTGATGTCGAGGGCATCCAGCGGGTTGGAGGGTTTGTGAACTACCTAGCAAAGTTCTTACCCAAGCTATCGAACGTGACCGAGCCCCTAAGACAACTCACAAGAGGAGATGTGGAATGGAAGTGGACAGAAGTACATGAGAAGGCGTTTTATGAAATACGTCAGCTAGTAGCAGAAGCACCCGTACTCTCATTCTACGATCCGGAAAAAGAGCTGGTAGTTCAATGTGACGCCAGTGAGAAAGGGCTGGGCGCTGCTCTCATGCAAAACGGCCAACCCATAGCATATGCTAGCAGGGCCCTAACGGACACAGAGACCCGTTACGCCCAGATAGAAAAAGAGATGCTGGCCATAGTCTTTGCTATGGAGAAATTTAACCAGTATACGTATGGTCGATCTGTAACGGTGCAATCAGATCACAAGCCACTAGAGGTCATTCTGAAGAAATCTCTAGACAAAGCTCCGCGGCGACTGCAAGGAATGATGCTGCGCCTACAGAGATACGACATACACGTCATCTACACACAAGGCAAGAAGATGTATCTTGCAGACACTCTGTCCCGTGCCTTCCTTCCCAACAAGGGCAAGCCGGAGACATTCGACCACATTCATGCAGCACAGTTCGTACCAATTACTGAGACACGCATGAGGGTGATCCGTGCAGAGACAGAGAAGGACGATGTCATGAGGATACTGAAACAAGTAATACTCCAGGGGTGGCCTGATAACAAATCCAAGATTCCTGACATCATACAAGTGTACCATCCCTATAGAGATGAGATGTCGGTTCATGATGGCATAATCTACCGTGGTGATCGGGTGGTCATACCCTATGGTCATCGGAAAGTCATGAAAGAGAAGATCCACTCATCTCACCTAGGAGTAGATTCCTGCCTGAGGAGAGCCAGAGAGTCTGTCTACTGGCCCAATATGAACACAGAAATGCGCGAATACATCAGTCAGTGCAACACCTGTAAAACCTTCGAAACAGCAAACCAAAAGGAGACACTGATGTCACACGATGTACCAGACAGGCCTTGGGCCAAAATAGGGACTGATCTTTTCATGTTTGATGGAAAAGACTACTTGGTGACGGTGGACTACTTTAGCAACTTCTTCGAAGTGGACAGGCTATACAACACTGAAGCTGACACGGTAACTCACAAACTGAAAGCCCACTTTGCCAGGTATGGTATACCAGACACAGTAGTCAGTGACAACGGGCCTCAGTTTTCAAGCAAAGAGTTTGCAGCATTCGCAAGTAAATGGGAGTTTCAGCATGTTACCAGTAGTCCCGGTAACAGCCAGGCCAACGGTAAGGCCGAGTCCGCAGTGAAATCTGCAAAAAACCTCATGAAGAAGTCTAAACAAGCAGGTGGTGACACATACCTAGCTCTACTGGACCAGCGAAATACACCAACACAGGGAATGACATCTAGCCCTGTAAAGCGACTAATGAGTAGACGCACAAAGACTCTGTTACCAGTCACCACTCACCTACTAAGGCCACAAACTGTCAACAATGAGCTGGCAGGTCGAGAGATCTTGCAACGCCAGAAAAACCAGGCGAAGTACTTTGATCTGCATGCGAAAGACCTACCTCCACTAGAAGAAGGAGATCGAGTTCGGGTTCAACCATTCCGCCTGAACCAAAAAACCTGGACTCCAGGCAGTATCGTAAGAAAGTTGGACAGCCGGTCTTACGAAGTCCAGACACCTACGGGCACTATCAGGAGAAATCGTAGACACCTTAAGCCTGGCGTGAACAACCCTAGCATCACTACTACACCACTAGCGGACGCAATGGAGACAGGCAATATCCATGGAACAAGAGAAACTGCACCAGTTTCCCCCAGCAAAGTGCCTGTTGAGGTTACACCCACAACACCAGTCAGAAGATCTGCTAGGCACTCAGCCAAGCCTAGCTACCTGTCGGACTATGTGACAGAATAGAAACACTGATGAGAAACTCATGTCATATCTTAGCTTTAATTAGATCGTAAACTAATAGAACATCCTAAGATATTAAGGACTAAGACTGAAATTCAGAGACAGACATCAAAATTCATTTTTCATACTATCTACTAGTCGAGTTAAAGTTTGTAAAGAACTCTTGATATCAATATAGATATATCGACAGAAAGTATAAGGACTTAAGTCTTCTCTTAAAGGGGAGGATATTATGTTATGTAGTCTCGTGAACGGACTCATGTTGGTGCTGTTGTGCATGTCTTATAAACGGCCTCATGTTGAACCAGACAGATAGATCCACCATACTGGAAGCCAGATGTAACCAGCTCACTTCTCACTTGAATAAACCCAATTTATAGCAGCTCCAAGAACTTCTAATATATGACACAAAGCATAAACAAACACTTAGTGGCCCCGGATTGCCTCATTATAATAAAGCAGATACTGCTGTCAAACACACGTTGCTAGGCAATATGACGATATCCCAAACTAATCAAATGTCATTAACACACTGTTTGATTCATCTACAGCAGTTCTTTTTCAGAATGGTTGCCTTTGTGTTGAACGGGTGATACCTCTTAATTACAAAATCGATAACCATGTACCAATATGGCTAACAGGAGGTTGGCGGTAATGCAATAACAGAAGAGACAAGTAACTAAAGACACCACCTCCGTGACATCCGGTCACATGCTCCTAAGCCACGTGGCCACAAGCCTCAACCCGGTGTGGTGCCAAAATTGGTTACCCTGCCATAAGTGGTTATTATCGCTCACTATTGTCTTTTGTGAATGCGCGAACATACGCAGTGATGAAATTTGCTGAAATTAAGCATATGACGACATGTAATTCTCATGTCTAAATACTACTCTTTTCATTTATTTACATTAAAATCACATCAAAATAGTAGTACGTCCGATAGTCCGGAAGAGCGTGTGCAGACGCATTCGCGTATTGGGTGGGCGATAATTACCATTTTTGGCAGGGTAACCGATTTTGGCACTACACCGGGCCACTACCATCGTCCAGATGCTACCTGGACACCAACGACCTAGGATCCACCTACCCACTGGACAAAAACTCATATCTTCTCTCTTTATAGAATTATCCTACTCCGTCGGCCTATTTCAATAGCTTGTAACCATTCCTTCATATTGTAATTACTCTTAAATTTATCTCGTTAAACAAACTCAATAAATTTATTTCCATGTATTGCCTCTTCTGTGTTAGTCATTAGTGACCAGAGAAGGGCCCGTTCTCCTTCGAATAGTTTCCCTCTAAAACACAACAATGATAATATATAGCAGATTGTGTGTGTAAAAACAAACAGTTTAAGAGGGGCATATGCTATCACCCAGCATACAATATGGCGTATGCCTTGCTTAGTAATGCATTTTAGGTTTATTAAGTAACAGATATACAATATGGAATTTATTCTTTGTTTTGACGTTTGAGGCACTGAAATCAGCTAAATAATCGCCGAGAGTTGACCAACTATAGTATTATAATCTGTGGGTACTGACAGGCAATTCAGGCGGTCCACTAATCCCTTCCACGGATGATTGCTGTCGCCGTAAGGTCGGTCTAGCTGTAGTCGGCGCCTTCCCAAAACAGCACAGTGGAGTGCAGCATAAAGGAGAATATATAGAGTGGAGAGTGTAGTAAAGGTTCTCCATTTTAAAATAATTTCAGCAAAGCCAATGACACAATCAGCTTATGAGGATAGAGTCTGCTGATGTCAGCTTCATTAATAATTGGTACCTGTAGGAACTCATTTGAAAGTCTATTGTACACTTCCCCGAGCTGAGACACCTGTCGCCGTTGTTTATTATGCTATTTTTCGTTATCTTGTGTCTGTTTCTGTCAGTCTCCTTCAGGAAACCTTTAGGTTGTCTTTTTATTTCTACTCCAACAAATTTCCTCTATTGTTAATGGGCCATTCTCCCAGAAGATATTATTTTGGTGTTGGGAAAGAACCAAAACACAAATTCCCAAAATTCACTGTAATAGTGGATCAGATATAGCACATGATTGTGCATTTAATGAGTATCTAAATTCTGCATCACATCTAACATATATATATTTTTTAAACATATTGTATAATTTAGAAATCTTCCTCTAGTGCCACACCTACCAAACGTTCTGAGATTAATATTCATTGTATGTTATAAAAATGATTAACTATATCATTAAATAAAAGAGTATATTATACTTCTCTTTTTTACATGGTGTTTCCGCTAACGCGGGTTTAGAATAAACATCTAGTAGAGGGGAAATTTCCGTTCCGAGCAAAAGTGTTCGCTTACGCGGGGTGACTACTCTTAGGCGGGGTCCTACTGAACATTCATCAATGATCGGCAATCTTCTATTTAGTTGACATCTTATTCTAGAACGTTAAGTGAGTGGTGTTATTTTACATTCCACAAGTAAATCAACGACAGGTATTTCCTTTGTCCAATGATACATATAGCTTTCCCTCTTTTGATAATAGTAATAGTATTTAGAACGTTCGACCAAAATTGATCTAAGATAACATTTTCAGTTAGTTATCCTTTAGGAAAGTCTGCTTCAAATAGACCTACCTAACATTCTTGAAACTTATCTAAATTTTCAGGTAAGGATCTGGGGATTTGGTCAATCACCTGAAACTTCTGAGGTTTTCATTTCTGCTAATCATAACAAAATATAAATGTGATTTATTTACTATTTTTGTTGGGATTAGTTCCGAAGTGTTATTATTGTTCCTAGTGTTTCAAGTAGGAACTTCGTTATCTATTTTGCTTTAACTAACAACATGTACATTCCAATTGATTTATCACTATCCAAACAATTTATCGATTGAATAATGCTGAAGTTCTAAAGAGAAAACAATACCACTTTAGGTCAATAAAAGTATTAAGAAGACTATTTTCTGTTTATTGAACAATCTTTTCACTGTTAGGAATGAAAGAAAAATAAATGCATTGTGCTTCGTCTTTCACATTGTGTTTGATTCTATAGGTAATGGGCTCCTAATCATCAAATTATTGGGAATTCTGAAATGCACATGCATTCATCATCCTCATGATTCTTTACACTTTATTCCTAGTTCTGAAGATACATTGTCAGACAATACCTCTTGTCACCAGTGTGACATAGTATTGAGAACTAGGAGCTAATGTTATTTCCATTTACAATGGAAGAGCGCGGTATACCTAAATTACTTCATGAAATAAAAGTAAGAGAATATCATGAGAAATTATGTATTTGAGTAATCTGTATTTCATCGAAAATTAAGTATCAAGAATGTTTCAATAAACCTAAGAAATTTTACCTAACTTAAACCTAGAGAATTAATTTGATAGTTGTTCTCAAGTATCATGAACAGAATTACTCAATGAAATTAATTTCTGGTATTAAAATCAGTGTACATACATCCTAATACATTAAAAAATGTCTCTGAATCAGGTCCCATTTGGGTCTGAGTATAACAGGGTCAATAACCTGGTCAGTGGATGAAGGTTAGGAGTGTGTGTGTGAGAGTGGGGGAGAGGTGCTCATATGGAGTGACTGGGTTGAGATAGAGTCATATGCCTACCCTTTCACCAACCTCATACCTCCTTACTGGGTCTGTGTTTCTTTGAAGAGTATAGTGAATGGTCTGTCCAGATGTGGAAGTTCCAATGCTATACAGTCAGGTGTGTCCCATCAGAATTGAAATGTACATACATTGTAAAGTGGTAGGAGAGCAGTGACCCAGAACAAACAGTGACCCAGAGCTAACTGTCAGTAAAGTAGATGAAGTGGTTGTGGGAGGGGAGGGGGTGAGGGCTATTCTGGAATGACTGTAGAGTGGCTTCAGGTCCAGTGTGTCTATATACTGTACATATAACTCTCTCTGTTAATATCATTGTCTCTGTCCCTGTCTGTCCATATGTATATCATACTATATCTTTGTCTCTGTCCCTGTTGTTTGGCATGTATGTTTGACTTTTTCGCTTTGTATGTGTCTTTCTGCATCTCTGTCTCATTTTCTCTGTCCCTATCTGTATATGTCTGACTCTCTGTCTGTTTACCTGTCCCTGTGTGAGTCTCCCTTTTGTCTCTCTTATTATCTGCATCATTAATGTCTCTCTGTGTCTCCCTCCCTGTCTTCATTAAATTTGATGATCAAGGCTTTCAGCAAGTCTATGGTCAAGTCTCAGGTGCAAGGCTTGATGACAGGGTTGAAGGGAGCAAAACTAGTTTCTCAGGTCTGTACAAAGTGGGTCTGAATACAGTGTATTTAGATGTGTCCCATCAGATCTGACTTGCTTAATATATACACAATATTACCATGATTTCGATCTGAGTGGCCGTATTCTCCGCATAGTTGACACATAGTATTATCGCTCGGAATATTATGTACCGGTAGTGTCAACAACAAGGAGAATACGGCCACACAGATCGAAATCATGGTAATGTTGTATTTATTACTCTCCATTCGAGTAATTATTAGGAAAAAATCTTGCATATAATTAGAAATTAGACCCTAGTACGCTGCTTTGTTTGTACGAATTAGTTCATATAATGCCCGTCAGGTGGCTGAAAAAGCTGTATTCTCCTATAGGTCAGGAAGGCATATTAGGGATTATGGTAGGATCTGGCTTCAAAGAGTGTTTCCCTAAAAAACCTTATAGATTGACTTTTGCTGCATATCTAATTAGTTTAAGTAAGCATTTGTTTATAAATAATATCTAAAGGAAAAACATTATCCGAAATTACAATATAAAAATATTGTATCATATCCACCTAAGCCCTTTTTCTCCATTTTCCGCCTACCATGACAGTGTTTTAACATATGGCAGATATTGCAAAAAGGGCCTTTTTGCCACTTTTTTATTTTGATAACAAAGCAGTCCATTTTGACTTCTGCTATGAGTACAACAAGAATTAAGGTATCAAAATGATTGTCAAGGACATCTCTGCTAGATTAAACTGGGTTTTGATTTTGGTTCCATATGGAATTCTATGGAATCTTCACTTATATTCTAGAAGTCAAACATTTTGCCTAACTTTTAACATGATTTCTGAGAAAATATGTAAAAAATGTAAACGGATGAATAATTTAGATAAATTCAAAATATATATGATACTAAAGCCCATACTCTCTGATTTAATATGGTACATTTTGCAAATCTGTATCTTGCTGAGAGCCTTAGTTATGAAAGACTTTGTAAACTAAGTGAAAAATAACTAGTTTTCAGTCCCCAATATGGTTGCATGGCCACATGAGAACATGGAAAAGTGGCTTCCAGGGTAAGAATGTGGGTCATGGCAGGGTCAAGGGGGCATGGCCAGAGAGTGTTCGGACCACAGAGTAAAAATAGATACACAGAGTAAAAATAGATACCAACCCCTAACAAACCTCCTTTACCCACTGCAATGGCATAAGATACCCGCTACCACGCCATGTCAAGGCCCCTGTGACCAACGTGACCAGAGCTAACGTAGTGTAGCTCGGGTGGCCAGTGTATATTCTCCTAGGGGATTCCGGAGGTCCGTATTCTACTCAGTAGCGGTCTGTAGGCTCCATAGGCTTAGTATGGAGACTCCGTATTCGGTGGGTAATAAAGTGTATTTAGATGTGTCCCATCAGATTTGAAATGTAAATACCACATTTCGATAATATCATCATCTAATAGTTTCTTTTTCTAGTAGCAGATTACAATAGCCATAACTAAGTATTTATCATTTAATGAAAGGACTGACATAGTGAATAATTTTGTCTTCAAAAATACTAGAAATAAATATGTCTTTTTTTAGAAACCAAGTCAGTAGTAGGGCAGGGGATATGGTAAGGCTTAATACTGGACCTCTGCTCATTTTACCAGGCATTTATAGGTGGTGCACGGACAGTGAAGGGTTAGTTTCTTGACAGTAAGCTGGAAGCCTGTGTGAGCATTCTAACCTCTAGATGACGTAAATGAGCGCATTTTCCCGCGCTCAATAACACAGGATGCTTCCTAAAAGGTCCATGCTCCAGATATTGGTAAGGCCCAACTGTTTGGACTGCCCCCCCCCCCCCCCCAGTGTTTTATAACTGTTCACTGTCTTCATTTGCATTGGCCCCCCGAGAGAGTATAAGCAAAGGAATCACTCATCACTCAGACACTGAGGCGTCAACATTTCCAGGTTGCTGAGCATTGCCACTAAAACAATGAGGAGGCCGAAACACCATAGGGCTACAGAGGCCTATACTGACTTCTCCACAAAATATTTTCAACCCTAAAACACTCAACATTATTTTGAGAGATATAACAAATAATTCAAGAAAAGAAAAAGAAGGTGTACGGTATATATGGGAGGTGATTGGTCATGAGCTATTGCCTAGGCTATGGGGGCAATGGATATCAAGGTGTATGAGGCGCTTATTCTTTAAGAATTCGCCGGGATATTGATCTCTCCCTTAACAGAGACTTTTTTATAACTATGTTTTAATTATAGTTAAACTGCTACGATGAAATTCAACAACCGGTAATTTTCATGGGGGAATCATTGGGACCTTATGACCTCAAAGAGCATAGGGGTAGGCCTATACTTCACCCCCCCCCCCCCCCCCCCTAGGCCTAGGTACCGATATAGTCGGATGCGTCCGACCCTATTCCGTAATTAAGTAATAAGCGGCTATTCCACCATAAAGGCACTCAGCAAGCAGGTTTTACCCTCCAGCCGATCGTACCGTACGTGAGCGATAGATGCGCGGGGCTTCCACTGTTCCAGCGTGACTTAATTTTCTACTTTTGCTGCTCCCTACCGGATTACGGTACGGTATGTTGTAGCCAGGGAGTGCACTCGGTGCGCCACTAGCGCAATCGATGTCACTTTGGCTTCGACAGAATTAGCCTGTTATCTTCATTTGGTAGTTAGTTTGACTGTTTTGTATACATCTCACATGTATTCTCAAAAGATACTCGTTCTCCACTCATAGACCTCTACTCCAACTAGAGGTCTATGATACACTGACACAATATATAAAAACTATAGTGACACAAGATGGCACACGGGAACAAGTTACAGAGTACTACCGGAAGTATGTAGCTGGTTCTCGGTCAATGCGATGCATTGAAAGTATTTGCTTGTAACCCACACGTGGACCAAGATGGCGAAGTAAACAAGACGCGAATCCCAAACGGGTTTGTTGATTTTCTTCTCTCAGCGCCGTCATGCATTCATCTTTACTTGTTCGGGTTCAGTATATTTAAACAGGCGGCTTGGTACCACGACAAGGACATCAAAATGAGTATGGAGACATCGGACGCCTCTTTAGGGGACTTGAAAGAGATGTTATCACTGCAGTTATCGGAGGTGGAAATGCTTTCATCAATGTTCCCAGACCATACAGAGTTCTCCATCGATGATCAGGGCAGCGTGGCCGAGATCCAAGCATTTATTGACGGCGAGATTGATACAGACAGTCTTCAGAGTAGGATAGGCTTCAGTGTCAAGCTGTCAGTATGTGGACAGGTATGTTTGTTTCTTTTTGGATGCAAATAATATGCAATTTTTGATTTCACTGATTTTCAGTTACATCTTGAAGTTGTAGACTGGGCAATGAACAGTCACTTTTGCTGAACAAAACGTTGGCGTCTCGTCAACACGTTTTGGAAAGTTGCTCCCAGATAAAGGAGGTGTCCACTTAAGACGACTGCACGACTAAAGCGAGTTCTCCACCAACTAGGCCTTTAACAGGCGTACACCAACAACACAGCGTGTGCAGATATGGCTTAGAGCTAGTAAGGAACTGCTTGGTGGAATAGCTTGCCTTAGGTTCCAGCAGGCGCCGGCTCTTGGTTGCCAGGTGAAATCAGTGCTTGTTAGAATTTGTAGGCACATTGCCTCAAGGTTGCTGAGCGTTTGCTGGGGTTTGCTAGGTCTCCGGGCCACACGCCTGCTGTCGCCGGGCGACTGGTGTGATGCGAAATTTGGTTACCCTGCGAAATAGGCCCTTTTCCATAGGCCGCTGTCGCACCTTATCTGGTTGGTTACACAATGTCTGCAGCCAAACAAACCCCTGGCAACGTATTCTTTAGCATCGGAGCACTGGCTGTATGAGTGTAATACGTTTATAATACCCATGCACGTTATTTCCATAGAAATAAAAGCCAATGCATCGAATTCTATTGTATTCCAGCTCCAATTTAATGAATCATACATGCATATCACCTCAATGATACTTTAGATATACCTTAGATAACACAGGGACCCCGAAACTGCATACACACTAATACATTGGCAGGCCTAGCTATAATATGCTTATCTTTTTCCAAGTTAGAACCAAGATAATTATCAACTATAAAGTTTAGACAGCTTAGACCTATTAATACAATACCATAGTTTGTTCCAGTAATTTAATCTGTCAAAAAACAACACTCCTGTAGTCACACCCACCGTTCACACTTTAGGTGTGATTGCTGTGTGTCTCTATATACAAGCCGCCTGACTCGGCCGTGTTTGTCCAAGCGGCCGCGTAACTAGAGAATGGGCCGTTAGGTGGCGTTGAACGGCAACACCTGTATTCCGTTATTATCACCCATTAGTATGTGGTGCGCATGCGTGAACATGCGCAGTTTCAAGCTGTTCCACCAGCTAGATTTTGAACCTAGCGTCCCACCCGTTCTACAAATTCTCGTCAGCCTGGCGGGATTTCCTCCAGCCAACAAAAATTGGAACTATTCTCGGAAGCGGAACGTTTAGTTTCTTTCACGACCGCTTGGGGCAAAGGGTATTGTCAGTTTAGATCACCCTAGCTTTCTGTTATAAATTATCGCTCGATCGACAAAACGTAAATCGATGTTTGAACTCACTGTACATGATTAATATACATAATTAAAGGTATTTTGATGTGTTTCTAACAAGATATATCAATAAGTTTGAATGTTTGAATCTGCAAATTTATGTACTTTTGAGTAAGTTTTTATTTTGACAGTTGTAGCAGCCTGTTGTCCGTTTTTCGGCAGATTACTGGAGAAAATACCAAATAAAACAATCTTTGCAAAACAAATTAAAATAAATAAATCCACCAAAACTCTTCCCCCGCTCCTCAGCTACATGCCATTTTTTGTTTTATGTCTCTATATTGGATATTTACTGAGATATTACCAGATATGTACAGTGGGTTTAACATTGGTTTCAATGGCGTGAAAAGTTGTTTAACCCTTTGAGCGTATCAGAGTGCACTGCACCGCTTTCGGGAAAATAAACTGGACAGGGACAAATCTGAGTAGCGCAGTGTTCAATTTTGCGGCCGGATGTACCCGTTACTACGTTGTGTGACGTCGGCGCCGCTCCCGAGAATGTGGCCGGCTGATAAGTTTGATGAGAGCATGGCACCCGCCACGAGTTTTGCCTGGCACCACATTGAGGGTATGCCGTCAACATGAACAGTTGACGCCTGTGGTAGCCTGAGCCGCGAATGAAGGCAGAAAGTTCAGACAGTTGCAGTTATTTGTTGAGAATTTTAGCGCCAGAGTCGGCTATACACACTCAAACATCAAAGCTTATCATTATTTACTTTCAGCACACTCCTTTGCTCGAACACCAGGTTTTGCGTAACTTGAGCGTTGTGGAGGAGTGTTCAAGATGAAAGTCCGAAAGGACCAAAACATTGACCCTTTTTAGGAAAGTTTTCTTTAGTTTAAAGGTCGGAGTCTTCAAATCATTTTAGTATCATGAGTGACTCGTTCACACTCACCTTAAACCTTTAGGAATAAGTCAGTATCAGATTTAGTATCAGCCAGTTTTCTTCACCTCTTTTGCCCATCGCTAGGAAATCTGCTCCACAAGATAATATACGGAAACAGGGTTACTGTAGCTGTACGTGATAGATACGCGGTAAAATCGACGACTTTACCAAGTATTTATTACGAACAGACGCAGTATCCCTGTTTTCGTATTAGTATATTCCTTAGAATAGCTATTTTTACCGTTTGCCGTAAATGCCTTGTACGCCACATACATGTTTGACGGCCATAAATGCGATATGGGTAGCAGCGAGCGGTATACGTGGGGCATACGATTACAGGTATATCCCAATAAACTAACCCGCCAAACTCTTGTCTGTTACAGATGGTGGAACTAGTTTGCCGTCTTCCACACAACTATCCGTCTGTCCTGCCTCAGGTATTTATCCGTGCCGCATCTCTGTCCCGTGCCCAGCACAGACTTCTCAGTGAAGCCATCCAGACGCATCTCAATACCCAGCAACCGGGCGAGCTGCTCACGGGCTCCCTCATCGAGTGGCTCCAGGACAACGCCGAAACCTTCCTGTCCACCTCAGACCAAACCGAGGGCACGTCCGGAGCCAAGCCCGTCGATCCCAAGTGCAGCTCCTTCAGTCGCATGTGGATCTACAGCCACCACATCTACAGTAAGATCAAACGCAAGGATATGCTGGAGTTTGGGGACGAGCTTAACCTGACTGGGTTTTATGTACCCGGAAAACCGGGGATTATTGTCATCGAGGGCTACAGCTACGACGTGGAAGTCTTCTGGGGCCGTATCCGGCGCATGCAGTGGAAGAAGCTGACCATGAAGGAGAAAGAGGACACTGAAATAGGCGCAAAGAGTGTGGATGACTTCAGGAAATTCGGCCCCTTCGAAGAGCGTTACTTTGCAATGCGGCAAGCCCGAGGGCGGGCGCCACACGCTGACAGGGGTCAGCTCTACCAGTACCTCGAGGAAAGAGGGTTCGGCAAGATGTTTAACATCTATTTCAATGTGGACGGGAAACTGGCCGACGGGGAGGATTAATTAGCATCCATCCACGATGTATATGCGTTTATTTGTAATGTAAAAAAGACAACGTCTAGGTTTTCTCAAATGATCACACCGCTCCAGTGAAGATGCCTGCTGCAGTGCCCGCCACTTCTTGTTAGGCACTAGCAGGTCTTTACAAATGACTCAACTCATCATTATTATCATTTGGCGCTGTAAAAACTCTTCATTATTGTCTTCCATTTTGCACAGTGAATTTTTGTGGGTTTTTTTAATTTTAATTTGCAACCTTTTAGATTTTGTCATCTATAAATATGTATAAACTATGATAAATCTTGAAGTTGATCTGCAGATATTTATACACACTTGTGTTTTTCGGGATAGTGAATGAGTCTCTATACCGACACAAGAAACCTCATAATGTATTTTACGAAGAGATATCCATTTTATTTTATTCAATACCTTCTTCGGTTAAATCTTGTATAAGGGAAACCAAAAACTTCTTTCAACTCTGGCTACTTCTTCAATATGAGACTATCGGATTAACCCCGTTATGTAGTGGGTTCATAATAATTGGATGCCAGTTTTCAATGTTTTCATTAAAATTCATGTTTTTATTTTCAGAATAGATATTTTTCCTTGTGTAATATTGATATACCAACTGCAAAATTGCCCAATTCAGCCACAACCCATAACCCCCCACTGAACCATGTAAAAACTTGAGCTTTCCCTTGATTCCTTCTGCAATGCGTATGTAATGTGTAAACCCTTTATGGCAATACAAAATAATTTAATGGGTTTTTTCCCCTACTAGCATCCCTGATAATATAATATTTATACAACACTCAAGTCGTTCCATTTTTCGTGTTGTAAACGCCTAAAACGGTCGAATATGAGACCAAGATGTAAATATTTTGCCCATTCAATCGCAGTCAAACTAGAAATGAGAAAACTTGTTATATCAAAGCATAATCTTTATGGAGAAAACAAACTAGAAATGTCCATTGACCATTGAGTTTCTCCTCTTTATGCCAGTTATAATCATGTTCCAATGTGACGAAGTTTACTAATTCACATTATTGTATAACCAATAACAGTACAAATGAAATGTATCATTGTCGCACGCTTCCATTGGGGATATATGGAGACGAAGTGCCTTGTTATTCAATTACAAATATATCAAAAGAAACATTATCGTTTATAAACATGTACAATAAATGGGAACTCGTAAGTCATGTTTGTTTGAATTTTATTTACAAAGACTTTCGACGTGTAGTATAGCACTGAGCCTAGACTTGCCCACATCTAAAGTCGTACTCAATTTCATTGAGCTTGTATTGCATATGCTAGTTACAACGTGAACAGTTTCAGTCTATATAATGTGCAAATTTGAACCGCGGTAATTAGTGTTTTATATAATAACTCGTGCTTTATATAATAAACTCAGTCATTCTTAGTATGGGAAATACTCGAAAGACTAAAGTCCTTGGCCCCACTGGTACGACGCGATCGTCGCTAACGTTTAAGAGGGCCATCGACGCCCTATTGTCGGTATTTATAACCATAATTGCGATGAATCCATCGCATTCAATGGCAAGAAAATTCTAGGGTATGCCCCACTGATGCGATGGAATAGGTGCAACCTACGGAATAGCCTAAACAATTTTTACAACCCTCTCATAATGGAACAACGCCCTATTACAGTATTTCTTGGCAATAAATACTTCACACTTATATTATTGATGTAAAGGCCACAATTTATAGTTATGATGCACTATTTCGAATAAGGAAAGAGTTCATTCATGCCTGTACTTTCAAATTGGTCTATCCAAGCTGCAACGAATTCAGAATAATCAGAAGCTGTCTATGTCAGATACAGCTACAGCTACAGGCTACTGTTTTCACAGCGACCACGTCTACTGAAACCTGGCACCTGAGTGGAGGTGTGGAGAGTGCTAATTGTTGCTAATTACAGAGTCAATACAGTACGCAGAGGACAGGACAGGTACCGCCATGTTCATTACCCTCACCCGGCGTTAATTACCTTTTATGTACTTGCGACCGTCGCCTCGTAGAAGTGGGGCCGCGCTTTCAGTAAGCTCTAATCAGAATTAACAAGTTTTGACAAGGTTCACGAACTGGAACTTATGACCCGTCGGAAATGTGTCATTTGACAATACAATGGTTAAAATTAGCCAATTAATTTACATACATTAACGTTCATATATAGCATATCTAACAGGAAGTATTATAGACTATACAATACTTATTACAGCTTTAAAGGTTCTTTAGAAACTAGTTAAGTTTGATAAGAACGGGACGGACATCTTTTCATATACCTCGCTTCCACCAACACAGTTCAAAACCTTTTCACGTTAGGTTATGGCAGAACTAAATTTATCACGCTTTTATTCTCTCATTGAGATTCTTTCATTCCATAGGCTTGGATTGTCTACTCTTGTTTCCATGGACGGTTTGACTTATAAGACATTAAATACTTTATGTAAGTCAAATGCTGTAAAAGGGTTTTGATGCATAATAGTAACAAAATAATCTTTTACCTAGGGCACACATCAACCAAACTTTTAGCCAGGCCAAAGAATTTGTTTACTACTCTCCCTTTCCCATATCACTGCCAATTAATACCTAGACAGAAGGTAGTTTGTTATGTAAAAATAGCACACCCAGCACCAATACTACGTCACATACAAGGCTCACCATCAACCAGGCCCCAAGTCTGACTAGATATTCTATTTCAATGGCTGTATGATTGCGGATTTATTAGGTTTCTTTAATATCCCTTTTCGCCCAGAACCAAGAGCTGTTCTTAGAATCCACTCAGAAAAATGTAATGTAGTGTGACCCTTTCTCTTCGGAATGATATAAGGTCAGATATGTTGTTAATCACCAGCGGGTCAATCTTTCCAATATCATATAATTGTATGAAAGACCTTTTCATATCGTTGAGCGAAAAACATGTGTTTATCGAAGACCAACATCAACAATGACTTAGCACATACACCATTACACATGTTTATAGATAAAGGAGTACGATGTAGCAGAATTGACACCACAACAGGATGAATAAACAGAACAGATATAAACAAAGCTGAAAAGGTCTGGGGGTAGATGACAGTATATACTCTTTCCTAAAACAAGGCACTCCATGGTGGATGGGTGTACTGTCTTTCGTCTTTACATAATCTATCTTCGTAAATATTATAGAATATTTGAAGAGCATTGGAAAGTAAGTAAATGAGGATAATTATGCTGAGGTTAACATAGCTGATGATTGGACAACTGTATGCAGAGCCTGGGTTTCGGTCGGTATACAAAGATCAACGCTGCTCTTTACAGGAAATATGAAGCGATTGACCTTTGTTGAACGATGTCCTGTACCAATAATGATGATAGATAAATATGTCAGGTTTGGGTTAGAAGGAATAATTTCCCAATTTTAATGACCTTAAATCCCATGCAATCGATTCTATCTACAGCCCGATAATGCTTATTATTGTCTAAATCCATTTTAGCTTTATAATACCAATGCTAATGAATAGAATGATTGGCTTTGGTTGGATAATGATAACGTAATGGTCACCCATGCTGTACATTATAGGGTTTAATACCTATTTTACCACACAGCTAATGCTGATCAAAATACTTCCGTCTAGTTTTACAAAGTTGGAGTTCATGCGTCATGTGGCAATGCTTATATTAGCACTGAAAATGCATAAGGCGGGTAGTACATGGGGATTCTGGTAATGCCTGAGTTTACCCTCATGATGCCCGGAATGTGTTGACAATATCACGATGTTATTGGCTGTTGTTGGCTGCCTGCTACCTGTCTCTGGAAACATGGTTTTCTGCAAAGTGCACAGTTGCATTCTGGTTGTCCGTTGCCAAATCCTGAAGAGTTATGGGTTCGGTCAACTCCCTGTGGCAACAAAAGCAAACTCAGTTATCTCCGTCATTTTAATTCGTAATCATATGAGCCGATTTAAACAGGAGAATAGAATCAGTATGGTGATATTTACAAATTACTTTGGTTAACAAAGACTGGAAAGGTATCAGGTATTACTGGTTTGTAATTTGAACTCAGATTAAGTGTCATTATAAATCATTGGTCATTGTTAAAGATATAATAATGTACATACAGAAATAATATACGAATAAAATTAATGATCAGCAACTCTACCTCTCGAAATAGCCATGCAATGTGATTGTTGCATTATCAATTAATCTATATGAGTATATTATCGTCTTTTGGGTTACTGTGCGTTGTTATAAATCTATGGGTATTATAAGTCAGCAGAAACCAAGGAATAGGAGGATAACTTTGCAAATAAAATCCACGGTTCAAAGTTGTCTACAATAAGTTTGGTTTAAAAAGATGGGATACATTTAGATCCAAAATTACATTTCATAAATCAAAACTTAAGAATGACTATATACTGAAATGAAAAGAAGGACCTTCAGAATTATAAGAACTAAACCTGCCCCCTCAATGTATTTTGGGTTAACAATAATGTTAATCTTTCACCTATAATTCCTCGAATTATCCAGTCTACTTTCGTTCTACAGCTAATAACACCACGTCCTCCCTATTGATTAGACTTTGTTTGATAAGCAGTTTGTGAAGATAATATCTTTTAATTTCCCATCACCGCTAGAGCATCACATAAACTGTACATACGGAAAGTCGTGGCGCTTTCAATGCTAATCGAAAGTTAGAATAGAACTGATGCATCAGATTCATAGTCAAACATATTTTTAGTGAACGATGTCTCAGTAGTTAGTTAACGATAACAATACCTAGGCGAATAACTCTATTATTACATACCTATGGCCGAACGTCTATGAAATACTACCCGCTGCTTGGGGTGTAGTATAGATAATGTTCGGGCGCACTGCGCCCGTAGTGAATATTCGGGCGCACTGTGACCATCGGGTCAATTGGTAGATATCATAAGTATTTAAAATGGCGTTTTTTTGGTATTTAGATATGTAATAATAAGAAAGCGTAGTGACTGAGCCC
Organism: Alentia gelatinosa; assembly: GCA_950022655.1. Classification (NCBI taxonomy): domain Eukaryota; kingdom Metazoa; phylum Annelida; class Polychaeta; order Phyllodocida; family Polynoidae; genus Alentia; species Alentia gelatinosa. The sequence goes on from OX465586.1 coordinate 29,800,065, forward strand.
GTAGGGATGCCATTCTCGGCCTTTTTATGCCATAAATACGTCCCTCCGCCTGCGGCGTCGGGACGTATTTATGGCATAAAAAAACCTCGAACGGCCATCCCTTCGGGCTCAGTAACCATGTTTTCTCTTATTACTATTTCTTCGCAATGCCGAATCAAATGATTAACGATAACTCAGCCAGTCGTCTGTTCATACGCGACTTACTATACCATGCTATAGTGTAGGGTTTATTTTTCTGAACTTATGTCTTTTTGTGAAGAGATGGCTGTGGATATTGAACCCCTAGAGACCGGTCCCATGCATGCATGCAATCAGCAAATCGTTTAGGTCAAAATCCAGGGGACCAGACTTTGACCCAGCAGTATTCTAGAACTCGGTCCTGGTCGCGGGAATTCATTTCATGATAGGGATTGGATGGTCAAATACAAACCTATTGTTAGTAAAACACACTATTATTATATACCTATGACCGTATGACCCACACATACTGCCCGCTGCTACCCATGACGTATGTATAACCGTACGTCACACTGTGACGTACGGGAATTGTGATCATGTGACTAGCTAAAATTTTGCCATTTTTAGGTATATAATAATACGAAAACGGGCTAACTGTACGGGCTAACTGTCTTAGTACGTCAAAATACTTGGTAAAATTAATGATCAGATACATCCCTCTGCCCTCGGCATCGGGATGTATCTGATCTAAAATTCTACCCCGTATTTTTGACGTACGAAGACAGTAAGCCAGTTTCCGTATAATACGCAATGAAGTTTTTATGACGCTAATTAAAATCCCATACGAGATTTTTTTTTGTATAGGGCTCTGTATAAGTTCAAGACAGGAAAAGCAGAGTATTTTCATACCAGGTGCACAGCACAGCACAAGGTCAATCATTATCCCATCAAGCCATGCTTATACAATGATAATATAGGGAGACATGGTTGATATTATAGGGAGACATGATGAGTGTGGCTGAATGGAATCTGTTCCGTGTTGTTTTGTCACAATTATTCGCAGAGTTCGAAGAACAAGGTTAGTATTTCCGACCAGAACAGCAAGGAAGAGGTGTAGTTCAGATGTACTCACTATGTCTCCCTATTATCATATAACTGGATGTCATTAGAAACGCCATTTTACCACTCACTTTTTCGATGTCTCAACAAGTCACGTGGTATGAAGGGTAGTTTTGATTTTAGTTTGCCACACTGTGACGAACATAATCAGTACAACTGGCTGGTATGAGACATTCATGCACAGGTATATAATAATATAAGGGGACATAGTGTGGCTGAATGGAATCTGTTCCGAGTTGTTTTGTGTTGCAAATACCCACAGAGTTCGAAGAACGAGGTGCAAATTTTTGACCAAAAGAACAGGTACGGAGGAAATTAATTCAGTCACCCTCACTGTCTCCGTATTATAATCTATTACCCACCTAATACGGAGTCTCCATACTAAGCATATGGACCCTACAGATCGCTACTGAGAAGAATACCACCCGACGGGCATTGTATGAACTATTTTATATAAACAATGCCTGGCACTTATGTCGAATTTCTAATTATTTACAAGATTTTTTCCTAATAATTAGTTGAAAGGTGAGTAATAAATACAACATTACCATGATTTTGATCTATGTGTCCGTATTCTCCTTGTAGTTGACACTACACAATACTTCTCGCTATCGCTCGGAGTATTACTACGAGTCAACTACGCAGAGAATACGGCCACTCAGATCGAAATCATGGTAATATTGTGTATACATCTGGAAATGATTATAGGCGCCATATTTCCATCGTCTCAACAAGTCATGTGGTACAGAGGGTAGAATTATTTATAGTTCGTCGCACTGTGACGAAGGGAATACATACAGCTGGCCAGTAAGTGTGAGACATTTGCAAGTGTATAATAATTGGTACAACTTTTTTCTTTCATCGCAGTATTTTACCATATAGGAACAATACATCTATATCTAGATGACTAGATTTATAAGATTCAGATATGATCTGCTCGGTGCTAGTTTGACGATGCTATAGATAAAATAATTCTGAAGTGGGCAGTGAACCTAATTCTTTACATGCATTTATAAGTGTGAAAAAAAGCATTTATAAGCGTACTACACAAACACAATAATACCTCAAGTTACTAATTCCATGCTATATACACACATAAATGATTATCACAGCTCCATTTTCTACTCTAGGGAAACAAATAATTCGTAGACGTTGCTCTGCAAATACAATGACAATAACCAGAGTAATGAATTAGGTTTCCAAGGAAACTAACATATAACAATCTACTTGATGAGGCTCCAAATCATAATCGCCATTTGTAAAATCCGAGAGACCTCAGCAATAAATCGAGTCTACGGGTAGAGAATAAGGACGGAACGAGGCATGGGTGAATCGGGAATAAACTAGAAGTAGACTAGTATAATTAAACAATCAAACCGATTGAGTTAATCCAAGTAACAGACATTTGTCTATATACAAAAGGATAGTGGCGAATAGAACTAATCGAAACGAGAAAAGAAGTAAGTAGTGGCACTATTGAGCACACTTATGAAAAAGCTGACAACTCGAGTGTTATTGGAGTAAAGAGCACACGTTAATTCGGCGAACAGAAAATTTTGATTTTCACTTACCCGGCGGTCAGTTTGGCGGATGCTGTCAGACCAGACTGACTGTTCATCAGTCCCGCCCGGGCGCGTGCCATATGTTGTGATATCTGAAAAAAAAAGTTCAAAATGGAGAGTCACCTCTATACAAACACCATCAACTAAATGCCTCGTTCCACTATTGCAGTGCACTCCTAAAATAGGCATATGAAATCTGGCGGCCTTAGTGGAGCCCTTTTTTTCTGGGCCCCTCCCAGTTCATTAAATTGATGAAAAGGATTGATGGAGACTCTTACAACCTAACACCAGTGCAGAGTGTCTGTACAGGGGTTGTGCCCTTTATGTAAAGTAGGTAAAGTCAAACTCTATGATTCATAGGATGGGCCTCACCACCTAAGATTTTTATCAATGATTCGGTAATAAATAATTTTTTTAGATGAGGCAATTGGATCAAGACGAGTAAATTTTTACTGAAAGGGATTGAAGGCTGCTAATAATTGGGTGCATCTATTGGTTTTAGGCCATATGGGGAAAATAAAAAATTGGATTTCCACTATACAAGGTGCCCAAAGTATTGGAATTTAACACATCCAAAACCTGAAGTATCATTACATGTTGCCAGCATATATAGACATGCCAGTGAGGTCAAGCAGGATATCTTTTTTCTGAACTTCTGTATCATCTCTTGTGTGATGATAATTCAATACAGCATGAAATAACTCGAACAACCAGAAATCGTCCAGAAAACGGACATCTCCGCATACAAGCTACAACCTGGCAGCCACAGACATTCGGCGATTTGTCCTCGAGGTTCTACTGTTTCCAATTTCTTTACCTTTACTATACTCCTTATCTGACAGCTTTGTAACTTTAGTCCTGACATGTAGATCTCTTTTTCAATGTAGCATCGGTTGCAAGCGGTGGGGATAGAAGGTGAAACAAGCTACTATGGAGTTTCTCGCAAACCCCTACGGAACAAAGAAATTACCACAAGCTACGCCCCGTCAACCTACATAGCATCGGCTGTGTACAGAAGTGTATCTGCCTCGTATTCTTAACTGTTTCTAAATATTATCCTACCCCTAATATAAAATCCCATAGGCTTAACATTGAGTTTCCGTATGCCACGATGACTGGCATACGGAGTTTTATATGCCACTAGTGGCATACAGAATTGTTATCACGTAATATTCCAAAATTGAGAAGATGGGGTAGGATAAAATCAAAACCTGATTTGTTTTAATCTTGGCCATCGCATGCCACTCCTGGAGTTTTGGCTTCGGACTTCACTCGGCTTCGCCTCATGAAGTCACTATGCCAAACTCCAGTCGTGGCATACGGTGGCCAAGATTGCAACTCATCCAGTTTTACGATAATACCATGCATTGTGAGGGAGGAGGTCTACCTGGAGGGAGGCGGTGGCCGCGCGGTTCTCGGCTTCCCGCACGCGCTCCTCCATCCGGCGGATGTTGCGCGCATACTCGACGATCATCTGCTCGGCCTGGATGGTCTTCTCTCGACTCTCACGCAGCAGTTTCGTCACCTCCTCGTTCCGCTTCTTGTGCCGACTTATCTCGTTACGGAGGTCGCTCACTTTCCCCTCGAACTTGGCTGTGATCGTCTGGCATTCTTCCTTCCATCTAAGGATATGTTTACATGAAATTCGACTTTTTACAATATACCCATACTAGTTTCTCTATTTATTACATGAAAATCATTTTTGAAAGATGAATATAACAAATTTTTAATACCCAAATTGCTTATATGTCATAGTCTTGAAATATGATAAATAAAACCGCAATTATCTGATTCTCTTGGAATAGTCTTAACGGTTTAGAGGTAATATCTTGTTTTTTCGATCTTGAAGTAAGATAATAGGATTACAATTCATATATACCAAATTTTGATAAATATTTGGAAGGACTCAGTAGTTTACCAATATAAATTGGCCATAAACCTCACGAAAAACAGTTGAGGATGATAGTTGAGGACTCTTTTTGTTTGCTATTAGGTATGGCGATCTGGTAGTGCCGACACATGAATGTTCTATTATAGACTTAGCTTCCTACAGCAAGCTACATCAAACGCACAACTTACTTGGCACTCATGCGTTGCTGTGAAGACAGAAGTTGTCTGAGTTCGAGCATGGCGTGTCTGTGTCCATCCTCTACAGTCTGGAGTCTTGTCTCGTAGTCCGTGGTTTTCCGCTTACCCTCCCGGCCCAGTAACGTAATCTGAGTAAAACACAGGCAGTGGTATATCTCTAGGGAGATACTTGTCATATGTCCGGATCTATGATGTATTGAATCCTGAATACATGACTTTAATCATCATGCTTTAATACATTACTGTTGGCGATTCAATTAGAAGCTGAATACATGTTTCCACTGACAGTTTCCGAAACTAAATAATATTTTAAAGGGTAACCTTAAAGCCTGAAATAATTTTTGGTATCGATACTTCCGGCACTGAACACGCACAAATCCGTGTCTTAAGAAACGAAATAATAATCTAATTAAGATATTTAGAGAATTCGACTGGTGCTTCGGAAAAGGAAACTTTAGGACACTTGAAAACGTTGGAAATTCAGATGTTGCACATGAAGTGATCCATTCAGTAACCAGTCACACAGATATAGCTAACAGTAATTATTTATTTCAGAGCTGGGCTCACTTCTTTGTTAAACTTGCGCTGTTCGGCGTCGCGCTCCTGCGTCAAGGCCTGTGTCTTTTTGCGCAGCGTATCGACTTCCTCCATCAGCCGGACCCGGTCATTGTTGGCTCCTTCAAACTCCAGCCCCAACTTCTCAAGGCGCTCCCTCAGAGAATTAATCTCTGAGAGGTGCTGCTTGCTCTCCTGTGTGTGCCTGTAGTGAGAAAATCAGGTTATCTGTTATCATATCAACAATTCCCTAACTAGAGAACAGTTTGTTGTAAATGTGTGATTTGTAGTTATGAATGTATTCATCAAATATTATTATTGTATAATCTTCTCTATCACTTCAACATCACTGTTTTGTTTCCTGTCTGCATTTCTAATTGATCATTATATCTTCGAGTCATGGTCGAGATGAAGAACTATAGAACGGACATAATTAAACCTACACAAAATAGTCCGGTCGAGTATCATGGTAGACCACTCCCTGTGATATAATTACGTCTAAAAAATATATACATTCACATTTTAAAAGCCCTGACTGTGAACTCGGTATGCTAGATAATATAATTCACAGTAAAATACCAACACATATTCATGTATTATATCTTATTGAATAAGCAAAAGTATCATCGGGGGCGGTAGGCGTTTCTCATAGTAGTCGTCACAAAGTATAAATTCAGATAAATTGTAAACTATGTCTTACTTGATGTCGAGGCGGCGTAGCTGCGCGGTCACCGAGTCTATTTTCACCGCGGCTTCGTCTCGGAGCCGCTCGGCGTGGCACGCTCGCCGGTTTAGGTCGTCAATGGTTCCGCTTTCCTTAGATCCCTGCGTCAACCCCTCCTGGTAGATCTACACAATAGTCACCACAAAATATATTTTACTAAGACTGTAGTGATGAGCCAAAAACGTAGACTTAAAAACATAAACAGAATTGTAATGGACGACAATGAAAACACGAGGCTAGGTGTAGCGCTACAAGAGAGATCTGAGATTCGTGATACAGTTATAACTGAATTAGATTTGAATTTTTTTTTTGATATTTGGTACCTTTAGTAGCTTTAAAACATAAGGGTAAAACTCAAACAACAAGATAGATGTCCTGGACCTAGTTTTCATAGGTAAACCTACTATGACCAACATCTGTTTACCTACTATTTGTTGGCATCGATATTTTCGTCAATCCACTGATGTCTTCATAATGACATGTTTTTAGTTTGTTGTATTAATTGTATAAAGGACTTAATAGAATGGGGTAAGAATATAACGATGTAGTAGAGGTTATAAAGCTATCGTTAAACCATGTCAAACAACAATGGGCCACCACTAACCTTCTCCAGCTCGGACTCCACCGCCCGCTTCTCACGGACACAGCGGTCGATCTGTCCCTGTTTCTCGCTGTTCTCCAACTCCAGGGCGTGGATCTCCTCCATGAGACGAGCGATGTTCTCATTGCATTGTTTCTTCACCGCGTCCACCTGCCAGAGAAGAGCGCCATATTCAACTCACTGAAACTTCGCTAAGTGATCTACAAACATCTTATCATCCACCCAGTACGGAGTCTATATACTAAACCTATAGAGCTCGCTACTGAGTAGAATACGAAACATGTCCCTAGTGTGCAAAGCAGGGCGTGAGAATATCGGCGGCTATTTTATATTTCTTTCCTTTGATAACTTATTTTTTGAACACTGAATAATAAACACATTACAATGATTTTGAACTGCACGGTCGTAATCTCCGCATAGTTGACGCAAAGTAATATCCGAGCGAATACGAGGATATTGCGTATCAAAGTTCCATATCAAAACCATGGTAATATTATGTATTTATATACATATGTATATTTTTTTTAAAGCTTAAAGCTGTTTAACCCTTTCACAGCAGCAGGACGCCTTAAGGCATTACCGCTGTACGGCAGGAAGATGCCTTAAGGCATTACCACTGTACGGCAGGAAGATGCCTTAAGGCATGTTTTTGTGTTTTTTTTCCAAACTCATTTTTTTCAAAATATACAAGATGAATTCGCAAAATTCCTTCAATTTATCAATATCATTAAGGTATTTAAAGGGGTTCAATATTATTAAGAAATATGGAGATATAGATTGAATAAATCATGAAAATGCCGAAAATTACGGTAAAACACGCCTGCCATTCACACGTTCACTATGTAACGTCTTCCTGCCTCTAGTATAGGCGAACGTCGATGGTGGCACTGCCTCTGCTTTCCCGCCCTTGTGAGGCGTGCGGCCGTTAAAGGGTAAAAGCTGTCTGTAACATATTCGAGCCTGATGAGCACCTTGCAAAACAAAAGGATCCCCCAAAAAACATCACACCAAAATGGGAAAAACCCTCCCACATCCTGAAGTCATACTGTCAACAACGGGCGTCACTATGTGCACCGTTCGGTTTTCAACATTGCCTTGGTAGCGAGTGGTCTGACTATAAATAACGCGAGCAGGTGATTGCTCCGTCACTTAGATGCGGTAGCTCGAAGCGTACACACCCCATAGCCACGTTTTAAGATATTATATATTTATATAACGGAGTGCCATACCTATTTGCCTATTGGTCACAAAAATCATTACCACCTCAAACTCATTAACGCAAAAAATAATTGGGAACTCCCACAATGCATCCTAAACTTTTTTTATGGAATATCCCATAATAACATTTGGGGATGTATATAAGGGGGTGAGCCTCCTCCAAACTGTCATAACGCTGTAAACCCTGATGAAGGCAGCTTCTAGCAGCCGAAACTAGTAGGTATTACACAGCATCTCACCAACTAGGGAACTGTATGTATTGAAAGGTCTAACAATTAAAAAAGTTCTGACAACCAACAACATATGCTGGACGTTTGGTCGGTTTGTGGTATTCCTCCCAACATCATTAACGCTAAGGTCTACTCTGTCGGGGTCAGTTTTCTTAACGAGGGCACCATATGAGAAGCAGATCACTGAGAGATGGGACACTGACTTCTTGCCTGGTCCTGGCGCCCGCCTCGTCGAGCAGCTTGGCGATGGCGTCCTGCAGGCGGCTCACGTCCTCCGTGGCCTGGCGCTCCCGGACCAGGGCCTCGTCCTTCTCCAGCATGGCGTTCTCCACCATCTGTACGGACTCCTTCACCTGGAGAACCGCCTCGTACTCCCGCTGCTCCAAGTCCGTGCTGAAACACACGACAGCGGAGACACTCAGGAGCTATTCAGTTGTAACACAGTCTATGATTGTTATTTACTCTATATCCATGTCGTATGTACTGTAAATATGCACCGTTTCGCCATATAACGTAAAAATACTGTACAGAACACTGTTCCGTACGGCAAAATACGGAACACTGTTCTGTATGCTTTGACTGAAGTATTAGTCGTTAGAACAAATCAGATTAAGCTTCTTTTTTTTTTTTGGACCGCTCATTCAAGCGGTAGCTGCCCTATACATAGACCTAGCGACGTATCGAACATAGATTAAGCATCTTTATTAATGTTTGGTATATAGTAAATATAGAACGACCTACCATGCTTGTACAAGCCACAAAACTCAATATCAAATTTACGATTTGTACGGAACTTGGCGTAAAAGCCTCGTTCTGTATGAACTGTAAATTATCATCTCGTTTTGTAGCTTGTAGTGCGTGGTCAGGAGGTTCTATATAAATACATATTGAAACACATGACAGCAGAGCCACTCAGGAGATTTTCAGTTGTAACACAGTCTATGACTTACATACTATCAAGAAACGTCACGAAATTTCATACAATTGTTTATATGGCATGAGTTGTATTTGCGGAATGATATCACGAAGCGGAGCTGAGTGATATCTGTAGCAGAAGACAACGAATGCCATGTAAACAATTGTATGAAATTAAGTGACGTTTAGATTTTATCCTACTCGGTAATATGTTTTTTTACTTCATATGTTACCCGTGGCATATAAATGTTATATGGCATAACCGTGGCATACAGTCACTCCATGTTAAGTCTATAGAGATTTATATGAGGGGTAGGATAAATACTGAAACACACGACAGATTCACTTCTGAGGCGCTAATGAGTGCTAATTAGTTGTATACAATTTGTATCTTCAAAGTCGAGATAAAAGGTAAAAACAAAGAATTAGATACAAGGACACACCTTTTCTTTTGCAGATCGATCACTTTTTCTTCAAGGGAAGCTCTCTCCTTCTTAATTTTGATCAAGTGCATTTCAGTATCTTGGAGCCTGAAATAATTCATGAAACAAAGTCATCTAATATTACGAAGACATAAAAGATTCAAGCGCAGCAGGATATATATTTGAATCATGTTTTTTTAAAAGATTCAATTTCTGGGAGGATCAGTTTGCATGAAATCTTCAAAACGAACAAGTTAGGACTGTTTTGGAGAAGTTGACATTAGATATAAAAACTACTATCCCTGATAAGAAAATATACTATAAGGTTGATGTAAAGTGATATAGATTATAAGACGAGAAACTGAAAGAGTTGTGTGGATGGATCACACCGAATATATGGATATTTAAGGTGGCCAAGAAAACCAGCCTATAAGCTGACGGTTCAGCCGCTTTATTGGTAGACATAATGACAATGTGCCAACAAGCTTGTTTAATACTAAAACGGGAATGTCAGTTTGGGGTCAGGGAAAAAAACGTGGAAATACTTTTCCGTGGAATTTACTGCCTCAGTGCGACTGAGAAAACATGGAACACACATCAATGTTGGCCATGAAATAGGGCCGAGTTTGTGCGAGGGAGGTTCAAACCAACCGTTTATTGGCGTGGATGATGTTCATTACACATTATCTTTGTTTAATGCAAGAAAAATAATTTAATAGCCTAGAAATGAAACGGATATTTCTGAAAATGTGGAAACTTGCCTACCTTGCTAAACGGACCAATAAAGAATTCAATACAAAAATGAATACCTTGCCAAGTGTTGGTATCACAGATTTCACACATATCAAAGGTGATTCTTACTTGCTACCGAGGTCGGCCACTGACTTGGACAACTCGTCCACCTTGCTTCCTGCCTGTTCTCCACGACCCTGAACATATGTTTTCTCTTGCTCCTGAAATAAGGATAAAGATCCTGTAACATTTCACTGTCAAGTCCGTACTGTTTCTGATTTTGTTCGGATATTGATTTCTTTAGATAAAGGTTTATTTTTTCATAATTCTTTACTTTGTTACATTTATCTTCCTACCTGCAAAAGATTTTTGATTCTCTTTTCCTTTTACCGCCCCAAAATCCTTCACCATACCACGCCATACTCTAACCCCTCTGACACACCACCTTGCATTTACCCTACTTCTCCATTCCATACCATATTTGCACCTCTCTAACGTCCTCCAGGACCCTCTCCCCCACAAACCATTCTGCCTCTGCTACACCCACACCCTTTACTGCTACGTCCCACCCTGTTCTGGTCCTGCTGCAATTCAACGTCCTTCCCCTAATGCCATTGTCATGCTTCATCCATCCCAAGCCACTTCCAAACCCAACTCTACAATCCATTCCTGTCTTTATCTCACCCCAGATATTTTTTCTCCATAGACTTAACATTGGAAACTCGTATCTAACACCCATTAGATATTTCGGAAAAATATCCAATGGGGGATAATGTCACAAATGATAGCCCATTAGTCAATATTAAGGGTGAGATAAATTCAGAAACCCATTCAAGTTTAGGGTCAGAGCTCGATCCAATCTCATTTGAATCACATAGCCATTCACGCGGCTTCGCCTTGTGAATTACTATGTGATACAATCTCGATGGGATACGAGCTCAGACCCTAAACTTTCATGGGTTTCCTCTATATTATCCCATACGTATATATATATAACAATATTACCATGAATTTTATCTGCATGGTCATATCCTCCACATAGTTGACGCCTAGTAATACTTCGAGTGATAGCAAAATGTATTGCGTAGTGTCAACTACAAGGAGAACACGAGAATGGAGATATAAATCATGGTAATGTTGTATCTATTACCAACCTTTCGAATAATTATCAGATAGACAATCATATGAATCATTAGAAACTCAACGTAAGCACTATCTATTGGTTATATAAAATAATTCCCGTCATGTTGCAGTAAAAGCCGTATTCTACTGAGTTGACTGCGGCTTCCCGTATTCTATTCAGTAGCGATTTGTAAGCACCATAGGCTAAGTAAAGTCTCTTTATTAGGTGGGTAACAAAGTAATATTACTTTCAGGGATGTCAGTTGGGGTCAGGGAAAAAAGTGGAATTATTTTTCATGTGGATTTTTCTGCCTCAGCAAGACATACTAAAATTGAATATGTCGTCGGCCTTGGCATCAGGCTGAGGGTCTGACCACTGTTTTATTGCTGTAAATGAGGATAAATAAATATCATTTTTGTTTGATGTAAGGAAAAGCAATTACATATATTGAATATAAATTTTTTTTTCTTCCAAGGTAGCATCGGTTTGTCCAGAGGTGTTTATTGCCACGTCTCAATAATCATATATTGAATATAGAAAAATGGATTTCCACGGATAAGTGGAAAACTGACATCTCTGTACTTTACTCTACAGTCCTGTCCTTCATGCCTCTCCCACACCCCGGCCTCGTCTAACCCCTGACTCTCACCATACCTTGGTCTCTACCCTGGAGACGTACCTTGCGGACGAGTTGGTTCTTCATTTCCTCCAGGGTACGTCGGAGGTCCATCACCTGGATGGACGAGGCCTTGAGCTCGTTCTTGGTCCTCTTCAGCTCGTCCTGGAGCGTGTTCACCTCGGTGGTCAGGTCCGACACCGTCTTACTGTACTGAGCACGTATCTGCCCCGAGAAAAGCCGAGTTATCATCACACTGATTACCTGTATCTCCATATTTAATAAACTGATCGTTAATTATTAGTGGTGATTCTTCACGTCTATTGACTAAGCAGCGCAAAAAGGCTACTTTCAGAGGAATTCATAGCAGCATGCAATTACTTTCCGATTGGAGTATCTTCGTATGTAATATTGTGTTAAGCGATAATGTGTATTTCTTTAATTCTAGCCCAGCGCTTCAAATATGGCATTCATCATTAAAAGACGCTGAAAGAATCGATTGCATAGAAAATCCAACCTTTTCTAAGATGATAAAATAAAATTTACTTAAACCCAATTTGTTTTAGAGAAAATATATTTCCGTGGAATCTCTAACGCGTAAAGCGCTTCTATGGTATACTGAGAAGCAACGCCCACGCCTTGGCTGTGACGATTCAGGATACCAGCTGCGATCACATCCCGTGAGAAGGGAAACTTGAGGGTGGCGTGCAATCGTAAAAGACAACGTACCTTGTTGGTGTGAGCCTCCAGGGTCTCCAGGCGCGGGTTGAAGTGTTGGTTCTACGAGAAACACGTATCGTGACAGACAGGAAACAGGTGAGACTTAGAGCCACAACAGTGAGCACCGACATGCGCTGTGTACATAGAACCTCGCGAGTCAGCGTGCACAGCCAGAGACAACATGATGATAGCCCCGTTTACCACCACCACCACCACCACCACCACCACCAGACACGGGAGTTGTGCAACAATGTGGTCCCTTAAACATACAGGCTGTAACAAGATACACCCACCGAGAATGATACATATTTTGAGTAATTTTACGAGAACCCCAGAAGGTTAACGCCAAAATTTCTTAGAAGTATCTAAAATTCATGCTAAACTCTGGCAAAAAAAGAGAGAATCTTTAACATCACGGACTTAGATAAATCTGTGTTAACGTGAAAGCTGTACTTATGCTGCCGACATTGCTCTATCAAAATATCTAATGCATCGTCATGACAATATGAACAGCAAGGATAAATCAAACCAAGCATATTGTCACAGTGCTCTAAAAGGTTCCTGCTCTGGGACATTTGTGATAGGTGTGTCTTGTGCCAGTCGGTTAAAGAGGGTACCACAGAAAGCATGGTTTATATCGTATTGTGAAAAATTCCCATAAGAAAAAATCCCATTAAAAAAAAGAAAAGAATTCCCATAAGTTTCCTTCTTGTGTATTGATGATTTTAGAGTCAACGAGTTAAGGTACTACTTGAGATAATCACGTTACGGTAAGACAATGCATTCACACATAACTTGAGCAAGAAACAAATATTATTATAATAAAGTGAATATGTTAAAAGTACCTCTCTTCACGCCGCAAACTTTACTGGTGAAAGAGCATTGTGAGGGCTATTATGAAAGTTGATTTGGATACATGAATTATGCAGGAGACATGAGTATCGCGGTGGCCTGACCATCCACACGGATTCTGTTTTGTATACTCCTTCAGAATTGGAAACACTCTAGAAATAATACACTATACGTTCTTGAATAAATTCTTTATAAATTCTAAAAAAACACACAGTTCATAAATGAGAAATTGGAATATGTTATCACAGCATTTCGTATTTCTAAGAAAAAGTGGCAAAGGACAGTCATCTATCGGGGATGATGCATCAATAAGCTCTAACTAGCTTAAATAGAGGATCCCATCCTTGTTGACTCACTACACTTCTACTTACTAAATTACAAGCAACAATTACTGTTATCATCACGGGGGTAGTCCATAACATGGTTTGTGTTCAACAAGGTGATTACATACTTCGATTCTGAGAGACAATAAATATAGGGAATATTACTTAGTGTTGGCAGACAACCTTGCCTATCCCTATTCTAAATAAGGACAGGGCAGGATAGGTTCTTAAATACCTACTACATGGATATGGGTTTGTGTTTTCAAAGATGTGTGCAGGAATCTGGGGTTGTTTTTTTTTTATCTTTTAGGGGGAGGTGCAGATGAACAAATAGCCAGAGCACGCATAATGAACACAATAGTATTGACGTGCGGCTTCACTCTCCCCATCGAAACACCAGCACGACAGACACGGCATTTCTAAAAGCGCTGGCACACATGGACAGGGATAAACACAACACTACATGTTACGTCTTTCCTGTTTTCTGTTATACTCTCGCGCAGTTCATTGTTTCTAGTTTTTGTTCATTTACCTTGGCCTCCTGTTCCAGTCGTTCTACCTCTTGTACTGCTGCCTGCCACATCTCCATGGCTGAGTCCTTTTCCTGTATGGATAGACATAGATTGTGTAGAGTTGATATTTAAATACTACCATAACCGTTTAATAAATTGTAGAAGTTCATGCTTGGTGCTCAATAAAAATTGATCGTCCTCATACGTAAGGAAAAAAGATTATTTTCCAGGGATTAAAAACAAATGGTACTCTAAAGCTGTCAACTGGTCCTAATTGTGAGAGGAATGTGTCGATTAGATATTCTGAACGTGGTTTGCGGTAAGCGGATAAATGCTTAGGTTTAATCTTAGGAAATTGCAGCGCATACTGAGATGAACTTGACTTTACCATGGGCAGTGTATTCTCTAGAGTTGTATGTCCATGCTTTTATGCAACATCCAGATTTATATAACAGTAGGATCGAATAGGAATGATAGGGATGCAAGGCATCATAATGGTTTCGTGGGTTTTAATCTGAAGTATAATTTAGAATATGAGAGTGGTCACAGGTCAATTAGAAAGACTCTTTCACTTTCTGAAAATTACAAAAAAAATCGCTTATTTCGTTGACCAGTCTGCAGCATGTTTTCGACGGGGTTCGATATGGGTTTGTTGGTTTGTTTGTTGGTTTGATTTAACGTCCAGTTAACCATTACAGGTTCTCACCAGACTTACTCAAGGTTCTTTTACACCACATGGGTGGTGATCGAATGTATGTGATGAATTTAGATAGAGATCCCACCCCTACACATTTACCGAGGTGAGAGTTCTTTTACTTCCCACACCACATAGACATAGCATGAGAAGGATGGCCTTTGATTTAGCAGTAAATCTACCACTGCTGGGGGTGGGACTCGAACCCACAAAGGCTTACAACCTTGGGGTTACAAGTCCGGTGCTCTAACCACTGAGCTAACTCCCCACCCCCGTTCGATATGGGTATGGCCAGACGTGGTCAAATTGTAGATATTCATGAATGTTTACCTTTAATCGAGACATGGCAAAACACCTCAAACCATCCAGACTTATACAATAAAATAATTATTTAAAAGAAAAGGTAAAAAGAAATTTTATCATAACAAATGAAAATCTTGAAGTTTCAGATATCTTAAAAGTATCAGAAAATTATCATTCCTGACATCACCATCAGCAGCATATCTTATCTTTCATCTAGTGGATGTAGGTAATAGCACATTTTATCCTACCCCTAATATAAAATCCCATAGGCTTAACATTGAGATTCCGTATGCCACGCTGACTGGCATACGGACGTTTGTATGCTACTAGGGGCATACGGAATTTTGATGATTTTCATTCATGATTTTGATATTAAAATATTGTAGAGAGGGGTAGGATAAAATCAAAACCTGATTCGTTTTAATCTTGGCTTCCGTATGCCACTCCTGGAGTTTGGTTCCGGATACCACTCGGCTCCACCTCGTGATATCACTACGCCAAACTCCAGTCGTGGCATACGGGAGCCAAGATTAAAACTCATCCGGTTTTACGATAGTATTAGTACAAACATCATGTGACCTATACCTGGAGAGCCATCTGTAACTGAGACTGTAAGTTGGCCACCAGTTGGTCATCGTCCAGTGTGGCTGTCCCGGGTGTGTCTGCTGGCAGGCTATGAAGTTGTACCTCCACGGCCGACTTGAGTTCTCTGCTCAGCCTGCAGGGTAAAACAAATGAGGACAATTTTAGTTGGTCTCATAATGAGAGATGTCACTAAGAATCAGAAAGTAAGCCAAAAAGGTTCCGAATCCTGCATCAAGCCAGTATCAACTCCCATCCTTTTCACCAGTTCCATAAAACACACAAAGTCCTGCTTTATATTCTGTGATTGGTCAAGCATACTGAAATTTATCGCTTTGTTTAAGTCTTGTTAAAAATACGAGGCAGACACATTTCTTATCACAGCCGATGCTTGTTTAAGTCTAATCACACAGAGTGTAAATATAGGTTTTTATATTCATGAATTCGGTAGACTCACCTACTGTTTTCTGCTACAAGTTTGTCGACTTGTAATCGCAGTTCGCGATGGCTGGACTAATGTAGGAATAAAGAAGTAAAATTACCTGGATGAATTGATATGGAGAACAATAATATCGGAAAATATCACATGAACGCGTTAATAATTTTCATAGCAGGTGGAAGTGCGTAGAAAGGAGGAATAAGGAAACTTAAATAAAATGGAGAAATTAACATACCTGATAGTTTTCGTTTTGTTCTCTCAATGTCTGTAGGTTGGCATCATACTCTGCCAGCAATGGGGACATTAAACTACAAAGAAATTCAACAGTAGAGTACAGTACTTGAGTAAAGCTAATTTGTACAGAATAAAACCGAGAAAGACAAAGGAAGAATACCGAGAAAGAAAATGGTTGAATATATAGTATTTTGTTGATAAACTAAAGTGATCCTACATAACCCAAATATGCAAGTATGTCTTTTAGGAAATCCTTATAACCATTAATCATATCTACCGGCCTAAAAGATTTCAAAAATAGAGGATATCACTAACATATCGTGTTACTAATACAATTAAGTTTGATAAATTACTGGCTGGTGTTAGAGGATAAAGGTAGTAATGTGTTTTGTCTTACTTTTTGTCTGTTAACCAAGGAAGATCTGCACCTCCTGTCGTCTGTTAGAATTAAATTGATAAGGTAGATGAAAACGCATTTTAATCTTGAGTAAATAATGAAGTAATAGCCGAATATTTAAACTGTACACATTCTCCCCTATTTCATGATAGTACTAACATATCAAATACATTTAGGTAGACGAGACGCGAATAGATAAAAAACAATCCAATAAGTATATTAATTTCTTACTTTACATAATGATCGGGGATGGTTATGGGATTCTATTGTGTGTTTTTTATGCTGGTTTTTTTTCTGACCTGGGTTTATGCAACGAGTTAGAGTAATCTTCGTGGAAGTAGTTTATTGTCTCTTCGTCGTTCCCTTTCTTTTTTCGTTGCTTATTCTTGTTTCCTTTTTTTTCAGTGCAGACGACAGATATAGTGATAGTCCTATCTTATAGTGAACCTATTCTTGTTTTGACAATTTTTTTTTATAAAACCAAACGATTATAATTTTACCACTTACCGTATTCAAAGGTGGGTACTTCTCCTGGTACTGTGCCAATACACTATTCAAGCGTTGGACTGAAGTTAGAAAAATAGTACACATAGACATTTACACTTTTTTTGTGCGTGGAGAGGAAACCGCTCACCTTTAATACAAGAATATGTGGATCCAAACCAATTTTGTGAGTGAGGTTTTTACGTCACAGGGATTATAAAAAGGACTTCAGCAACAGTTCATCTAAATACATTATTGTAACATTGCTGTGGTCCAAATCCATGGACGTGCATATCATAAAAGACTAAGGGGATGGAATTTGCTTATATATTGATTTGATATGATCTTGAAGATGGTGTCGCAAATAATACAAAATAGATTCACTGCATCTACTTGGAGTTTTAAATGACACACTAAAAATATACCTGCTATATTAGAATTGATGCATTCGAAATTCATGTCATTTAGATATTTCATAAAATATAAGATGTTGATGATGTGAAATCTGAAGGCACAACATCTAGTAAACAAAATTGAAATAAGATATAAAACTATATGAATTTTCATGAAAGCTACATAAATTCAAAATATGAAATGTATCTACACAGTAGGTAAGCTATCGTTAAGAATAAATCACGGATTTAGAAAACGTGGCAGAAACACTTCTGACCCCAACCAAAAAAAATTAAAAAAATTAAGAATAAATCACTGGGTATTACGTGATGTTTTAGTGCATGGAATAATGATTGACATAGCAATGCCCCAGACAAATACCTTCCTTAACACTTCAATGGGTTAAAGAAATATGAATCATTGCCGTATATGATAGCCTAACTGGAAGATTCGGATCTGCGTGAAATGTTCAGCAATTTGTGTACTTCATGTTAATTTAGAATGAATAGCATTATGTAACTGATATGGAATGATGAGATCGTCCTTTAAACAGGGATGTCTGTTCGGGTACGGAAGGAAAGTGAAAATATTTTTCATGTGGGAAATTGACCACCTCAGAAATCATGAGATAAAGGAAAACACATCGGTGAGGGCCAAGGTGTGGGTTTGAGGGTCGGTGGGGAGCTTCAAACCACTACTTAATGCCGCGAATGAGGCTTTATTAATATCATATTTGCTTTATAAAAGGGTAACGGACTTTTAACTGGAAATGATAACAAGGATTTCCATGGAAAAGTGGAAAACTGCCGTCTATGAATTTAAAGAAGAATGCTTTCAAAGTCAGTTATTTTAGGTTAAAGCCTAGAAAATTCGTCGTTTGTATGTACAGTGATGTGCAGGTTTTCATGTGGCGCATCAAGCACCAGTCCCCAAGGACAAATGTATGCAAGATAGGCAAGGGGACTACGACAAACACAGATATGAGGAAATGGTGCATAATCTTACAATGTGAAGCCAAATGGCACGCTAATATAACTCACAAACTGAACATGCGTTTCAACCTGGATTATAAAACGTTTACCTCATCACTTACACGAGAGATGTTACCTTCTGATGCAATCTGTTGTTTGTGTGTGCATTAAAATTATATCGAAATGTATTGTTTTGAACCATTTCTACCATAAGTACCGCTAATTTGGGGGTCTGAACTAGTCATCTACTTTTTTAATTTATCAGGCTTGTATTTGTTATGCGTTTGCAGTGGTTTCGTTTTAAACTGAGATATTTTAGTCAAAAATATCATCAAAACAAAGTAACATTAACAATAAAACCAATGAATTGTTCAACAATGTTGTAAATCTAGACAATAAACATTGTTGAAAACTATAATGCGTACAATGATAGAGTATCTGAATTATTATGGAGATTGTTGCATGGACCCTTTAAAATGAGAATATGTACATAGTTAAGATGGCATGGTTACAATACGTTAGGAGTGCTGCTTTGCTCAATCCACACTTTTTGCCCATACAGTGAATTGTTTTTTGTTTGTGGTTTAATGTCCTATGGGACCCTGGGGTATATAGGGACCATCAATGATTTAAGCTTTTCACTTTTGTATACTTATATCAGTGAATTCTTTTCAACTATTTCAGTAACAATCAAATAGATTTATTTCTTTCAAAAAGTTGATAATGCCGTTCTTTGGAATAGTCTCAAGCAACGTTTTCATGTTGGCGTTTGTTTGTTTGGGTAGTTTAATGTCTAATATGTTCTATTAGACTTACACCTCAATTCAGTGCAAATTTTAGATATATGTAGAGGTGAGGAAAATCCCTGAAATCCCCTGAAAACTAGTGTCCCTGAACCAAGTTGCATGGTGTGTGTGTGTGTGTTAATGGCTAGAACAGCAGATTCGATGCAAATATATTACATCTAAATGCTATTTGATATCTGTGTTGGTATCATGAGAGATGAAAGGCATTGTGTAAGATTTATATTAGACCATAAATAGGGCAATTACAGAAAATCGAGGTCATGTTAGGGTCATAAATAGGTAATGGAGAATTGTATACATATATATTTATGTTCATTTGATGTTTTCATTTATTCCAAATCAAAGATTCCTGCCAAGACTACGAAGGGTCATGATGCCTTGATGGTCAAAGTAAATCCTCAAAATGTCAAGACAAAACATCACAATTTTCCAAGGTTAAATCTTGAATAACTTTTTTACTAATATAGATATCGTCATGACTTAAAAAAGAAAAGGTGTTTCTGTCGCTGAACTGCATCATTTTAACATGATAATTCCCATGTCTATGCCAATTATGGAACTACCTGACTTATGACTTGGAGTAAGGGTACCTGGAGAACTGAGCCCGCAAGAGAACTGAGCCAGAGGTGCGAACTGAGCCTTCAGGAGAACTGAGCCTGGGGTTGAGATTTAGCGCTACCAACTGAGCCCAGAGGTGCGAAGTAATGTTGCGCAAATGTTTCGCTCAGCCCTCGCTACCCGTCGTCGTTACCCGTCGTCGCTACCCTTTGATGTCCCTCTCCCGCTGCGCCGCGCCCAACACTCAGTTCATGTCAAAATGTCACGATGCTCGCACTTTGAATCGATAAATATATACCCATTTGTCTTCGCCAACCTTCAAAATAGTTGTCGCTTACTTTATAACTGTGTATTTAAAAGTAGCTTTCCAGTAGATCTTGGCTGGTACTCATAGCCAGCCATTTTGTTCAGTTTTCCTAGCTGGTTTCCTAGCTGCTTAGCGCCTTGCCTAATATCATAGAACAGCTGTTCACCCCTAAATGGAGATCAGGGGTGAATTCTTTACCTAGTTCCACAGGTGCTAGAAACATGGTTTGAACTAGTCCAGCACTGACTGAGCCAGGCTCACTTCTCTTGGAGGCTCAGTTCTCCTGAAGGCTCAGTTCGCAATCACACCTCTGGCTCAGTTCTCTTGCAGGCTCAGTTCTCTTGTATTCGGAGTTAGAGGTGATAAAAAAAGCTGATTTCATATCTTACAGGTCGCGTATTGTCAGACAAAAAACAAAAACCTGATTGTACATAGAAATGCGAGATCCTTTTTTCGTCTCCTACTCTACAGAAAAATATGAACATCTAGATCTAGTGAGTATTGAATATTCTACAATTCTGGTGATCAAGGAGAACATCCGGAAACAACAAACGTGGCATCCCCACAGTCTCTCAACACTCTACACCACGCCCGATGACTCAGATAAACAATCGCTATATATTGTCAATGAAGAAGCTAATCTGTTTACCAAAAAGAGCCATAAATACAGACGATCTTTAATAAAGATACAATTTGTGACAGGGGCGCTGTCCGCAACCAGTCCAAGTTAAGACTTGTCAGTGCACGTCAAGTCTGGATTCATCATCCTATCTTCAGAATATGTCGATGATAACATACCTTGATCACGTAATGCATGTAATTCTTCTGACTCCATCGTAAAATTTTTGTGTTATGATTTCCTTGATGGTGTGTATTGACAGCTAATCCTCCGTAAAATACTTAAAAACGGCATTAATCCTTTATGTTTTGGTGCTGTCAAAATTGTAAACAGTGCCACTTGCCGCCATAGCGTACACAAAGCAGTTTCGCACATAATTTTGAATTTGAAATGATACCGAAGTAGTGACCTGATCTATTTAATATAGCTTTATTTGTGTTGTTATTTATCAAATATTATAATATGTAATAAGTTTTCCTTGTAAAATAAGAATATAGATTACACATAAATGTATTATTACCACAACGAATCAGAAAATAGCTCTCCATTGACTCCGTATGGGTAGCATATCACATGACCCTAAACTGGCCAAAATGGAGGAAGTCGATGGAATCATCATTCACTCCCTCCGATCAATTGGATGGTAATTACCGCATATGTTTAATACCATATATAGGAATAGACACTTACACGTATATGCCATTTTCAGTAAGTTATAGAGTTTCCATTTTAAGGTGGAGCGTGTCCTTATCGGACACAGCAAGCATATATGTAAAATCTCGAAGTATCTTGCTCGTAGTCGTACTCGGAGGGAGTCGTAGTGTTCCAAGTGTGTTTTGACTGGTACTTGGAGTCCGGGAAGGGGATCCAGGGATACGCCTACTCGTGTCGACATTAGGTAAAGCTCAACGTAAAACGTTACCCATATTGATTCAGTCGAAGTATAATGTTAACTTATCGAGATATCAAACTTGAAATATCAAAACAACGTGGAATATACCACTTGATCACATAGACAGTGCCAACTACTGTCAGTTATCCAAACAAAACATGCGTCTTATCAAAACTTGTGCCATCTACTGAAAGTCCACCTATCTCAATGATAATATAATATGCCTCATTGGAAAGAGAATGAAAAGAAGTAGGTACGAGAAATAAAATGTTTATAAGTAGATCCTATATTTACTGAGGCATTCATGTATTTCTTAAAAGTGGGGGGGGGGGGGTGGAAAAAGGCATATTAAAACACATGTTTTACAGTGAGCATTGCTGTTACATTTACCATTTCCATAAGTGGCACTCACAGTTGCTTCCATCCTAGGAATTGTCATTATTTATGTGAAACACATTTGATGTGATACCGTATTCATGTATTTTTGCCAAATCTCATAATGTAAGGGGGCGGGGGCAGGTGCTGAGTTGATGGTTTATTCAGAATAATGTTATAGAATTACTCAAGACCCAGTCATGTAGTATTTTATTGGTGAAATCATCATTTTCCAAACGTCTTTGACGTAGTTTAGTAATATGTATAGAAACATATTTTGAAGCACATGGTCAGGCAGCATGTAGACAGGGCTCAGTACCTGTGTGCACTAACCCATGAAGGTGCCACCATGAGGCAAGCACCTGTATGGTGACCAGGGTAGGGTGGACAGTTGTGGGAGAGAAGAGAGGGGCGACCCTAGTTGGCGACTGAGATCTGACATTGGAATCTGACAAATGGTCCCAGAGCATAATTCCTTTCAGCGTTATTAAGATTAGTATCAATATTTGTATGTAGCAGTGCCCCTAAATGGCATTTGAACGAAAAATATTAATAGATCTAGCCATGGAGCTAGAGGCCATCCATAAAGTACGTACGCAGAATTTCTGAAATTTGTTACCCTCCCCCCCCCCCCTCCTAATTTTGTACGCAATAGAACAAAGTAGGAGCGTACGCAAAATTTCTGAAATTTTTGCCCTCCCACCCCCCTCAGTGCGTACGTACTTTATGGATGGCCCCCTAATAGTTTTATGTAGTGCTATCCTGTTTACATGGGTTCACTAGAAGTCAGATGGGCGACATTTCACTAATGTTGACTATAGACCTAGGTGACAGGTCCGTGAGTTATCATAATATGCATTTAAGTATTTGCTTGATCAACATGTGTGTACTTTTATATATATGTAAGACTATCGTACATTACTCCGTTCAATTGAATATGTTATATGGTTTACATAAATAGAGGTTTTCTGTGGAAAACTGGGATGAAACTCATGGCTTGAATACATCTTCACTTGACCTTACGACTGACGCCGTTGCCTGACAGCTTGCCCACGGCCCGCCCCAGCTATTTGGCGAGTAGTCTAACATGGTGTCTGGTGGTGGGAAAGCTAGCCAGCGGTGCAACGATTAGGACGGAGTTGTGGTGACAGTGTTTTCCTTTAGTATTGAGAATATAATAATACTATTAAATGGCAAAAAATGTATTTTATGAATATATTGGAATAAGGCGTGAAAATAAATGTAAATCACGAAGAAATATGTGAAGGCAAATGACTTAAATACATGGACGAGGCTGATATAGGTTTATCTCCAGCTCAATGTTGGATATAAGATATATTTTTTATTTCAGCGACATCGAGGAAGATTGCAGTACCATTCATCAATTCTCAACTGAATTAATCGTTGAGGCAGCCGCCACTTGTTTGAAAGTCATCAACAATGACACCGACATCGCCCACAGGCTGCCACAGAGCATGTCCGCCCGATTCCGGGTCGGGACGGCACTGGCCACTGCAGTCACTGTACGTTATCAAGTTCATTGTTTCCTTCATTGTGTGCACTTTCTTTTTTGAAAATAGTTTATTCATTCTGTATAAAAATTAATTGAAGAAAATAGATTAGAGATTACAATGTGCTCCGTGACCTGCGAGTAAGGAAAATTGACGATAATCTAGGCTAAGAAAATGTTGTTACCAGCATTGTTAATATGCCTTAAAAATAATACATTTCTGGTTACTATTTGGTGTATGACTTGATAAACTATTTGGTATATATATATTGATATTGTTATTTTATATAGACTGAGTCCTATGTAATCTTGTAACTCGACCGGTTTAATAATATATACCCTACACTCAGAATAATCCTTAATCCTTAAATGACCCGCAAGTCATCGAACCTTGACAGTCATATCTGAATAGTTTTACATCTTGACAGACAATCACACAAATATCACATTTACGCCTAACATTTATCTTCTTATCAGAATCTGGGATATAGAGGAGAAGTTGGTTACCAAACCTTCCTCTATTCCAATGAATCAGAAGTCCGAAAAGTCTTCATGTTCCTGATTGAAAAACTGCCGAGAGATTCATCAGAAGCAGTTGAAGAATCGCTAGGTAATTCTATTATATCTAACAAATTATCATCTGTTTGTTGTAACATTTCAAACATTTGCACTAAAATTTAATTCTAAAAATATGATTAATATTTTGGGGATGTAATGCATGATTCGAAATTGATTTTCACAAATTCACCGGGCTCAACATTTTATAAAAAAAATTACACTTGTATACATGTAGATATAACTTAAATCATCCATATGCCAGAGCATGCATATTCATTATCCTATCAGTTGTCGAGAGATTTCCCTAAATACCCAATGTTAAAATATTTCTCCTTGCCATACAGACAACACATAGCCTCGTTCAGAACATAGTGTTAAAATGAATATCAATAATTCAACAATCTACTTGAGAATACTCAACATCGTTGAATAGTCTCTACCAAAATTTAAAGCTGTACCAAACGTAGACCATTTGACAGATGTAATGATCTGTCGGCAGGTGGCTCAGCTCTCCTCCAGCGGTCAGTGGCGGCCACTTTGGCACGTCAGCTGAAGAGTCCATGGACGCCGTCCTACTGTAAGGCTCACGGCATCGCGTGGCGAGGAAAACCGCTGACCTGGCACCGTGAAGTGAGTAAATGCACAATATTTACTGATTTCAGATACAAGCGGTCGTATGCACCGAGGGAATTGGACGCCTTGAGCCTTTTACCGTTTGAGCCTCCTGTCAGCGCGAAAACGTGGGCGCCTTGAGCCTACCCTGTGGACGCCTTGATCCTACCCTATTTTAGTTTTCATTGGCAGGTTAGGGTTAGAAAAGGGTTGGGTAAGGGTTAGGGTTGAGTATATATAACTATAAACCAGTATAAGTACACTTTTCAAAGTTTTTTACATCTAGATGCTCAAGGAAACCAAAACAGGGTAGGCTCAAGGCATCCACAGGGTAGGCTCAAGGCGTCCACAGAAAGGCTCAAGGCGTCCAGGGCTCAAATCGTCCCGGGCTCAAGGCGTCCATGAACCATGCACCGAGGAGTTGACATCCGAGTACAAACGAGGATATTGCATAGAGTCAACTCTGAGGAGCATACCAGTCTATGCTGTATTTATTATCCACCGTTTCCTGAAAATGGCGTACCGATATTGGTTCATTTAAGTATGCAGTATTTCTCTATTTTCACCGGGTTTTACAGCACGGAGTATATAGCCTATCTGTATTCTCCGGGTAAGGTGATGCATACTCCCAATGTGTTTTCTATGGACACTTTACAACTAAGGTAGATAAATAACCGACATCAAATAATGTTTATTGGCATCTTTCCAACCCAGTCCTAACACTCTGTACCTTCTTGTTCCACCTTTTGTTTATGTCGTTCACAATTAAATCTTGAAGCACACCAATGATTCGCTGCCCCTTTAAGGCGCCATCCCGCATCTCCATGTTAATGATCCGTGGTAGTTGGTCGACCTCCAATAGCTTACTTAATTGAGATACATGGAAACGATTTTCAGATATATGGTCGTCTTTATTTTCACCACGATGTGGTAATCAATAGATGCATATTTCTTTGCTGATTATGCCCTATTCTACCCTAACAGATAGTCTGGCAGGTGTCGCCGTCTAGTGTAAAATGTGGCATTTAATGATGTTACTTTTGTATTGTTATTTTCTAGGGTTGCAGTTCTGTACATAACTTTAAAGCCTACCACCTAAGAAGTCCACGCGGAGTCGCTGATATCACCCGAAAAATTCCAAAAGGTAAATTAATCAATTCAAAATTAAGCTCATCAATTGATTAGAAGAGCACACTTCCTGCATTGATCATCTTCATTTGGGCTATTGCCATAAACCACAAACTCAGAAATAAAAAATCCCTATTCATAATTCTTTCCCGTATTTACGATGTTATTAAAGTCATATTTATAAAACATGAAACGTCTTGAAAATTATTTTCTTTTTAGAGGATCCACCATTTGGTGTTGGTGAAAGGATTTTCTTTTGAAATAAAACATTCTCAATCAATTGCTATATCATCTAAACCTAAAAATGGCATATGCTTCAGTACGTTTTTGTTTACACCTGTATCAGAAATTTCATAAAAACAAATTTTAAGCTTAGTAAAAAAGAGAAGAAAAGCATTTTATATTGATCACACATATTACTGAATTTTATGTTCTTTTCAAATGCTGTATTATCCTCATTTTTATGCCAATGCTACCCTTTAGACGTTGATCCCCGTACACAATGAGGGGCCCACTCTGATGATCCAACACAGTGGCCTATAATTCTATGACCAATATTACATATTGTGAGCTCTACTTACCTTCTTCACAAATCTATTGGAAAATATTAATTGTAAGCAGTTTAGGCTACTCTGATTGACATGAAATGTTCTTATATTGACTGTTCCTTATCTATTTACTTAAGATAGTAACCAAAACCATCTACCGTATAATTGTAAATATGTTATTTGTTCATTAATCTAATATACAACCGCCAAGACCTGTGAGTCTACTCCGTAGACACTAAAATGGCACAGAACTCAAGCTGGAGCGCCAGGAAGATAGGTCCCTGACGGCACCTATGGCACAACTCCAGGGTAAATAAAAGTGTTTTTTTTTAAATGAAAAAATGAGAGAATGGCAGTACTCTTTAATTACAGAGTGTCGGAACTACTACAAGCGGGACCTGGCGCCGGTGACCTGCCAACCCCCGCAGCACACGGCGGTGGCTGCGTCCATCCTGGAGACAAACGCCGTCAGCTTCACGGCTCAACAGGAATGGGAGACGGAGTGGGACTCTGAGGGACTCGCCTCAAGGCTCTCCGCAGAGGCAAGCCGCTTTACGATACTACTAAGCAAACTCACTTGGTTTTATGATTATGTAATGCCAGGACTGGGAGTCACCGTCAACTCGCCAAGTTATCAAGATCGCACTACATTGATACGAGGAAAATAACAAAAATACTTCACATTACAATCTGAATAAACACAGTAAATGTTCTTTTGAAATTTCGATAGATATGACACTTTGCTCTGTTTCAAAAACACATTTATTTATAAGTGAACAGAATGCACTATTCAAAAATATTCGAAAGTCTTGTAGATTACTGACATTGATTTGAAACAATGAATCAGTTAGTAATATCAATTCAGGTATTCATTTATAGATAAGCTTCTCATCTAATTGACCTATCGAGTCTCCTATAACTAGAAGTTAATAATTTACGGACGATTGATTAGGAATATACAACCGCGGGTGTATGTAGAACTTGGTTTTTCTTCCCGCAGGAGTACAAAGCCCGAAAACGGCAGAAGCTGCAGGCGGGCATCACTGACCAGCTACAACGGGCGGTGGAGGCGGCGAACACCGGAGATACCCCGGCCCAGGACCCTCAAGATCTTGTCTCCATGATTACCGCCATGAGCGACCGTGCTGCGGCTACCACCGCTAAAACTAAAGGGTCGCGTTTCACCCACACCGAGAAACTTCAATTTGCCCAGGTATGCCTCTTTCTACCTGAAAGAACGTTTACTATGCCAAGTGCGAATATATCGCACCAAATAGAAACTTCAGATTTTACCGATATAGATAATTTCGTTAAGAAAAAACGAATTCTAGATTTACTACTGCATAGCTAAATCACTTCAATGATTATTTTGATTTGACATTAGATATTATCGTAGGCTTTTCTCACAATGACAGAACGATACTTAACTCAATTAGATATTCTATCATAAGCAGTTCTTACATTTTCGTAACTTTCGATACAAGGGGATATTTATAACACACATGTATGCACTCTGGTGATTGTTTGGTTATTATGTTTGCTCCCTCAACTGAAACAGCTTCGTAATTTTCATCGTTATTCCTCCTTTGCTACTACAGGATGAAGAGAAAACTGTTGCGTCTTTAAGTATTGGCAAAGTGGAGGGTGGGCACATAGAGAGCCAAGAAGTGAGTCAAATGCATTACTGTACAATTGATGATACATATAAAGACTTTGGTATTGAAATCTCGCTTGATATGAAGGTTATATAACACCATACCTTAAAAAGTGGTGCACGGTCATATAACAGTATGTTTAATGATTGAGAAGAATTGAGAAGAATAATTTTAACTGAAAATATGTGTGGGATGTTATCATATGATTAGACAACGAAACACGGAAGGGAATCTATTTCCAGCTAATTGGTGACAACTTTGTTTTAAAACTCTTTGTATTTTTCTATTAGACCAAAGAACATTCATAAAACGTTTGACTTACCTTTTCAGGAACAACAAAAGAAGCAAGAGGAAGAGGTTGAATCTTTACGGAACGAAATAACAGAAATAACATCACAATTAGAAAAACTGGAACTGAACATGCGAAAGATGAACGCTAGCAAACAACAGGTAGGCAACGTTGTATTTTTGTAATTAGGGATTTTGATCTTACCAGTAAAAAGTTCATCTTAAACATTTGCGTAAAACTGTGATGCTAATAGCTATCATTACATTCAGAAAACCAAAGATGATGTATCGAAATTATTTGCAAGCATGGGATTTTCGCAAATTTCCGGATTTTCTTTACATCCCAATGGTCATTCTTGAGATCAATGAAAGTCCGAGAAGAAAACATTGTTTGGGGTTGGGACTGGGGGCTCAAAATGAAAAATTGAAAGATGTTGAGTGATACGTGTGCAATTATAGCCATTCGAGCTCTCAGCAGAGGCCAAAAATTCACTAAAATGCAGGAGGATCCGCCTAGGCGGCCCCCAAACCCCCCTCCGATTTCCAGGACATTGTTTGCAATTTCTCAGTCCCATGTCCGTATTTATATAAGCAGATTTTCAATGTTACTTCACTGAGAATCTCCCTGACGGTCTAAGTGATGTTGCGTGTTTGTTGTTTTCAGCTGACGGAGAGTTTGTCGTCGATAGAGCGGGAGAAGACGGAGAGAGAAGACGTTCGGCGCGTTAAGAAGCAGACACTGGACCTTTTACCAGACGCCGAGAAGAACATAGAGAAGTTACAGGTCAGTCGACCCGTCATAGTAAACCACATATCAACTACACATAAAATTCATCTATAATTGAAGATGTAGCTAGAACCCCCTCTGAATAAAGCCGATGCTACCTTGTTAATGACAACTTCCTGTCAGCTTAAACCAAGTTACTAATATAACAAAAATATAAAACCTATATAAATGTCACTACATATAAATCACCGATAGCCCCTTAAGCAACGATATTATTTCGAAGTGACTGTTATTTATGTGTTACAGGCAGTGGTTGGAGCAAGCAGTCAGCGTTTAGTTAACTTGGCCAATCAGTGGGAGAAACATCGACTTCCTCTAATAGACCAGATTCGTCAGCTCAAAGAAGTTAACAACAACCGAGTAGTAAGTAGATATCAATACGTATGACACTAATCTATTCACGGCTATGATATCAGTGAAGAAAATTAAAAACCAGGTTCAACTCCATAATATCTGCAAATAGACGTCAAGGACATCTCAATATCACATTGACTCATCGCTGTTACCTTTATTGACTTATTAATTCTTAAAGTGACACCAAATGCTGCTCGCCATGTACCCATGTTGTATCATTTTTGTAAAATTTAAGTTTATAATAACAATTTCCTAACCTTTATAAAGTCTTATTGACTACCAGATTCCAATCAGATTATAGATCTCGTAGCGTATTTTCGTTCTAGCACCTATTCTTTTTCTATCAGTTAATCTGTGACACACATATTTTTTTCAGCACGAAGCTGAAAACAAGTTGGCTGATATCCGAGAGCTGCGAGAGAAGATGAAAGTGACGGCCACAGAGGCGAGGACAAAGGAAGAAATGCACAAGCAGCTGGTGAGATAATCTATTCTTATTTTTCTATCAGGTCAACATCCGTGGAGAGCTATGTACTACGTGAATATGCCATCATACTGAAAGCGTACCCCAGTTACGGTGACGTTTGGGAGTGGAACATTCTCACATGAAGAAAGCATTCTTCTCACAGCATTACATATCGACTCTATACAGAGACTGTACTTTTAATCAGTTTTCTTTATAATCAAATAACATGACTATTGTACTTTCATTATGGCAGATTTCGTGGCCACTCACAGGCAGTTACTTTAATGATTGTAGCTCATCTGAGATCAAACATGCCTATCACCTTCAGACACAGATATGACATTCGTAGTGAGATATTATTCACAAGCTCATTTTAATGTATATTGTGTTTTTCTCTCTCACTCCCAGGTGTCGGAGTATGACCGGATGACGAAAGACGTCAATAGGTCTGCCTACACGAGGAAAATTATGGAAATTGTCTCGAATATTAAGAA
Source organism: Alentia gelatinosa (assembly GCA_950022655.1). Classification (NCBI taxonomy): domain Eukaryota; kingdom Metazoa; phylum Annelida; class Polychaeta; order Phyllodocida; family Polynoidae; genus Alentia; species Alentia gelatinosa. The sequence goes on from OX465586.1 coordinate 29,830,788, forward strand.
ACAAAAAGAAGAGATTGACAAGGTCAGTTCTCCCATCCTGTACTTTATTATTTCGGTTTGACCTGTAGGTCAAGACCGAAATATATTAGGGGAGACGGGGAAAAGTTTTTGCGGCTTACATTATAATACATTACAGTAATGTATTCTGAATAATTAGAGCTTCGATACCGGCGATACCGGGCGCGGGCGGCGACAGCAGTGTATTTTTATATATTGTATAGGCACCCGTTGCGGTTCAGTGTATTTATATATATTGCAACAGGCTTCCACCTCCCCTCCCTCCCTCCCTCCCTCCCTCCCTCCCTCCCTCCCTCCCTCCCTCCCTCCCTCCCTCCCTCCCTCCCTCCCTCCCTCCCTCCCTCCCTCCCTCCCTCCCTCCCTCCCTCCCTCCCTCCCTCCCTCCCTTATTACTTGTTGAAACCGCAATCATGGCCATGCCAACTTTTAATCCTTGTATGTGTTTATTGGACAAGATATGAAGCCCATTAACCGTGGCGACAACCTATTATTCGAGTTTCCCATAATAAGATATGATGAGAGGACGCAACAGAAACATCTTTAAAAATCACAGAAAATGGAACCCTATAACCCTTAGCAGTATCTTAGTAATAGGTGCATATTAGACATATCAACTCGTCGTACATTGGTTGTCAACCATTACTTCCACTGTTTACGGAATTGAAATATTACTTTTGATGATTCTCGTCTCTCTTTTTCAGATTCTTGTTGACACAAAATCCATACAAAAAGAGATTAACATGCAGGCGGGTAAGCTTGATCGTACCTTTACCGTGACGGACGAGCTTATTTTCAAGGTGAGTGTATGTCCTAGTTGAGGTTACGTTTTTATTAAAACACATTCAACTGAATAAAAGTTCAGTATGTACCACGTTTGTTTAGGAATATTTACTAAATAAGCTCATAGGGCGAATTTAATAGATTTTCCTAAATAAACAAGGCACAGATGGAGGCTCGTGGATAGTATTAAGCAGGGGTAGGGATGGATGTTATGTGGTATATAAGGTAGGCGGGTTAGGCATAGTGAGTGATATACAATACTTTGTGCAATTTCTCTACCCAGTAATTCGGGAAACAGTTAATTGAGGTCGGTGATATACAAAAACTGTAAGTATTACATGTAGAGTCATGTTGGAAGTTGTGAAAATATTAAAGTTTCACCAAATATCACGTTGGCATTTACTTCATTTTACAGGAAATGTGTGTGAGGTTGCGGTTGAATATTTGGGTTTGGTTTTTAAGAATGTGACAGTAGAGTTTTGGATTTATCCTTGGGATACGTTTTGAGTGTTTCTCTGGAGAAAACAAAACAACAGTAAAGAAAAGGATTGTGATGTGGTTTCGGGGAGGCTACTTAGTACAATTTATGTAGCTTAAGGGAGAGAAATAATTGGTTCAGAATTGTGAGTGGAAATTATGTGAATCGTCTGTGTGAACATCTGTGATTACTAAAGGCTACAGCAGATGGTGTGTAGACTGTATATTCAATTATGCTTGATCGAAATTAATCGATAAACGGAGCCAATGGAACTTAAATCTTTAAATTTCTTTATCCCCACAGGACGCTAAGAAAGATGAGGCAGTACGGAAGGCTTACAAATATTTAGCGTCATTGCATGAGGTGAGTTGATATACTTCCCACAGACAGCGTTGTACTAATTGTTGAACCCTGTATATATCCATCTTTATTTGTATGTCTTCTCGAAGAGCTCCATGCAGTAATAAAATGTGCTATCATATCAGGTGGGAGGGAATGACTGTAAACTGTTCCTGATCGGGTATCATGTAAGGGGAGAGGTAAACATCACTTATGACCTAATTCCTAATTCCGTTCAGCCACTTTAGTACATCTCTTATCGGTCATTACATAATTCCACTACAATTTACCAGCATTGTGTACTCAGTCCTAGAAATTGTATTTCCCATTGTCAGCTGGGATTTCTCATACTTTATATTCATATTTGCAGAACTGTAACGTTTTGATAAAGACAGTCGAGGAGACGGGGGCCATCGTGCGTGAGATTCGCGACCTCGAGGATCAGGTACGCCCACCTACTGATTTAATCAGAGCCTAGATTCCTTAATCCTAGGAACAATTCATCATGACATTCTCCGGCGAAGGCTTCATAATTATAGTTGTATACTACGGACACCCTCGCTATATATGTGTATAGTGCAACATAATCATTAACTACGGTATTTATTGTCCCGAGGACTGCCCCTGAGATAGCGCTTCAGCATCTGCGAAGTATGGGTTAAATAAGATAAGTATGGTCGATATTGGTCAATCGAGAAGGCATTGGGTTCATTGATCAGATTTTGGGTCCCACTGCAGGCACTTTCTTCCTCTACCCCCAGCAGTGGTAGATTTACTACTATATCAAAGGCCAATCCTTCTCATACTATGTCTATGTGATGTGGGGAGTAAAAGGATTCTCACCTCGGTGAATATCTAGGGGTGAGATTCCTATCTAAATTCATATCATAGATTCCATCACCATCAAATCCAAAGCAGGTCTAATAGAACATATTGGGCGTTAAACTACCTAAAAAGCAAACGGAACAAATCTCAGGAGCCCAGATCAAAGGAGCCCACGTTAAAACCGTCATGTAAATACATTCCAAAGTAACAGAAATTACTTAAAATTCCAGATCGAGCAGGAGTCTAAGAAGAAGGTGATTTCCAACTTGGAGAGGATGACGGCGGATTACCGGCAGATGAAGCAGGAGAATTCCTCCCTCATGGAAAAACTGAAAAAACAATGATCTGCAGTGTCCTCAATTAGCTTTTTTTTTTTTTTTTAAATCATCATTACATAACGAAATATAAAGAACGCTATACAGTTCTCTATTTACACCAATGACACTACCGACATTGCCAATTTTTATATCACAACTGTATTTGTTAAGAAGTAATTGTATCATTTGCTGGATGTGATTTCTTTCCAATAGGTTAATGATAAGAGAGTGAACATTTCCATAACAGTCTCGATATATTCCTATCTTCTATTGTCAGCCTTGTGTACTCAGTCCTAGATCCCTTATCTTTATGCCAGCATTAGAATTACATTCCTTCATCACGTATAGTGCTTATTTCTCTTAGGTTAAGCCTGGGCTGCCGGTACACAGTTACTTCTATGTTTGTATTTTAATAATCCACTATGACTGGATGTGGTTATAGTCTGAAATAAATTAACCGGTGCTAATTGGACCTTGTTCGTCATTTGTTTCACAAATGTTAAGAATTAGCTATGTGGTTATTGTCCAATGTACCGAAAGGGCAATTTATATCATTGTGTTTCCATGCCAAAGTCCCCTTAGTTATGTTTCCGCGCAATAATATTATGTCTCCATGCAATGATATTTCAAATCAGAATTGTAATGTAAATGTCTCCCTTGTTCTCAACAAGTTGTCATAGAATAGTAAATTGTATAATGTCGGATTTTGGTTTCCAAAGCCACCTGAAAAATGTGTCCCATTCACACCAGTACATGTATTCCTTTTGAAGCCATCCATTAAGTACGTATGCACCAGGGGGGGGGGGGGGGGGGTGTCCAAAATTTCGGAAATTTTGCGTATGCTCCTTCTTTGTTCTATTTTATACATTATAGAGAGTTAGGGTGGGCTCAACATTTTCGTATATTTTTTTATATTTCATCTATATATTTTTTTAATTATTTCTTTATTCAATATTGACCTGTAATATTTTACGTCTTCTCATACATCTTTGTTCTAGAGAATTTTTAATTGTCAATAAAGTGGCTGGTGACATCAGCCGCTACATTGTTGCAGCTGGTTTTAATTGTCGGGCATAATTGGTTACTCGAATAAATGTCATCACTCAAGTACAACTCAGATAGGTAGCTAATCTTAATCCTAGATCACAAAGTCATCACCGACTTTATGGACGGCCCCTTATATATTTATATGCCCCACATGCGCCTGCCTGGTGTCCGTTGCGCATAAAGCCAGAAATACGTAGGTGCTCTACCAAAATGATACCAATGTGCCCCGCTAAATAGTAACGAAAGATCTGCCTTGTATATATACATGGACATAGTTTGGGGAATGTGGAATCTTTTGTATATTTGATTAAAATCTGTTTCCCGTGGTGGGGTCTCCTCGGGTAAAAAAGGGACGGTTAACGGAGTGAGAGGTTTGGAACACATTTTGACATTAATATCCGTCACGGTTATTACATTCTCAGGAGTTGCATTGTTACCCGTATAGCCCTTATGATTGCTCGCTGGCCGCGGCGAGAGTCCCTACTGAGTATCTTGTGGTGACCCTAACACCATTCCCATAGCTGGGCGCGCACCCTCTTTCTCAAGTCACTCCTAGAGGAAACTATACAGAGCGATATTGATAAAATGTACATACTATTCCACCGATCCAGAGGTAGGCACACAGTGTAATGTCGATTAATTCCTAGATGGTGCGCCGATAGACCTTAAGTGACCACAATTAAGCTTTTATACATGTAGTACGAGTGTAGTTTTATTCCAATTAGTAAAGGTCAGAGACCCAGATATAGACGCTTTGGTCATGCAGATTGTAATGCTGACACCATCTGTAGTTACAACCGCGTACCGAGATTACATTTTTTCAGACTCTAATACCAGGCCTCCCAGCACCCCGCTCCCCCAATATAGGTTTTTTATAGGTTTTGAAAATCAAAATATAGGTTTTAACAGGTTTTTCAAGACCCAAAACATAGGCTTATATAGGTTTTTGGGTTAACATAATCAGCATAATAAGAGTCAAAATATAGTGAATCGCTTATTTTTAGTTCTTGATTTCTAAATAAATGTAACTGGTACTAAATTGCAGGATGTCTGGCTCATCAGGTTATACCCAGCAAGCATGTATAGGGTGTTGAGTTTCCAACAGGCAAGCCAGCCTGGCAAGAAGTCACACCATCTGTTGATTCTTAAACACTTTTATGGTCTCTTAAATAAACTGATAATGTAGATTTCTTGTCATTTGACAATCTAACTTTGTGTCAAGATAACTTCTAAGATTTCCTGTACACATCAATCTGCATGACAGTGAAACTATAGGTTTTTATAGGTTATGTAGGTTCCTTGAAAAAAATAAAGGCTCAAGAATCAAAATATAGGTTTTATAGGTTTTAAAGGTTTCACTGGGAGGCCTGTAATACTGAATGGAGGCTACAGTAGGCTTTCAGATAAGCATATTTCCATCTGGATCCAAACGGTTCATTTTCTTAGTGAAGCAATGGCATCCCGACAGTAGTTGATGTTATTTGGCGTATGGTATACAGCGAGGCCACAACACAAAAGCTAGATATCGGTCTGGGAATAGGGGGAAAATTGTATGTAAAGGGTGAGAGTACTTTTCCATCAATCTCGGTTTGAAAGTATAATCTGGTGCCCCACCTGTGAATAATCTGGGCATCCCTCGCCAAATGTCCTCGCCGCATACACCACCAGCACCGCCTGGTGGTAGAGGTGCAGATAATGGCGGGATGTTGATGATGGCAGACGACATTTTTTACTGTTTTGCCAGCTCTTGAGAGCACTTGAGGGCCATACCAGGTAACCTCGAAGGGTCGAGCCACTCACAACAACTCGCTGCCATGTGGGAAGTGAGTCACTCGTACCACCAGTAGGACGGCGCCTCGCGGGCGCAGGAACAAATCATTTGAAGAAGAATATTTATCTTCTACCCATTTTTATGGCGATTCTGTTTTCATAGAGCCTTTCGGGAGTGACACTTCAATGCAATGTAAGGATTCGCATATGTGCCGGGGTAAGTGCAATAAACGACTCGATGAAGGAGTAGGACGAGGGTCCATCTGCGTTCATCTTATACAGAGGTAAAAGGTGGAAGGACCATGTTCATTCACTGATAGAACTCACCTATAAATAAACTCAAGGTAGGAGGATGTGCCTCAAACGACATAAGGAACTAAAAGGAGTGTAAGGAATATGATAATTTCCATAGAAACCTACCTCGGCTTCTTACTGTTCGAATATTAATGCATTTTCTTTTAAAAAAAAGAGCATAATACACGAGTCTTTTACTTTGTGATTTTATTTCGTTAATCAAAGGCACTATACAAAGTCACGAATAATTCGTATTTAAATAGTTCATATGATATCAAAGGTTACAATATTCAGTCATAAGAAGTCCATTCATTTTAATAGATTTCCCCCCTGCCCATAGAATATAAGCAGTCCTTATATAAAATTAGGCCTACAAAACTATGTCTCCAGAAGGCAGAACTACATGGCCATTATCCTTTTCTATTTTACAATCACATTTTTCATACAAATATTTGATTTACCGTTTTCTGTTTGTGAATGGTTTGTGACACACTTATAACAAGTGGCCTGTGTGCCTTAACATAAGCTTCCTCAGGCTGCCAATGGTCTGCTCCTCATATCCACACAGCAGGGCGTCCGTAATATCGCATACTCGACCACCCAAAAGGAGGCTCTCGTGGGATTGTGGGAGATCACGCGGATCGTCACGTGACAGCACCATGATGCCACGTGTGAGTCCGTCACGATACCGGGTCGCCGAAGCCAGCCGCAGGTCGGGTAGAAAATTGATTACGTGACAGTTACCCAGACATCATCTCTTTTTACGTCAGCTCTGACAAGGGTCCACTGACAGCCGCTGCTGTTGACCAGTCTCTGATGCCTAGTGCTTAATGCTCGACTTGGTGCCTGAGCCCAGTGCCTAATACATGCCTGACCCCCTGTGGCGGATCATTGCGTCTGATGCCTAGTGCCTGAAACCCAGTGTCAAACATTGGTTACCTGATGCCTGGTTCTCTGATGCCCCACTCACAGTGCCTAATTTCTAGTAACTGATACCCGACGCCTGAAGCACAGTACGTGCCTGTTGCTCGACGCCTGATGCCCGTTGCCTTACGTTCGTTGCCTCATTTCCGGCGCCTTATTATGGGGTTTCATTATGGACAGTATCATTGATCTGCCCCGGGCAGACATTATGGATGTATTTCATATGCTGGGGATTCAATCAATGTGTGTGACGGTCCACAATTACGGCGGCATATTCTATCTCTTTGTCAGACAATGACGCTTCGTTCGGTATTCATCAGCAGGTGGTTTGGTGCTCAGGTACCACAGGGGTATTTAAACATTAGTGGCGCATACAGACTGAAAACAAATTAGGAGTTCATTAAACAAAGTTATGATGAGATTTTACTTGGATGTTGAACAGGAATATGTACTTTAACACGGATATAGGCTTACCTAAATGAACTAGAATAATCAGTATTAAGTAATTCCTTTTAAAACACCAATCACTAGCCTTATTATATATGGCTACATGTTCTGTCAATAGGCATTTTATTTCAAGTCTTACAAGATTTCCAATTAGGATCCTTAAACGTTTGTCACATATTTCTATGATAAAACATGTTAGAAGTAGTACACCATCGATCGAAGGTTGTTCAAGGCATGAAGGAGGCTTGTGTTCGAACATGTTAGCATCTATAGGGACGGAAAATGGGTGGTAGTGGATAATGAAATAGAATCAACTTAGTTGATGAGCTGCAGGAGATGGTGATAGGTGTTGGTAAAGATTAAAACAAAAAATCATTTATTTAGTCTGGGCAGTACTCAGTTTCCGGTCAAACTGGCTTCAATGTACTCCAATTAAGATAAGATCAAAATTACAAAACTCTCTTTTTTCTCTCGTAACGTCGCGACATGCAGCACTTACAATAAACATATTTACAGCTAGTTTCACAACTAATGTCGATATTCTTATTATCATACAGTGAAAAGTGTTTCCTCTGCCTTTGTTGTCAGTGTTCAATTTGCGTTAGGAAAAATGATTCCCTCACTGGTTTGTTGGTTTCTCCGCATCCCCTAGACTGGCCTCAGTCCCTGTGTCCTACCCACCTCTCCAACTGGTGCCTATCGCCACCGCACGCCGTCCTTACCCCTCCACCTACTCTCCCCTGGGCCTGGCTGACACAGGATTCCTGAGCCAGTCAGAAGAACCTTACACATTGTAATTTACTTTATTCATTCAATTTACGTTCATAATCAAAGACTTGAGCAAGTCTATGCATCCCCTTGAGGGTGTGGGAGAGACCAATTTCTCCAGAGGAAAAATTCAATTTGATGCTTTTTTTAATCTTCAATTCGATGCTTCTTTTAGATCAGAATTTACAGAGACCGCTCCTTTTCATTCATGGAATTTGTTGATTAAATAGAATTTTCTGCTGTCGTTTTGAAATGTGCAAAGAGTCAGTTTGTCTTTGTATTGGTGGGGGTGTTTTCCAATGAGTAGATCCTTGTTATTCATGACTCCTTTGATAGTATTGTTCCTTGATAATGTGACACTGAATAGCACTGTGGTTTGCGCTATATTGTTCATCGTAGTCTACTGCAATAACGAGGTCTTTCTTCTTAAACATGAATATTAAAACATAGGTATTACTTCCATTTTCAGTAATGGTAGTTGTACCGATTGCATCACAGGAGGTGATAGTAGGCAGTCGATAAAATTGACTTACAGGAAGTAGTGTTTAGTATTAATTAAGATTGAGTTACATGGGGTGGGGGTAGGGAGTGGTAAGGGCTGAGTTACAGAAATTAGCTGTATAGATAGTAGTAATAGTTGAATCACAGGAGGTGATAGTAGGAAGTGGCATGGGTAAATCTACAGTAAGTGGTGGTAATTAGTGAGAAGGTTTGAGGTACAGGAGGTGGTGGTAGTAAGTGGTAAAGATAGCATCACAAGATTTGTGGTAGGTAACAGTGAGGATTGACTTACAGGAGGTGGTGGAGGCATTGGTATGGGTTGAGTTATAGAAGGTGATGGTAGTGATAAGGGTTGAATTAAAGAATGTGGTGGTAGATATTGAACTAAAGGAGGTGATGGTAGGTAGTGGTAAATGTTGAGTTACAGGATGTGGTAGTCGGAAATAGTAAGGGTTGAATTAAGGAGGTGATGGTAGGAGACTTCCAGACCACACATTAGACTTGCTGAAGCCTTAGGTTATGGACATCCATTAAGAAGTGAAGCTACTTTGCAATATGTAGACTTCTCCTAACGCCTGGTAGGTCCGTCTCAGGGGTAGGGCACCGGAACTGAGGCCAGTCTGGCCACATGTCTGTCCAACCACACAAGAAAACCACCACGGAGGCACACAGCCGTTCTTTCACGTTTCAAAGACCTTCTCTGGTGGACCAGTAGATCCCCACGGCAGAATAAATGCTCTCAGCGTGCTCACTGAGCATGAGACTGGTGGTGCCATCTGGGACTGAGCCGCTTGGTACAGCTCACAGATGGGGCTCACACAGGGTATTCAGTTATATGCACCCACTTTGCCGTCTTCCCACATCGCCCACCGTCTTCTCTCCTTTATACCGCGTCAAATGTACAGAAAATCCATGAGCATACCGTAGTTAGCTTAACATATCTATGCTGCACCACTGCCATATGTGGGGACCGGTATGCATAGGATATTATTAAACATACGCGAAAGTACTTCTACAAGTTAGTTCACGTTTCGGGTCATGCAGTATAAACATTAAGGAATCGCATCGAGATCTATAGCCACTGAAAATATGCCATGACTTTTGATTGCGGAGTAATTTCACGAGGCGAGTAATCTATCGAAGCGAGTGAGATTACGTAGCAAACCAATATGAATATGAATGGTATATTTTCAGTAGCTATGGATTGAGTGCGGTTCAGATTTTATCTCACCCTATCACTGACTTATTGGCTAATATAGTGCCCTAGGCTCGTAGGAACATCAATTCCCCTTCAGTACTTAGGTAAGTACCTCGGGTAATTATCTATATTCCAATGGGGACTTAATATACGATGGGTGATAACCTGGTTTCCATTTCCCTGGCCACCCTCGGATATTTAACATTAATCTCTCTGTCTATACCTATCACAACATTTTCGCACCTGTCATCAGGCTATCTCAATCTACATACGCAATGCCCCAGGCAGTCTCTACATCCATCAACCCGGAGGTACCTTTCACAGGTCAGCCATCGTCATTGTGTTTAAATGAGGGACGTGGCGCGTGACGCGAGCGTCTCAGGGGGGCGTGCTGAGCAGCTCATCGAGCAACTGTGACGGCCAGAAGAGGGGCGTCGGCGGGCGGAGCGTCGGAGCTGCCTTGTCACACCTCACGGCACCCTGCTTCCTCTCCTCCAACACTCCTGTGAGCTGCTCGGCCCTCTGCTTCCCGGTGACGAGCTGCTCATTGGACCGCGCCGCGCTGCGTCAGAGGCGGCAGCGATCCGCCGCCCGGACAGATACAATTACACGTAAGGTGGGTGGGAGGGAGGGTGGGTGGGTGGGAGGGAGGGTGGGAGGATAGGAGGTGGCGGAGGAGGAGAAGGCATGGCGGCGGGTGGCGGAGAGGGAGGAGGGAGAGGTGTACTAGGGGCGCCTGGAGGTAGACGGAGTAGTAGGCGAAGGTAACGGCCGGAGTAAAGGAGCGCAGTCGAGGCGAGGAGGTGTCCGTTCTTCCTCTACTCAGTCCGTCTCTACGATCTCGCCCAGAACAGGCGCGGGCTCATATAGCACGCAGAGGACAAGGCTGGAGGAGTAGCTCAGGGCGTAAACTAACACCCGGGAGCAGCTCACGGGGAACTCACCCACACTCAGCCACACACACACAGGAGGAGAAGGAGCGGACTGGCGTTACCCTGACGACGGCACCGCCGGGTCCCGCTCACCACCACCCCGCCCCTCCGCCACCCTCCTCCACGGCCCGCCCACGGATTTTTAATAACGACAATACTCACTCACTCCTCGCCAGGTGGTGCTCAAGAGAGTTGGGCTGAGGTATCGGTGGCGGGCGTTGGATCTCCTACTTAGTGATCGCCAATTGGGCGCAGTCCTTAAACTCATACACGACCCAGGGAAACTCAGTTGGATCGTAGTGTATCTGGATTGTAGCTGTGTACCTCCAACATGTGGATATTAGGATTACTGTTCTCCGCGTGGGGCGCTGCGGTCGCCCAGTACCCTGAAGGTGAGAGCGGCGTCTGTCATCAGGCAGTACGCACAGTCTCCTGTCTAGGCTGTGGTTTTATTGATGAATGTGTTAGTTTCAGCTGTGAATCTATATCCTCCAGCTGACAGCCACGATGTGGTACAAAAGTTGGCTGGCCAGTGACCGATATTATGAAAATAACCAAGTCGCTAAACTCAACTGTACTAAACTGAATTTGCCATGTTGGAAAAGATTCTTTTCTATTATTTTTTTTCAAGTTGATAAACTGCATCAGTAAAAGGAGAAGTATTTCAGTTATCGAACTATTTACTCAGGAGACAAATCTAGATATATCTAAGTCTAATAGACTAAACAAACAAAATCTAGATATATCTGTAGTTTTAGATCCTATAGTCAATAACCGAACTCACCTACGACACAGAAATAACAGAACTAAATTGATCACATTCCACAAGTGAGTTGGCAGGCCTTCTCTATCCTACATGTAATATGAATTAAGACCACCTATATACTACAGAGAAACCAGTAGTCCAAGCCATATGACATTTAAAAACAAGTTATGGAATTCTTCTGGTGGGTGGAGACACTGCAGATGGTTTTTCAAAGCCATGCCTATAGAGAACATCTTGTAGCAAACTAACATGCATACACAGTCTTCATAAAGGCAGCATGAGCCTGCTCTTTTACTATACCGAGGAAACACTGGGGGCTTCCACGTTGCTCCCGCTGTCGGAGGACCTATCAATATCTATTTGTACACTCTACCTGGGGAATGTAGTTCAGGTGCCCGTGTTCCCGGATACGGGTGAGGGTTGACTATACATACATGTAGTTGTATTCTGTTCAGAGCATCTATGAGAGGGAGGATGGCACGGTGAGGATATAGACTATAGAGTGCATGACAGACGGAGCTCGTGTGTATTGGTCTGCCAAAATCGTAAAACTTTACTCACTCCTTGTTGGTAATGATTTTACCACAGTGCAGTTATTGACCGCCAATGGTGAATAGTTCTCTCCGCCATAACATATGGAAGTGGGCACGCAAAAATAATGAATGATCATTGGCATGGTAGTTTGAGTGTTGAATTTGGTACCTTAGTTTATAGTATGCCATTCAATTCTCCTAACGGGTACTTAACATACTTTTTAATTAACAACAAAAAGAGTTTTATATTTGAATATAGATAATCATGATAAGAAATTTATTGTTGCATAGCCTATACTGTACCAATTTCCGTTCATTTAATCTTTGTCATCTATTTATAGAGGCTCATATTAAGTATGTGGGGTTGGAGGGGATCCACTGGAGTGGCTCTTTATTGGTGAATGTAGCTTTCATGTTCTCACTAGGGCGGATTAATCAGATGAAAGGCACCGCCACTACATCTCAACAAACCCCCTCCCTCCCTCCCCCACCCCGCCCCCACCACCTCGACCACTATCACACAGACTCGGACGTGACGAGTAGAAGGGTGTTCTTCTCAAGATCTGTACTTCTTCCAAGTAAAGAAACATCTTCACTATGATCTATTTCCATTTTCCATATGCCTGCCATCATAATTCAGAGATAACGTTATGCCATGTGCCAATAGATATAAGGCTTTATATCAGAGATGTGCATTGATAAATATGTATCTATACACAATCTCATATTTTGGTTATCCGTTGTACTATGATTTATTTCTTCATCTTTCTATGACATTATAAACGCCCTCTGTGGAGAGTCATTGCTGCCTCAGTTTGTATTTCTTGTGTTTACGAGCAACAGTGTAGGGCGCAGAGTGATTGCTAGTTCCGCCATCATCCACCAGGAATTGAAAGATAGAACCACTTCAGTCGGGGGACAACCATTGTTATCAATTGTTACTATCTATAGATAATCGTGAGACGAGGCTAAAACCACTCCTTGGCAAACCCCCCAAAATATTTTTGATAAAATCCATTGGTAACTGAATCCGCCAATTGGTGTTTTGTTTAGCATCGGGGCAAGATGACGAACTCCATAATACAATAGCTATGTGCCATGTATACATAATTGCATCGGGTGATCCAGATATATAACCAAATGTTTTGGACGACATACACTATACCTGTGTTTTCAATTAGACATGTTGCGACTCTAAGTGCATTATAAGGCTCTACGTGCATTATAGGGATGAGAGGGTGTGGTAAGAAGAAAGTTTGGAGGATGTTGGAGAAGAGGGGCCGCAGGCAATGGGTAGATGATCCTGTGTATTAATGAGGCGTCTATGTGAAGATCAAAAGGAGGCGGGGCGGACAGATCACACATAGAATGGATTAATGTGCGTAGCCTTTGACCACAGCATGCCTAAGGGGTGTGGATGGAGGGCATCACACAAGCAAAGACGTATCCAACAAAGGATGGTTTCTTCTTCCTGTCTGCTTATCCTACCACACCACAACTAAAAACGTTCCACCCCATCACATCGAGCCAAATAGGTGACGACCTATATACTGCATCTATCCACCCAACCAATGCTAGGTTATGACTACCTAGTATCCCCACCTTGCTGGATGCCAAATTGTACACCTCTACTGCACGTCAAGCAGCCAGTAACTTGAGTAAGATATAGAGATAGGGAGGAGATGTTCTAATGACATTTTATCAAAACCTATAAAAAGCAGCTTTTTAATAATGACTAATGGCGCTGTTTCCGAAGATGTCTTTCCTGGCGAATTGTTATACTACGTGTACTTCTCATGAATCTAATATTAACACAAGAACAGCAATACTTTCTACAGAAAAGAGCTGCTCTCCATAACAACTGGTGGTTTCGCTTCTGGTGAAGTCTCTGAGCGCTAAAAGAGCTGGCGGTTACGCCCATTGCCCGGCGTTTTTACAGGAGGTTGCCTCCCGGCTTTCTAAGAGTACCGGGTGGAGTTTTCTGTCTCTCCCTCTGATTCGAAGCGCCATCTCGTGTCAGGTTCCCTCTTAAAAAAGGGTCTTAATAGACCGGACGTCACGTGCTCCTTTCTCAACTTGGTGCCTGATCCCACCATGCACCGCGCGACAAGTGGCCTGCAGAGACGAGACACTGACAATTTTCTCCTGTATTTCTGTACTTGAACCTCTTCTCATCGTGGAGGCGGGGATTCTGCATGAGAATACTAAGACTCACTTTACGAACCTGTAAATATTCATAATCATAATACATGTACTATATTTCTATCTAAGACACTATTCATAGTATCCTCAATAAGCATATGTGGTTCAATGATCAATTACATTTGCAATATGATGTAGAGTTAGATCTACCCAATTTATTTCAGAATATACCCTCAGATTATACCTTTCATAGGTTTTTAAATGATGATATATGTCTGAAGAGAAATAAGGAGATACCTTAAAGAAGAAACCAAACTCATCTGAATGCTATTCGATTTTCACTCCGCATCAAACTCGTGGAGAACGATGACTTTGACTAAACGAGTTGCTTTCTGTATTTATCTCACCCATGTACACACTAAAAGAATGGATGATACACAGGATATATAGATCATGGAAAATGGGCTGCAATACTCATAGGGACATGGGTAACAAATTCCCAATGCTAAGCCTATGGGACAAAAATATCAGGGGTGAGATAAAGGATAATGTTCATTAATAGATTTACAGTACACTATGGGCGTGCTGTCTCCTGCACATAGACGAAAACACATTCTGTCACATAAATTCATTTCGTCGCCGAAAGAAACCCCGCACTGCGTCTCTATCTGACATCAGATGCCAGACGACCGGAAGTGGTCCATGACAACGTCGCGGGACCTGCATTGGGAGCTACGGCAACGTGTGTCAAAACGAGGTTTAGAAGCTGAGGTCCAGTCTCCAAACGGAGATGTAGTTTTATTAGGAATGACGTGTGAGACGTCCCGCAAAGCATTAGCCCCCAGCGGACTGCTGACGTCATGACGTCACCATCGTTTATGCCTACCACACAGAATACACTTCCTCCATTGACATGTGACAATGCTCTGTTATAAAATGATAAGGAAAACTTCTCTCTAATGTGTTAATAGGAAAGGTCAAAGTGCCGTCATTTTAAAGCGGTTTTTGATCATACCCTAGTATCATGAGGTAGATATGGAAAGTGTTGATTGTAAATCTATCCGTTCAAGATAATACATATGATAAATGAATATAGGCTTTTGATATTTTGATTCTTTTAATATCAACTCCGTAGGAATAGTTTCATCGCCCTTTATGGATATTGGTACGATGTTTCAATATGTCAAAGATCCTTTATGGATAATTTGAATTTCGAAATAAAATGTTTCGTTATATAGGATTGCTTCATACATATTACCGGGTTGTAATGTTCGATATAACTTACGTGATGTATATTAACGAGGCACCTTCGATAATTGAGATACTGAAAGACCATTTGCTGCTTCTCTCTTTGCTCCAGATAAAAAGGTGATATTATATGATATCATAGAACCACATTATGGCCCAAAACTTCCAATTTGTGGTCAATCCTATTTCCAATATTGGTCACCGTAGCTATCATAAGGCGTATGGACCACCGTAGATTTAACATGCGGAATATCCATTGCCATAGGACTGCTTCCACCAGTTTCCTCGCCCATCCTGTCCCACTTCCTCGCATTGTTTTGATGTTGTAACTGCCACCTGTTTCA
Organism: Alentia gelatinosa; assembly: GCA_950022655.1. Taxonomy (NCBI): domain Eukaryota; kingdom Metazoa; phylum Annelida; class Polychaeta; order Phyllodocida; family Polynoidae; genus Alentia; species Alentia gelatinosa. The sequence continues at coordinate 29,846,459 of OX465586.1, forward strand.
GTCTGCTCTGCGTCACCACGCTGCACACTCCATGCTTAGGGTGTTGTGTTGGGGAAGTGCAGATGGGATATGCAACTTGTCCAGAGGAAGTTCTATATACAAATAAGGTCTGAGATGCATGTCACATAAAAGAAGAATCCTCTACAGTAGTTTTAACCATCAAAGATCTGCGAAACTGCGAAACTTTGTTGTTACTTTTATTTTGTTTCACTTTTCGAAAGGAAAGAGATTTGACACGTCCGAATTTAGGAGTAGAGAGGACTAGTAAAGAAGATAATTGCACTGTTAAACCACGTGGCCCAGCAGTTGCCCATTACTCTCCCTGCAGAGTTTCTGAAATATATATAGATCATAGATTGCATATGGCTGAAATGTCATATTGGTTTATTGGTGATTAGTCTAAATATGGTAGAGAAAACATGAATTAAACTAAGAATGGCGTTTGCCTGAATATCTGGAAAACTGTTATATGAAAATACAAGTATTGTTATATGTAGACCTTATTGTAGTGGAACATAGACTATGAGAATTTATCTTGACAAAAAGAATAAAGAGGTTCAAGATTCTCCATTAGTTAAAGCGACCTCCATCTTTGAGAAGAGAAAAAAGATATCCACAGATAGACTATGAGACCTCGACCTTTCAGGCATATATGCATTGTGTATTGTGGGACTGCATTACAATTCTTGCACTATGGCAAAGCATGCAGTATTTTACTGATTTTCGAAAATGCACACTGTGCGGGATGAGATTTTCCTGCACACTCTCTGTGTAAATTATTGTTGCCACTTGTATATCATAGGGTAGGAAGTATAGGATATACATGTAGTATACATGTATAATGTTATCCAACACCAACGTCTAATGGCATGTAAGGCTTGTATCTGGATTTCGGTCCGACATCGTATTTAGGTGAATTTCAAGGAAATTATAGAGAATTCGGGATTACGGGTATGTATGCGATGTAATATGGGGGTCTTTATATCTGACGATACACAGGAGGAGGCTGTGAAACTTTTGTATCAGAACAGTAGGAGAACGACCAAGACATTCACCGTCTACTGCCTTCACTCAACTCTGACTCATCACAAAGGTTTTATATCAATTTCTGCACAAGAGAAGCCACAACTCCTGCTTCTATCGCCCGAGGTGGTGGAGCGCGAAACGGCTACAGGAGTGAGTTGTTTGTTATTCCGGCCCACTCATCCCTACGGAAATACTCAGGCTTGGGTTGTTTGGTCGGGGAGGAAATAAGCCCAAACATCGTGCCAACATAGGGCGATGACGTCCTGACCGCATAGATACACAACTCCACACAGTGACCCACCTGGCCAGGAAGAATAGGGCGAGCAGCTCACAGAGACTGTTTGTACGTATCATCATCTTTCACAACGTGTTGCAGCTGGGAAAAAAAGACTGAATGCCCAGTCAGCGCGGAAATAGAACGCATATTGTAAAGTGATCGCACCCATAACATCGGATGAATGCAGATGCCCCCTACATCCTTGACATCCGGAATTTATGTTCTATCTTCAATACAACATATGAAGTCAGCCTTTGGGAAAAGAAAAGGACAAACCAACCCGACTTCTTGTCGAAATATCCACTACTTTCCAGACGACTCTTTCCCTAAACATGTTTATATTTCGGAGCCTTTTGTCCACATTTGTAAATTGAGGAAAGAAATGATAATATTTAAGTGGCAAACGGGGAATTTTCAACCATGCAATGTTTTGGGATTGGAAAATATTGAGAAAACTCTGAAGGCCAAAAGACTGAAGAATACCCTCACTTAGTATTGGCTCTGCAGAGGGAAAATAAACAGAAACGGGCCCTCGTGTATGATAGCTTTTCTGGCTGTTGTTGAGTGTTTTGCCATCCGTTAACCACCCCTGCACTCCCCCGCAATACATGTACTTAGCGGGCCTACTTCACAGCCTCCAGCTAAAAAATAAGAACACCGGATAAAAACAAACTAGTGGGGTACTCTGTCGACACTTCTCCCCGTTCAGACAGATTTCTTATTCTTTGCTCCCTTCCCTCTTTCTCTCCTTTCCTCCCTAGAGGCGCAGTTGCAATGTCAGTGTTACCGTTCCGTTTAGATCCGTTGCAGTTCCGTCTGCGCCAACTGAAGTGCGGATTGGACAGATTAGACACGGCAGCCAAAGCGAGGCTGATGAATGTTCGCCACCTGTTGGCAGGGAGGCGAAGCAGTGCGTTTGTGTATTAGTAACGGTCTACCTCAGCACGGTATGGTCGTCATGATAAGTCGCAGAAAAGAGGTAGGGGAGAGGGTACTTCATATTAATAGAGACATGAGGAGAGGTTTTATATCCAGAATATAAGATAAATGCTGTCATATGAAATGAAGTTCAGTGCGCTGAATGAAGGTTTAGATTTTTATATCGTTAGTAATCTGTTGATAGAGGATGGCTGTGTCTGGTGATATAGGATGGTTGTGCCTTCAGAGACATGGGCATCTGGAGATGGAGGGTGGAAGTGTAGTTTGCGATCATATGGTGGAAAGTGGCGAAGCAAAGCCTATTCTTCGCAATCATGTTGTAAAGAGCAAATCTATATCATGTTTTATATCATATACTGGAATAACCTTTATATGGACTTCAAGTATCTCCTTCCAATGAGTAACCTAAAACACAATGATATTGAAAGTAGAGAGTACGCCGGCTGGGTACAAGGTGTTTATTTTGGGGAAACAGTCCTTATTTACTATAAGTATAATTTTCATGAAATTTCATTTCGAATACATTACAGTATCATGCAGGTCGGCTGTGTGATATGTGACATAATGTAAAATGGCGATTGTTCCTTAACAGCAAGCTCTTGATGGAGAATGTTTTTAGCGATTAACATGAGGAGTCCGGCCTCGAGTCTCCCGCAGGTCTGTCAGTTTGCATCTTGTACTACTCCCTCCAGGTACACTCACTGCTCTCCATGTGGTGAGCTGTCTAACTTTCCAAACGGTTTATAGGAAGTTTTAGTATGAGGTGTTTTCAGCAACGACGTAGCATCCAGTACCCTGTGTTTACGCATACTTATCCCCATTCTTCATTCGTACAGCCCGGTGCACATAATGTCAGATGAACAGGTATTATTCACCATGCTATTAAACCGAAACTACCATGTATGTTAGTCAGCTCCGTAGGAACTGCGAAATAAACTTTAGTTCACTTATTTGGGATCAGTAATACTAATCAGGATGGGAGGGGCGGGGGGATCATTTGAAGAGATCAAATGGAAAATCTTTTGCCAATGTCGCATTAGATTATAACATCAAGAGAAGTTCTTGATTCCGGATCCATCATAATCTGCATGTGCAGTCGCTGTAAAGAGTTGGAAGAAAGTGCGGATTTAGGTCACAGATAAAGGAAGGACATCTGATCAAAAATATTAAATTCAAATGTTTGATAGAATAAATTAATGTCCTCTCCTCTCATTGCATGATTGGTGTTATATCAATGGATCAAGAAATCTATCCCTATAATAGTTGGTCATTCCGTCTATCGGAAGTGATGTAGGAAGTTACTTAAAGGCACTGCCTTCAACACCTTTGCCGAAAGTTTAATAAAGCACGAAGTGAACTTCTTTTTTCTACAAATTCTCATGTCAGAGCTGATCAGCAGTGGGGTATATTCTTCAGATCCTACCATACTTGTCTTCAGTCTTTGTCACTTATACAGGTCCGTGGTTACTTGTTCATAATATCTGCTGACGTCAGTGACACCATGCAGTTTCAGCATAAAGGAAACGCCGGAAGAATAGTGTACTCAGGGCATCCACCAAAGAAAAAGGCCACAGTAATAAAGCTCAAGTGGCGGTGTGGAGGGTAGGCAGTATCACTGGAGAAAGTCAAACAAAGATGTCTGTTCTCAGATGGTCTGCTCACAGTTTTCTCGGATGCTTCTAAGTCTTTACGGGTGTAAACACGAACCTTTCTCCTCACGCACCACTGACCTTTACAGAGGCATGCTGAAGCAAAGGTCAAGGATGCCAGTGTGCCCCAGACCAGGTCAAAGTTTAGAAGGTCACCAATGGTCACGTCCTGCTGTGAGGTCAAGATTGACGTGAATAGTGAAACTTTTCTTCTCCTGCGGTCACGTGGGCGTGGAGTCGCCACTGATTGGTTAATTCTGGTCATGTGACAAGGCAGGGAGCTACTCGGCGAGGTCTATCGTGAGTCTCCCATGCCCTGGCTTTGTCCATGCAGGTGGTATCTTTCTATGGGTAGGATTTACTTTTGTCTACCGTCTACGAATCCATTGAGTGTGATGGGAAAGGAGGCAGTTGTGGTAACACAACCCTTGGCTTGTTATGTGACCTTCACCCTTTGCAGTCCACATTCAGGGTGGATCCAGTATTTTTAAAGGAGGGATGGCGAGACAAACTATCAAAAGTCACATTGACCCCCCAACCATACCTTCCACTTCCCCCAAAACTTGGGAAGGGTTACTAAAACATATATGGTATAGTTTCACAATGTTTTATGTAGTGAAAACAGGGCAGATTCCTCAACCCTTCCCCCACCCCCTACTTCACACACAACGTATGGATCCATTCCTGCATGCATAGACCGGTTCTGCGATTCCACGGCCTCCTGGGGACGACTTCATTCACTAAGGTGCGAGTTTTATTGGAATTAACAGGCAATTAAAACTAACGAGTTGGGGCCTGAACTGAACACAAGAGGTGATCTGTTTAAGATAACAAAGGATAACCTGTACAAAGCAGACGATCTGTTCAAGCCATGTGGCGCCCATCACCCGCTTCGACACCCAACATCTTGAACTGGTTTAGACCCCACCTCGAGGCCAGCTTGCCTCCGTGACGAAAGGGATCGGTCCCTAAAATCACCATTGGGAATGTTTTCTATTTGGCCTTTGAATAGACTCTCCTTTTGTGGTGAAGACCTACTCTGAATAGTGATATAATTTTCATAGATAACAATAAGATCAGATGTCCTTACCCTCCGTTTCCAGTAATGGAAATGTTAAAAGGGGAATAGCTCATATTATTACTTTAAGAACGACTTTTTGTGAATTGATTTTAGGAACCGGGCCTAACTTGAGTCGATATTTTTGGCGTGGCGACACACGGTGTCCATTTCATTCACTGGAATTTTCTTCTTTTTATAATCTTAGAATGGTTTTGTCCAATGATACTTGAACAAAAGTAACAATATAAATAAGAAGCAGAATGAACCATGGGAGCGTTACATATCGCACAATGTGCACTCCGTGAAATTACAGAAGATAGTCGTTCTTCCAGATGTGCACGGCTGCTATTTTGATCACACACACACACACACACACACACACACACACACACACACACACACACACACACACACACACATATATATATATATATATATATATATATATATATATATATACATTTAGGGTAGATTTAGGTGCATACCCATTTTCCTCATTCTCTTTAAGTCAGGTTATGGCTAAATGTTTAAATATCATTCAAAAGTGGAATATCATTTAACTTCAACTGGAGACATCACCCATAGTCACAGAAAATGGTGCCTTATCATCCTTAAGCATAGGCATATGACAGAAATATCTTTATCTCACCCCTGGTACTTTTCCCCATAACCGTACTCAGCACCCATCGAGTATTATTATTGTAAAGGAAAATTCAATCGGAGATGATATCACAAATATTAACCAAATAGTGGGTGAGATAAGATCTGAACTGCACTCGATCCTTAAGGCCAATATACCATTTATTTTGGTTTCTCCGCAACCGAAACTCATGGCATATTTTCAGTGGCTACGGATCTCGATGCAGTTCCTTCATACTATTGAATTGACCCCGTACTACCCATTCCTCATGAGTCACACCCATCCTCCCTCCTTCTCTGTCCATGTGCCCAGTTTTGTTGACCATTAACCGGCATTCAGAGTCTGTCGCTGGGGAAATTTAGGTGGGGTTAGTTTCCTGTATGTTACCAGCCACGGGGAGTGTGCGAAAGGTAGCCCTGGTGTGACAAGGGTGAAGGTAGAGCAGGCCTTCTCGTACACCGCTGTTGTGTAGTGGTCATTGCTGATAATAGAGATCCACCTGGGACATGACCGGAGGACGAACTGCCGCTCAGCCTAACCCATGAGAGCATCACGAGTGGCGGTGGGTGGAGCCTAGTGAGTCGTTTCTTTTGTGGACATTTTGGTGGCGGACAATTCAAGGTAATTCTCACAGAGTATTATGAGGAGACATTAGGCGTTATTGGAACAGGGCCACGTCAAATGGGAAATGAATCGATCGATTTACCCCCCTTTGTTTACCATTCTCAGAATGATCCATTAGAACTCCAGAAATGTAGAGTAGTCTGGATGGATATGGATGATTTCATGAAGTGGTATATTCTTTTCCAGAGTGGGGTGAAATATGCAGGATTTAGGTCCTATTCGGTTAGATAATCTTTATTCAGTCTCACAGAGTCTGCACATTTGTCGGTCATCTGTTCAGTTAGAGAGTCTGAGAACTGCGAAGACTAGGTATTTCTGTTGATGCATGTATTACGTGGGTATATGACCTTGCGATAAGACAGCTCTAAAATATATGTTCTCGGTCTTTACAACACTCCAGGTATATATATATTACTGGGTCAGGTGTATGGGAAGATCTCACAACCCCACGCAAAGTCCAGAAGCGAAGGAAAATGAGAACTGCTAATCTGTATTTTCTTTCCTTTTTCTTTTCTCTCAAAATCGAGCAAGGCGCTGTTTATTATCTACAATTTTAATAAATCTTGTTGACATGTGCCATTCCTCCGACGTACATGTGACCAATCCAGCGATGTATGTAATTTATTCCAAGTTGTGTCTTTTTTTCAAAATTTATTTTCGCACGGTGCGGCTCGTGACTAATGGCTAGATGAGCAGCTCAGGGAACTGCTCTTTGAACATGTCCATTAGGAACACGGCGATATGCGGCTGGCTAACGGATTTTGCTGGCTTTGGTTCACTGCATACCTGTGGATCTCACTATGAAGCAGCCAATAGGATACATGGCCTACCCTTCGCCACCATTCCCCTCAGTCCTAGGCATCGTTCATCCTTGTTCTCGCACATGGGGAAAATTTCCCATCCGCCCACTCAATGACAGGTTTCACTGTCTGGCGCCTTTTATCCTCTTAGAGTCCCCGCCCAGTACTATACGATGATCACCATGTGGTTGCTGCCGAGTACAGTTATTCTAACCTCACTCTCTCCATGTCCACAATAAACAACATGTCCATCTTGTATCTACTCGAATGAAGACCCTCGTGGATACAAATAAATGGCAGATTTTCCCTTTGTCCAATCCCATATATTTTTATCAATAGGAACAATATTGAAACGATGTATCTGCAAAAGTGATAGACTATTTTATAAAGCACGGCGATACAGAATTGCTAACTATACCCTTCCACCTTTTCTTGCTACAAACACACTCAGCTGTATTTCCCAAAGGAAATGGAATGTGTTTGTGTTTACATTGTATATATGCTACATCATTGTAATTATGGACTGTTGTTACTACATGATTGCAATGCAGAGGAAAAAGTTATGTCTTAAATAAATACCGATTGAATAAAGATTATTAGTGAAAGAATCAACGTACTTCTGAGCTTAGAGCGCCTTAGGGGGTGGGAAAAGGAGATGACATTAAAGAAGAAAAATGTAGCTTATGGTGAGACCCCTAGATCTATTATACTTCAGAAACGTGGTCGGATATACTTTTTCCTATTGATTAGTTCCACGTCACCAGCTGTCAATGTGGGGTTGAGTACGTTTTTCCCATTTGATTGTAAAAAGGCCTCCGGTCTCAGTGAATTTCCTTTCAAGAAGGGATTACTTGTTCTTACCACCATATAACTCACAATCCGGTGTCGCCTTTCGGGAATAAAAATGCTTCTAAGATATCTTGGCTGCCTGTGGATCTCATTTGGTTATGTGTATGTCATTGAGAATCCTGCGCCTTCCACATACTGGCAGGGGTGATGCTTCACTTCGTTGCCAGGGGCAACGTTTGAGCAGCTCTTATAATGATTTCTTTGATGATTTATTGTGTTTCTATTTCGTTTTAAAAACCGTTAACTCTCATACTAGGATACTGCGTATCACTTAGTCGATGTCACTGACTAGAATTATCTATCCCTGTATGCCCGATTACACTTTTCTATTCTGATAGTCCGTTGACATTATTAAAGCGTGCTTGCCGGATATACGTTGCCTAAAGGTTAGATTGTTCACATGGACTTCAAACTTACTGCCAAAAATCTATCCTTTCACTATGTGCCCCTATGCAAGAGTTATGGCGAGACAAGTGTCGGGATTTTGCAGCCATTTTAGAAGTTTCCCGCTTCGAATTGTTCACTAATGTAATGGGATGTAACCGTTTGTCATAGCTACCTCTTGTGAACGTATATAAATCTATTGTGGAGGTGTCCATAATCAATGATTTGGATAGCTTTACAAGTCCTAGAAAGTTGTAAATTGGTTATTTCACGACACCAGGTATTTCTATTAATTTCTGTTTCTTGATGAGGATGTCATTAGTACGGATCTTCAATTCCTAGGAAAAGTGTTTGATGGGTGTGCATCTGCAGTTCATAGTGTAATACTATAAAGGCAAATAAAACTCAAAGCATTGCAAGAAAATCAGCACATATGATTTTATAATGGGAATTTCTTATTCATTTGTATAAAGAAACACAAAGCATAACGGGGGCCACACATAGCCAGTGACGCAATATTCTGCATATTATTTGGTGTTGACCCATAAAGTCAACCATGAACAAATATTGATCCGTTTGAGTGCAGTAACGGATTTGTACTGCATTTCTCTCCTTGCCAGTCATTTAAACATGGCCAATTTTGTATCCAATCATAGCACATCTGCTTGGAGGCCACGGGCAGTTTGGACACATGGAGTGAGTAGAATTGAAATGACTCACCCCATTGACCCCTGGAATAAATGCCCTCGAACCCGAACGACCTTCGGTTAAGGTATCATCAAGTCTTTGACCGTTTCGTACTTCGTAAGTACTAGTACGAGTTACCTACATAATGTGCGTCATTAAGGGGAGTATAACATATTTTTTTACTGTTGCTACGAGATCGATTTCGTGGACATCTATTTTTCGGGTTGAGGAACGTTAACTTCGTCTTACGTCTCGTCCCATCATCGTTCATGATATCTTATACCCCTCTGTTTCCCTCTATATCTATATTACAGGTCTACCGCATGTTATTGCTGATCCTTTACTTTATTACCTTAATTAAGGATTCTCCTCTTTATACGTCCTTTATACACACTCCATGCATCACTGCCAAAGACCAAAGATGACTGCTACATCCTTCTGTCATCCTGAAACCTTGTGTAGAATAGAATATTGGATAATACGGCGATTCTATGGTCCCTATCTTATACGATAGCAGATGTCAGTTTTGTGCAAACCCACCCTCCTTATATACTGTAATATCGCTCTTAGGCGGGTCATCTCCGCTAATCGAACGTTCTGAATTGTATTTTAAGTGTTTTACTATCAATTACGGAAACTGGAAATTCTACTTCCGGTCCAAAACTGTATTTAGAAGCAGCAAATTCCTCTGATTTCCTGAGATAATTTCCAATGTTTGTTGGTAGACAAGGCGTAGCAAGTAGTATGTCGTCCTCCCAAAACATTTTTTCCAACCACGAAGTCTTCACCAGCTTCATTGGAACGAAAAAAATGAAATACAGTCGAACCCCGCCTAACGGACACCCCGCGTTATCGGACTCCTTTGCTCGGAACGGTACTCGTTGCTCTATTAGATGTTTATTTTAACCTTGCGTAAGCGGACACTTTGGCCCGGAACGAACGGTGTCCGCTTACGCGGGGTTCTACTGTACATACATCATTTCCAATGTTTGACCATGACAGACTTCTTACAAGCGGAAGTACCTCACAGTTTTTTTGTGAATGTCAAATTCCTTTAATCACGCCACAGAATCTATGGTCGGAGAGAGATATTTAGGGTTAGGTTTAGAGTTAGGGTTAGGTTTAGAGTAGGGTTTAGGGGTCAAATAGGTGTAGGTTAAGGGTTAGTTTATAAATAATTTCTCTGCATATCTTGCAAAACATTATTGTAACTATATTCACGCAATAATTGGATTGCATCTGTTCCTCGATATTTTGCTCGTCTCTATATGATATAAATTGGAACATTTGGTAAACCCCCAAAAGACACGATGAATAATAAGAATGTGGAAGATAATATTGAGATATCGATTGTGGGGTTATAAAATATTTCATATGTTCATGGTGGTGGTGGATTAATGAAGCTGTGATGTAATGATATGAGAGGGACCGACACACCCCACCAGCAAGGAGGAGGGGCGTGGCTAATTAAGACCTCGGTGGATAGAGACCCGGGTATTGAATGTATGGACCAATAAGGTGGAAACAGAGAGGTCAGAGGTTTTTGGAAATGGGAAGAGCAAATGGAAGATAAAGGTTAGTTAAGATCTAGGAGCAGACGTGATAGAGATGCTTTCTACCTGTAGGATTCGATAGTCTACGCTATTGCACTTATATATCAATATTCCTCTTGTCCTTCTTTCGTTGCCATCTCCCATACTTACCCTATCCCGCTCATACCATATATAAATATATGTGTGTGTGCCTCCCATACCATTTTCCCACCAGGTTGCACTGGACCAGACTTAAGCTACAAATTTCCAGTGATAACTTACTTCGGTATTTGTGACATATTTTAGGACTTTACCACCTACAGTCCACAGAACATACACTGTCCCTACCTCCTACTCTTTATCTCTCCTCATATCACTGTAGACCTGGGACCTGTTTCGGTAGTTTCATGACATGTCTAAATGGCGTCTGTGACACCATACGGACAGATCACAAGACTGCAATCTATGACACACGGAATTTCACTCACTTCCCGCAGGAATTAAGCAATGAAATTTTAAGACGAGTAGGAGATACATATAACCTATAATCGTTCCATATATGAAGAAGATTGGTTGCTCCGACCCACTGATATTTGCTAGACTTTTTTCGCTGTTGCTTGCACTGTTGGTGCCGCTGTTGATGTCTGTCTAGGCCTAATGTCACGAAACTACTGAAACAGGTCCCAGTGCTGCACGCTGGTGTACAGTCCAGCCCAAGGTCATCCTCTTTATCTCACACTAAAATGCACTGTAACCGCTCCATATTTCCATCACAATTGCCCAACCATCTCGTCGCTTTCACTCCAACTGCCTCTACCTCCCTCCGTATCTATCTCCACATTCGCACTTCCTTTCTGCTGCCTCTTACCAGCACACATCGCAGTGGGAAACACCAAGCATAGAGACAGATGTCTCCTCTGTTTGATGACGAACTATTCAAGGTTTGTATTCTATTCAGTTCCCTGTTGGAGAGATTGCGTTCTCTCTCTGGATAGGTAGCAAACAAATCAGGCAATCGGAAATGTGTAATGAGTTGATGTATCTGGATTCAAAGCACCCTAGACCAGGCCAGAGAAATGTTGAATTCCCAGCCCCTATACAGAGATGGAGAGAGGCGAGATAAAGAGAGAGAGAGGCGAGAGAGAGAGAGAGATACAGAGAGACAGAGAGAGGCGAGAGAGAGAGAGGAGAGAGAGACAGAGAGACAGAGACAGAGAGAGACAGAGAGAGGAAGGATAGAGTTGTAGAGTGTGCTATCCCAATTGGAGAATGGAGAACGTGTGAACAAAGGCATTATATGTTCTATTTTATGCCAATGTTTATAATAAACCTTAACTCTTTTAACAGTTTATGTCAACAGTCCTGCTTCATGATTCACAGCCCAGCATTTTGTGTAGGCGCTGGTAGGTTCCTTTATTAAAGTGTCTGACCAATGGGACGTTTATTGTTCAGTCTGTTTGATATCGACACAACTGCTTGGATATCGGAGAAATGCATAATGAAATATATTTCTTTTATTCCTGTTATTTTGTGTCCTGCATGTCCAATAAACTCCTCACTTATAAATGACTCCAGTGGTTATGAGAATCGAGGATGGATTTTAACATATAACCTACCCTCAAATCTGATGTAGTCGTGCTCACACTAAGTTAAAACCTTTTCGGTCTTGCTGTTAATCTTTTAACTAGGTCCTCCGTCCAACTTAGCTGTCAGACGTGGAAGGATTTACTGTCAGACTTGGCAGAGTCGTTAACAGATTTGTCTTGCCCCGACCGAGCTTGGCAGCTTGTAGAGTCGTTAACAGATTTGTCTTGCCCCGACCGAGCTTGGCAGCTTGTCTTAGCATATATGTTGTCAGTTTTTGCGCCGGTGCTTTTTAAAAGATCTGTTTGTAATCTGTCGCGTAATATACATGTACATGTATAAAAGAACAACGCCCGCGTTATATACGTTACATAATGTGTAACTGGTCGAGGCAAAGTAAAGTATTTACATGTACGTATCATGGATGGTGTGTATCATTCCTGTTTATATCATTGTATTGGAATCTCGAGAAAATTAATTCTTTATGTACTTCATTACTTTATAAACGAATGCATTTATGTGGATAAACGACATATTCTTACAACATGGTTCAATCAACGAGCGATCGGCTGTAACGATCGCTGGTATTTCTTTTCCTACCTGAACCATAATGCACCTCGCATGGAGAGGAGGAATCGTTTTCTACAATTTCACCCGAAATAAGTATTCTTAGTCCTAAAGCCTACTGAAAATTAATTTACGTTATCAAATGGTTTAACTGGTTTCCATAGTGTAATTATCATATTAAGAACCCCAATTTTGAGAGATATTATATCAGTGTATTAACCAGCGATCTCACAACTTACAATGAAATCCTTGATATGCAGTGAAGCTTAATACAACTTGCTATAACTAATCATAACTCATCTATATAAATGAACACATCATACAGACGCTAAGCCATTTCCCCACTAAAGTTAAGTTGTATTTTTGCTTACCACCCCCTGGAGTATATACCGAACTCATTATAAACAGTAACCCAACCGCTGATGATCCGGAAGCTGAATGACCTCTATTAGATTACGTGAGGAAACTGCACAGCACATGTCTGTCCTGTTTCATAGGAGTCCTTCCTCCACAGGCGCCTTTGTATGTCTGAGCGCCGTTTTCCTGCCTCCCCGGCAGCAGTGGGCGTATACGTGTACTTACCGGCGTGTTTAGCGGGCACCTATGGACCTCCCGTGTTCTTACAGATGATAATATTTATCTAACACAGCATCAAAGGAAGCAACCGGCACTTGATGAAGCCTGGGGCACCTTCCGTCTCTCTCTAACTGCTTCTCCCGGAAGTATAAACATAACAAGATAAAAGAAATATATAGAAATGAAATAAGCACAAAGTGGAAGGGGCATTACGACATACAAGAATTTCTAAAGGTCTCCTGTCCGATGTTATTAGTGAACACACCAGGAAGGCTTTCCGAGATAATCTTCAGATGACATAATCACATTATTAGTTGAAATGTGTGACTTTGTTTTATGGAGATACCAATTTTTTTTATCTGGCGACCTGTCCTTATGCTTACCTTGCAATCTCTCTACATCTTAATGTTCCCTCCCTACAATTCGCCTTGGCACTCTTCCAGCAACTGAATTTATCTATATCCCCATCTGTCCACCCTTAGTAATCCCAATCTTTCATATTAACACCGCCCCTTTTCCTGTCATGTTAGCGGCATGTGAGCTGTAGATTTCACACGTGCATACAGAATCAGGGCGGCGTGACGACTTGATCCCTGCTGAATGCACGTGTAGCAGGCGGCATGTCGGGACAAGAAGTCGTCCATCAGCAGCCCATAGCTGACTGTGTGAAGTGAATGTTGTTATCAGTGGCAGCACGTGCACCCCCATCCCCCTCCCTCACCTCTTACAAGCCCCTACAAATACAACACTTTCCTCACGGCCTGCATGCGCCGCCGCCTACTTCTTATCATACCTGTAATACATCAGTGTCCATGGGCTGCCGAAATGGGAGTTTGAAAACAAGACTTACATGCTACACATCCATCCGTCATACTGCCCGTTCTGCCTTGTTGCTCATATACATCTGCATGTGCACTCTAGATACAGAATATACAGCAAAACCATACATATATCGGAAGAGTGCGAAACCTATGCTTATGAAAGTATAACCGTATAACGTTGTGGATTTATGGAACTACTCTAAACCACAGGATTGCATTTCTCGTTTGGCATATCTTTAGATACATTTAACCTATACAAAGAGTACTCTATCTTATCTATGCTGACCTGGATGCATGTTTTGCGGACACTTGCTTGGTGTTTTTTCCTGAGCGTACGAGGGCAGCATCCATTTATTGATGGTTTTACCACATTTTATCGCTTTAGCGATTTTACACTTCGAGGAGGTGGACACAACACCTGTCAACTCAGATAATATCCTAATCCATATCGTGGCGAGGGTTAATCGTTTTACTTCTGGTCATAGCTGATGAGACGGTCCGACATGATTTAAATGGGAATGCAGCCCGTAGTGATTACCGGGCAGCCCGGGGAAGGCGTGTGAGTAACTCATCCAATGTACCAGTGACCAAGGTGAAAATATCCTGGAGAGAAACATCAATAAAACCATCTCATCAGTGAAGGGTAGAGAAATGTCCCCTCCTTCCTTACCTTCTAGTCTCATATCGTTTTCCTATTAATCCTCAATATGCCTGAGTTGCGTCTTCCATATAGTCCCTATTCCTTTAGGTCTCCTATTCTCTCTTTGTTCTATATACATTTCCGCCTGGGGTATTAAATGAGCTATACTGCCCCTGGACTGATCCTTTGAAAGCAACGTGGTAATCTTATCATGTATAATCATAGTTCCAGACTGATTTACCTTATATAAGGTTAAAAAGGGATTGTTGGCTTTAATAAAAGCTTGATCGTTGATGTCTATCTGTACTAAAGAGGAACATTTCAGTCTATGCACGAGAACGATATAGTAACACAACCCAATGTTCCAGGAGATTTATATTAAATGTAAGGATCTATATCGAGGAATTCATCAGCCTCTAGCTATTACCATAGAAACAATTAATCTGCCGTTTCCAATGAAACGTTTGTCTGCCGTAATTCAGGTAGATAACTTCAGATAAGTTTCTGTCGAATTCATTTTGTGATCAGGGAGCCCCCAAGGATGGATCGGAAGCTGCAACTGCGAAATTAATGTCCTAATTGGTTGCTATCTAATTAGTAAGGAAAAGAGATTGTTTCTGACTTCAGTCGGCCCTGCCCTAGCTGTCAGCGCAGGACCGTGAGCTACACAATGTGTCCCATCAGGCTGAAGAGAACATCATCCGATAGGGACTTCTGCATCAGTAATAGAGTGAAGGTTTGGGCAGGAGAGGAACACTCTTCTATGTATAGGTTAGGAATTCTTAAGGTACAGGCTTGAGATTTGTGCACTATTAGCCGTAAAATAATTTATGATGGTAACACCTTATCCAACCAGGTTGTGTGGAGGGACGAAAGCTAAGGAGGTTTGCAATGACTATCCTCTCGTCTTGGAGAATTAGAGGATTTGGTTGTGCTTAGGGACGTTCATGATCGCTTTGGAATACTTACAGATTTCTTGGGTGATGCATAATTGGGGATGTTCAAAATCTCCGGGAGATTCGGAATCATTCGGTGTTGTCTTCCAAGCCTCGGCGTGACGCTCGGACTCACAGGTTTCACGCGGAGCTGCTCGGAGCTGTTCAGAGCTGCTCGGCAGCGTTTGAAAGCGCTCACAGTGCTGAAAGCGCGCGGCGTGTAATGAGGAAGGGACATAAATGTAATTGTGCCTGTGAGGCGTGCTGTAGAAACAGTTTCATTATGAGGACCTAAGTCTGCGCGCTGACACGTTAGTGCCGCCTGCCACCCCACTGTGAGCACGGAGGATGAGATGAATGACTGACAGGCACTAGAAGCCACCTGGGCGGTGACTGTGAGAAAGGTACACCCCTATGGAAAATGAAACAAAGCCAGCTATGAATAACGATGATAAAATACGTGTACATCAAAGTGGTGATGACGGCTATGGGGCTTTGTAAACGTGTATGTTCGTCTCGATGTAAACAGGACATTTATAGTATAAAATAATCCACTCCATTCTACCACATTTTCTGAATATAGGCTTCAGAAATACTGACAACAGCAAGGTATCATTGTTCAAACTGTATTCTATGTCATCTACATGCAATAAAACCGTAGGTTATTCCTAGAATACTGCCAGGTCCCAGACAATCCCAATACCCCTCGCAGAACGCTTCATTTCAACTGGTATTCCTGAAAATCCTTAGTTGTCCCCATTATTCACCTGCCCCATAATATCCTATATGTGATAGCCTATTATACAAGTGTACGCAATTTACACCTTCCAACAATATATAATGCCTATTGTGGGATACAGAGCCCTATCGACACTTTAAACCTGTTTGTTTCTCCTTTCAGCAAAGCCATGTCCAGCTCCCGTTTCACCGATCAACGGCCGTGCGCGCCTGTTGTATGGCGGAATACGCGCGGAGTACCAGTGTAACCCCGGCTACATGCCCATGGGCACCAACTATGCCCTATGTGCTGAGGGACGGTGGACGTGGGAGGCCCCCTTGTGTGTCGGTAGGTAACGTGTTCGTTAAGCGGGATTCACACGATGAGAATTTATGTACCTCACAGGATCTTTGCCTCAGACAAATCCTGCTGAGATTCTGTACTCGAACACAATTTCGTCTAAATTGTAGTTTCATTTCCCTGAGACATGGTTTTCATCTGCAATTGTTGGCGACATTTATCCCCTCAATTGGAACAGAATCTCATGAGATTTTGACACTTGTAAGGTACATGAATTGCATGGTGCGAATTCCATTTAACGCATAAAGAAGTTACTGTATGACTGTGTGACGTACATAGTACTATATACATAATAAGATAGAAATATGATACCGCGTCTGGTACTTGCTTCCACCAACCGCGAACAGACTTCTTTTTATCCTTCTCTTTTTTTCTCACACATCTTTCCTTCTCTGTTTTTCTCACACATCGCACTGTTGCGTAAACAAGACACATGAAACCAAATCTATACAGATTGCTACTACCGGTTCAAATGGAAGGACTAAGCTTGCCTAGAATTTGAATAAACACTTAAAAAGATTTAGGCAAGTTACTAATCAGTAATCTATCCAAATCCTGGAGGTGTTCCGTCCGCGTTCCCTCCACATCCGCCGCAGACATTTGGAGGAAGGCTACTGACTGAACGCATACGAGACCCGACTGGACTATATGGGGGACGGGATGTCCACCAACTATTTTTGTATCGGCAGCAAATCGTAGTGTTTCCCGATGCAAAACGGTATCGTGTCGTACTATGATACGCTCCCAACTCAAATGCTGCATCGTAGGGTCTATACGATAATCGAACATGCTCGACTGTCGTTGGATAACGATGTGCATCGGTAGCGTATTCGGCTCGGAAAAAGTCTCTCACATACCGAACAGAAAATTAGGAAATTTCGGAATTAGGTAGAACTCATATGGGCAAATCTTCACAATGAATATGATTTAATATGATAAGCCTAAATAGTCTCAATAGTTTTATATCTGAATTATGATGCGGTCATCTTTTAGTGCCTGAAAATAATCTATTGTTTTGTAGATGCATGTACTCGTAAACAATTATTTATATCCCTGTTTTATCGGGACATGGTCACCTTTCTTCCTACCCAAACACGTTAAGACACACGTTACGACACCCGCTAAAATACACAATGACGCCCTATACGATAAGGCCTGGCGTCCACCTACTACAATAGAAATTTAGACCTACCGATATGGCACCGATGCAAAAAGCAAATATCGGAAACATATCGGGAAGGTTCAAAATCGTAGACAAATGTCTAGACATGCCAATCCACCACGCATTGTATGGGGTTTTTATCGGTGCCTAATCGCAGAAACGTGGTCAACTGCCCCGATATTAGGTGACCTTCCGACGCGATTTTGATTTTTCATCGGAAGGTGCATCGTAGACCATATCGGAGCCATATCGTGGTAGGTGAACGCCGGGCCTAATGATCTGCCGATGCACCACGATTTTGTCAATTCTACATCGTAGTACATCCTCCTCTTACATCGTAGTAGGGGGTGGGGGTACAAATTGGATGAAAGTACACCACGAACATAGACTTTCTGGTTCTATTCCCCCAGCATTGGACGTTGCTTTTATCATAGAGGGCGGGACACAGACGGGCGCGGATGATAGTCGCGTCGTGCACCATCCGCTTTCCGCGTCTGCATCATACATCCACCTAGACTTGCTCAAGTCTTTGATTATGAACATTCATTAAATGATTAAAGAAAATCGGAATATAATTCATTATAGTATGTGTCCTTCTCTGACTGGCCCATGAATCAAAGACTTGTCCACTCTGATCAGAATCTCCTGTTTATGACCCCAAGCCACTCCCTGTAACCCTATACCTCTAACCTCTATACCTTTCTAACAGTATTGAAATATAAATTTCCGAGTTAAAAATAAATAGTTTTTCCATATCAAATGCTCAGGGGCTAGGTCGCACGCCTCGTTTTCATTTGATCCACTTTGGCGGCAATAACGAGATGGCGCTAGTGTGCAAGTCCTGAATTGCATTAGTTGGTGGTTATTGTGGAGCTTCAGGCAAGGTTAAAACGCAGAACAATGGCTAACACTTGTAGCGTAGCGTGAATAATTGTGTTCTTCCTTCTACCCATGAAGAAGAATGGGCTTTCGAGTTGAATATTCCATTTGCACCACACGATGATGGCATGCTGAGTAAAGTCGGTTGAGTCCCAAATGTGCAATTTCTGTTTAAGATAAATGGACACGGTTTGCGGGGTGATTTAATGCCAAGCGACAAATTATCGTTGAAAGCACTCATCAATAACAGTGCTTGGAGCTTCAGGTTATCAACCATCATCTGTTGACAAGCACATGTTTAGACAGGTGCAAATCAATCAGTTTTATATATTTTTTACTATTTCACTGGGCAAACAATTTCTCTCCCATCACACAGTGGACCTCATTCAGCTTTCTTCTGGAAATGACATTCAGTAATAACAGAGTCCAAATCACTATAATAGATCTTCCTGCCAGGCATGGCAACATCGTTTGCACTGAAATGTTTACTTGGTACTATTGTAATATGCTTCACTTGATGTATAATATGATGCTAATGCAATATCGGTTACAATCAGAATAACAGGATGCCTAGTGAGATTGGGGCCAACACTTATAACCAATGTTAGTTAAAGGAAACACTTAGTTATAGGACAAAATAGGGGATGGGGCTTTCATCTGTTTAATGTAGAGCATAGGAGATCCAATGAACAGCATGAAGTTGATATAATCCATACCAATGCACCAAATCAAGTGATACGGTAATTATGAATATCCAGCTGACATACACTCTAGTCCTTTGTAAATCCTGCACAGCATTATTCCTGACTATAGCACAGCCTCAGTGCACAAGTCCTATGTTTTCAGTAGTTCCAGCATAGGGGATGTCCCAAAAGATGGAGCTTGTAGTTGTAGTCTTAATCAGTATCCAAGCTTCTATGACAATAATAGCTGACTTCACACATCTGGTCTTGGTGGTCTACTGGTCAGGGCTGATCTTCCTCACTCTTAGGACTCCAATATAAGATGGCCAAATTCTATATTCAGGGACTGCTTTAATATTTTCTAAAAAATAACCTGTCACATCACCTACAATTTCCCTACAGTGGCTCTCGGTGACGCTGCCTCTCATGGCGTCAGGCAAGATCACTGAAATTTGTTATAGAAAGATATCTATAATACTAATAGGAATAATCATTTTGTGAAAGGCTAATGTACAATTTGCTACGAAGAAACGCTCATACACAGACACAGAAACACATACACAGACACAGAAACACAGGTGCCCATCCGCAGACACATTTACTGAGATTTGGTAGGGCACTGACAGCCGTTGTCGTATCTCCTGTCAACTCGACATAAAAAAATACCCGCTCACTCGCGGCACCTGGGTCAACATCCCTACCCGATAGTACCCTGGTCTGCACACCACCTATGAATCCACTCTGTGCTTTTTATACACCCTGTCAATTGCTGTCTACCAGGTTCCCCTTACTACCCAGCCCTACCAGGAACTCCCTCTAATTCCTCCACTACCGCATATACCTCCACATCCTACCATATCAAGTCTCCTGAACCATCAGGAACGTGCTATGTACCAGAAAACTAAGGATTCGTACTGCCAGTGAGTAATGCAATCGGACAAAAGCAATACTCTCATGGACAACAAACAAATTAAAAATACTTAAATCAAACAGCCCTCCATTACTTCACACCCCTGTCT
The DNA here is from genome assembly GCA_950022655.1 of Alentia gelatinosa. NCBI lineage: Eukaryota > Metazoa > Annelida > Polychaeta > Phyllodocida > Polynoidae > Alentia > Alentia gelatinosa. Next base: position 29,866,870 of record OX465586.1, read on the forward strand.
CCCCTCACGTCGCCTATGGAACTGGCTCTTGCAGGCGTAACGAATCTTACAAGACTAAAGTGGCCGTCTTAGGTACAGGTAAGGAGGGCAATGGTACTACAGCGTCTGACACAGAACAGCTGATCTGCTGTGTACATTAGAGGCACAAATTCACAAACATATCCCGCGCGAGGCCGCCCACCTGAGCCAGGCTTGAGCAGCTCAGAGCAGAACAGGTAGAGCTAGTTCTACATTGGGAGCCGCCCACCGCCCTCGACCCTGGCACCGACTACCGCCCTCACCTGCCACTTCCCAAGTACCCTCATCAACGAGAGAACAAGATAGACACAACTCCTCTACCATACCAGCCAACGTCATATTTGACCTTTCAGTTCCTACCATGGAGAAACTGCCAACAGAATCCACCTGACCACGTTCTATAATAAACCCACTAGAAAGCGTCTCTTAATATGAAAGTGCTATATTTGTTCCCCTGAACATGTAGGTATACTCTTGAGCCACTCTAACTTGTTACGATACTTATTGAGGATGGTATCTGACTGATATTGTAGGCATATGTTGACCTAGATGCACTATATATGTGCGGAATTGGTACGGAATAGGGCAGTAGAAGGAGTCGAGCGGCCAACCAAACTAAGCTAATCAAACGAACTGTAAGATAAGAATCCGGAATTTATATTTACACTAAGTATTATCGTTCCAAAATTGTTAACGGACGTGATTGTCAAATGTGACAAATAGCTTACATCATTACCTGTACATTCATGGATATTTCCTGGTGCAGTGTTACACAGTAAGCCAAGTTTAGGAGAATATCCTTGCCAATGGTAGATCGTACATGGACCATGGTTCACAACATGGAATGTTCCCAGAATATGACTGCAAAGAGGCTTAGATCATAACCCAGGTTGAGACAGATACTCCTCCTTACAAGTTTAACCAATTTCAAAGGATGGTTCATTAAAATTCCCATGTACATTATTGGCACTTATGTATTGTATTGACTTCTTTTGGTTAATTGGTCTAGTGGATTTATACAGTGGGTAGTCATGAAATCAGTGCGATGGAGGCGTGAATGTACCCATGTATTGATACTTACTATCATACTTGACTTAAGGATGGGAACTTTATTACATTTACTGTTTCCACAGGCAGCCAATCTCCCTATATTTGCTTTGATTCAGTCCTTCTCTTCCCTAGATTTTGTCATAGGGGTGTAAAGAGATGGAGAATCTGTATGAAGAGTTCCAGACCGATTGATGATTACTTACACTGTTACGCCCTGAGGGTACGAAGATTGAAGTCGTTTTCAGTACACAGTCGTCCATATACTTTATCGTCATCCGGGTAACTTGACCGCCATGTTTACCCAACAAATTCACAAACATGGCGGCAACCATTGTCACACTCTCCCCCCAGATCTTTCGCGGCGCTAGTGCTGGCTTAATCTCTGCCCCAACCCAGTGACACCATATGCTGGTTCTCAGGGTATCAACTAAGTACAAGGGGAACCAGCGAGCATTTCAGATTCAAAACAAGGCAGCTGTCGACAGTTATACAAGTCAAACAACCCACATATCATGAGTTTGGAAATATAGGAACTGTTAAGGGAGCTTGACAGAAAATCTAGCTGTTTCTTTTTCAGACTTAAACCATTTTATAATGGGAATTCACAGTTGATTAGACTGCTCTTTCAGAGGAGCACATGGCATTGTTGACAAAACAAAGCCCTGCAACACATGAGGTGCTTTCCACTGTAGAAAGTAATCCCAGAGGCTGTGTCTGGTTTGACATAAATAATAATAGAAATGAGAGTATTTTGTTTACCATATAAATATGTGCATCTCTATTTATATGTAGAACACAAAATACCCTGCAAATTTCTCAGAATTTAGGATAATTTAATAACTGGCGTATGGGCCAGATTTGAGCCCAAACAGGCAGGTTGGGGCAGAGATACAAAGCGACCACAGGAAATAGAGCGCAGGATATCTGCTGGGAGAGTGCCATTGTCAGCTGACGTGTTGCGCCTGCTGCCCCCTGGTGAGGTCTCTTTCACGAACCACTACCGCTATGATAACCCAACGATGGTGGAATATGACCATTTCAAGACACATTAAGCCAAGTGACCTTATGACAACAAAAGAGAGTGCCTATTAATGATTAATGATGATATCAATCTTGGGGGACTAACAAATTACTCCAACAAGAGTTAAAGAGAAGAGGGGAATTTCCAGGGACTCCAAATGTAATAAATTTCATTAAAATAAAATATCCATTAAACTAAAGGGGGAATTATGTTATTGTACTATCAAACAGGTTTCATATCATGATTAGTAAATGCTATTGAGAGCCTGACCTAGTGTGGATGTAGGCCAGTGATATGTGATGAAGACATACAGTATCTACCTAAGTTCATAGTCTCAATGATTAGAGTTTTGGCCTCCTTCTTTTCCTGGCTTTTTGTTTCTTCTCACTTGAATATTTCTCTGTGAATTTTTCATTGCCTACATCAGCAAGTCAGTATGTGGATTTAATGTGGGAGCCAGTGAAGACCACGTGTAGAGCACTGGCTGACTTGCTGGAGGTATCCGATTCCCGGTTGAGAAGCTCGGTGAGCAGCTGGCTGATGTGGTTGTGTGACGGATGACCAGATCACCTCCAGGGGCCGTGCCTGGGGCCTCATGTTCTACACTACCAAGCCTAAAATGTACACAAACATATAACGCGTTATATCTCACTCGGTCATACGAAGCTCCTACATATTATCTAATAGCAGTAGTGGCTCATGCTATGTCACAACATAGCAGTCAAAAGACTGCAGGAAAAGGTCTTAGTCATCTCCTATATAAGCAGACCACTATTATTGTAGTTCTAATTGACGAGGTGCATGGGAAGACAAAAGGCTAGCGGGGAGGGGCAAAAGTTGACCCCCCCATCCACAATCTTAGTTCCAAAAGTGTGTGTGGGTAGAGGAGAAGAGTGTATGTACAATGTCTTCCCTTTTTACCAATCCCCCCCCCCCCCCAAGTTGAGTATGGCTTGGTCACATCAATAACTTGCCATACCTTTGCCAGCTTACCATTATCAGAGTTTAGAATATCCCCAGGAATAGTCTATGATAGATCAACTCACATATCGTGAACAGAATATGGGCCGATCATTAGCGGAGTCTGAGATTTTCCTGCCATCTTACCATGTATATGCTTTCATTTGTTCATTCGAGTAGACTTTCATTGTCTACCCCTACACAAAGTACTGGTGTACTATTGGTACTCCTGTCCTATTGGTTATATCTCCATCAGCTTTCAATGCGCAGAAAATCGGTCGTTATTGAGCGGCCTGTGGCATTTCCGCCATCTCGCAGGGAACTCAGTTTAGGCCTGAGTGAGTTCCTCACCTTAGCCTCAGGTCACGGGAGTTCACGTGAGGCCCACGCCAGACTGGAATGCAGCTAATACCCCGCCGCCAGGGCTGGCACGGCTGTCGTCTGCTTTTGGCATGATTATGAGACCAGTTTTCTCAGATAATGACTACAAACAATCCAGTCTTGTTTTCTGGATCGAGTGTGTAAGGTATACTGAAATACATGGATACTAAAAGCGGCTCAACACTATATATGGCGCGCATTGTTTCCGGTCAAGGAATGCATAACAAAGTCCAATCGTACATAAACAGTGACATTCATCCAAAAATATGGAAACATTCAAAATCAGTTTCGTTAGTACAGTAGGATACCACCATAGCTGACACCTACAATATAATGAGCAATCCGCTTTAGTGGACTGTCGCGGAACGCATAGCTAACCATAAAATACTGAATTTAGGTAGCCATACTTTAACAATTTGATTAATTTATTTTTTGATATAGCACAGAAAAGAGTGGAATGACAATACCATTTCAGCTATTAAAACCAATTGCATGATCCAACCCGGAATAGCGGGCATCTCGCTATAATGGACGTTTGGGGCTTGTCCCATAAGTACTTTCTATTTGGGGTTCCATTGTAATACAAAGTTGGAGTACATGTACAAAATACCAGAAAAGAAAAAAATGTAAAATCACACGAAGGACTTAGTTCAAGGACATGGGACCATTTATGAATGTGTATGGTCACAGATACATGGTATATATCATCACATTATCAGATGCGCTTGTTTTGGTATCCTTTTTTCTCCAGATTAATTCAGAACCAACCCCCCCCCCTCCCCCACTTCCTCCGAGAAATAATTCAACCTACTCTAGCTTGAAGATGAATTTCCAATCAAGTGATGTTAATCATGCACAGTATAACATTAGCTCTTTTAGATTTTAACACACACAATACTTTCGCCGCTAATAAAACATACAAAATTAACATGCATGCCACATTTATACATGTCAAAACATATCTATCCAGGTCGGAAAGCAAAGCTGGAGTCACATAACTCCAATAATGGTGAAGCTTGGCGCCAGGTTCATACTGGCTTCCGGTACACTGGGCCCCTGGGCCGTAAACTCTCGAACATGTCCCATAGCAAAACAGCACAGGGAATGATGGTAATCAGATACATCCATCAAGCCGTCAGGTAGATGCGCGGAACTAACGCTAAATTCATTTACATGTCCCACCCTTGCTATGTAAGGAAGAAATGGCAGGAGTAATGGTTGTCGGTCTGGGGAGACTGGAGAGGTTGATGACTATGAGGAAGATAGAGGGGGATATGAGGCCATGGCTTAATAGAGAACACATAAGGTATTTTTTCGTGGATAGATTATTTCAATTGGGTAAAGGTTTGAAATATAAGTTAACTCGGTAACTGTCCACAAACATGAAACAAAACTGGCCCGAAAGCATGAGATATATACATAATATGAACTGATTTCAAATACAAGCGGCCGTAATATCCAAGGAATTGACGCGTAATGACATCCAAGCGAAAGCGAGGATATAACGTAGTCTTGTCGGAGGAGATCACGACCGATTTTCTCAGAAACCAGTTTATATTGTTTCGATTATTCAGCATTGCAAATTGAAATAATATCAAAGAAAAGACAGAATGACTACCAATCTTCTCGCGCACTATTTTCCATGCAGGGAGCTCCCCCCTAATCTCCACTCTGCATAGGCCAGAGTTTATGACCACCCATAATCTCCGCCCTGTAAATTACACACTCCCTGTGGGTTTAGCATCGAGACTCCATATTTGGTAGGGGTATATACATAATAATAACTGGTTTTATGTACAAGTGGCCGTAATTCGAGCGACAGCGAGGATATTACGTCGTCAACTACGAAGAGAACACGGTCACTCGTATACAAAACCACTCCTTATAGTATTCATTACTCACCTACAGGCAATGGGCCATGTATCAATGGACCATGTATCAACATATAGGATGACTACACATTCAATGAGGCCACAGAACCGTGAAGCATGGTGGTAATTCGGTGTATACTTACACCAGTTATACAGTTCGCTATGTTTCTGTGTTTTATGACATTGATTTCTGATGGTAAATGAGATTATCATGACTGATTATAAAGGATTGATGTTAAGTGAACATTTAAGAAAATTATTTTGAAGTACTTGACAATTTGACCCCATTATGGATGAAACTATGTCTCCGGAATCTCCGGGTAGCTAATTCCAGGTGCTCTATACATTTCATATGGGGACTTTGTATTAGGTGGGTAATAAAAGATTATGGTATAGTGAGAATGTAATGATGGTAGTCTATCAGGCTTAAGGGGAACGTGTGGTGAGCGGATTTGGAATGCTTTCACTGGAAGGGGATACGATGTAGTGTGTTGTGAGTGTCAGATAAACCAATGCCCTCTACTATCTTACACTTAATTGCACCCAGAGACTCTTTATAGTTCCCGGCACTGAAGTTCTGTGCATCTAAAAGTAATTAAAAACAGATCCACAAGGCTTTATGTTGGTACACTGTCCTTGGTGACCCCGACTTATTCTCCGCTGGCTCATACTTATGGCGCGCCGTTCTAGACATTACCATTTCGTCCATATTTCCTAACGGAAGTACTGCAAGTACACATATATGGAATATATATATATATGGAAGTACACATAATATATATATATATATATATATATATATATATATATATATATATATATATATATATAACATCTATCATTCCGTCCACAGAATCAGTGTTACAAGTCATTTCGTCCACGTAAGTATACATTTCGTGACCAACAACCCATTTCGTGAGAAGATGGGTCATTCTGTGAAAAAATAGGCCATTTCACGAGAAAAAAAAAACATTTTGTGAAACACATTTCGTTAAAAAAGCCATTTGGACGGAATGATAGTTGGACGATATATGGGTGTACTTCCGTGGACAAAATGAGCGGAAGGGCTGATTCAGTGGACAAAGTGAGTGGTTACACTGATTCCGTGGACGGAATGATAGATAGACTATATCATGGGTGGAATTCCATGGAATGTGATCCAGACTGATTCCATAGACGGAATGATAGATTGATTATATATATGTGTACTTCTGTGATGAAATATGGACAAAATGACAATCTGGACATCACCATTTCCTTCATATTTCATCACGGAAGTACACATTTATAGTACATCTACCATTCTGTCCATGGAATCAGTGTTACAAGTCATTTTATCCACGTAAGTAAAAAAAAGACATTTCGTGAAACCCATTTGGTGAAAAAAATTTCATGGACAGAATGATGGATGGACTAAATATGCGTGTTTTTCCGTGGACGAAATGAGTGGTTACACTAAATCCGTGGACGGAAAGTTAGATGAACTATATAATAGATGGAATTCCATGGACGGACTGAGGTTTAGACTGATTCAATGTCCAGAACGGCACGCCATATCCACTGGTTTCTCATGCCTTCCTACCGAGCTTCCTGTTGGGTGGTGTCTGAACTGATAATATGCGTCGTAGAACATGGTCTATTTGGAAAAAAGTTATCCAGAACCGTCTGAAATTGAAAGAACGGTCAGAAGATACCACATAAAAATAACTTCCATACTAAACGTAACACGTTCACTTGCGTATTTGATATTGATGTACTGTTTACCAAACAGTGTGCTGTCTCTGTATTCCGTATGTACACTAGTCCTGTATAATCAGCTCAGTTACATTAGTGTATGTCTACAATTCTACTACATTTCTCAGTTCAGCTCAACAGCTATGGCATCTCATTGGAAATGATTATTATGGTATTGTCAGGTCTGGAGTACCTTTCTCGTTATTGTCGGGTTAAGTGGAGATACATATAGGTCTACATGAAAGGTATTATATCTTCCTTTTAACCCATGATTTCTCAGTACGGGAGCTTACTTATCTAAGAACAACTACTCTCTACTATAGACCCTTTTTTGTTTTATCAGAAATTATATTTCAGCTCGCCATGTATACTATATCCCTTCAGTGGACGGCGTTTTAGTTGTTCTTTCGGGAAATACACCGAGTATGTATTAAATGTTGTGTTTACTGTCTTACAACTTAAAGGTACCCAGCTAAGCGCTTTGGACATTCATGTTAGCACATCGTTATAAATGTACTATGATTACATTTGTTTTATCAAGCTGCGGGGTGTCCAGTACTGGAACCGATGGGACATGGATTCATGGCTGTGAGCTACTCAGGCGCAGTAGTCCGCTTCTGGTGTGAGGATGGCTTCTTCCTGAAGGGTTCTGAGCTGCTCATCTGTGACGGCCACACGTGGAACGACACGCAGCCGGACTGTATCAGTTAGTATCACGAGCATATTGGTGCATCTTTACCCTTTTATCTCACCCCGGTTTTTGTCTCAATAAGCTTAACGTTAGAAACTCATACTCCACGGTGGTGAAGGTAGTGTACCCAATACTTGATGCTAAATTGGCTGAGTTATTTTATTGATTAATAATGTTCCTAATCATGTATATGGGGTGAGATAGAATCAGAAACGCACTCGATGAAAATAACTTGGTCCGAACTCCACCTCGTTTGACTGCTACATAATTCACTCAGCTTCAAACTCGGTGGAGTACAGACCAGGTTATTTTCATCTCGTGAGTTTCCTTCTAAATCCTGTTTGCGACCTGAACATATTTGTGCCACACAGCCCAGACTGTTGTATACTGACTTGTACCTCAGAAAGTATGGAAACGGTCTACAGCTCTAGATTGCGGAGTAGGAGTCGGGAGAAGTAACGTATGTCTAGTGTCATCTTGTCTCTGCATAGACCTCCAAAGTATGTGATGTTTATCCTATCCGTTATTAGAAACAAAACACGTCATAGGCTTGATATTGGGTGGTTGTATTCAATGGGGCTTGGCATAAATTTTCCTTATGCAATTACTCATTTGATTCAAATTTCATGGACACAGGGTAGGATAAATACTAAATGACCCTCAATGAGAAACAATTTGGGTTTTAACAACTCGGTCCATACTGCTATAGTGTCTTCACATTGCTACCATCTCACGAAGATCACTACACGCATGGGCCTTAACTGTTGCATATATCCATATTGATTCTTACCTAGGGCCGTTTCTGCTAATTATGCCGTATTAGTGAAGAAAAAGAAACAGACAATGATGCATTATACAGGTGTTTCAGAAGTATAATCTCTGTGTATGATCGGGTTTTCTTCTATGTGGGCGATGGGGCGGCGTGAAGCTGTGAGACGTGATATGATATATACTCTTATTCATTCATGGACCTAAGAGCAACAATAATGGAAAGATGGTAATTTGTTCATAATATACATCATTCCTGATGAAATTCTTCAATAATCACGTTAATAGTGAATAACATATTTTCAAGGCAAGACTGGCAGCGTGTCCTGGGATCATGTTAGTAAGACGAATGATGTCTCCTTTAGCTACAAACCGCACCGCAAGAACAACGACCACACATGGGGAAAGTCACATGAGGATTGGCTTCTGGAGGCAGACTATACGTAAGTCCTTTTCTTGAACTCGAATTTCTGTCTCACCTTCCAGAATTGTACGAATGAATGGAATGCAAAAAGAGGGTACACGCTATGCAGAGGGATGTATATGTGCTTCGTTGTCTAAACTTCCGGTACATGAAAGATAGCAGAATTATATGGAATATCCATAGCCTTACCCTACTCACATATCTCACCCATACCTTATTTCAATCAATCCTGTCATTACCACACCCTAGACTCCAACGTCAATCCTTACCAAATACATCCCAATAACAGCTTTTCTCTTAAGGGAGCATTCATTATTTTTGGCAGGGTCTGTGTGGGGGGTTTTCTCAGCGAATCCTTGAAAGTGGAATGCCCTACTGCAGCAAATACCTCAAAATGAAGCACACACCCCTCAGGAATGCCTCAAAATAGTGTCTCCCCTCCCCAAGTTATATCTAATCCAATCTAGTGGATTTTATTAGTGTTGATTTGTTGTAAATATGTACCTTTATGGTAAGAGTACAGATTTCTCTGGACACAAATGACATATGCAAGGGCCTGCAATAACTCTGCGATAGTCTTTGCTGCAATAGGCCAGCAATTTTGCTGATAACTTAGTAAGTAAGATGGTTGTTGAAAAACATTGCTTTGCTATCTCAGAAAAGCTCTTGCATAGCAGATTACTAGAAGTCTTAGTAAGATGGGCCCCCACTCCACAGCCATGGCACTGCACAGCACCTCAGTTATCATCTTCTCTGCCATGATTGCCACACTATGTATTATCTTAATGCTGCTAGAAGAGATCAGACACTATAGACCTTAAAATTGTATAGATTATCAGAAAACTACCCAAAATTGACCCCCCCGGCAAATACTCCAAAATGAAATCCCCCCCCCCCCTTCCAGGCAAATACCTCATGTCAACTGCTACCCCTTTTCCAATAGCTTACCCCTGCCGTAAATAATGAACGCTCCGTAACGCTCATTTGACCTCCTTTTAATTCCTGTCCCATGACCTCTCCTACCATATATCATACTTCTTGACCTGTGTTTTATCTCAATGCAATCAAAATTTCCCTCCTGGAAATTTTGCGTATTTCAAACGCATAACAATTCCTATAGTGTGGTTCCCAATGCAGGAATAGATTGCAACCGTTTTGTTTATTGCATGTAATCATTTATGTATATAAGCACTGTGAACATGATACGGATGGTGTCAGCTCCCCTATGTCTACTACACAGAAATAAGACTCATAGATTGGCAACCACCCCCTGTCTACACTTTGTGTAGCTCTAGTTGCCAGTGTATAAGACTCAGTGCACTAACAAGGCCTCTAGGGGACACCACAATTATGTTGGTGGTTCCTTAGCGTGGTGTGGTGGTGTCGTGGTGCAGCAGTATCAGTTGCAATGCAGATATTGTAATTCACTTTTGTGTGTATTTACTTTGCACAATTGAAATGTGAATCACATCTTCATATTTAAATTAGATGGTAATAGGGGTATAGAAAATGTGGACTCATTTTATCTGTGACTGTAACCCAGATTCATAAGTCATAAAAGGTTTAGCACCCTGATTTGAACGAATCTAAACTGCCATATAAACTATATACCGATGGTAACAGCTAGGACATACCTTTTTCGAACACTTTGAATTGTCTTTTATCAAGACAGTGGCTCAGAGTGATAAATTATTAAAACATCAAAAGGCCATAGCCTTCAAAGCCATATACCAAAGGTCATAGCTGAAATTTACGTTTTTATAACTCTTTGAATTGTGATCTTATCACTATGCTAGGTAACATTTGAAAAGGGAATTCTTTGCCATTTGACATGTCAGCATGTTAGAGTATAGTAGTTCACATCTCAAGCCACAAGTTGCAATGGCATAGATAAGCACCGCGACTACAGTGTTATCTCTAGCAAATTAAGCGGGGTTTTACTGTCTACTGTCCATCATGTAGCCAAACCATTTAAAAAGAATACTTGATATAGATCTGAGTTGACTCTGCAGGATTATATCAGGTTATAGTTCATTCAATATCCCGCATACCATGGAATTACAATGCCTTGTGAAGATCCACCCGTCCTCAGATGATGATAACCAGTGGATCCTGACCTTGTATTTTGTATACAGCTGCATTACGCCGAGCAGCGCAGTGTCGCCACCTCGCGTTCCGCACGCCAGTCCGTCGACCAAGTGGGTGGTGGAGGAGGGGCTCGCGCGCCTCTACACCGTCTACCGCTGTAAGTGGGGCTACGTGGCCCTGGGAGATGCTGACAAGCTCTACTGTCAAAAGAAGGAGTGGGTAGGCACCAAACCCAAGTGTATTTATAAAGGTACGATCTTATTATAGTCTCACCATTACTTGTTTATGTGTATAGCAGATTTATCATGCCAATAAGCGTATTCTGCCAGTAAAAGTGAGGTAAAATAAATGTGGCAATATTCAGTTTCGCACAAGGGTATGACATAAATTGGTAGAATTCCTGAAGTTCGCAATCTTTGAATGTTTTTTTAAAAAGGAAAGACCTAAAATCGCCGTTAGTATCAGCAGTTTCTTTTTGTATTACAAATACTACGACATGGGTGTATATTCTCTTTTTCCTTTGACTCGTATCCTCATTCTATACACAAACCCAGCCTTCCTACACTGCCTATTCATCCTGAACATGTCCCACACACAATTTCTGCGACCATCCCATCAACTCTCCTCCATTGGTCACTTTTCAAATTCTTCTACTTGTGAATGACATACGTCAGCCTCCTAAATCCCTTGATGAAAGTGGCATTGCCCGTGGCGGTTGTGCCTCTCCTCCTCCCCGTTCTACCTTGTTTTAGAGAACGGGATTCCTGCCTAATTTCTTTGCCGAAATATTTAGGAAAATTTAGAATAATCTAGATCTTGAACTGGCTCTCTTTCTGAACAGGAACAACTAGTCAGACTCAGACCTACCACCAGGGGGACGATTGGTCGTCATACGGGCCTTCAGCCCACGATCGGCGCCTGCGCACAGCTGACTACAGCTGCTTTAAGGTTGTGGAGGGCGTCACGGCCCCGGATGTGACGTCAGCGACCAAGATCCCGCGTCACGCGGTGATAGACGGGATGCCTCACCTGTACGTCGAGTACCAGTGTCATCCAGGGTACTCACTGGACGGACCGTCCCAGTATTTGTACTGTAAGGAGGAGAAGTGGCATGGTGAAACGCCACGCTGTGTCTGGAAAGGTAAAAAAACCCTCACATCTCTAGTTTAACGCTAGTTCACCCTACCGAGTAACATATACCATTAATCTTGAGCTGATACTGAGTCATAGACACTGTCTAAGCACATCTCATGGCTGTATTTGTAAACTTCTCCGCATATCTAAAAACCACCATCAGGTGTGGTACACACTATACTGTGACTTGTAATTGTAATTTGAAATTCTAACATACTAAAGGTAAGCATTGAAACCTTACAAAATGCATTATTCATATTGAATTCCTCTGATGCTTCAAAATGCAAATTGCGCTTGACCTACGTGTCCGCCTTCCTTCACTTCATATATAAAACATACACTTTTAACATATAGATATTGCATTATAGGTCACCAGTTGAATGACGAAGGGAACGTGAAGACTGTGTGCGAACAGAACAACGGAGGTTGTAGTGACACGTGCATGATGGTGGAGCAGAAGGCCATCTGTAGTTGCTCCCCAGGCCTTGAGCTCAATTCGGATGGGCAAACATGTGGTGGTAAGTTTTCATTTGATGATGATAATAATAATGATAATCATAACGATAATAATAACAATAATAATGTCCCCTTACCGGACCCTTTGTGATTCATATACCTTACAATAGTTCTTGTCTCCAGACCTGCAAAGGAGCTATTCCTGCTGGGTTTAACAATGAGTATTCTAAAGATGTTTTCATCCACTTTATAGATATCGATGAGTGCAAGGGAGAGGATCACGGATGTGACCAGGTGTGTTTCAATACTCACGGCTCATATGAGTGCATGTGTCGGGAGGGCTTCACTCTGTCTTACTCTGGCTACACCTGTGAGAAGGTTGCACCATTGGAGTCAAGCAGGCAGTCTCTTGATGACAAAATTCCGCCCTTCGTCGTCTTCCATAACAAGTAAAATACCCTACAAACACCCCCACTACCACGACAGAAACACCTGTGTGTGCCAACAGTCACTGTGCCACTGTATGGCGAACAATGCTTCCTGGAAAGACACCACATGGTTGCTGATGTTATTTTCACCATGACGAACACAGGAACTTCTAGTTCTGAAAATTAACACCAGAAATAACGTCATTCTGCCGACGAGCCATCTGGTGGCACCCAGTGGTACGACTGACGCCATCTTTATCTGTGATGCCTTATGTGACGTCATCTCAATGCTACAAACTGGACAAACAGTGTTGTAAAGTATTTGTAGGAAAGTATATTTCAAAGGATTGTTTTTCAAATTAGTCCAGTCATCATTATAAGATAAAAAAAAAACAAAAAAAACTCCACTGTAAACTCATGGAAATCTAATTTTAAACCTATCAGTCGTCAAGTGTTTCTTTTTACTGTTCAGTCTCTCTTCAGAAATTTCTAAATCATGGATGATACTTTTCCTACAGACAGTACTCTCAAGGTATTTTTACCTACTCATGACAACTGGTGCTATGTAAAAATAAAGGTAGTGTTTGATGAAAGACTGGTAATGTTACTTTGAAGCCTGTATCTTCCCTCGCCGACACTTATTGTCACTTGTAGTTCTCCAGACCAGATGATACATATCACTTTTCAAGAGGACCTGAATAGAACTGACTTTGATACCCTGAACTTTCATTTATCTCACCCTGTTGTTATCATTGTTGATGAAGAATCTTCGCCACTCTTGATATGGTCTTCATGAGCTTTTGTTAGTTTCAAGAGATTTACATTAAATGAATTTCAAATAAGGTTACTGACGTTAGATATGAATAAAGTTCATGTTCTTTATAATGCTGTTTTCGTTCAGTTGTTATATGTTCATATGGCCTCTGCTGGATATATCGACTTTGATGATTAATAGTTGAGCTCGTATGGACAGGTCTGAAGATAATTATGGCAAAAAATCACGAAATGGCAGCAAATGGACTATATTTTGAATATTTAGGGGAATAGTTTGAATAGATTTGATGCATCTAGGGTATTACAGGGCACAATCTAAAACCTTAAAATAGTACTTAAGTTGAATATTTAGACAATTTATGCCTAGATATGTGAGGGAGTCACCTTAGGACACCATCATAAAATCATGCATAAAATTAAATTAAAAAAGAGGCAAAATCAAATGGTTTTCCCAGTTTTTAATTACTCACATTTACGCATCTTCCCACTATAAAAAGAAAGGCCTACATGGCTTCCTTTATACTCAACTCAATTTGTGCTGATTTGGTGTGGTTTAGGCCATCATATTACGACACCCTCTAAACTATCAATAACTATAGTTCCCTTAAATATTAGTAAAAGATCTTTTGGTGTATTAAAGGGTAGATATAGACCTACAAAATGGCTAAAGATTGGAGTCTTTATCTTTACTAGAAAAAAGTTAAATCAGCACCAACATATTTTTTTCGTCACGTTACGACCCCGTAACGTTACGACCCGTCATTCCCGAGTGTCAGCACAGTCCCTGGTGGGGGTGTGGGTATGGCTTTTAAAATTGACCCAATATTCAATGCATCAGCCCAACGTGATGGAGGAGTCCAGCAGAAGGGAATCAACTGAGGACTACCAGAATCTGATGACATCACAAAGCCCAGTAACAGTGACCAGGCAATCAGAATTCAGGTGTTACCACTTTATATATAGTTCTTAAGCTCCCTGGCGGATAAAGGAGGATTCTCATGATACATTCACTTTGAGGTTCTGGAGAACAGCTAATGGTCGATGGCAATGTTTCATTCACAAGTGTCAACATACAAAGAGGAAGAGCAAATAATTAGTAGAAACTGAACGAGAGTTAGTAGTGTGAGTGTGAATTGCATGACGGGCAGGTCGGGTAATACTACGCGAGGCGTTAGCCGAGTGTTGTGAGAAGCATACCTGACCGGAGTGTGATACACATTCACACTACTAACTTGAGTTCAGTTTAGCATTTATCCTACCCCATCTCCAATAATTCATTTATTACCCCCGTGCAATAGTAACACTTTACTGCACGCTCGCCTGAATAAAGTCAGCCAATGTTAAGCCTATGGCGTTTTTTATTAGGGGTAGGATAAAGGCATATTCTCAGAAGTACTATGCTTGGGCAGAAGTCGGCATTTCTCCAGGGTAGTTGTACCTAGGATTTTTTTCTATATACTATAAAGTTGGATGAGATCTAAACATGGACACGGGTTTTCTTTACCAGAAATTATTGTTAAGTCTCCTAAGTTACAATTGATAGAAGCAGACCTTGAAAAGCATTCCCCTGCATATAACTTAATGAGATTAAAAAGAGGATGAAACACGATCATTCTGTTACTTTATATGGGTAAATGATATAACAATATCCCAGTGTATACTAGCCTTCTGCCAGGTTATCATAAATAGAAAATATTCTCTAGGTTTTTTTTATACGAGTGGTCATATCTCCCTACCGTAGTTGACGCGTGGTAATACACGAGCGAGAGTGGGTGTGTTGCCAGGAGTCAACTACAGGGATAATACATAGACTCATATAAAAAAAAGTATTTATTATCCACCTTAAGATGTACACAAATGAAGAACTTCCCTCGAATTGCCATTTCCGATCATCAGAAATTCAACATATACACACACCGTCTGATATCCATAACATGTGTAGTTCCTTAAGTCTCTGTGACGTGACAGCATACGGTAAATCGGTGCATACATACACGACCAATATAGTTGCAAGTGTCTAATTCATTTTAAAAGTGTATAATATCACCGATAGTAGTACAACTTAGATGATTAGTAAAGAATTTATAACCATCGACCATCCTAAAGGCTAATTTCAAAGTAGAAATTGATAATTTATCTTTACATCGTATATAAATTGCTATCACCCGCTACGTCATTTTTCATGGATTATTTCTTGTATCCTTCCACAACAATAGAGCTAGTCCGTATCCTCCACTGGTAGCAATAGAAGTTGAAGTTAATCTCCCTATAGATAAATTCATAGAAATGTAGGGGTCTGGTCTGTCGAGCGGTGGTGTGTTCGCTCTTCAATAAAGGCATTGGGATGTCAGTCCCTGCTGTGTAGTGAATCAGGTGAGCCTGTGCACGCAAGTGTACAGGGTCACTCGGATGACTTTACTCGGCTTATATATAGGCCGGGTTCACAGTAGATCGGCAGGCATTCTTGTGCGTTCTCTCTGAGGAGAGTGAATCCTTTGAGCCTTATTTGCTGTTTTTTTCCGAACCCTCTCCGTGGTAAGGTGAGTCTACGTGCTCCAACAACAGGATAAACCTCCCCGACTTTACTTGACACTCCAATGCCAAGGCACTGTACTCTGCGGCGACCCGAACCGGATTGCTTAGAAGGAAAACTTAATAAACATCCATTGTTTATTAAACTTCAGGAGTCTGGTTTTGTGTGAATAGGTCTTCAGAGCTATCTATTTGCCGAAAACATCAAACCAACCTATGTGATTCTACATAGGGTGGCACATCACTGGGAAGTCCAATACAATCTCTCCGAGGGTGTGCTATCCTCAATAAAGCCAAAACTGGCCACTGCGACAGAAAGATAAAAGATCATGATGAAACAAGGTATCAAAACTATCCAGTAAATGTGCATGTTTAGAAAGTCTCCGTTATGGATATCTCCTTAGATTTAATCAGTATAACTTTGTCATTAATTTTATAAAAAAAATCTGCCTCGTACGCTTTCGCGTAATTTCATCATTTTGCCAGTAAACCCATCTGTCGTGGTTGCAGCAAATATCACATATTTTGTATTATTTTGCTTGCTCAAGCTTCTAATGGGTATATCAAGTTGACTCTAGTAAAATATGCCATAAACTGAATGTCAATTAGCCATATTCATAGAGTTATTTTGGTTTGTTTATTCTTAACTATAATTAAATATGCTTGTTGTCATAGGGTTCAAATACCATCTGCTCTCATTGGAGAAAATCAAAGCACAGAACAAGTTTGTGTATAGTTGGATGCTATAAATAGCTGGAGGACCTAGCCATAATTATATGAGTGGCAGAACTTCTGCCAAATTTGAGCTGGAATATCAAAGAAAACGATGCAATCATTATCATTTCTACACTGTACACGGGTATTATAAGCGTATTATGCTCATATACTCAGTAATACAATGCTAAAGAATACGTTGCCATAAATTTGTTTGGTCACACGTATTGAGTAACCTGGTAGATAAGGTGCGAAACCAACATATGGGTCTATTGAGTGCGCTCCCCTCTCACTATCTCAGCACAATATTGCGCTCGATGGTTCTCGCACGATCCGCTAGGTGGCGTATGTGTATTCAGTGATGCTCTCTGGAGGAAGACATTTGTTTCCGATCATTCAGTAGACCTTAGTTC
The DNA here is from genome assembly GCA_950022655.1 of Alentia gelatinosa. Lineage (NCBI taxonomy): Eukaryota > Metazoa > Annelida > Polychaeta > Phyllodocida > Polynoidae > Alentia > Alentia gelatinosa. The sequence goes on from OX465586.1 coordinate 29,884,327, forward strand.
CCGAATGCAATATACCCTTTAAATACCGTACCGTATATATATAAAGATTAACAGAAGTGGTGTAGATTGATCTGAATGATACGTGAACTAGATCATTAATGACTTTATCCAATGGTAATACACAATGAAAATCAAATGCATGGAGAGTCCATGCTAAAATTTAAGTAAAAATATATACCGTAGTGACCGAAAGCAGGGAAATGTATCTTTATCTGCCTACGAGGTCTAGATCTAATTATTGTTAGTTTCAACCTACTGTTAATTGTTAAGTCTATCAATAATATAGAGGGTTAGGCTTGTATCATTCTATTGAACTAAATTACTTTACTTAGGATAGAATATTGACAGTAGGGTCCAAAGGAAATTTACTTTGGCTATGGAGAGGCAGAAATGCCAGAATATGATTGTAGGGGCTATTGATAAGCCGATAACATTTCATTTATTTGTATTCCCACAATAATAGAAATAACAACATATGATGATCAGTAGTTAACGAAACACTAAAATGACACTGATGTTAATATCAATATTGATCTGCACTTCTGTCCCAAAAAGGAAACGCTTGATCTAGAATAGATATAGATCTAGGATCTTGGAGATTTCATTTTTTCCGAATATTTCACTTTCTTTAATTATTGTACGTCCGGTTTTACTTTTCGACAGATCCGATTGGTACATACGTACTCACTTTGTAACAGTCATACTCTTCCTAATTTTGTATAATGATTCATAAGATGTGAGTCCTCAGATATAAGTTTAAACGCACTTAAATGGACTTAACCTCTTTTGCAATTCGACATTTCGGCGCGACCTATCAATCGGACGGATAATCCGAAGTGGCAGCCAATCACTGCAGCCTGTGACGTCAGAACCCCGCCTCTGGTAGCCGTCTGTCAGTCACGAAGCCCCGCCCCCTGCAGGCAGCGCTTCTTGTGTCGGCTGGTCGGGGTCGACACAGCAGCACGTTGTGCCCATCTTTTGTTTATTTGGACCGTTTCACCGCTAAATTGGATATACTTTGCCACACTGGTGGTCAGTGGCAGCACAATGGAACCGTTAGGTGAGTGATATCAATATAGATAGCTCGAATAGCGTATAAATCTGAGCCTAATCTGTAACGTTTACTCCCGACTGGCAGTGTCTGCGAATTCATAATTACCTACGGGACTGACAGTGTCGGTCGATACCCAAGGAAAGGATCGGGGACGATAGTGAAGGTGTTTTCTAACGTACTGCGAGCTCAAAAGATGTGCTAATAGTCTATTATCAACGTGGGCGGTAGGTAGATATGTGATATCTAACATGGACTTACATTTTCAGTAGTAGCTATGTGTTTTGATGTGATTTATAGAAGGTTCTATGTGCTGTCTTGCGCACCGTGTTAAGCGCACACCGCCGTCTCTTCTGTCGCTTGCCGTTCCCCCACTGAGAGGGTGCCGTCAACTTAGACACCCAGGCGCATGGGTTTTGGAATTAGGCCGCTGTCTAGCTGATAATACGACTGATTCCCTATGTATTTATCACGAATTACAAAGGTGATATTAGTGTGAGGTCAACGGGAACATATATCCCCAGTTTGTGTCTGATGTAACACTAGCAGTCAGAAAACAGTACATTTTATTCCGTCAATACATCTCTCCCCACACAGTGCTCACTGTGCCTATGCACTGGCTACAACCAAGGACTACAACACTCACACAGTTCGATTCCCCTCTGGGTCAGCACTACTAGCTACACACTGGTTGTACTACTGGCTTTACAAGTGCTGTTGTCAGCTAGGCCTTTACAGCACATGCCTTAGAAGTTAGGATGTAATGGTATGTGTTTTTATTATAACACAAATACAAAACCCACATGTGTAAAGATCATTATCTCGGGGAAGTATTGATTGAGCCTATTTGAGGAGAACGTTCTTGCAGCATGGGAGCGTTTATTACATGTACAACGGGGGGGGGGGGGGGGGGGGGGGGGCTTTAAGGGTATTTGCCGGGGGGGGGGGGGGGGGGGTGTCATTTTGGGTACGGTACGGTATCTGCATTGTGAAGGGGGGCAATTTATGGAATTATGTTTTTGAAATTCACTCACACATGGGGAGCCCTAATTTTCATATATGTGTTCTAGAACTGTACGATATTTGGATAATCTTTACAATTTTGAGGTCAATAGTGTCTGATCTCTTCTCATAGAGTTGAATATACAGTGTGGCAATAATGGTAGAGAAAATAAGTGAGATACTTTAACACCTGGCAGTATCATGCCTGTGAAGTTGGGGTACACCTCACTGAAAGACTTACGGTACTATTAAAGTGATCTGCCATCCAAGAGCTTTCCTGAGATATCAGTCCAATGTTTTTCAATAACCATCTTACTAAAGTTAGCAACAAAACTGCTGGCCTAATGCAGCAGAAACTATCGCAGGGTTATTGCAGGCATATATACATTGTGTCATTTATGTCCTGAGTAATCTGTACTTTCAAGAAATAATGACTGATAAAATGTAAGGCCAATGGCAATCAATAAGATGAATGTGTATTTTGATGAGATTTACTCGACAAAATTCTGAATCACTGCACTAATGTTACCCACGTGATGATACCTTAAATTGCTTATCCATGACCCTTTAATTTGTTAGCAGAGATCCTCCACCACCAGAAATTCAAAAACAAATTATAATGATAGTCTATAACTTTATTGTCGGCTATGACATCCTCCGAAAACAGCAAAACGTGCATTCTGTCAATATCGTTATATCTGATATCAGAACCAGTGATTTTTTAACCTGAACAAATTTGCGGGTTCTGTGGAGTTTCTGTAATAATTTTGGGTATCTCTACATTAGTTAGATAGCTACTGCCCCCCTCCCCCCCCCTGTGATAAAAAATGAACAAGTGCTAAAATAGCTCTATGTTATTTTAGAGGTTAGTAAGATAGGTCCCAGGGTGGTGGACATCTATTCCTATACAGGTCTGCACGTACCAATCTGCAGTACCGTAATTGCTCTTAAACTCTCACTAGAGATCCACTTCACTTACTTAACATTACTATATGTGCATATACTTATTTATATATGAATATCAGGTTATATGCTTGGTGGGTGGGGGCATTTCATTAAAAGGTATTCCGGAGGGAGGGGGGGGGGGGGGGTACTTTATCTTGAGGTATTTGCATGATGGGGTGCTTTACTTTGAAAGATTTGCCGAGGAAAACCCATATCTCCCTGCCATAATTAAGGAACGCTTCCTACATATCAATCATTTATTTAGATATCGCTTACATATCTATTAATTGTAGTGTATGCTTAAGAACTTTGTGTTTCACATAATTTAGCAAAAAGACATGACAAACATACAATCTTACTTTGTTATTTGTAACAGTAAAATAGCTTGTGAATTTCAGGGTATTTGTGATGATACCTTTATGGTAGTGATATGAGAACTAAAAGTACTTCGTGCGCTACTCCCAATATGACTATTATTTAGTGAATAGTAACGTTTGCAATAAATGAATTAGGTATATTTCATGTAGATATGATACACGCATATGTATATACTTAATTGATATATGTAAAGCTGAAAGTATATGTGATTTGTTGTCGGAAGTTTAGAATATATATTTTCTAGACCTATAGCCTACCAGCTATTAAGTAGCACAATTGCTACCAATCGATTGATCTATTTCGATCACGCTTTTGTAAACATTTTGGATGCTTGGAGTACTTATCAGCCATGTTATTTATTAACACAACTGTGTACATTGCCAATTAATCCAGGTGATACGTAAATAAGAGAAAGGTTTGCTACTTGGTGATGATTCATTTAAAGCGTTTGGCAAGTTCTACATCACCACAGTCTGGAGTCCTGTGCAGTAGGTGATTATATGATGTAGTCAAGGAGGCTAACCGAAGACTCTAATTAAGAGCTGGCAGCTGTCCTAATTAGATTGAGATCAGCTATAGCAAGCATAAACCACTGGCAGGGTATCATTTTACCTCTAAAATCACGCTGTCACAAGAGATAAATATTTGTTGTCTGTTTTAAACTACGACATACTTATTGGAATTTAAAAGGACTGTTGATGAATAGAGAGTAGGGAGAGTTGAAATAATAACTCTACTGTTACTCAAGAAAAGAATTGACTCGTGTTACCATCTACCTCATGCAAATATATTAAAACTTAACACGCATTGATGACGTGAATTATGCTGTTCACAGGGACAAGCATGTTCATGACTCGTATATCTGATTTATGTTAGGCCTACTCAAATCAATAAGCCAGATACGTATAGGCACTCAAGACTAGGCCTTTTGTTTTAAGCATGGTCATTAGGCAACCCTACCAAGCACGTTATGGTTGGTGTGTTCCTACAAGACTGATATATTAACAAACTTTTGATGACTTTTCCGATATGTCTAATATGTTATTCTGAATACCATTTACGTATGCTATTATTGAGACTTAATACTATTGACCTTTCCACGATTAACTTTTGATAAGTATCCTTTCATATAAAGCGTTGTTATTACCATTGTCTATCGGATCACCATTTCATAGAATCAGCGATTATTAGCACTCATCATTTGAATAAGAATAATAAATATTGATTATCAATTTACTTTTTGCGATTATAATCATTCCAATATCCAGCATCTAAAATAATGTCTTTCTGTTATCATTTGCAGGTCAAGGATAACCCACTACGTTGATTTTACAGACACGGAATTGTCTAGCATACATTTATCCGGGAGCTTTTATATTTCATCTCATCCTATTTTAAAGCCAGTTGCTTAGTGGATAATCCAGATAAGGCGATTAACACCAGGCACGGGGCTTCAAGTGTCGGCTCACCCATGTAGGGGCGCAGTCAGAACCCGGAGTACCAGTCAATAATCCAGTGATTGCCGCGGCAAAGCTCCCTATCTCCAAAATGGCGTCGAGCCTGTTGCAAGGCAAGCGCTTCTATTGCCGGGAGTGGGCTTTCAGCAAGATCAACCACTGCCTGGAGAACAGAGCCACGTCCAAGACGTGCGGGGCCCTCATCATGGGTGGGCCAGGCTGTGGTAAGAGTGCCCTCTGCTGTGAGGTGGTGTGGCCCACAGTGCCCTCGGGGAGGCAGTTGCTGCTCAGTAAGCGCTCCTTGGCCTATTATTTCTGCCAGGCACATGATATCGAAACGTTGTCCATCACCAATTTCATTCACTGCCTGGTGGAGCAAATCTCCAAGTCCAAGCTCATTCACGGGTACGAGGAGCAGCTGCAGGACCCGTCCGTGCAGGCCCTGCTCGAGCCCTCCGAGTGTGAGCGCAACCCTGATGAGGCATTCAAGAAGGGCGTGCTTCTGCCACTCCTATCCATCACTCCACCTACACAGAACCTCTTCATCCTTGTGGACTCCATCGACGAGTCGTACCTTCAGTCCATAGGCGACCGAGCGTCGGTGAGCTGCACGATAGCTGAGCTGCTCGCGAACCACCACCAGATGTTTCCACAGTGGCTGCTGCTCATCTGTTCGGCGCGAAAGCAGAGTAAGATGGTGACTCGACTGTTCACAGGCTTCCGAAAGATCAGTCTCGATGACCTGCGGAAGTCACACGTGGTGCGTGACGTCCAGCAGTACATCCTGTGCCGCCTAGACCAGGAGGAGGAGCTCCGGCAGCATCTGAGCCGGGAGACGGCCGAGATGCTCAACCAGCTGCACATTAAGAGCAACGGGTGCTTTCTCTACCTGGAGAAGGTGCTTGATGGCGTGGCGGAAAACTTCATCATGCTGCGCGAGATCCGCGAGATCCCGGGCACTCTGAACGGACTCTACCTGTGGCTGTGTCAGCGCTTGTTCATTCGGAAGCAGTACAACCAAGTGGTGCAGCCTATACTGAACGTGATCCTGGCTGCCCGCCGCCCTCTCACCGAGATGGAGCTGTACACGTGTGCGTACACCAGAGACACCATGCTCACCTTCGAGGGATTTAAATGCAACCTGGACCTCTTGTCCAAGGTGCTGATAGATGGACGTGATGGGACGAAGATCCTCTTCCACCATAGTTTCGCTGAGTGGCTGCTGGATGTGAAGCATTGCACACAGAAGTACTTGTGTACGGCCGCCGAGGGCCACGGCATGCTCGCCATGAGCTTCACGATGCATGCTCAGAGCCTCACTGCTGTGGAGGTACAGGACTTCGCCCTGCACCTAAGCAAGGCCAATCTACCAGCGCCTATCCAGTCCTACCACCTATCACTGTGGCTGCTGCAGAGTGCAGCCAATGTGGAGGATAGCCTCAAACCAGGACTTCCAAAGGAACAGGTTGTTGTGCAGCTCTTACACGCTGCTGGAGCAACAATCCCAACACCTGACCAGGCTACGGCGTCGGCTATTTCAGTGACGGTGGGGCAGGAGGAGGAAATCATCAAGGACCTCGTGGATAGTGGTTCCTCGGTGAACCACCCAGACAGCTCCGGGCGGACTCTGCTGGCCAACTCGGCCTACCAGGGCAATATCAAGTTCGTCCAGATGCTCCTCGGGGTGGAGAATGTGGACCTGGAGGCCACAGACAAGAACGGTCAGACCCCGCTGAACCTGGCCTCCAGGCAGGGCCACACGGATATCGTCAACTGCCTGCTGACGGCCGGCAGCTGCGTGAACCACCCGGACAACGACGGCTGGACGGCGCTGCGGTCGGCGGCCTGGGGCGGCCACACGGAGGTGGTGGGCGCGCTGCTGCAGGCCGGGGCGGAAGTGGACCACGCCGACAGTGATCAGAGGACGGCGTTGCGGGCAGCGGCGTGGGGCGGCCACGACGACATCGTGCTCCGACTGCTCGAGCACGGCGCGTGTGTCAACAAGGTGGACAATGAAGGCCGCACGGCGCTCATCGCTGCGGCCTACATGGGCCACGTGGAGATCGTCGAGCACCTCCTCGAGCACGGGGCCGATATTAACCACGAGGACTGCGACGGGCGGACGGCCCTGTCCGTGGCGGCCCTGTGCATCCCGGCCAGCGAGGGCCACTCCGGGGTGGTCTCCCTGCTGCTAGACCGCGGCGCCGAGGTGGACCACTGCGACAGGGAGTCGATGACTCCGCTGCTGGTGGCCGCCTACGAGGGCCACCACGAGGTGTGCGAGCTGCTGCTGGAGGGCGAGGCGGACGTCGACCACACGGACAAGAACTTCCGCACGCCGCTGCAAGCCGCTGCGTCCATGGGACACGCGTCGGTCGTGAATCTTCTGCTCTTCTGGGGCGCCGCTGTGGATACCATTGACATGGAAGGGCGCACCGTGCTCTGCGTGGCCGCCCAGCAGGGCAACGTAGACGTGGTGCGCCAGCTGCTCGACCGCGGACTCGACGAGATGCACCGCGACAACAACGGCTGGACGCCCATGCACATGGCCGCCTTCGAGGGACATAAAGAGGTGGGTGGTTTCTGCCTTGACTTATTCTGGGGAGGTGCTTTATACTTCATACTGGTGTTATGTCTTATGAGGAAGTCTGAAAAGGATCTGCAATGGTTGACCGGACGTAAAGTCATTCGAACAAACAAACAAATTTTTGATGAATTAAGAGATGAGTTAACAAATACAGTGAACTAAGCTTTAGATAGATCTATATTTATATCAATAATGCTAATTATCAGTATAAGGGTCCCACCTTAAAGGATAACAGATTCTATTCATGAATAGATTTCTCCATAATATCTTAGAACTATATATTTTGAATCAGCCCAGATATTGGTGAGATCTATTATATCACTCGAAGAGACAACGTTGCATCTCAGTAACTGAGGCACTATGGCGCCAAAGCTTCCATATTCTTTTTTATGTAACATCCCGAATAGCATAGTTCAATTGTGATAACGAAAAGGGGAAATGAAGAAAGTTAGTCATTTTCTGAATCAGATCTTTCTGAAATGAAACTATCCTCCTCCTCGCAAACTCCTATTGGTATCTTCATCCCATGTTACATGTATACTTTTGACCTTCATCCAGTTACCCTACACCCATCTCCTTTACCCCTTGTATAGCCTTTATTGAAAACACCCCCTATTCCTCTACTCTCTTTTCTCCACCGTTCCCATCACTACCTTCTCTGCGTCTTTGTCGTTTCCATTTAGAAGTACTGCAGGGTTTGAAAAAGCTATATGTCGGGTGCTTGAGTTGCTACTAATCCAGCCAATTCTCTCGCCATCACTGTGGCCAGTCTCTACTCTCTCCGACACTCATTAGACACAGGTTATTGAGCCCCGTACCTCCTCCCGCACACCCACACACAGGTTTAGAAGGGGGTGGGGGGCTTCAGGCAAACTCGAGACTTGTTCAAGTCTTTGATCTACGTCCGCTGATTCGCGGGTAAACGGAGTTGTTCTGACCTCATGCTCCCGCATCAGTGGTCCAGTAATCAAAGCCCTGTGTCCCAGCCGGAGACTTTTCAGCCCGGGGACTGTTCAGCCCGAAGAGTGGGGGAAAGCGGGGAGATAGCCGGGGGAGTGGGGAGAGGCTTAGCTGAAACTACATGGAAGTGTGGAGATCGTGTAGTGGCTGAAGGGGTGAGGATTTGAGAGGAGCAAGAGTGTACAGAGAACAACGAGTATAGTCTCTATACTCGTTGCTGGGAACTAAAGTCTTATCTCGCTGTGTCACCAGCCAAGTGAGGGGATATTAAAAATAAGTTGTTAAAGAGTGGGCCACTATAGAGCTAAGTAATAGACCAGGGACAGGAAGGTGGTTCAGCAACTTAACACCAAGGGACCACCACATGTTGGGGATGTGGGCGTTATTCAGTTCAGCTATTTAAGTAATAACTTTTTTTCTCGCGAATTCACTTCTATGATCAATGACAAGTTCAGATTTGCTACTCATTATGCATCATCCCTGGGGAGTGAACTGCACAGTAGTTTGTTCGCATATATCAGACCTAATAATGTGCTGAAGAATTGAGCCTTTAATATAGGACTAACAGTATTTGATGATTTTTTCTATTTTTTCGATTCCCTAATATGTGACAAAAGTCACACGTCTTGTTGTAGTCACACTTTAAGATGCCTGATGAGTCCAAACTGGATGAAACCTTGTTTACACAGCCTCTTTTCTGATCAATATGATAAAGAAGAACCCACCAAGATTAAGCTTGATGTATACTCCTCCAAAATTCACCTATGTTTTGAGGTAGGGACCGGGTCTATGACCTGTTACCGTGGTTGGGTGACCGTTTGTTTCGTTTAAGAACATTTCCACCTGGAGACTTTAGCAACACAGTTCAGAAGTTGTCATTATCAAGGTAGCATCGGTTTCGTTAAGAAGAGTTTTTGCCACGTCTTAATTTTTGTAATTTGATGATCATCTGTGCTTAGCCACATATTCTACGAGTCAAGATCCACAAGTTCAAAACTGAACTTATCAAACCATGCCCTGTAAGAAAAACAGACAAAACAAAGCCCAAACCCCCAAAACACCATAGACTTTGTAGCCTTGACTTCACACATTGTATGAAATTAAAAGTTATATAAATACATACTAAGCCTCTGAGTACACTCAGCAGTATAGATGGGGGTAGCGCCAGTACCTGAGTGGACCCAGGGACTGGGGCCAGTCAAGCCCCGTGGTGATGGACGATCCTGGCGCAGGCCTCCCCTCCTCCTGGCGGTTCCCACGCCCGGTGTCTCGCTGACATCATCACTATGGTAACCAGGTGTTCACACCTGAGACATTAGCCACCCCTCCCTTTACATCCTTCTCCTACTACACCCTAACAACAAGGCCACACCACCAGAGAAGAGAATCCCTTGAGTCTCCTATACCGATCGGTTAGCAAAGCCAAGGTGAAGATTAGTACAATTACAATAGAGTTTAACTTTATGTGTCACATACACTAAAAAGAATATTAAAAAGATGGAGTGACCATCAACCATAAAGATAACTTAGAACTACATGTGGCTTTATTACACCCGATGGAGTGTCGGCAGTAGCCTGATATTTCTCTCTACTGTGTGTATTGAAGGATGTGGAAATGAGTTTCCAAATCTAGACTGCAATCATAGTTCCCTGCCCAGGCCGCCGTGTAAGACGAGGAGAGAGTTAACGAGTCAGTATCCCTGTATCAAGGCCACTGACCGCCGAGGTTCATTCAACATTCAATCATATTCGTCACACATCTCTTTTTATATTTCCTCAGTCTGTCCTACCTTGCTCTTTAGCGATCTGACACAGTCAATGACTAAGTGTGATGGGTCCAGCCTGGAGAAATGATGTTTTCTAAAGCTTCCCTTCACACCATTAGATACCACACGATAGGGATTATTTCTTTGATTAAAGGCATGGCTTTTTGGTTCAAATATGTTTTGGGATAAATTACAGATCATTTTAGGTCCTACTATTGAAGCAATTTAGACTTCTTTGGCTCTATGACTGGGTTTCATTGACATACTTTATACATGTATGCATTTGTCAATCGGTGTATTAAAGAGAAAGCTATGACTGACCCTGATCTAGATTCAAAGTATAATCCTTTCTGGTTATCATTAATCAAACTCCCTGTTAGCTAAGACAGCGTCAACCTATTTAACCAGAGAAGGGCTCCTTTTTCCGGTTTGCCCTTTTGTTTTCTTCCGTTTCGGGTTCACGTGGAAGCGGCGAGGAGAACTAATTTGTGGGCTGCCCTTTAATGAGGTTTGTTATTGTGTGCGAGTCCTCATTAACCCCGGGTCTATTTACGTCTCCATCTCGCCCTGCGTCAAGCTGGTCTCCGAGTCAGGCTGGTGTTTTAATGACTGGTTAAGTCCTCCTCTTCCGTGCTCCTTCCCCTGTGAGTATTTGATCACCTCCTAAATATAGCATACGCAACAGCTCAGTCACCCCTAAAACCTGACTCAGGGTCGGCGCCAAAAAAAAAGAGATTATTTCCAATTAAACTTCGAATAGGCGGCACCTTATACTGATAATAAATCAATCCTCTAGTAGTTTATTGGGGTTTGATAGATTCGGCGTCATATGCTTTAGAGATATGTGAATGGTACAGCTGAGACCACTACTTTACCGAAGAGTCTCTTGATTCTAGTAACGGGCCCCTGACTTGCAATATTTGGTATATAAGGGAATACTATTCAAAGCACGGTAAGGAGTAAATGTGTCCCCAAATACACTGGATGCTGACAGGAATAACAAATCATACAAAATTAGCCAAACGAAGAAAAATTGCGAAATGTGGTACAATTTCAGGCTGAACTTCATACCTTTATATATATTTGTGTCTAGAGTCCAAAAATTACCAGCTATTCATTAAGATGATGACGAGGTATTAAAATGATACGTTGATGCAGAATATTTGGTACAGTAAGAGTTCGCTTCCCTAAATAAAATGTTTGGCAGTTCGTTTTCCGATAAACTTCCCTTTATAAGCTTATGAAGTAGAAAATTTACATGCAGAATATTCAGATGGCAAAGAGGAGAAAGAGTATTGATCTCGCACTACATCTGATGTAAAGATACTAGATAGGATACTTTATGATATAGTGAATAACCTTGAATACAAGAGAATGTCATTATGAAATTTCATTTAGCTATTAACACAGACCCAGACATTAACACTGTGCGTAGAAACAAACAGAGGTAATGTCAATCGAGCCAGGGAATAAAGAAATCGTAAATGTAAATAAACAGCCCACCACCACTCGGTCTCTCAGACATGTGGGTCACACGACGAAGTCTGATGAGTCCTTGCCTTGCTGAGATTGCCATCTAAGAGAATGGTTAGAGGTGGGCGCGTGACCTAATTAGCAGTTGATCTGACCTAATTAGTGTGGGGGCTGGCGGGTGTGTGGACATCTTTAATCACCTGTAATTTGTTGCTAAATCAGGAAGTCAGCTTCCGCCAATTCCCTGTTTCACAATACTCAATGTAGCTCTAGGCAGGGCAATTGAGGGGATCGGATGGAGTCTACACATGGATTTAGCTGCTTAACCAGTCTCTAGAAATTCTATATCCCAGTAGCGATTTCAGTCATTCCCAAATACATATTTCCATTGCATGCATGAGGGGATGGTGTGGGGTCGTGGGTCAATTTTAAGACCATTCTGACTTTAACTCGTAGTTAACTAAGTTGAATGTTGGCTTACTTCATGTGAAGAATAAAAAGTCTGCTATTAAATTTGCATTTCCAGACCAATTCTAGGGAACCGGCCCTATATACTCCTTTAGATGCAAACAATGTAAGGGAGCGTTCATTATTTACGGCACGCAGGGAGGTGAGCATTTGGAAGAGGGGGCGTTGATATGAGGGTATTTGCCTTGGAGGTGGGGGGGGGGGGGGGGGGTGTTATTTTCAGGTATTTGCCGTGGGATTTCAAGGATTCGTGTTTTTACGATTCATCCTCATAAGGGGTTCTAGAACTGTGTATTTGAATGATCTAGACAATCTTAAGGTCAATAGTGTCTGATCTCTTGTAGTAGAATTAAGAAATATACATATAAAGTGTGGCAGAGAAGATACTAAGTGAGGTACTATAACACCTGGCAGTGCCTTGGCTGTGGAGTGGGGTCCCATCATACTAAGACTTCTAGTGCTTTTCCATGCGAGAGCTTTTCTGAGAAAACAGTGTAATGTTTTTTGACAATCATCTTACTAAAGTTAGTAGCAAAATTGCTTGCTTATTGCAGCAGAAACTATTTCAGGGTTATAGCAGCCCCTTGTATTGTTATTATTATTCTTTTTTTTAAAGATCAGTATTTGCGTGTCCTGAGTAACTTGTAATGTCACCATAAAGGTTCACATTTCAAACAACTAAACCCTGTTAAAACTACAGTTGCCTGAATAAAATGTAAGGTAAATGACAGTTGATGTGATGAATGTGTATCTTGATGAAATTCACTCAACAATCTCCTATATCACCGCAGTAATGTTAAACAAGTGATAATACCATCAATCACTTATTCATGACCCTCACTTTGCTAGCAGAGATCCTACATCACCACAAATTCCAACAAACAATTTACTATGAGAGTGTATAACTTAACTGTCAGGACATCCCCAGATAACAGCAAAACCTGCATTCTACCAACGTTGTCTTTTAACCTTTGTAACACCTAAGAAACAAAATCACCCTCACCTCTGACATAAATAACAAACACTCCCTAAGTAGAAGTTGGGATTGCTATTCCTTTTTTACCGATCTTTGTGTTATTGCCCTTCTGGTGGGGTGGCTGATACACTGGTTTCTTGATGTACATGAGTATACCACCGCCTCATATTTCAGCAAGTACCAAATACCCACGCTTATAAGCGATATGTATATACATTTCATCATGGATAGTATACTCTACAAACAATATAATGTCCATGATTGCATTGATATTCCAACCAGGACTCGTGCATGCACCTTGTCCATGATACCCCTCCTTTCCCCTGGTTGTAGCCATAATCAACGCTGATTCAGTCTAAAATATAAGAGGCCGTCAGTGCTTCTCTATACGAAATGTGCAGTCATCCGAGCTTCTCTGTTTACCATGCACAACTTTCCTCTAGGGAGCCGCCCGGCGCCACGGCCGCCGGCTGAGCAGTGCCCGGTTACTATTCAGGAGGCCGTCGGTATTAATCCACTATTGATGATCGCGACCAATTATGTGAGCAGCCGGCGGGCGGCGGTGCCGGTGGCCGAGGAGGTGAAGGGGAAGTATTATTGACAAGTGCAGCCTGGATGAAGGTTATGCAACGCGGAGCAGGGTAGAGGGGAATCATACATGTACGTGGGTTTATTATCTGGCATATACTGTGAGTGTTGTGTTGTCTTTGTTAATCGGATTCACATGCTTCATGGTGAATTCTGTAAGGATATGCTGTATGGTATTACCATCGAGATTAGATCTACCCTCTTTGGTATTACCTCCCTCTCGTCCTCTTGTGACTGCTGTATGATCCTGCTGTCTGTGACATTTATTTCACATAATGCGGTCTATTGAGAGCTGCGTCACTGGCATTTTTGATATAAGATAAACATATATATATATATGGAATTCAACAGATGTGTGTAATTTGTGCCACATTGTGGTGTCGTAGGTAACAAGAGCCTAAACATGGATTATTATTAGTCCGTTAGGTCTGACTTGGGAATGGTACGAGAAAAGAAAGAAAAACAGCCTAGAAAGCAGTCGCTGATTTTGACACCACTGGTATTTTCCCCAGACATCTTTACCTTGTGTACATGCAATTTACAAGAGCGTTCTATATAGTTTAGCCGATTTCCATAATTAATATCCTCCCATGGGGAGTACCCCTGCACTCATTTGGCCTCGCGGCGGGCGTGATTCATATCCAATTGGTAAAAGCATCGACATCCCCTGTCGTCGACTCCCTATTGTCAAGTATGTGGCAGAAGCTGCAGTAAACGGAAACCTTCGGAGCAAAACGACACCATACAACAATGCGCAGAGGTCACTCGCAGCAGGAAAAAGGAAACTACGATTTACAACTAACCGTATCCCATTGTTTGTGGATCTATCGCAAACACATCCAAGTAACTCTTTACCTGAGAACGCTGTGTTTTTGCCCTTGGTCTGAGTTATCTCAGTTTCCCTTAATGTCCATGGCATTTGGGACTATGATGATGTTCTTTAGAACTATTATATTTTATTTTTCCCCCCTTTTTTCTTGCTTCTTTTTATAACTTTTCCTTATCATTAACAAATATCAAAATCTAGGTTAAGAACTAATCATTCAACAGCGTTCTCTACAATGTACACAAAACACTGGAGAACTCTGAACGCTCTCTCGCTCTGTGAAGAGCACAGACCAAAAATAAATAGCACTCAACTAAAAATACCATCGGGTCTTCTGCCAGGGCACCTAGCAGGTTGGCGAGTGTGAGATGGCAGTGGCATGGGCTGGGGTTATTGGATATTGGGGAACGGACCGGAGGAGCCGATATTCATCTTTGAGTATCTTATTCTATTTCTATCTATGTGTAGTCTGATTGCACTTAGATTTGCGGAGATATGCAAACAGATCATGGTAGATAAAAGCAGGCTTTGGGAATATGGGGGAGGAAATCGATGGTGAGACAGAGCACCAGATAGCAGGATGATAGGGGAAAATATGTATAACGGAAGGAGAGAATAGAACACACAATATAGAGGTCTCATGATGTTTGATATCGAGGGATTTGCTCAAGGCATTCAGACTATGCATAACCTTCAAGCATTTCATTGATTTTGGAAACCAGTATGTCTTTAGATCGCTAGAGACAGTAGTTTCAGAAAGTTATGGATGTGTTGTCATAATGATACTAATCATGAACAATTTTCTTTTAATATGTTCAGAGGGTAAAAAATATAACATCAATAAAAGCAGCTTTCCATTTGCAGAGATTTGCACTAATATCTATCTTCACTATATGCTATTTAATCATTTGATTCTCCAATCACATCGTTAGCTCGTTGTGAATAAGTAGGGGCGCACTTCGGGGTGATACAATACACGTACATTGTATTTCCAAAGGTAAATAGATAAGCAGACATTAGAGTTAGGTCTTAAAACACACCTGGCTGGGGTTGGGTTGGGTCTAGTATTTACTATAACGTACACATTTTACTGAGATAGTTGAACAGAAGGCTTTGTAGACTAGTGTAATAATAAAACCTACAAATCTTGAGGAGGGTGGACAGGAGCTAGGATTAACAGACAGGTTTAATAATACAGCTTACACATTTTTATGAGATGGGTGGACAGAAGGCTTAGTAGACGGTTTAAGTAATACAACATGGGCGTTTTTATGGGGTGGGTGGACAGAAGGCTTGGTAGACCGTTTAGATAATACAACTTGGTACTTTTTACGAGGTGGGTGGACAGAAGGCTTAGTAGACGGTTTGAGTAATACAACATGGTCGTTTTTATGAGGTGGGTGGACAGAAGGCTTGGTAGACGTGTTGAGTAATACAACTTGGTCGTTTTTATGAGGTGGGTGGACAGAAGGCTTAGTAGACGGTTCGAGTAATACAACATGGTCGTTTCTAAAAGGTGGGTGGACAGAAGGCTTGGTAGACCGTTTAAGTATTACAACATGGTCGTTTTTATGAGGTGGGTGGACAGAAGGCTTGGTAGACCGTTTAAGTATTACAGCTTGGTAGTTTTGATGAGGTGGGTGGACAGAAGGCTTGGTAGACGGTTTGAGTAATACAACTTGGTCGTTTTTATGAGGTGGGTGGACAGAAGGCTTGGTAGACGGTTTAAGTAATACAACATGGTCGTTTTTATGAGGTGGGTGGACAGAAGGCTTGGTAGACGGTTTAAATAATACAACTTGGTCGTTTTGATGAGGTGGGTGGACAGAAGGGGCAGTAGACAGGTGTCCTGATACACCTCTCATGTCAGGGCAGCAGGGCAGACAAATGACCCGGGCGGCGCAGACCAATTAGTGCGCCGAGAATATCTCCACCATGCGCTCATTTGCGCCCCCCAGCGGGACGCAGACAGCTTAGCTTCAGGACAAACTGGACGCGTCTCTCGCCATGCTTTTCGGTGCAGGTCAGATCCCTGGCAACCATCACTGGAGTCCACCGGTCCACCCAGTGGTCGAGACCACAGCACTAATAAGGTGACCACTTAGAGAAAGTTCTACGAAGGCAGGCATATGATTTGGATGCAGATATATGATTTGGAGACAGACTCGTGCAACCTTGTCTAGAGAGATAAGAAAATCATTCTCACTCGAAATTCCTACCACAAATTTAAATCCGGAGTCAGTTAACTATTGCACCTCCTTCCAAACACATCATGCACTTTCCAGGTCTTTTACATTATACATAGGATGCTACTCCCAGGATGTTAAACATATGCATGCCTTTCGTTTTGAGAAAATCAGGGATTTTTGTTTCAACAGTGTGTTATCTTTACACTTAGAATTAATAGTTTCTCTTTACGAGGGATATATATATAGTTGGAATGTTTAGGATGGAATGAATGTGATGGTGGGATTTCTATTTTAATCTCGTTTGGGTGTTGTCTGTTGATGCTAAATGTAATGGTTTTACCATCTACAGTGTCCTTCAGGCTTGGTCTGCTCTAGTCTCTTACCTCTCTTCTGTATTACAAGTAAAGATCAAAGTAACACCAACTGGCAACTGTGACCTCTAACACCCCTCTCTCTGTCCCCTGAACCCCGCTCTCAAATCACCCGCTCAGAACCCTGCCACATAATGCATGCTCCCTTCTGAACCTGCCCAGCACTCACCACCATAATGGATGCTCCCGAGGGTGTATTACACTGAAAGGGGTTGAGAGAGGGTGGTTCGGGGTGGCAAAGATGAGGGAGGTAAACAGGGATGTAGGAGGTGAAGCAGGAAGGAGAAAGGGAGCCTGGGGGCCAAGTGGACTGTATCTAATAAGTCCCAGGTGGGGTGTGTGTGTCTGGCCCCCGTCAGGCTCTACTAGACTTTATCTAAATTAAGCCCGGCCAAGGCGTGCACTTAAGTGTTGGTCTTGTTATTGATTTGATAAACATAACCGAGAGTGTATTGGTTAGACGTTAGAATTGGCCCAATTCTTAACACCAATACGAAGCTTTAATAAACACACTCTGCTCCCTCATCTTGTATAACCATGTACTCGGTTATACTAATAATTCATTCATTCGTTGTAATATTGTACAGCCCCTCTCACTCTGATTTCCTTCCCACTCACAGCCCCTCTCACTCTGATTCCCATTACACTCATACAGCCCCTCTCACTCTGATTCCCATTACACTCACAGCCCCTCTCACTGTGATTCACATTACACTCATACAACCCCTCTCACTCTGATTTCCTTCCCACTGACAGCACCTCTCACTCTGATTCCCATTACACTCATACAGCCCCTCTCACTCTGATTCCCTTCCCACTCATACAGCCCCTCTCACTCTGATTCCCATTACACTCATACAGCCCCTCTCACTCTGATTCCCTTCCCACTCACACAGCCCTTCTCACTCTCATTCCCTTCCCACCCTTCCCACCCCTCTCATTCTAATTCCCTTCCCACTCAAGCAGCCCTTCTCACTTTGATTCCTGTTACATTCATACAGGCCCTGTCACTCTTGTTCCTCTCCTATTGTGTAACCCCTGTTCGTACAGCGCCTTCCTGCTGTACACACATCCCCGCACTCTGCCCGCCCCTGGCTTTCGCACCCTAGCAATGATCCAAGCAGCACAGGCCAGGATGCTAGCTTTGGCTGGCTAGCAGCAGAAGCCACTGAAGACTGCTTGCCAGGCGCCTCCCTGTGGGAATAGGCAGTGCCCCCCCCCCCCCCCCCCCCCCCAGTATGTGTGTACGGACAGGGGTGGGGCAGCAATCAGCCCCATCTCTGCACAGCCTCAGTAGTTTACCAGCACGTTCGAGTTGCGCCATAGTCATTATGGCAGGCCTTTCTTACACATGTACTCAGTACAGAGGTTGTCATTTTACTCATTCTATACAGGAGACTGTATACTTGTACCATAAATATGGGTAAATTATGTATGCATGGACAATGTACTTATGTAGGGCGAAGAGTATGAAAGTATAGGCGTAGCCTGAGGTTTTATTTACGTGTATCTATAGTTAATCCTGGCACACTTTGTTCACAGCAGCAGACTGGGTGACTGACTGGCTACATACCTGTCTCTAGCACATTAGCTTGCTCGCTCGCTCGCTCGCTCACTCACTCACTCGCTCACTCGCTCACTCACTCACTCACTCACTCACTCACTCACTCACTCACTCACTCACTCACTCACTCACTCACTCACTCACTCACTCACTCACTCACTCACTCACTCACTCACTCACTCACTCACTCACTCACTCACTCACTCACTCACTCACTCACTCACTCACTCACTCACTCACTCACTCACTCACTTGATAAGTTCCTCCCTACCCTGTTAGTAAACTGATAACTTTATTCCTAAAACTACCTACATATACTTATGTTTGTTGTTCCTTTAAACTACAAACGGATGTTAAAGTTTAGAGGTTCAGTGCATTGGCACTGGCCCCAGATGGTCACACAGCGGGCCGAAGTATGACAGCTAGAACAGCTGTAGATGTTTGAAACTATTTTAAACAAGAAGCGAAATGTTGTTTCAGTGATGTGTGTGCTGGAGTCTGGGGGGTAGGTAGAGTGGAGTTGTGGAGTGTAGGTTGTGAGGCCACCCATTGTTATGGGAGCTAGACAGACATATGGTTTAAACATGGCTCCAGGCACGCTGTCTTTCCAGGCATGTAAACTGTTTCAAATCTGAACGCAAAACTGCCGTGGACACCGACCTGGTCTGACATCAGACCTACCGGGAGAATCTGCCAGACAGAGCTAAACTACGACATTAAGCTATAAATAATTCAGGCCATAAATGGACCGACTACGCATGGTTTCACTATTTGTGGTGCACTAGGAAACTATTTTCGTAGCAACTTGTAATTGTCCAAAAAAAACCACCAAAAGACTGAAACTAGATGTATTGAAAACGAAGATATTAGACAAGGCCCTCTCTATAAACAAGCTGCTGTTATGGTTATTATGCTCTCTATTGTCTTTTGATAAATTTCAAGAGAGAAATGACAGGTGATCAAGAGAAACAAATTCGGCTAACAATGCTGATATTAGACGCGACGTTGGAAAGCACAAACTAATGTCGAGGTTCAGAAATTTTTTCATTAAATTGCATATTATGAATGTGAAAACACGTTTTGAAGTAGTAGGAATGTTTTCAAAGCATGTATCTAGTTAGTATGCCTGATGAAAAGATCGGGAGACGGAGATCGTACATAATGTTATCAAAAGAAAGCAAGCTGAACACAGCTCATCGGGCATTCACTCGAAACATACATAATGGGTCCGTGTCTATTTCTTTTTGTCTGCTTTTTCTCGTTAAACTAACTAAACATCGGCCGATATTCATGAATTCTCATAAGCTTGTACAGGAGCTGGCATTTTATCCGATTGTGCGCATATATCATTGGGTATGTGGCCTGTATCATAGCAATATGAACGAGACCTCTGACCAGCCATATATCTAAGACGCCTGTTTCGTTGAGAGGCGGATATCCGTGTATTTAAGACGGTTTTAATGTAGCTATCCCTCTTTATGTCTGTGTTAGCTAAAAACAATAAAAACTGAATAAAAGTCTATACGAATCCTTATCTACCTCAGTTTATATAGTCTAACCTCTAATCAGGATATGACCCCAATAGGTACGTTCTGCATTCCTGTGGTCAGCTGTCAGGATGTCAGTTGGTGGACACTTTGGGTGGGTCTAGGCTGTGATAGGTGAGCCTCCACTTATTAAGTAAGTTAGTGCATTATTCAACCACCTGGCGCCATTGTGACAAGAATGAAGCCTACACTGCCTTACAAAAACGGATAACAGTGAATGGGAAGTGGATTCACTGACCCGTTAATCAAGAACCTCACACGTATCAGTGAGTGAACTTCAACTATTCCAATATATATATATATATATATATATATATATATATATAGATAAATAAATATATATATATATATGCATATATATATATATATAATCTTTTTATTGGCCTTAGTTGAAGTTTCAATGTAGGTATGATGGAGCGTATGAGAGTAATATCTCGGTCTAACGTGCTTTTCCAGAATATTTCATGAA
Organism: Alentia gelatinosa; assembly: GCA_950022655.1. Lineage (NCBI taxonomy): Eukaryota > Metazoa > Annelida > Polychaeta > Phyllodocida > Polynoidae > Alentia > Alentia gelatinosa. The sequence continues at coordinate 29,904,944 of OX465586.1, forward strand.
AATATATGCGTTTAGAGTAATTTTGTACCTCATAGTTCTTGCTCGTGGTTGATGTTGGTGCCTGCGGGAGGCAGCGTTAACCGGGTGATTGGGTACAGTAATGTACAAATACGTCCCCCGTGGGTCTGGGTCCTCCCACGCAGACCAAGTTAAAGCACAAAAAGATACACATGTATTTACACAGACTCAGACACAGAGTTATTCCCCTGGAGCATTACCTTATGGTTGGTGGTCACTAATCTAAACCGTACAAACTCCGTTATATTGACATGACCTTCTTACAGGGAGCTGAGATTCATTTCTTGAACTCGAATTGGACCTGAGATACATTTCTTTGATTCATTGAGTTTTCTTAGTTCAGTCATTTAAAACTGTTGCACCGATTTCTATCATAACCATTGAAGCCACTGACCAACATTGATCAATTCATCCTAATTGTTGTTGGTCTTGCATTTCATTCTGTCACATCCTATTATTGACAGAGTATGTAGGCTACTAGTACAGTGGCCATCGAGTTCACCAGTGGTAGAGTACACTTTGGATTAGATTTCGGATATTTGTAAATGTCAAAATGTCGTCTGCTTTGGGCGAGACGAATACCTTCGCTAAAGGTCACTAAGGTTATAGAGGTGGCCCTTATTACCCACCAATAGCTGACACAGAGAGGTCGCTGGTATGTACGATGTGGCCAGGTCATTGATAGTAGTTTAAGTTACAAGCTTTGATTGTACTTCTTATTCCGAAGGATATACTCGTTAACATGCTAACAGAAATCCAAGAACCAGTGTCTGAATCGCTGTTAAGATGTGTCTGTAATATCGCCTCATTGTTTATCAATTCATTTATTGCTAGAAATATATACTGCTTTCCGTCTGGTCGTGTTTTCTAAAGCACAGTTCATTTTGACTTGACCATAACAGTTTGTGAGACCCCCCACCAATCATCTGCTCTTCTGCTTTTTTGCACCCATGAAGTAGAGTCTTAGTGGTTCTCACATAAGGCCCGTTTCTATTGGCCGACAAAAACAGTGTAGATTTTTTGTGTTCTCCTATTCTCCTATTTACTTTTTGCGTTAGCAGTGCCTAAGGTCCGTCGGTGGTTCCTGACTGTATGGGCTATTAGAACACAAAACATCTACACCGTTATCGTCAGCTAATGGTAACTGACCTGTAGTGTAAAAAAGACATATGAGATATACATAGATGGTTGTTTTTTCATTGATTTCTGTGAACATTTAATCCAGGCCTTTGGGTTTGGAATCCAGTGTCACTGGCGTCATCTGACAGATGGAGTGGTGAAGAGGGCACAGCACAATGGTGACCATGGTAACTTGTTGAGGTATGCAGGTCGGGGGGTGAGGTAGTCCTGGGGCTGATTCCTCCATGATGCTGGCGATGACTGACTGAGGGGTCGGGGAGAGTTTGCTGTCACTGATACACTCCTCATCGCTGTCACCCCCATGGGTAAGTGTATCTAGGTATGGCTTAGTGGGATAAACAAATAATCCATAGAGAGAAAACAAATACCATCGCACGCTGGCTTTAAAGAATACCTCAGTTAGCTGCATCGTGTAGACAATGGAGCATCTAAGTTGGTTAACTCCTCTAACCATCCATGTGTTAGATGAGGTTTCATTACCGCTGTTTTTGTCGGGGTTCTGAAAAATAAGCACAGGGCAGTAGAAGAAGTGTTATATTATCATATACCTGTGGGTCTATGTTCTACGTATACCGCTCGCTCCTACCCATGTCGTATTTATGGCCGTACAACACGTACGTGGTGTACGGGGTATGTACATGGTGTACGGGGACGAAATCCAACAAATCATCCAAAAGTGAAGGTGAAAATGGTTATTTTAAGATATATGATAATACGAAAACAGGCATATTGTGTCTGAACGTGATAAATACTTGGGAAAATTCATGATAAATGGAACCTCTGCCTGCGGCATAGGTTCATTTTATCTTCAATTTTACCGCGAATTATCACGTACAGCCGCAGTAACACTGTTTCCTTATATTATAGAATATGTTGTCTGTGTATGCATCGTTGCACTATATTTTATTAGGGACATTTCTTTACCTCCATTATCGAATGGTGCGTCCGGAAGACTAAAAGCAATAGGATCCATCTATATGAACCAAGCCTCATCTTAATGTAGTTCCTTTTATTCAGTCGACATAGATGGGGGAATTTCTTTTTGTTGATCATAGAGCTATTAATATCATGAATAACACAACGCAAATCAACATAGATTTCGGTCAATGGCCTTTCTCCAATAATCATATACCAAATTCTTGTAAAGTGATCACTAAGAAATCGGTCGTACCATTGAGAAAATTCTAAGGATTAAAAATTTTACAAAATGAAGCTTCCCACTGACTGGGACTTGGGATAACCTAAACCCCGTGGGGTTGAAGGGTTGAGTTGGCCAAAGCGGCTACACAAGGCTACATTGCGACACAAGACCCGACCCTCATCCCATCCCTGTCAAAACATTCCAGGATCTTGGCCACGTACCAAGTAAGACTTTGTATCCAAAGGGAATTCTGTAAGTAATTGGGGTTGCTGCAGCATAATGTATCAGTTAGAGCTTGGTATTAAAAGTTCTACGAAAGCAATATTCAGAATTTCGTGTGTGCAATTTACAATTTAAAGATGAGGTTTGTTATTTCAAAGTAGGTTAGAAAGTGGTATGTTTTCTACATTTCATTTGGCTTTTTTTGTCTCCATTTCCAGGGCCTATTGAAGTCAAAGTTACTCCTTTACTACTTCAAACATATCCAACATTTGCCAGATACATGCCCAGTCCTAAACCCATAACAATTATAACGTCAAACGCTTATTTCTTTTAGCCCTCAGATGTGGGTTTAGAGGACTCGTTGTAAACATGACCCACTTGTGGAAGTGGGTTGAGGGGTGGAGAGGATATACATTGTAATGGGGTACTAAAGGGAGTGGGAAGGTTGTAGATAGACGATGATGGATACGGGGAGTTGGGGGGAGTTCTAGTGAAGGTACACCATAACTCACCATCTACAGACAGGTCGATGAAATCCCTGCATGCTCCAAACCCTAGTCTATACTGTGTTAACGTCTACCTTGACTAATCACCCCACTACGTGGCTTTGGAATCACAACAGTAAACTAGTGCCTAAGGACAACGCAAGTGGCATTTAAATAACAAATCGTACTACATGGACTGTGCGTTGACAGACAATGGTTTAGGGAGCAAATGCCTACAGTCTTCTGCATTTGTTGGCTTGACAACGTTAATTACTTGTAGATATCAGGGGAAGCATATCCTATATTTATAAGGGTTGTTCTTATCAGAGTTACAAATATGACGATATTATAATCAACTAAACAAAATCATAAAAATATATTGTGTATAATATAAATAGGTAAATTGATTAAGGATGTAAAACCTCGATTTTCATAACAGTCATGTTAGGTGAATGGGTTGTAGCTTAGTGGCACACCAATGTTATGTCTACAGGTTTCATGTAATGTACATACTATAAACACATAGACCGTCTTGTCCATAGCCCACACTATCCTTTCAAAGGCGCTGATCTCTGGTATAAAATAGACAGGTAACTGACACGACAGCAGCTCTTTTCCCCTCTCAGCCCTCCATACTTCCAACACAGTCGGATCAGGCTGCCAGCGATCAAAGGTACCGTCTGAAACGATCCCACCGGCACCCTGCCGCGCTGTGTATACACGCGGAACAGCCACCCGCCAGGAACAGGCGCGGGCGAAACAATGCCGAACGCAACCACTTCCGGTTCGTGAAGGTCAGACACTCTCCATTCGTATTTCTGCCGATCGACCGTTTCTGGTTGTGAATTGACATGCCTGAGATGGGAGAACGCAAGGGTAGAGACAACTATACCACGGTAACCGCAACATTCCGCCACAATACGATCATCTTTTCTGCAACCATCCTTAAGAATTCCTGCAGGCTATTTTTTCTTCTATCCTGTTCCTTCGAATGGGTTTCTTGAACGTGATATGACATATGGTTTGTAAGTAGAACACCTTGTTGTATGCCTATGCCTGTTTCCAGATAATATTCTTATCATCACCGTTTGCAAAGAAGGAGAGTATTCTCCTTGTACCTCATTATTTCTCTTTATGTGAGGATAAGTAGCCCACAGATGGGCAATTCGAACATTCGTTTATTAAACCTTTTAATGTGTGGGGATGTGTTGAGTGACTCTTGAGCCTTTTCCTCGACAAAATCAGACTTCTCTTGCAGTTTCAAATCAAATGATCATGTGATAGTCTCAGTTCAGTTTATAAACGCGATGCCAACAAATCGTCGAAACAACCGATTTTTGTCGAGTTGTCTGGTTAATGTAATCAAGTTATTTTCAGCCCTAATGTTAACCAATACATGTACATATTGCAGATTAGGAAGTCAAATAGTACTACTTTTCAGCTTTAGCCCTTTCGAAGACGCTTCCGCAAGAGGGTTATTTTAAATCTGTGGTGGCGCCTGTCGAAAGAAATAGAAATGGAAAGAATACCGATTTTTTTGTCTGGAATGATAATGGAATAAACACAACCCCAAACAAATGTTTGTAATTATTTGATATAATTTTCGATGTACACTTGTGATAGGTATATATACCTGATCGCTAACTGGGGCGGCATTCACTGTGAGGATAAAAAGGAGCAGCCCACTGTCCGGAAATGACTTGAATGGCTTCCGTGGCCGGCAGCGGTAGGGACTCCAAAGGAGGCGGCCAGTATTGATGTGTAAGCGATTTGCAGAGTTTGATGTTGATCCAATCAGGGCCCTCTTTCTGCGGCAATGGGACGCTGCCAGCCCAGATAAGCGTCAGTATCAATGAGGGCCCCGCGTCTGACGTCACTTCCGTCTCACACCGCCACTTCCTCTTCGAGGTTTAACATACTTCAAAGGGGCCTTAGCCGCAACACCATTAGCGTATGTGTATGTTGGTTAGTTTGACAGGGGAGGGGGTGTCGAAGCTGGGGAGAGAGAGACAGAAGGGATGGGAAAGGAAGGGAGAGAAGTGGAAGGGAAGAGAGAGGAATATTAAGAACCGAGAGGAAAATAGTATGGGGAGGAGTTGAGGACGGAGGAGGAGATAGGAACGGAGATAACTTGAAGAAAGATACAGCAAGAGGCAAGGTAATAAATAATGAAATTGATAAGAAGATGTAGGGAATCGGGGCTAGGAGGTATGGCATTAGTGGGTCAACGGCCGAAGGCGTCATTTTCGTCTGCAGATCAGGGCGCATTCCAGTGTGATCTGCGTTTCGAAGAAGGTGATGTAGTTTTGACATCGTCATAGGTGCGCGATATCAATCCCTACACAAGTAATATATGACCATGGGCTCATTCCCTGTACATCTAACGTGGTTTTAGTCTCAGGTACAGGCAAGGTCTGGTGTGGGCCTGGTCTCAGACCGTGCCTATTGTGGGCGTGGTCATAGTTCACACTGCGCCCTATGTAGGCGTGGCCTTAGCCCAGACAGGGTACATTGTCAGCGTGGCTTAAGTTGAGCCTAAGTAGGCGTGGCCTTAGTGCAGACAGTCTAATGTGGGCATGAGGTTAGTATTACCCGTGTGGCTTTAGACCAGACAGGCTATGATGAGGGCGTGGCCTAAGATGCTAAGTGACTAAGTTTCATTTATGAAACATGAATAAACATGTGGTTGAACTAGTTGGTTGGAGTATAGAAATCACTTGCATTCAGAACATCATGCCAATACTTTTATCCGTGATCTGATTGCTGTACTATTTTGTGGGTTTTTTTCTGTAGGAAATTGAAATGGTTTGTTATGGACAGTTTAGAGTCAAATATCTCTGTGTGCAATCGGTAGAACCTGACACTATCTGTATTTACCGTCGGGAAAATAAGATTAATGATGAATTCAATAAAAAGATGGAGAAATAACTGCCTAAAAGATGCTCCAGAAAACTGACAAGCGTTCAGCCGTTTGACACCAGTCCTGTCGACGGCAGTCTCCGTCTGGCGGCGCTGGTGAGGGCGCGTTCCTAACCTGAGTCCTGCTCGAATAGGCCTTCCGGGAAATCAGCGAAATTAATCAAAATGGCGTGCGGCGGTGTCACTGCTTCTTTCTCCCAACTCACATTTCCTCATGCGGTCTGTCACCAGGGAGGCCTGTTCAACTGGGGGCGTACTGTACTCAGTAGACTTGCTCAAGTCTTTGATTATAGACATTCATGATTAAACAAAATTAAAATACAGTATGTTTCAGTGTGACTGGTCCAGGAATTCTGTTTGGAGGAGAGGAGGGGTGGGGAAGGTGGAAGGGGTCGGGACTGGGCCCAGTCTATGTACTCAGCGTCCTTTGGAAATGAAGGTCAATATTGGATACTGCAAGTCTCAGTACCTTGTGGCCAGTTCACAATGTGCGATCCCCGTTAGTCTGAGACTGGAGGTCTGAGACTCAGGCACGCCCAGTCGCAAGCGTTTTTGAATATCAAACATGTTCGATATTTGTTACCCCTAGTCTGAGACTGGTCGTACCAATGTACCTCGAATGGCAAGCGTTCTAAGTCGCAAGGGGGGTGGTTCACACACATATTTGCGCGAATCTTGCGACTGGGCGTTCCTCCGGTCTCAAACGCGGTACCTCCAGTCTGAGTCTGGATTTACCCGCTCGCAATCCCCCCCCCCCCCCCCCCAGTCGCACAGTTTGAACTGGTCTTTAGTGGTCCGAATCTACACCTGGCCTCTGGGACGTCCCAAACGGCCTAACCTCCCCTCATGTATACTGACTGCACTGTTTTCAATGTTACAGAGTTGGGATTTAAATTATGAAATTCCACATTGAAACGTTTTGCATCTTTGTTGTAGTCAAACATTACACAACTTAAATATCTTCTGTTTTCAATGGAAGTTACTCTTAGATTGTCAATTAAGTACGTTTATATCACACGTATGAGTGTGTATGTTATAAGTGAATATATTTTACGTAAGGTCGCAACCCAATAAGTCAGCGTGTCTTATGATACACATATATAATATTATTTATTTCAAGGTACATGTGCCATTCCCCATTGGAACATTATGGTATATACTGATTACAAAAAGGCTCCTTAGAGAATACCCATCATACACCTGGTAGAAAGACTTTGTTACCATGATTTCCCAACTTCCCCGGGGTCAGGTACAAGGTTTACCTGGCACACCTGTATCTATTTCCCCCTCCTGCACCTTTCCTCACCCTCGCCTGCTGTTCAGCCAATCTGCTCTCAAACTGCAGAGCAACTCACAGCCACCCGTCTAGAGCTGGCTGACCTCTAATAAAACAAAATGCCACTGTAAAGGTCACACGAACGCCGGAAGTTGTTCTTACGGACGCGGGCAGTTAAACAATACCAGAGGCCCCTTAGCGTCAGTCTCGTATTAACAGCCAGAACGTTTATTCATTTCAAAATGTTTTTGTTAATGTTATGGTGTTGGATTTCATAGATGACAACGAGGCAGAGGAATATTTGCCTTCCTTGCACACAATTTACAGTGTTTTAAATATTTTTTTGTTGGATTGTTTTATGATTCCATTTTGTTTATCCTAACTTGGCATGATGCTGATATTTCATGTTGTAAAGTCCCATCTAGCAGTCAGAGTAAAGCTTTTCTTTATCCGTACCATTAGCACCGGTCTTGCTCCCATAACACTGCTTGTCAGGACTGCTGAGTTCGCGCCATAGAAGAACTTTCAGTAAGGGTACCCCCGAATTTTATATATCGTGCTGCCCCAGCTGCAGTAGAGTGTAGAGAGATATAGTCCAAGTAAGAGACTGATCATCAGCCGACCACTGTATCAATACATGATTTTGAAATTGCCTTGACGAGGCAAATGACCAGATGGGCAAATGGTAAAGAAAATTTGATTGTGTAGTTAAGAATAGGGCGGTCATAGTAGGTATGTCAGATTGTGATCTATTCAGCTGTTACTCGTCTACTAATTACTGAATTCCGATGGATGACGCGATATTTGATCCCCACTGGAGCCACTCTATTTACTGTATGTTCAATGGAACCGTAATACCTTTACTGCTAAGGCAAACTTTTGTTGTGGAAAAAGATTTATCTCTACATTTCATTTCTCCCACTAACTTGTTTTTATTAAGAAATCTTACTGGGTATCTTTTAGTTGTGTCTTATAAATACCTAGATTACTTTATTTGCTGTCTGCCCGGTTGGTTGAAAATCAGTGACGGTGAAGGCAGTTTCATTTACACCATATTGTGCCTTGTTACGGCTGGTTCCCGTCTGCTCGCATGTACGTCAATAGGTAAAAAACCCACCAACTCATCAAGTACCAGCGCCACATTAACAGGGGGCGGGGCGCCCTCTGACATCAGCCGTGAGAACGTATGAGGCAATCTCCCGCTCGACTTCCTCTCACCTAAAACATTCCGATCCTCCCCTAGCAGTTCTATCCTCGTATTACAACTCATTCTACTAGACATGTTTGACCACATCATACTGCCCCCACACGTTACACCACTGCCTCTACTACTTACATCATTAAACCTCACCTCCACCTGTCTGACCAATATCGTTGTACTCCTACATCCATTATTTACATGTCATATCACACCACCCCTATGGGGCCCGTATGTTACCTCCACCATCCCTCCTCATGTTACACCTCAACCCTCCTACCCATATCTTACATTCACTCCCATCGCTGCATTTATGGTTATTATTCCATCTCCATATCTTACATCCCAACACCTCTAATAACATCTGAAGCCCTCCTATGTTATGCTCTTACCCTGTGCCACCGATGTCACTCATTAATCCTAATCTCCAGAAATTGGTCATATCTTATATAACACCCCTTACAACACCCATATGATACATGAGACCCCCCCCACTCCTTCCACATCCAACACTCCGAAGAGATAGCGATGCCATTTAGCTAAAGAGACACTTAAAGTCACATAAATGATAGGCTTGGGTTGGGATAAAAACTATTCAACCCGATTTCCTTTACGTTACTCACTGGTTTGAGAAATGGAATCCCAACACCCGCGTCAGATCCTGACTTAATATCTTCGTATAGCCTTCCCGTTCAGGCAGAGTCCTCCTTGATAATTGTCATCATACTAATACTTTTCACGTATAGCTCATTCAGGAGATGAGAGAACCATCCTCACAAAGCCTCTGTCTTTTGACACGTCATTAGCAATTTAGAATACAAATTATTTACACATTTTATTTAATTGAGGAGAGGCTTCGACTAGTGGGAAGCAGAGTATCTATGCTTTTTTTGTTGTATCATTGAGAGCGTCTCATGATGGTCGAGCATGTTCAATATTGATAAGAGACATGAATTTCTTATGGCAAGCAGATGGTCATGTCTATAGGCCAGTCTATAGACCTGCCCATCTTACCGAATGAATGGAATGGTGGTGACATGGGGTGTATGGATGGGAAATAGGATGGGACAACAGTAAGGTGGGATGAGAGGAAGAAGAAGATTAGACGGTGTTGAGGTGGGGTGAGCGCATAGATGATGATGGGACGGCGGTGAAAGGGAATGAGATGAAAGGCAATAACATCATGTAGTAATGGTGAGGCCAGAGATGATGTTGAGTGGATATTTTTGGGGTACATTTTATTGCCACTCTCAGAGTTTTTCAGCACAATCGCTATACATGTACAGAAATACGATTCACATAGCATTTAACCACTCATATAGTGTGGATTAGAAAAAGAGAGTACAGATCAAGGGGAATTAATGTGACCAGGTTGTTTTGAGACAACTAATGTTGATCCAAAATTATTCATTACTTATCTCAATAAACCTAAATGGTTCTATGTTTACATGATTTGGTGACAGAAATGGGGAAAGGAAACGTATTGAGGAATACTTTTCGCGTGTAGTACGAGTAGGTGGGGAGCAACGATGGTGAAGGTAGAGAGATGACGACGAGGTTTTGAATGAGGGATGATAATAGTCCTAATAAATTACAAATGTTCGAAATTTTCAACTTAATTTTTTGTAGTAACACACATATGACGGCCCTTAGCATTTTGTACGACCAGTCATTGCTCCCTCTAGATTCTATTGCCTTTCTTTTTGTCTTGCCATGACATGTATTTCTATAGAATGAACATGGGTCATGGATTGATATTAATCCTTTCACTACAGCAGTTATGCCACGACACAGCATCACACATAAGGCAGTGTTTTCAGTAGCATCCCTCCTACTGCAGGCACCTTAAACCAAAAAAACAGTATTTTAGTATTTAACCATGGCAACTAATGATATTTTGTTATTCTAAATCAAAGAACCAGTGGCCCCTTTCACTTTGTCAAAGGTTTGTAGAACACAAATAATTATTTCTGTATGAAATGTTGTATATACTATCGCTGCAGTTGGCATGGATTGCTCATGATGCGGTTAAAGAGTTATTGGTGTTGTGGGGTGTATAGTGACCATAATTAGATGGGTTGGTCGGCATTGAAGGAGAATGAAAAGACTTAGTTGTGGCGAGGATGGAGGTGACCTTTGGAGGAAAGACGGTCTTTAATATGCCATACGACAAATATTGATGGCTAAGGCCCAAAACTGTGCTTTATACTCGTCCATTTTCCTTATCAAACTTTGTATCCGTCTATCTGATAACCATTTACAATCAGTTGTGTGGCCCACCCCTATACCACCAGTCTATTTAATAACCACTTACACATGTTGTATCCCATTCATACTCATACCATCTATTTGATAACCACTGAAAAAGATCGTATCGCGTTCATTCAGTCCTCTTACTTTTCGGGTAGGGGACATTCAGTCGTCGAGGGGGTCGTGTGGTACAGCCATTGAATCACAGTCTAAGTATGCTGACTATTTGACTCATGTTGTTGGTCATGATAACCTGGTCAGGTGTCACTGTCAACTCGAGAGAGAGTTGCACATCTAGCGACAAAGACCCTGTTTCTTCTCTGAACAGACAGAAAGACAGCCTATGATATATTACCACCACCTGCCTGAACGCGTTTCCCTCAGATAGAAGTTCTATTATACTCAATGGTTACATTTAAAGTAAAGCAAAAATACGAACGAGTGTTCGTTCTTACGTACTCTGATCCATAGATATCACATCGGTAAGGACTCACACCATATGACCTTATAGATTCTGTTAGTCTGGAGCCTTTTTGTCCCTCCTGTTAATGTGATGTATGTAAACCGGAAGAGGGTCATGGGTAGAACACCTGTAGCAGTCACTAAAGCAGAGGTTTCAGTGCGGCTTTATATCTTAAGAGAGCCGTGGAAACGGGAATAAACTGGTATCATTGGGGACTACTTTGCGTGTATGTATAACTGAATTGTGTAACATGGTAAATATGGCTTCCTGGCCTACTGTAAACACTACTGGCAAATGGGCTGTCAGTTTGCATAGGGTCTGACGTTGAAGCTGATGTAGCTGAGATTAGCTTAGAATACTTTCCATCAAATCTGCCAGCTGTTAGTGTTAATGATTCATTTTGTGTTTCGGCAAGGTGCATTATAGGAAATATTTAAACAGTCCGTAACCTGTGGCAGTGTCATAATGGGGATGGCACAATGAATCAGTATGAAGAGAGCTCCAATAGACAATCCCAGGCACTCTCCATGTACATTCTATGCTCCTCTCCTGCTTCTAAAAACGTTTATTTTGTATTGGTTTTACATTGAGGGTAATTGGCAATATTAACGGTAATTGGTAAAATGCGTTTCAGTAAATATATCCAGATGATGTATAGTAACGTGTCTTATTCGTGTCTTTTCAGGTACGTACAAAATAACCTAATTGATGTGGTGTCTGAGGTTATAGTAAGCGGATTGACTGTCGGAGGTCAAGGTAAGTTGTGCCTCACAGTACAAGGTCAATGTGGACTGTTCAATGTTAACTAAAGGGGCGTGACCCACTCTGTGGTTTTAGGAACACGTATGTTGTAGCCTCATTCCATCCGGCCATGCTCATGGCTACGTCTGCGCGAGCGATATTGCACATGCATGTATAAGAGCCAGAATTATATTCTCTACACTGTAAAGTAGCCCGTGTATTGACTAAGCCACTTCACCTGTTCACCATTTCCGTGAAATCCGTAGAATCCGGCATTTGTTGCACTGCACTAAGTACTGGGAGGTGAATATGAAGAGAGGGACACCTAGGAATGCACGATGGGAATCAGAGCTTGTTATTAGACACTTGTTGTTAGATATTGGGAAACAAATCATGGCCATTCAAAGTGCACATGCATTGGCCTGTATAGATATTAGTGACCACCATACATTATAAATAGGAGTGGAAGGGGCCACAGAATCAATCGGAATTCGCTGATTTGGTGAAAGGTCTGTTTCAGATGCGGTCGGGGCATATTGTAAGATTCAAAACTGTTTAACGATTCTACAGATAGCGATGACAGCTTTCTATTTTGTCACGAAATCCATACTTTTATTTTCAGTATGTAAGATTGTTTTTCCTTAGTAGAGCAAAGGTAATATCAATTTAGGCTCGTTCATGCCAATAGAACTGTTTCTCCCTGCATACCCTCAACCCAATGTCGTGCCTGCCGACAACGATATGTTTTCCAGACTTTTTTTATTACTGAGGTAGCAAATTCCACATAAAAATATGTCCACGTTTTTCCTAACTCTAACTGACTTCTCTATACTGACAAACTAGATGTATAGGTCACTATTTCCGACCGATCGTGCTCTGGAGCGTCACGAATCAGTTGTTACCCTCTCTGGTATAACCAAGTGTTTCCCTCCTGAGGGCTCCCACCATGAATAAGTTAACAGTGGGTTTACGGACACTAGAACACAGAACAGTCAGCCATTTTGCATTTGACATTAGGGCTTTAGTCACTGGGTAGAAGTCACTGGACTTCAGAAGCTGGGCGTTCAACAGTGGGTGTTCTGCGCTGAACACTGGACACTGCCCATCATGAAGAATTCATTCAGTTCCCAAGAGTCCCTGGGCCTGCTCGTCTGGAACCATTTTTCTGTTGACTTGTTGGCGAAGGTGGCGCCACATCGCGGGGAATGTGTACAAGTGGCTGCTGCTTCCTGGAGCGTAAGAACCTGGGTCGATGTGGTCGTCTGGTACCAGCAACCGAGTTATAGATGTTATCTGTAATAAATCAGATTCATATCAGTTCAATACAAACGTACGGGGATATGCATGGATGTTTCTCTTGTTTTCCTTCCATCTGCCTTCATCACCACTGAACAAATCTTGGCTTCTGTCAGTTCGGATTGGATTTCTAGATTTGGAGATTATTTTCTTTAATATCTGGATAAGCAAAACCTATTTCGCAAAGTAGGTTATGAATATTCAGTAGAAAGGCTGGATGAAAGTATTTGAACTTCGCTATGAATGATAATTGAGGAGGGATCCTTTACAAAACAAGGTCTCCCCCTCTGATACTTCAACATTGTTACAGTCGGAAAAGTCATTATTGTCTGTCTGTCTCAAAGCAATATTAGTTTTATCGTGCACAATGACCGCAGTGGCGCGTTCAATATTTCAGGCAATACACCTTGTTAGATAAGTGCTAAGAGAAAACGAAGTTACCAGAATGCATTCATTCACCCAGGCCATAGACTGCGGTAATATATTGGATATTCAAGTATAGTTTTCAGTAATCCAGGATGGGTTGGCGAGTGAAAAAACGTGTTTGAGCAGGAGCAAATGTAGAATAATATATGTATTTGTCTCCACGTAGATGGCCTGTAGGAGTTATTTCTGCTGATCCAGTCATAGTTAGGTATCATATTCAATCACAGACCAATTGAGCGAATGCCGCCCTGATTTATATATCTGAACTATACTGTAATACAGCAAAACTTATCTTGTAAACTGGTGTACGACGTTGCTGTTTCTAAGCTGCCAACTAGTATTAACAGTTTTTAACGACATATAGGTTCGGTCGTACAATCATATACGGAATGCTGCAAATCTGACCTTTATCTTGCGATAGTTCTATAACAAATATGACAGACCTGACCTATATCACACCAGTGACGTCATATACGACATACTCCGTCTGCCGTGGTATCCAAAAATGAACTCCCGTATCACATCATCACCATATCGTACTGTGGGCATCTACATACATATCTACAGCAATATAAGCAATTCCAGGTGTTACCGATATATGATTGAAAAAGCAGCTGCAGAGTAGCTTTTAAAAGTACCCAACACCGTTGCAATTACGCCCTTCCTGTAAGGCAGGTGTCTCCTAGAATATTTCTAGGCAGTTCCAGGCCTCGTAGTCCGATACAGATTGGGATGGTTGCTATGGAAACGCTCATGTTACGTATCCAGGAGGGAGGTGACGGGTCCTGTCAAGAAGGCCCCCTCTGGCATTCTGTAAGCCGAGCAAGGAGGGGAAAAACCCCTCTCTCACCATTAAAGAGGAGGTCTGTGAGGAAATCCCACGGCTAAAAGACGAGACATCGTTCTTTTCTTGTGTCTAGATAGAGCTTAGAGTATGCTGAAGTGTTCTCACAATAATGCCATCAGCGCTGCTAGCCTTCTTTGCTGTCAAATCCAATCTCAATAGGTACATAATTCACCCTACATGTACACAGCATAGCATCGGTTACTGTCTTATTATAGTTGATATCTTATTCATTTACAATATTTTGAGGTATAAGAGAATATTGTATATTTTATTGTATCAGAATAACTCGACAATGTTGCTTGAGAGATACAATAAACTCTACAAAAAAAAAGAGAAAAAAAAAGGAAAATGGGGCCGACACACGCGCGCGCACGAACACACATATTTATACTGTTTCTCACTGAACGTCTCAGTGGGGGTGGGGGGGGGGGGGGGGGTCCACCTGTTACGATTGAAAAATACACCTCCCGAAGGGCTACGATGCAAATCGGAAGGAATCGAAATGTCAATATCGTAGATGACTACAGTGCATCGTGGAGACTATAGACGTGTTTGAGAGTCACCTCACGATGCTGCCGGTGCACCGATGAGATGTATGGAACTATGCTTCTTTCCTCGGTGATGTCATTTTCTTTTATCGGGAACCTCTATGATAAGCTCCCCATGCCAAAATCGGAAGGAATCGCGGTAGGTGCGCTTCCCCTATAGGCCTATGTCAGATAAAACTGTACACCCGAGACAAAATGATTCGCGTGAGCGTTTGCGGCCCTGGTCCCGGGGTTGGGTGTGGGGCGTCTAGCGTTCGCAATTTTTTTTTTTTTTAACTGTACACCCACTGTGCTCCTGATGCACGTTCATAGGCCTTACGATTGACCTCATGATGCAAGTACAAATTTGATTCATTGGCCATAGTATTAGGTATTTCTAGTGTATCGGGAGGTCTATCGTGGTAAATCGACGGCAGTGGGTGCACGGTTAAGCCACCAAAACCGACACGTGTAAAGCACGTCGGTGTGCATCGGAAGCCCGGTGGGTTTGTAACACCTTCATGCCGTCCATACGGTTTTGTCTCAGAGCCGAGTTCACAAGAAAGTACAGGCACCCTGCATAAGCAAATAGAGCCAGTGTTGAACACAGGTGGTGCAGTTAGGATTCCTGCGGTGAAATTGATATTCCATGACACACCAATCGCTACCGTTGTAAGGTTAGATATATGCAATGCGAGCTTACTTACCGTAGGACCTTGTACACAAAAAAATGTAAAATCTCGTGTCGTGTTTACATTTCGGAGGGGGTTGGGGTGGGGGCTGGCCATGACCGCTCAGAGGGGGACGCCAGACACCAATGAAACAGCTCTCTGATAGGCATGTTGAGCTGCTCACATAAAAATAACTCAATCAACAGCTCGCAGGAACCCCCTCATAGATACACGCCAATCGTCGATCAATAGTCTGCTGATCGATGGGTGCCTAATCAATATATTGTTTGGGCATGCCGGCCTAGCAGACTTTCTTACTCGGCTCGTTTTTGTTTTTGTTTTTGTTGTTTACCAGGAACGCTAAACCATTACGGGATACAAGATTCAGACAAACAGTAAAAGCTAATCAATCAAAGGGGGCATTCTGTCACGCATCGCTGCTCATGATGTTTGCATTAAACTAACTGATTGGAGTCTGGATTTTACTACAAAGGTGGTTCTAGATTTAGAGCTTCTAGCAATTGATATGGAGTAGTTCATGAATATATTCATTTCCCATGGCGGTCATCCATATAGT
Organism: Alentia gelatinosa; assembly: GCA_950022655.1. Taxonomy (NCBI): domain Eukaryota; kingdom Metazoa; phylum Annelida; class Polychaeta; order Phyllodocida; family Polynoidae; genus Alentia; species Alentia gelatinosa. The sequence continues at coordinate 29,921,141 of OX465586.1, forward strand.
ACGTATGCAAAACATTTAAAAAATAACACAAACCAACTCTCCATCATGTACGCTATAGATTGAATACTTGTACGCATAATTTCCAAAAGTTTGGCTCCATCTCCCTCTAACTGTGTACTTGATGAATGTCCCCTTGTATGTTTAGGAAAGGAATTCTTTCATATGATTCAGTTCGCCTAGCATACACTGCTCAAAGCGCCAGATACTTGAGCAATATTGTAACAGAAGCATTGAGAGCGACAGACTAATAATGCCCATATTGAAAATCCGCAAATCTGTCCAAATAACCTGTCCTCTTTCAACCCTGCTCAAACAGTCCCCGATTTGATAGTAACAAAGGTAGTGTCTCAAGGTTGTTAGAACTCCAATTCCCCTTCAGTTCTGGTAAGTACATCGGGTAATTAACTATTTAATTACAAACCCTATTCTTACACAACTGTTTATACTTGAGCAGAGACCAATGGAAATAGAAACCATCTTGCAATACCCGATATCATTTCTGGATTACTAGGCTAAAGCCCTCTGTCTCTAGTCGAAGCAAATACAATACCTGATATAGTCCGAGAGACTCTGACTGCCTAGCGGTGCTGCGGACAGTCAAAGAGCACAACCACTTATTCCCATAGTACAAAATATCAGGTTCTTGGTTCTCTGTAATACTGTCAATGTGAGTACATGTTTATGCTCCCTTACCTTCAGAAATGTATAATAATTCCTTTTTGATGATAAAACTCCTGTTTTGTTCCTTTTTGTTACTTTTGGGAGCCTTTTTGTACAACTCATTTAACCACATGTCAACACTTCCAACTCATGTCGGCCATATTTGATAAGCTGGTTCCTGGCAATCCCCTGTGAAGAATTTCCTGCACTTTTGAAACCAGTTTTCTGTTATTTTTGGCGCCTGCAGAATGCATTGACATGGATTTTACAAACGCTGGCTGTTCTATTACTTAGAACTAATGCAAAGGTAGGAAATTACTGCCATTTTACTGCATTTTGCCTCAGGAAACTGTCTATCACAAAATCAGAAAGATTCAACCTATATTTATAAGGAAAACGGCTGCTGATCTGACATGTGCCAATCTGGTCCACCAGTTTGCCTTGAGGTCTATGGGTGTGCTCTCTGACTGTCCGCAGCACCGCTAGGCAGTCAGAGTCTCTCGGACTATACCTGATACAGACCTGCTCTATGACATGCTCATACAGACCCGCTCCTGCTTATAGACCTGTTCTTAGCAATTCAGCCAAACAGTTGTCGTACTCAGAGATATAAACACGAGAAAGTTAAAACCAAGACTTTCGGTAGTTTTCTTCTTGAATTGATAACAATTGCTGTCAGGTCGTACCACCTCTCAAGCCTGAGCCTGCTATTCTCTGAATGATGTCTAATAGACTGCCACGTGTTGGGGTATCATTATTGCCACTAGTCATTTCCCTATAGAGGAATGAATGTGATCGTCTAATAGCCTAGGGGTCCAGGTGAAACGGATCTTTGATTAGGTAGATCGAGTAGAGCGACCACGACCCAGTTTTGTTGGTAGGGCCTGGAGTGGTGAAGTATGTATAGAGATGGTGGTGTGCAGGTGCTGGTAGTGGCGGCCGTGTAGTGTTTATATTGGCGGAGTGGTTGTTGTTCTTGTCCCTTTGCCCTGTCACTGCAGTCTGATGTCTGCACCTGACCCCTGAATCAGCCAGCCCGCTCAACACCCCAAACTTGTCTCACAACCTCCTGTCTTTGCTACCTGCCTCACTCTCTGCCTTCCTTACCACCTCTTTCAGTTTCACTGCCAGTGTCCCTCATAAATTTGTCCGTCTCACTCTCTGCCTTCCTCCATGCTTTACCATCCTATTCCTCCTGCCGCTCTTTTCCAGGGCGATTCTACCTTCCTTACCTTACGAAGTGACTCCTCCTGCAATGTCTTACTGTATCTTCCCAGAGGTCAGCCTACCGCCCCCTATACCTCCCTCCATTCCTCCCTTCACCTCCCCACTTCCTGGATTCTCCGACCCCGAGCCCCTCCCTCCTCAAATCTTCTCACGCCTCAGCCTGCTACAAGAATGGCGACTCTATTCTATTCGAACATCTCCTTTCAGCCCACATAGTTAAAGGGTCCGGGTTTCTATTGTTAAGAACATAAATGACATAAAATCTTGCCGATTTGATGACAGATTGCCCTTTATTCGCCGACACCAATTGCCCGCATATTGGTGTAATCTAGACATTTACTACCAGACCTGTAGGCGAAAATGGATCTGGTTCTCATGAGGGTGAAAGAGAGAGAGAGAGAGAGAGATAGAGAGCAAGTGAAGAACTTCTTAGTATTATATATGTTACCAGTTAGGTGCGTGCAAAGTACGAGTTTAACATAAATATCTAACATTTGACTAAACACTTTCATATCAGAGGAAAACTAGAGTGTTTCCACCTCTGACTGTTAGGACACGTTCGAAGCACTGGTAAGGACAAAATAAGCGAGAACAAGATTCATACACGCAAATGAATTGCCATTTAACGAATGGGTGTAAAGTGACAATTCTTTGAATAGCTCAATGAGACTTGGACGAGACGAAAAACGAAACGATAAACAAAGATATACAATCAGAAGCGAGGCTAGATGCAAATCAGAGAGGACACTACGCAATAGGATTACACATAGCTCATCTCATCATAACCAGTAAATCACCGAGGAGACTTTCAGGAGTTCAGCAAAACATCAGCAGACGACATTTCCGGGATTTGCCCCATATTCGTACCACTGAGAAAACGTATCCATGCTAATACCGTCACATTTCCAAGGCTCCTCATATCACGTAACCACGAACCGCCCCGTATTGATAAACCACAGAACGACTCTCACAGTTTAATAGATTGGTACACCTCAAACATTTATAACGCCTGTCCCACACGATCGAATGAACGGTCATTATTTCAATGCAGGGAGTAAATAGGAGCATGGTATTGGAAATTGAACCTATATCTATAGCTTTTAATCAAAACAAACTAAACATTCATCACGAATGGGTTGACTCCACCTAGCACGATATGGTAGAACTGACGATGCCTTCCTGCTAGAAAAAGTTGTCTCATGTCTATGTAATCCGCAGTGTGTCAGGGAATAGGCCTTTTTCCAATGGCCGGTGTCGCACGTTATCTGGGTGGTTACGCAATGCCTGCGGCCAAACATACCCCTGGCAACGTATACTTCAGCATTGAATCACTCAGTATATGAGCGTAATACGTTTATAAGACCCATGTAAATCATTTTTAGAGAAATAACAATAATTTCATCGTATTCTTTGGCATTCCAGCTCCAATTTGATGTATCATACATGCATATCACCTAAATGATACTTTAGATATAACTTAGATAACACAGGGACACAGAAACTGAATACACAATAATACATTGGCAGGCCTAGCTATTATATGCTTATCTTTTTCCATGCTCAAACCAAGATAATTATCACCTATAAAGTTGCAATCACACCCACTGTTCAAACTTTAGCTGTGATTGCTGTATATCTCTATATGAATACCGCTGGAATCGCGCTGTTTGTCCGAGCGGCCGCGTTACTAGACAGTGGGCCGTTAGGCGGCGCTGAACGGCAACACCTGTATTGCGTTCTCGATACATCCATGAAACACTCACACTCAAACTTTGTCTTAGTGTACCATTGATATCCTCTGCCGGAGTTGTGTCGCGGTGTATCTAAAGTGTGTCGGACTTGGTTGAGTCCCCATTAAACGCACAGACAAATACAAATTAAATACAAAAAGAGCGCTCGGGGACAATTATTCCTTGGCTGAAACCCTTGAGAATATCCCCATAGGCTAGGAGGAGGGATGCTATCCATTTTCGATGGAAGAGAATGCCCGAAGGTCTGTCTGGTATACAAGTATATAATACTATCAAGAAACGTCACGAAATTTCATACAATTGTTTATATGGCATGAGTTGTTTTCGCGGAATGATATAACGAAGCGGAGCTGAGTGATATCTATAGCAGAAGACAACAAACGCCATGTAAACAGTTGTATGAAATTAAGTGACGTTTAGATTTTATCCTACCCCGCCACATATTTTTAACTTCATATGTCACCTGTGGCATATAAATGATATATGGAATAACCGTGGCATGCAGTCACTCCATTTTAAGTCTATGGAAATTTATATGAGGGGTAGGATAAAGATGTGTATGAAACACTGAGGCAATAACTTTGCTTTATTGTCCATGAAGTCCGGGTGAGACAAGTTTGTTGGCTGGCACCTGTTAGACAGGCGTGTGAATACACTGGCCGCCAGAGCTACACTACACTGCATGGTTGGATTAAATCCATTGGCACCTTGACCCACAAGTTGTAAGTGTCTGTTACTCTCCCTGCAGAGCTTTCGTACCACTCGGACCTGCTCTCGAAGCAATCTTTCCATTTCTTATTACCTTTAGTGCGTATTTTGAATAAAATTACTATAAAGTTAGACTTTATCATTGATTTTGTGAGCTATGAATATTTCATAGTAAGTATTTCGGCTCTCAGAACCTACATATATAAGAGTATTACTTGGTTCGAGATCGATGTTCATGGATAAGGCCTGGACTTAACAATACCAACCTCTTAGTTGGAACAGAATGGAAACAAAGGTGGCAGCCAATCTAGTATGTGAATCATCCGAACTCCCACTTAACACTCACTGGCCAACCGTTAGACTCTTCAAGCAGGGAGACAAGTTTCTTACGCTGGCCACCAAAGCTACACTACGTTAGCTCTGGTTGGATTGAATCTGCGGCACCTTAACCCACTACCTATAAATGTCTGTTACTCACCCAGCAGATCTTTCATCTAACCTAAACCTACGGTTGGAAAGTGTGTCATTTTCTACCCTTGGATGTTAAACTACCCAAACAAACAATCTACCCTCGAAGCCATTGTTTCCATGCTCTTACTTCCTTTCATGTGTATTTTGAATATGATTACTACAAAAGAAGACTTTATCATCAATTATGTAAGCTATGGATATTTGTCAGTGAGTATTTCAGCTCTCAGAACCTACATAGAACATAGTTATTTGGGCCGAGAGTGAGAATTCGTGGACAAGGCCTAGGTTGCACGATACCACCCTCTTAGTTGGAACAGAGTGGAGACAGAGGTGGCGGCCAATCTAACTAGTTTCTCTGCTTCAAGTGATTATGTCGGTGGTAGTTCCATCTAAAACGACGACACTGGTGCTATGGGCCATCCATTACGAAGCATTTAAAGTGGGATTCACACGGTGGGATTTTTGTTTGTTTGTTTTGGTAGTTTAACGTCCAATTTGTTCAATTAGACTTACTTTGGGTTTGATCGAATCTATGAGATGAATATAGGAGAAATCCCACCCCTACACATTTACCGAGGTGAGAGTTCTTTTACTTCCCACACCACATAGACATGGTATGAGAAGGATTGGCCTTTGATATAGCAGTAAATCTAACACTGCTGGGGGGTGAAAGGGAAACATGGCTGCAGTGGGATCTGAATCAACAAAGTCCCATGCTCCTTACCACTGAGCTATCTCCCTACCCACGCCGGTCGCTTTAGTTATGCTTGCGTGCAAGCATATCCGGTCTGCACCACGAGGATGCGAGGCGACCAAGAGGGTGAACAGATTGGTAATTTCTGTCCACCCCAGCAGACCACACGGTGGGATTCATGCACCTGAGACATGTTTTCCCCTGCAATTATTTGCGACATTTAACCCTAAAATGGAACAGATCTCATGGAATTTTGAACCCTGTGAACAACTTGAATCCCATTGTGTGAGTTCCACTTTACTTTGAACACAGTTCTACTCCTTGGAAGCAGAACTATGCACCGTCTATAGAGCATGTGAGCATGCTCTAAAAATAGAATATTTTCGTTCGTCTGTGCCATTAGAAGTGTTGTAATAACTGTCAATTAAACCAAATGGCAAAGATGGAATGGCGACAAATAATGCGACACTGATTGAATTATAGAATCCAGCCTCGGGCAAAAGTTCATAGAGGTCAAGTGAACACTCTAATGAAGGTTAAGCCAGTGTTTGTGCTGCCCACTCAACCTGTTATCGCCCATTGGCTAACCCACTTACCCTCCCCTATCCCAGCATTTGTGGTCAAGGAGCAGGCCCACACAACCCATTAAATAGATGAGTTATTTTTATTGCCCTCTGTTGACATGATTGATTGCAGCCTCATCGGCAAGACATTGTAAATTACGTCCCATAGTTATTGGTTATTCCCTTTGCCCTCTCGTTTCCATGTAACAGTGACCATTGTATGCATGTATTGAGAGCAGTTTGCTTCCATAATTTCCTTATATAATACTTATTTTATCGACAAATTGATAATATGCACATCAACATTTAATCAGATGTTTGGTTATCATACGTGGCGTAAACAACGAAATCCCGAGTGTAACGTAGCAACAGGATCTACTGAAATAGGATGAGAAACGAATAGATACAGCTCTAGAAACGGTCCTACTGTGAGAAGCAATTCATATAGTGGATACTGCAGTAGGTTATATCAGGTACCCTCAAAAGCACCAGCATAGGCTGCATTAAGAGAAGCGGTGTAATGTAGCAGACAAAGAGGTCAGCTTCGTAGTTCAGCATTAGCAGTAGCATTTACACTAGGAGCTTGTGCAAAGGTAATGAAATAACGACAAATCGCTTTAATACCAGCAATTGTTAACGACTAATGCAGGCTGAGGGCAGCAATACAAGAGACAGGTCACTGCAGAAGAGATGGAACTGGTACTTTACGGAAATCTATAGACGAACACAGCCTTTCAGATGGCTTTAGTACAGGAATCAATAGCTGACTGCAGGAGGAAAGTAGTCGAGAGAAACAACACAGGAGAGAGGAGAGACAAATAGTACAGGCAGCAGTAGGGGAAGTGCCTTGTCGCCGTCGAGCCCTGCTTGCTGCTTCGCTTGCCGCCCACGCCGCTTTATCGGTCGCCCGCCCACCCGCGCACTCCCAGGTCCTTGTTAGATATGGCGGCCTCTACGGTCAGCTTTCCCGCGCCTGTCTCTAGTGGCAGTCCCGACGCCCTACGCAGACCGACTGATATTCCTGCGTACGACTGTAGAGCATTGCCTCACCGTAGACGGCGCGTAATCAGATTGTTCAAGGCGGGCGGCGGGTGGAGGTGGAGGGTGGTAGGCGTCGTATAGACGGTGGTGAGTGCATGGCGGTGGGCGGTGGGTGCACGCTGCCTGGTTATAGGTTGTATGCGTGCCGTGGGGAGGCAGGTAGTGGGTAGCAAGCGCCGGGCGATAGCCGACAGGCTTGTGGTGGCCTGGGGCAACTGGTAGGGCAGTTTGTAATAACCGCCCGTTCGTCTTCTATTCGCCGTCGTTGTGATGGTCGGAGCCTATTGCATCAGCTGCCTCTAGGACCAACAATTCTGACGGAATAGGTGTTTTATTATTACCACTGGGTGAGGGGGAGGGGGAGTGGGGCAGCGCCAAGTCCTAGCTGGCTCTCTCCTCGGACTCTGATTGCCTTCCAGCTATCTCCTGCCTGCCTTGCTGCATGCATCCCCCAACACAGTCCCTCTGTGGCATCCCTCCCTACATTACTCACTATTTCATTTCTATCCTTCAATTACTTCTGTACATGCCAATGACCTCGTCTTCTTTTCCCAACAATCTTCTGCGTTTTGTCTTCTTTCTCTATACTCATCTTGCATGATTGCCCGTGCACGCATGTCTGCAGGCTACCCGCCTCCTTGTCTTATTGCCGTGCTGCTACATTTTCTGCCTGCCTGGCTCTGCTGCCCTCTCGTCTGCCTCCCTGTCTCACTTCCTGCCTGCTGTCCTGGGTTTTATCTCACTCCCTGCCTACAATCCATGCCTCTCTCAGACATAAGATTTCCCCGGATTCTTCCGGATTTCATTCTTGAGGTCAGTATAAATCCGAGGATAAAATATGTTAATAAAATAAAAGGTCATTTTCTCCAAATACATTTACCATGTCTGTTCTTTAAGCTGGAGACACACCGAGCGAGTTATGAAGCGATTTCCGGAATCGCCAACACAAAATGGCCTATATGTGAGCTATTATTTCATATTTCACCTGATTATTGCTTCAGGGATGCTAAATTATCGGTGGGAGATATTACTATGAAATGATATCGCACATACACGCAAATTTCTGTTGGCGATTCTGGAGATCGCTGCCGTAACTCCCTTGGTGTGTCCCCGGCATGACTGCCACCTCCCAGCCTGCCTTACTCCTGCCTACATTCCAGGCTCTCTGCTTCCTTTCCCCGTGGTGCCTCTCGACCTGTCTCCCTTGTCCTTCTCTTCCACGCCCTCCATCCATTCCTCAAGGTCTTTAATCCATCACAGTTTCCCGTGAACCTCAAGCGGTACAGAGATGCAACTGACAAAATGAGTGATGAAGGTGGAAGGCGGCGAGATGGGTCTGACTTGGGGATAATATTTGGGTGATACCTGTGCCTGTGAGCAGAACAGAGCAGTCAAGCTCTCTCTTTACCCCTTCCGAACCCTTTCACCTAAACATCCCGACCTGATCCCTCGCACTTCTGTCCATCTACGCGCGTCTAATCCCTCAAGTTGCTCCAGCATGAAGTGGACGGGTCAGAAATCAATAAATACATCACTCACAGAAATGTCATTACTGCTCGGTAGAACTAAACGCTGGGGTCATCGAAGATTATGACAACGCTTTGTCGCTGAATCCGGCTTGTAAACCCGTGTTCAACCCTGCCCTTCCGAAAAGAACACTACGAATACATGTCGCTTTATTGTTGCATATTGCGTGATTTACCGTTTCGTAACTGAACGCGTTATAGTGGATCGCGAACACCGGACGAATAATGTGTCAATACTACACCAGGTGTCGCCTTTCACGTGACCCACTGCAGACCGGTGTTGGCGATAATGGGAGCAGTTCAGGGGATTGAGCTGCACCCAGGGTCGGAGCCGATAACGCCTGGTCAGGGTCTGTGAGCAGCTCTGAGCAGATCGATCTGATGGCGACACACCAGGAGCCGAGTCTCGGCCCTACCCCCGTCCGCCCGGTGTATTGTAAGGAGCGGCTCAGTGCGCCGTCAGTGCTGCTCACACTGCTCTATGACTTGCCTCACACAGAATGTGTCCCCATGTGACATCAGCTATCGTCTATTGTATTTCTAGGCGAAAGGAAATAGCTCATATTGTTTGACATTAGTTATTTACATGTTCGATTGTAATCCACTCGTGGTTCCTGGCCCAGTTTTATTTATACCATGATTCAAAGTGTTCCAATAGGAGCTCCTAAATAATTAGTTTCCGGTATTCTTAGTAAAATGCGTATCGGAAGGCTGCACTTTTGTTCATCATTATGATGATAAATCCAGCGAAATAAATCAAGCACTGTGCTTCACAGTACATCCTGGTATAGATGCATTCCTCTGACAACCCCACCTCATACGATGTACAATCAGATAGTAGACCTTCATCACCCTGCCAGTTGTGTTCATTACAGTTGGCGCCCCAGTTCTCGGGACGTCGTTGACTCGTCTGAACACAGACACAAACCTCATTTACTACAGATCTATAGAAGTATTGAGCTCAGCCAGCGTGCCTCTGGGCTTAAACATAGATCCTAGTATTGCTTCGTCCACCGTTCATTTAAAGATGGTGTTGACACAGGGTTGTGGGAGGTTTAGTGATGATGTGGTTTGGAGGCGCGCCGGGGTGGTATTAGGCACAGGGAGGTAGGCGTGAGTGTGTGTGGTGAGCTGCTGGATGAAGTAGGGAGCGGGAGGGGGTTACCGGCCTCCAGGTTGCTATTCAGATTGGCCTCTGTAAGGCAGCCATGTTAAATGAGATGATGTGATTGCCTGATGCGTCTGTGCTATTCGCTAAATAATTCACGTCCTGCGCACCACGTGTACGTTGTGTGACCGTGTCAGAACAAGGCCAGAAAAAACATGCTTGGGTATACATGTGTTACCTGCAGTATGCATAGATCATCACTGTTACTCCAAAGACCCGGCAGAGGTGCCTCACCGACATGACCACAATGAAGAGTAATACTTGTAGCAACTGCATCACTACCAGTATCGGAAGCAATATTTTTAACAGCAACAATAGCAATTTACCAGCAGCAGGAGAACCATCAGATCCGAGAAAGGTGACAATGCGAGCACCACTGGCAGCACAACCATCAGCACCACCCACGGCCAGCACCACCAGCACTACAGCCAGCCCCATCACTACCTCCACCGTTATCCACTGTCACCACCTTCACCTGCCCCACCCCACCCCATACCGCCATTATTATTATTATTATTATCATACTACAGATGCAAATAGAAGTACCCTTCTTTTTTTTCTTTTTTTTTGGGATCATGTTTATTAGGGTTCATCATTGATACAAGTGTACAAATGTCCGAGCTCGGGTTTCCCGATCTTCCGCTCGGTCCCTCATGTAACAAGCAGTTTAGTTTACAATTTTTGTTAATAGGCTGTTACAGCATAATCAGTTGATAGCTTTGGTCCGAAATCCCTTGTTTCTTTAGGTGATATCACCCTAGAAAACTGTAGGCACACTTTATAATAGTCAAGTACTTGGCAGTTCAGGGGTTGATACATATGATGGGATGAGATGTGATGAGTACATTACATTACATTGTCTGACAGCAACACTCAGTCTAATGGGTATCTCTTAAATAGTGTACATAATGACAAACGTCTGCCCTGATATAGTCATAACATATGATCTTGTCATCAGTATAATACAGATTTTGTAAGCCTGTTGGGATTACATTACAAACCCATATGCAGTATTTGATAATCGAATTCCCATCCCATCCCCACCCTATTTCGATGTACACACCCCCCCTCCTCACCATAATACTATCAACTTAAAATCGACTCGTCTGTATTTTTCGTGGAACTTCCTTCAACTTGATTAATAAATTCTGAAGGATTTAAATGTGAGTCCCATCTTCTATCGAAACCAGTCGCCTTTATATCCTCTCGTCCCAGAGCGCAGGGAACTAAATGCCCGAAGCTTTACTGACCACCTCACATCTACGTGACCGGTGTTTGGTTAAGCAAGTTGGGATCTGCGTGGATTTAACTTGCGGCCTCACATAGCAATTCGGACTTTCCCTTCTACCTTTATCTTTACCTGTCCACATCCTCAATCAGCCCACCACACCCTGCTCCTGTACCATCCCTTTCACTCCCGTTATCCCACCCTTCTGTCTACAGCTATGCTTTTTACGTCAGTCACCTTTTTTCCCTGCTCTGTCGTCCCTCGGTGATCCGATTCCTCTCTCCAAGCCACGTCGTCCCGACATCCCGCTCTCGCCTCATTGCCCGTACGTCGGCATGGCCTCGTTCCCCGGTTTCCCATGGACCTTCTTATCAGTCCCCGTACTAACCCTACCCACCTACATGTCCGATCCCCCACCCCTGGTCCTCCCTTCTCCTTCCCCATCCCATCCCCAATATCTTCCTTCTTTCTTGCTTTCTTCTCTCACCAAGCCCTCCCCCTCGCAATAGGCGGTGAAGATAGGGTGGGTGCAAGCCACAATATTGACTCACCCCGGGGCAGGTCAAATATGACCCCTTAAGACCAGACCGCCGTGCTTATCAGACCAGCTCAGGAAGCTCCAGGAAGGGATAGGCATTGCCCAGCAAGCCCCACCCACCAGGGGGAAGCACCGACTGCAATAGGCTTGGGATGAGCTCCCAGCAGAGATATTCCCACCAGGGGCCGTGGTGCGGGGTGGGGGAGCTCTGACGGGAATTTAGGCCCATGGGAGAGATCTAGGTGAATGGGGTAAACATTTAGCTTATCCGGGCGCTCTAGGTAGGCGAACGTCGGAGGATAGATGTGGGAAACTTGCTGAGGAGGATTGTGGCTATCTTCCTTTGTAGTGGCATCAATCATTGAGGGCTTATTGGGAAAAATATATACGATGCTTGTGATTCTATTAGCATGATGAGTGAGGCGGGAGTAGAGGGCGATGTTGTGAGGGGTTTGAGTGAGCGGAGTGTTTTCTATTTTTTTGTGAGTACTTCTGGTAGAAACTCCTGCTTATGGGACTGCAAAGTAATTTATTGAATTATGGATGCCGGGAAATGGGATTATCTTTGGGGTTAAATGGATTTGTCGATATGAACACGAGTAGTTGTGGGGGTGGCAGGGGACCAGGGGACGGGTTGGCACTGGCAGGGCGGGCAGCTTCCGGGAAGTATGAGCAGTTTGCTAGAAGTGAGCCTCTGACCACCCGTCAGAAGCCATTGCCAGTTGGCTTCTCTAGAAAGGTGAAGCCATGTAGAAGCCAGCCGGAAGCCATTCGTGAAATGTGTGGTGATGGTGACCAGCCAACCGACAGTAGGGATCTGGAAGCGTAGAGACAGAATACGGTCAGGACTTGAGCCCCATCAGCCTACTGATGGGTGTCTTAATTATCATACCCAATGGAATACAAGAACAGTCAATGGCGGATAGATAACCACCCTGTTTGAGAAAAACTAATGTAGTAACGGGAAAATGGATCAATTGCTTCAGTCAACTGGAATGATTGTTAACATCAAGAAGTATCTGGTGGTGGAGACTAAGTTACAAAAAATATTTTACAGGATGAAGTACTCTTAGAGAAACAGCGAGTAAAATGGGAATTTGGGAAATACTGCACATGAAATAACGGAAAGCCATGCCACACTACAGCATTAATGCAAGTTGTCAATTTCACTGGTTCTGAACAGCAGTCTCTCTTTCTGAAGGACAGCAGGACTATCGTAAAACTGGATGAGTTTTAATCTGGGCTCCCGTATGCGACTCCTGGAGTTTTGGCTCCGGATATCACTCGGCTCTGCCTCGTGATATCACTACGCCAAACTCCAGTCGTCGCATACGGGAGCCCAGATTAAAATGAATAAGGTTTTTGATTTTATCCTACCCCCTGTGAACGATATTTTTATGTGAGAATAATAACAAAAAAAACACGATAAAACCTCTCTGAAGTCCTCCATATAGCTCTCCTTGCTGCTCTGAAGGCGCTTGGAACTACTTCCAGCTGCTGATCTCTGATTGGTCCATTTTTTTTACGCTCCTAGGAGCGATTTTTTTATCCGTATTCGACATACGGGCGCATACGGAAAGTCAATGTTAAGCCTATGGGATTTTATATTAGGGGTAGGATAAAATACAGCACTCACTAGGTAGCGTGTATGTCTGTACGTACGGCACTGTCATAGATATAACGGTCGTAGAGCATACACCAGAGCGTTTGGGTGTCTAATATGACATATCGACCATTTATCATTCACCAGCCATTAGCCATAGCACAAACAGCATAACAGTATTAAGTTCCCCCTCCCCCCCCCCCCCACACACACGCACACGCACACAAACTAAGTCATCTATGAATATCATCGGTGCGACAATAACAACAGATTAATCAAACAGAGTCCAGTTCATATATCTGTATCAATAACTCGGGTAAAATAGTCGAACATCACTTGCCCGTAAATAGATGCTTGCACAGCACACGAGAGCAATTTTGCGAGATTTTTATTTTGGTTTAGTAGCAGAGAACAGTGCCACAGAGCACTTACGGTGCAGTGTGTTCAGTAATGACACAGATACCACAACTACATAATACCTACCCGCGGGTATCGGTGACTGATAATGCATGTTATGCCAGACTTGCAATGCATGGGTACCTGACAATGGATATGAATGACTGCGCTCGAAGCAATACTCAGTAGACATTACGGTTAATCAATGAGGCCTCTCGTTGAAGCCAGTCGTTGAGATAATCTGCTATGGCTCGAGATTTGATGTTGTAAACAGGCAATGTGATGACTGCTTTGAAGGCAGTTCTTGAAACAAGTCGCAATTATCTTGTTATGACATTAGTTATTTTCATTGAGACTATTGATACATAGCTTTGTTCCTATAATTAGAATTGGTGAGCCCTGGGTTTATTATAATCTATAGTTTACTAGGAGCTAATGTTATTTCAATTTCCAATCGAAGAGTGCATTTTTCATACGGACCTGTCATAAAATACTACACCGGGTTTGGCTCAGTGATGGCAAAGTAATCCTGTGTGCGAAGCATGCTGCGAATCCCTATCTTACTACTATTAAAACCTATTGGAGTGCGTGACAGCGCTGAATGACATTCATGAAAGCCATCTATCAAAATTTTAAATTCATACTCTCTATAATTGAATCTATGACAGGGCTGATGATGTAATAGATCCATTAAATCAAGACCCAGCGGCCCGTTGAATAATCCAGGATCGTACATGAAGACCCTTTTCTCTATGACCAGGAAACCCTGGGAAATTGTGGGTCAAATTAATTCATCACCTACGGCCGACCTTATGGACGACATTATAGACGCCTAACACTGTCTTAGCGAGCGAACTTAACAATTATTAAACGATAACCTTTGTACAAGGTAGAGAAAAGGGTCCTCATTTACGACCATAGATTATTCAAGGGGCCCCTGGTAAACGATGTACGGCGTGTAAGGTGTCATCAATACCTCTTGACATTCCTGGATATGAAGATGATGAGAAGGCAGGCTGTGTACCCTGATGTCGCTATCGTTGTTGGTTGTTATTGTTGTTTGTTGATGGTGTAGAGCCCCCCACCCCCTATCACACACACACCCCAGTAGGGACCATCTGAAGATCTCAATACAAACCTATTTCACGCATCAAAGCGGCCACAAGTCGGTCAAGGCTCGGCTGAGCGCCTGCACCAAGTTGCTCCCTCCGCTCCCAAGCCACTCATCTCCGAAGCCGTTTTGTTCCACCTTCTAGTCCCTAATGGAATTGCCATATTTATGGGTTTCATCTGCGTTTTCCACTTTGTTATTAGGGCATTGGAGGTCAGTCATGGAGAGGGTGGGGGACGGGAATTATTGCATCGTGTATGGTGGCAGGCTATGATTGGTTATCTCCAAGAATCACACAATCCTATGACCTATACTATGACCCCCGCCTGATCTCTTATAATCTCTTTTCTTTAGCCACCTTGTATTTAACATTTTAAACAGACTGCCTTAATCGTATATTGTTCGTGTACCACTGATTGCTTAAATCCCTCTATACTTCTTCCTGGACCGATTGTATTGGTGGGTCGTTTCCCTGATCTTCCTATAACTGGTACTCTACTCTCGTACCGTAAGGGATTTACATTTTCACGCATACTGAATATATACAAGGTATTTGCTGCTCTCCACAACTAATACATTGCCGATAATACGCGACAAGGAACCGTTATGCAACACTAATTACTGTATAAGAACCTCATTTGTCAACCAAGGGACAAGGAGAATCCAAACCGCCAAATTGGAACCGCTTCACGTATACTTGAGTCATGGGAACAAGCGATCTCAGCATCTCTTAATGCAAGATGTTTGTCATATCTAAAGAAAAAGAAGATCGTCTAGATGGCTGATTCAGCACTTTCGCATTTCTTCCAAGCAAAGCACTTACAAGGGATAACTCAGAGATCGCAGAGGGAATGCTTACATATGCATAACCAAATGTGCACTGACTGATGTGGTGTTACGAAATCATAATAAGAACGTCAATTTTCATAAGTGTAACAAATGACGTTAAATTCAATAATCATATGCAATATCTTGTATACACATACATCATAATTCTGCTCAGTGCGTCCAATATTTCTCTCAGCATACAGTCAATGGTGGGGATGAAGTTTGATTGATGCTCTATAGAACTTAACAAGGTGGTGAATAAGAGGACGGGGATTAGTTCTCATTGCTGGGCAGGGCTATGTGAACCAATCACCATTCAGTTAATTCAAACGGATCTGTGTTTGCTGGGAATGCACGTGGCCCTAAGATGAAGGAGTTTTATCTTTGTTACAGGTGTGAATGTGTTATCACTAGGTGTAAGTGCATTATCACGATGGTTAGTGGCTCTCCGCTGATAGCGACTAGACATACGTCGATATTGAGATTCTTGGTAATGTCACTCGAGTTCAGACTGAAGAACACTCCATAGTACTACTTTCTGACTGTTTGTAACTAGACATTCTTTTCGTTTTGATTTAATCTCGTTGAAATATTGGAATGTGTCAAGCCTGTTAGCATTAAGGCCGATCCTTTAACAGTTTCTAATTCGATGGAAACACTTGACTCACCTCAGACTGTGGTAGACAAATCGGGAGACGAGACCCCACCTCCGGCACCCACTCAGTCCCTGATCAAATGACCCCATCCCTAACCGTATTGATCTAAATATTCTAGACATCGACATAGAACTAGCGAAGGTAGCAGGTGCGCTTGACGATCTTCTAGTATATTCTAATGAACAGTAATCTATAGATTTCGATTAGCCTAGGACTTTTCAAAGGCTGATACCAATAGACGTGACTGCTGGATCCTTTGTTAACAAGGTTGCTGGGAGCAGTGTATTATCGATTAAATCTTAGATATGCCCTCGTATTTATCAGAGAATGGACACTTATTGGATTTCCAGTAGTATATGTAGACTGGGCTAGCATGCCAAAGAATGCGGTATTTAGCCAGTTTGTGTAATGCTGAGTCTAATGAGTTCACGTATCTTAAATATAACATGATTTTTATGGATGCAGTAATGGTAGTGTACACGTTCTAGGCATTGCACCCAGATTTCGCTTGGACTGCTCTCTGTCTTTTTTGAAACACAACATACAAAGCTTGCTGCCAAGGCATCAAATGTTCTTTCCATTACGTGAAAGAAGCAGATTAAACACTGCATTCTGTATGATTGGCTCTATCCTCTAGAGAGCCACGTTACTGAATCAAATAAACCCGAGATAACACGCTGACCACAGTCCGCATGTCGTCAGAGGGTTGTCACTTAGTATATCTACTCACAGTTGTAATAGGAAAGAAAGTTTATCCGCCATACAATGTGAGTCGGTAATAATATATGCGGATGATTCAACAGTTCATATAACGCTCGTAGTTGTATTTTCTCACAGTGTTCGCGGAGCCAGTATGCCTTTTTTCTTTCGTTGTTGTTGTTGCTTTTACAACAAGGTGCGGGCACATACGGGTGGTCTGTTTCTACACAGGATTGTCCTGAACCAGGGATGACTGACCTGCATGTCCCCCAACTACACATTATGTGTAGTGAATGAACACCCAAGCCCGTTTTGTAGGTAGGCTCAGCCCACCCATATCTCCCAACATCCTTCGCACACCCCTCCCACTGCTCATTCCCTTGTCACCTCTGGTGTGTACACACCTCAACACTTAACATGTACTCCTACCACACCACACCCACACATAGCTCGACTTACACACCTATAATACACAATATGTGACTGCACATACTACATGTAAATACATGTGTCAGACACAACAACCGTAACTACCCATACCCTATATACACCCCTCTATACCCAACACAATTGACTACGCATGCCTTATACACACCCTTTATAATCAAGACACGGGACTATATATTCCTCAAGCACACCTCCACACCCAACGCACGTGACTGCGCATATCCTATATACACCTGTCACCTGACCAGTCTGAAAACAGTTTATTATAATTATTGAACGTTAATCAACCGAACCAAACCAAATATACACCTGTCATAACCTACAACTGTGACTTCACGTACCTTATACACCCCTGTCACATCCAAAACATATTGGGTCCGATAGGGGTTCGTCTGTACATAATATATATAAATCTACACCTAAACACCTCCCACAACCACCTCACTCCAGATCCCTGAGAAACTGTACATGACACACCCCAGCAGAACTCCTATACCTCGCCATACACACCCCCACGCCGCTCCGGTAGCTATGTGGGCCCCATAGTAAACAAACAAGTCTGTCACAAAGGGTGCGTTCCCATAAATATTGACATGTTGTAGGAACCCCTACTGCCTTCGATCCATCAGCACGTGCCCGCCATTGTCGGCTGCGCACGTCTGCCACGCACTTCCGCCGCGCACGTCCCTCCCGCGCGTTGGTCGCTCACATGCGTCCCTCACACTCACACGGCTACTTAAACAATCCCGCGCGTTCCCCAAACAGGAAATGGGAATTGACCCTTATGACGCCACGATTTCGGATTAACGGGGATTTCCTCGAACTTTGTTCCCTAGGAGATTCCCAGGAAGCTTATTTGAAATGGTTGCGATAAGCCTTGACAATAAATATATATAGAATGGCTCATGGTATATATAAATCGCATAGAAAGCATATATAAAGTAATGCATGTTATGTCTATTACATTGTATAGTAGTTACAGTGTCCGACTCAATTTCGATGAGACAATGCATGTGCATCTTGTGCATTATGGTATCTAGTTCTCCAACGGAACTAAATAGAATTGATGAAATATAAGTTTATATAGGGAGTGTGACATGAATCCTAGGTAGAGGAACTGCGTATTTACTCACGGATTGTCGGTGTTTACTCTGACTGTTTCTTTGTAGACGTCTCGAATTCTCTAAATGAATAAAACATAAATGTTCACGTCGCATTCTTTGTCATTGACATCTTGTTCGTATAGTATTATGCTCAAATATCTAGTTTTGTCATTCATGTTAAGATTATTACCCATTTATAAGAGGTATTTGTAATTCTTGAAGAAGGGGGATTGGTTCGTATTTAATTATTTTGAAATTTCTCTGTTCTCAAGATAAATCTACACGTTATTGCACGATAATCTAACATCGAAATAAAACCGAGAAACATCATCTATAGCTACATGGAGGAAAACAGTTTGACAATAGGCGATCAGACAGAAGTATTATCCACACTTCATAAAAACGTTTATCATTTGAACAGCATTGTGTCAACTCAAGTACCGTATACTGACTTCTTTTATCTCGGGTGATCACAACATAGGCGTTTGCATTAAAGCTACATACTTTATGATTCAGCATTGATTTCTCCTCCTTTATTAAGTGATGGCTATCAGAATGTTTTTATCAATTGTGACTTAATTGTATTTTAGTTGACAAAAAATGATCGGTAAAATGTCCTGTATAAAGTGTGTATCCTGGCGATGTTGATGTGTATTAATGTGCTCTATTTTGTCTTTTCCAGGTGGGTATTTTATTTTTCAAACTCAACAATTGACGCGACCACCCAAGGTAGGTGGTAGCTTTAGAAGGCTTTTCAAATGAATGAATGAAGAGAATTTTGCTTCAACCTAGATACCAGGAATTATAAGCGGATCCTGAAAGACTAGTGATTTGATTTAGGTTTTATACCTAATAACTACTTATGACATACATGGCTGTCAACCAGAAAACTCAGATCGTGCACACTGTCATATATAGAAATTGGTGTTCAGATTATAAATCCTTCAGTCATAAGTGTATTGGTGATTTACGCGTATTGTCCATGCATGATATAAATGTATAGACCTCGCTGAGCAGTACAAAGGCGCCAACATGGCGGCATTCGGGGCAGCCTCGTCATTATCTCTTGTTGTCCTGGACGCCACCGAGTGGCGCTTTTGCGGTCTGGGGGCAGATCCTTTCCTCTGTGTGACGATGATAAATGACATGCCACTGGGCGCTGCCTATTGCCTTCTCCAAGCAGAGGTAACTAAGTCCGGCAGCTTTTATAATTGGTGAATGCCTCTGCTTGGAGAGCGCTGATGGGAAATGATCGTACGGAATATGCCCAAAACCTAACTGATCGTCTCCCAATGTACATCTTATATGCGATTTCATAATCTTGTGGTTTATATTTCTTTATTTCATAGTGTAGAGTGGACTAAGAAAAATTTCGTCTGTATATAGATCTCCGGATTTATTGTTATATTAATTAGGCAACTCAACTTATCTTCTAAACAGTTACAAACCATTATTTTCTGTCCGTCATTCTCGTATACCTAGGAATAGAACAATATCTTATATATGTATTAATATATCAGTGTTGGAACAATCTAATCAAACCATCTGAATTCATATACAACTCAACTGTCATAGTTTAATTTCCCTGAGAGATTCCACTAATTGATTGAGTCTATATATGGCGATCCCCTTGGTCTTTTCCGCTGCTGCTGTTCATCAAATCTGACAAGTTCATTCCGATTTAATTGGTAGGGATTACGCCAATTACACCCACGGTGGAGCCTAAACCAATCATGATATAAGGGCTCTGGCCCCTGCTACATAATCTTAAAATGTGGAGTGGCGGAGGGACTACATTTAAAGTCTTTAGAAAAAAAGACAGTTGGTTATATTTCTTGGAAACTTATAAACCACAAAAAAAAGTGGACCGTTCTGTACAACTGTGTGTGGGAAGTAGATGAAATCCCTGCCTTATTTCACGGAAAAGAACAACACACAGAAAGGAATCGCCAGATTCCATTTTACGATCATGGTTGCATATTGCAATATTGTTATGGTTGTAATATTACCATGCCTCCATTAATATAGCCTGTGGTAGACAGTTGGATCTATAATGCGTTTATACCTTGTTTCCCTTTTTTGCTGTGACGGATACAAACGATATTTTCAAGTACAGCCATTTGGGTAAACTACTTTTTCGTGTTGTTTGTTCCCATGATGTGAAGTAACTCATAATTAGTTAGTTTTTCATATGTGCATATGTACTTGTGGACATGCACGCATAGCTGAACACAACCAAGGAATGGCGCAGTCTCCAAGGGGCAAGTTACAGAGAGAGGAAATTTCAGTGGTGAAAATATAATCATATACATGTATCAAATATGGATACTCAACATTCTAGGTAACACTCAGGATTGTCATTTAATAATACCCAGACACTATTTATGATGCGATAATTGGAATAAGATGAAAGGTATTGCAATTCTAAGCTGGCTATTTTCTTTTTCCCATTCCTGTTTCGTTACTTGATATTTATCTAACGGCGCAGATATCTCGTGTGTTATTTTGTAGCATGAGTGGTACACCTCTATTGTACACTTTTAGAACTTAACCATCGAACAACAATAGCGTGACTAAACATTTGCCGCGTCCACTGTCCTATGTTCTTCTATCTATCAAGAGTTTGCCAAATCGATGGGAATATGTTAAAAATATTCACAAACGACGTGCACCATTGCTGTCTCCAAAGACTATGTTTCACCGAAAAGAACAACGCACTAAGTCACTATCGGCAAGATCACCAAATTGGGATCAGAGCTGTTTCAAAACGTGGGTTAAGTCTATGGTTTTGAAACAGCTCCCAGGACTCAGATGCCTGATTTTCAGAGGCTTTCAGTGCAGTAATAAGAACTGTGGAACTACCAGATAGTCGCCGTATCCATGACACTTCATCTACTGATTATATCTTGTATAAACATATGTAAATATATAAATACTACGGACACTGTATTCAACGTTGTTGCTTCTGGCAAGTAATGGAAAGCACTTATAGGAATGCTCGTATATTTGTATATGTGTTTTAGCATTCTGGTGAAAGTGACAGTGTCTTCGAGGGATCTGTGATCAGCTTTGAATTGCTTACAGTTGTAGCTTGCACCGATTTGTGGGCAATCTTTGCTGAATGGTTACAGAAACACTCATAAAGGGATTTTTGAGTTCTTTTTATTGTTTCCATTCAGCACGCTTCAGCAAATGCGTCCAGAAAGACGTTCGAGTTTGTAAATCCAATGAGTGTCTAACGGACAGATTAATCATCGCAGGTACATTTCTTAATGACTTAAGTTTGCATGGATTATTTTCGTCTCCACCCATTAGGAACCGTTGGCAGGAGTTATATCCTGACAGGAAAGACAGTCCGTTGAAAATGTGTGTGCCTTGCAAAACTCGAATTTTTGCTTCAAAGACGAAAAATTCTCAGAAAAATGTACTCACAGAAAGTCTATATTCATTATTATAGATATTCCAGTGTTAGATAGCATAGAAGGTGGTCTATTATTTTATGATCTCATCAATTCAGAGGTCTTCAAATTGGGATCAGAACGCCTTTATTGCAGCACTATGAACTATGGAACTATCATATAATTGCTGTAACAATAAAGTTTTGTTTATTGATTAAATCTCAATACCTTCCTTGCGAAATTACCGAAGACTATTTTCATGATTGAGCCTGGAATTCCCAAAGTAAACTATAAAAAGATTATGATCTAGTTAGTTGACGATTTACTGCAACCCACTTGGCACTGAACAAGCCACCCAGTTCGACATCTTATATGGTCCATATATGTCAAGCACTGTGGGTCAGCGAGGTTATTCGGAATGTAGTGATTGGTCATGGTCAGCTGGGCACTATTGACGATAAGGCCTTTTTCCATTGACCGACAAAAACGGTGGAGACTTTTTCTGTTCTCCTAATAGCCTATTTCCATTGGTGATCACCGATATACAGTAAGGAACCACCGACGGACCTCAGTACCACTGACGCAAAATGGAAATAGGTTATTAGGAGGACCCAGAAAATCTACACCGTGTTTGTCGGCCAATGGAAACGGGCCTATAGACGCCTGAGCAGAAACATTATTATTGACACAGAGAGTGGAGAGTGAGCACAGGATTCACCCATGGCAGCATGTTATGCAGCGTATATATGAACGTGGGAACCACGCTCCTTTCAATATATCGCCTGGTGAAGGTGAAAGTCTGTAACGTTGTAAAATAAACTTGTATTAAACAAAACAATAACATCAATGACGGTTATGGTGGATTCATTGTATGCTTAGTTTTATCTGGACAATAGCGACACTTGGTATTGCACATGGATGAAAATCAAATAAAGAAGTTCTCGACCCGTCTACTCAGTAATGTGGTATCTAGTATAACAGTGACACACATTCGCCCGTGCAAAGTTACTTTCCTTGTTGTGTATTTAGGAAATAGATATCTTGACTGTGGAGTAAGACGGTAAAATGTTGTTTTTGTATCTTTGTTTTTATGCAATATGAAGGTGGCCCGGACATTTGAAACTGATACGCCGTTCTTTATGTTTCTTTTCCGTGTTCTTCTAACTACCAGGGCGCTGACTGATAAATGTGTTACGTCTTGTCAACTATCTGTATACTGGTGGGTCTTCAAAAAGTCGGGCGGCTGTCGCTATTTTAAATACACCTCTCCATATCCATTCACCGAGGTTGCGGTTTGCCGTTAAACCAGAACGAGTTTCTATAAGCAGAAGTTTCTTATTTCAGTTTTTTTCACCTTGAAGTTCTTTAATTCTTTCTTGTTTGATAGTATCTTGAATTTTCTGACAGAGACTTTGTGTCATGAAATCGTCTACACTTCTGCTAGTGCTATTCACATTTTATTGTACACCTAGCGTAGGTTGTATAGGTTATGTAGATCGCTGTGTACGTACCAGAGTCTACCTTTTGATGATTCACCTTTGGTCGTCGAAGTATTTATCACCTTCAGTCGGGATCAGATACTGACCATGAATAATTTCAGACTGAGAAAATACTAATTATAATCTATCATATCTGCTATGACAATTATAAAATGCCATGTGGTATACACCCGAATCTAGTGATTTATACTGTAATGGGTTAAAAACAAATTACAAGAAATTACCCCAGTTGTAGTCATCTTATTAATCTAGACAGTCCAAGGTGTGTGTGACTGGTAACCAATTTCCTGTGTCTGATTAAACTGAAGCTACGCTCATTAGGTATGCTGATAACTCGCGAGTGCAGGGTCAACCTGAGTGCAATGCGCTGCGGTTTGGCCTACAGTTTATCTTTAAATCAGACCAAATGGCGAGTATTGCATTGAAAGGACTGCCTGCCTTTTAAATCGAGGGGTCACCTGTCGAGTGGTTAAAAAAAACATCTCAGATTTATTTTCTGTACCTTATTCGTTTGGATGGAAAAGGTCTGCATTCTACGATTCAAAAGTCAACCCAGGACATTAAACATATTGAATTGGAACACCGGTTGTTCACCAGAAGTATCTGCATTGATCATCATTTGTTAGAAAAATAGCTCCTTGGAATTATTTTCCATAGAAGGTCACATCTATCATATGTTGTAGATGTGCCTCAACTCGTCTTTATATATCTGACCTCGTAGCTCCTATATTATTGTTTACTGTTTTTTATCATATAGCTAGGTTAACCTGAATGTGTATAATACTATACTCTGTCCGACCATATGTTCTGTCCATATCATGACGTGCCGTTTTCATCTACACGAGTCTATGTCAGACTCGATGATATCCATATATTTGATGAAATTAATTTTCCCAGAACCAATGGTAATTGTGTTCTGGAAGAGGAGCTTCACAATAGGTCCTTTCTGAGTTGGTCGGGGGAGAACCATTGAGATTTACTTAAAAGAGTTAAGATAGCACGAAAGGTCGCCAAGGTAGTGCCCCAGGCTATGGTTGTGCGTTTATTGTGATGGACTGAGTGCTGATGTCGATTAAGTGGATCGGGTGAAAGGAGTCGGTAAATTTCTTGCTAGCTCCTTACAGATCGGTATAATTCTCAGCTAATAAAGAAACTGATGAGTGTTTGGTCTTTGTCACCATTCGCCATCGAGTTTGGAGTGTGCAGTAATATGAACGAGGCGAAAGTCGAGTGAATATTTCGAAAAGCTCCAAACGAGATGGTGATCGGGGACTCAGATCAAACACGAATATGTTTCTGATTCTATCTTAGCCTATCTATCTGTTCATCGCCCATTGAGTATGAATTGCCGTACCCGCAGGCCTGTTGAGTACGAGTTCCTAATGTTAAGTCTATGGAAGTTTATTCCAGGCTAAAATAAACACAAATACCTTCAGCCAATCAGGTGCATATTCAATCCTGCTAAGCGATTGGGCTAAACCTTCGGGCAACCAGTCCAGAATGGGGGTATGTCCTGAACCCTGAAGTATGGCAAGGCTGTGGTAGTCTGTTGTCAGTATTAGGGGCCTTATCGCGATGTGTGATAGAGTCAGAGTAGTTAATAGTCCCTATATACCCTCAGGGTCCCCTGGGACGTTAAACCACAAACAAACAAACAAACAAACAGGGTAGTTAGTTATGTTTTTTTTTTATTCAGAGAAAAAATATTGGATCAACATACACTCGCCTTCAATATTTAGGTGTTCTTCCTTGCATTTATCCAATAAACAGCAATCAATTGGTGCATGCAGGAGTTGTAAATTGAGATATACATATCCGATCAAGAGAAATGTTCTTGCCGTTATGTCATTTAAAAATGTCTCATCGCGACGTGTAATAGGGCCAGGATAGATTACTGTCATTTCAGTATCAGGATTTTTTTATTTTCATCATTTCTCAACACACAGTTCTAACCAAGGTTAGATCTTCCACTGCAGGGAAACTACAAGCTCTTTAGAAACCTAAGTTCACATAACACTAATGAATTTAAGCAAATTAGAAAATTTAGGTAGGTAGTATATGATGATAGACAATACATACATTAAAGAGTAATACCTTGTCTCTGCGCGTAGTGTGTGAGAGGAGGCAGGCGACTATCCGGGCCCCAACACATAGCGCCACAGTAGTTGCCTGCCTTCTGTCACACTCGGCGCACAGAGAAGAGGAATGTGGGTTGGCAGATTGAAGTAATGAGAGGCACTGATGGCTGTGACAGTCAGCCGGAAGCCACAACGAGAAGCCGGCATTGAAGCCAGCCCTGAAGCCAGCCTTATTGAGCGAGGCAAAAAAGGGAACTGTTTGCCGCCACGACTGTGGTGCGTGGAGGAGCGGCGGATGCTGGAGGGTGGAGGGCGTAGTGTGAGAAATTGAAGGCAGGGTAGCGGGGCTCAGCAAGCAGAATCGCAGAATAGTCCGTATGAGCATCTATTCTTGGGGAAAATGTAGATAAAATATTGAACTTCAGTCTCAGATCACGGAGACATTTTGATCACCACTCAAAGGGTATCAGGATTATCAGATCTGATGAATTCACAAATATGTCTGTGCTCTGTAATTTCATTACTTATAGTGTCTGAAGAATTTACAAATTCAGGTTTGTTTGTTGTGTCATGATTGTATGTCTGTCATGTTTTGTTTTGTATGTCCCAGTTGTATATAGTTACGACTACTATAAGGAAGACCGCCTTGCACAATGGCGATAAATGGTAGGATGGTATAGGGACGAGGATGAGGTCAACCTGATGTTGGTCATATTAATTATCAAATGCTTCTGCACTGTCATCAATCACTATCGCTTACTATGTAAACTAGAAGACGATAGTGAGGGGAGAGCTATTATGAGTTAGCAGAGAACTTCAGTACTGTTCTTCTATGGCGGGATGCAACGTCGACAAAAATACCACTGCTGGTTAAAACATACAGCATACCGTAGCTGAAGCTGTTCACGCCCGTCGACATAATTTCCGCGCTGTGTATTACCAGCAGCCTATTCTAAGGGAAGTCATTACTTAAGAGTAGTAAAGCCGATCCATTTAGCGCCCTAAAGCATCGGAGTTTGGCCCGAGCTAAGGGGAAAAGATTTTAATCTGGGGATAAATGTAGAAATGACTTGCCACGAATCAATGCTGGTACAAAACAAAGCAACACTTATGATTGATTAAACCTAGATTTTACAGTCTATTGAAAGAAAGCCAAGGAAACTGTAGGCAGTCATCATAATCTCATATTATCATTACATTATCTTTTTTCAATTGACTTAGGATAATTACCCAGTAGCTTACTAGTGATGCGAATCACGGTGCATAATGTCACCTGTTTGTCCGTTGAGAAGTGACCCTTCAATAATTTAATGTTTTCTCTATTTCAAAGGTTGCCCAAAATTTCACACGTTCGTTTCAATCTCGGAATTCTTGTTAAACCCTTATTTTGAAACATCGATGATGAGGAATTTTTGTTAGGAAATCTTCCCTTATTCCACATGTGTAATGATCTAGGCGAATTTGACCTTTACTGACATTGGCTGGTTTTTAGATTCATGTTATATGATTCAGAAGGACCAGTCAGAAGAAGTATGGTCAATACAATATTCTATATACTCAACTAAACACATGTAAGCACTCATGCTATTATGTAATAATTCATGAAGGGTTCTTCATCACAAATTTATACGAACGAACCAGAAGGATACAATTATTTCCATTGGTTACATTCCCTGCATTGAGAGAGACCTATAAGCATGTATTGAAACTTACGGCATCTGACCCCTAAAAGGTCCCCGTTTTACAAATACTTGCTGTCGTCTTACTAGACAGACGGGTGAGCGAGTGCCCTGGGATAGATCCAGGGATAGGTCAGCCATTGTTGGCCCCACTACATCCTCCTGCCACCTGAGACCTTTGCCCCCAGGTTCCTCATAAGGCCCTGGGACAGCTACACTACATTTTGTGTCTGTCTGTCAGCGGAAAGCCGTCAGTTAATAATTGTGCCTAATGGACGGAATGCTGGGGTATAACACCTGATACGGGACTCGTCAGCAGGAGCAACTTTCTCTATACTCGTCGGCAGGAGACGGGTACAGAACTGTAGCATAGTGTTCCAAAGTCTGTGCTGTATCTCTCTGCGAATGATTTGTTCAGGGTGGTCTTGGTCAAAAGATCTTGAAGTTGTGTGTTTGGGTTTAGGTTCTAGGACAGGGATAGCAAGCAATCAGTGAAACATGCACAGTCTATCACTCTTATTTGATATTCAAAACAAAAGTTACCCTGTTATTACCACGTACCCACCTAAGTAAATGTATAAAGATATCACAGACAATAACAGACAGTATAGATGCTTGCTCTCTGAATGGAAAATTACGATGGTAAATATTTAGTGGTATCAATAGCTAAAGTGTTTATAATCATAGATTACCATAGGCTGAGGTTGTTTGGGCTGGGATTCTCATAAACAGGCTTTGTAGATTCGGCTTGTCATAGATTCGATGTGTCCTAGACGGGTCTTATCATAGACTCGAGTTTTCGTTGGCTGGACTTTTTATAGCATGGGCTTGGCCATGTTTAGGTTGTCATAGGGTTGGCCTTGCACTTGTGAATGAGGTCAGAGCTCTTCTGAGGACGCCATCAGGTCCCGCATGGCGTCTCAATGACCTAGATTCCAGTTGCTGATCAGGTCAGAATTAATTGACCAGGCCACCTCCCACTTCACCCCTCCACCAACCCTCTCCTCTGCCCCCCCCCCCCCCCCCACACACACAGGGGGTCCCGAGGTAGGCGGGCGGGGGAATGTTGTCAGTGACCCTTGTCCACTGGGAATCAATAAATTCTCATCATTAATCTCGCACATGCTAATAGCACTATACGGACGATGAAATCTCTCCACCATCTGTCCAGGGGGCCCTACCCACCCCTTCACACAAGAGGAGAAAATACACATAACAGCATCTGTCACATACTCCAAAAGTTAGTATAAATGCAGAAAATAGCTGCCCCTATAATACCATTAAGCTCACTCCATATACAAAATAGGCCCATCCTGAAAGGAGCTGAATACTATTTGCCATAATTACATGCACATTCCATTAAGAAAAATTAGTAAATCTAAGCGCAGTATCATATTAAGTATCATAGTATCATATCAGCGCTACATCCTTAAACTATTACAGTACATGTACATTGTATTATATCAGCTTTGTATTGTCTCACTTTCTCAACAACGTTACAAGACATCATTATCATATCACACAGAGCAAAACGGTCTAAACTGGAATATTATACAGAGCGGTCTCAGCTAGGTATATTTTGGTATCGACAAAACATACACTTTGAATATATAGGCGAACCTGTGGTGAGAGGGACCGAGAAAGGATAGCTCGGAGGGTACCGTATTCAGTTCTTCTGTTGTCAGCTACACACATGGCCACGAGCATAAACGTTTAGCTGGTATTGATCCTCTTTTGGAACTCTGATCTGCACATGAAAGTTGTGCTCGGAGTTGATAGGTGTTCTCCAAATTGTCCCTCTCTATTGTCAGTGAGATTGCTCAAGTGAATATGGAGCATGTGCAGGAGACAGACAGCCATGGGCCGCCATTCATACAGTGAAGAGAATCGAGAACTGACTTGTCGGATGGCCGTTGGTGGTGACGGTGTTCGCTCTCGTTAGTTCAGCCGTCAGTCTGCCCGGGGCTCACCATTCGGACCCGTCAAATGCTGCTTCCAATTTAGTTGCAGAAACCTCCGAGTTGGCTATAGGCCATTTTCTATTGGCCGATTATTCGGCACCGATCTGTAGTCGGGAACCATCACTCTATCTTTTCGGTTTACCGAAGCAAGATCGGTAAATGGAGACAGCGTGGCATTTGACATTGTCAAAGATTACGCAATAAGGCCACCACCGGACGAAATGGTCAACGAAAACAATTAAAACACATTATTTCATCAGTGAGACTTAAGGTTTTAGAAGGCAATTTATAGTCATGTTAAATTCAGTAGAAACAAGGCATACGCTACACCCTCACCGATTATTTGATGCCGACGTGCAGTCGGTGGTGTCACTGACAGACTTTAAAAAGAAACTGAAATGATCGGTGCCATTTCCGTCGGCTGAAAATGGCTTATTATTACATAACCGTGCGCGAATGTCTCAGTTTTACTGACCTGGAGGACAGATTCCGTTCGTCACTGAGTGATGAAAGAATAATCATACGTCCCTCCGTACCACGTGACTACTTTCATTCTATAAAAAATGAGTTATAAAATTACAAAAATGTTGATATTTAGGTGTATAATAACAAGGAGACATAGTGAGTGTACCTAAATTCCATCTGTTCCTCGATATTTTGATCGGATTTATATTCACCTCGTTCTTGGAACTCGGTGAATATTTCTGACCAGAATATCTCTGAACATATTCCATTCAGGCACACTAACCATGTCTCCATATATTGTTACGTCCATATTGGTAGAACAGAATTTTCATATTACCCAATACATATCTTGATTTCTATTGTTATCTGATTCATAGACAACACTAATACCGATTACAAGCAATACGGAAGGGAATGCTTTAAAAACAGGGGTAGTCCAGAAATGTCCCCTGTTGTAATAACATTATATATTTCCATCACATGATCCTCTGCAATACAATACTTTCATTATGATATTCCCTTGGTATATTTATTGTATTACACATTCATCACCCTCGTTAGGGTAGACTGCCGACAATTACCATTTAGATCTGCTATCGTAGGTATTTTCAGAAGGACAAATAGGCCTTTTTCCACAGGGCGGTGTCGCACGTTATCTACTTGGATACACAATGCCTGCAGCCAAACATACCCCTGGCAACGTATACTTTAGCATCGGAGCACTGAGTGTATGAAAGAATTACGTTTATATTACCCGTGTACATTATTTCCAGAGTCATAATAATGATTGCATCGTATTCTATGTGATCCCAGCTCAAATATGGTATGTCATACATGCATATTGCCTCAATAATACTTTAGATATAGTAGAAGTAACATAGGATCACCCAAATTGAATACACCTTAATACATTGGCAGGCCTAGCTATCATATGCTTATCTTTCTCCAAGTTAAAACCAAAACAATTATCACCTATAAAGTTTTGATAGTCCAGACTCGTTGATACAATGCCTTTAATTGTTCTAGCAGTCCAATCTGTCCAAAACCGACACTACTGCAATCACACCCACCGTTCACACTCTAGGTGTGATTGCTGTATATCTCTATATGAATACCGCCGGACTTGCGGTGTTTGTCCGAGTGGCCGCGTAACTAGACAGTGGGCCGTTAGGCGGCGCTGAATGGCAACACCTGTATTGCAGAGGCACGAAGGAGTTCGGGGATGTGTACTGCAGCGCTCATTCACAGTCTCTAATTGTTTCTAGCATAGTGAAAGTGGATTGACGTCGTGTATGGGAAAGGTTTGCCTGGCTCACGTTACGCAGTCATCGCCTCCACTGTTGATGATGAGGTCCCAGCGCGTTGTGCCTCATGTTGTGTAGATTCGTTTTCATTCTTTGTTTCCTCCCGTTCCATCCGCCGCCCCGTATGACATGTAATATCACACTGCCGTGCTCAAAAAGGACTACAAAAATAGGAAACACGGACGCGTGGCGAGACTCTCGTCTGGTGTTTCCGGGAGAAGATCAGAGGTCAGGGGTCATTGGTGACAGTTACAGGGTCTCGTCCCATTCTCAGGTCACGTGAGGCTCTTTTATTTCGCGCAAACCGGGATCTACGCAACGGGACAGCTTCATGTGAATGTGTGAATGTGCAAAACCATTATTTTTTGCAGCTAGTAGGATTGAATGATATGCAGTTCCGTTTGTATTTGAAAAAGAAATATACAAAAATAAAGAAGTAGAACAGATACAGTTATTGTGCAACAGATACGACGTAATAGGGATTCTGTTACATTCCAACCAAACGTTCCGTTTGTATTTGACAAAAAGGATTAAAAATAAAAAATAAAAGAAGTAGAACAGATGCAGTTATTGTGCAACAGATACGACGCAATAGGGATTCTGGAACGTTCCAACCAAACAAGGGTTCCGTCAAGTACCAATTTAGGCTACGAGAATGCTTCTGCACGGTTTAATAGCCAAACACTAGTCAGACAGAATATGAAATGGCAGACTATACAAGCTCCTACTAATTCTATTCAGTGATAGTATACAGTGGATATATTGTTCAACACACTTCAATGTTTCCACATGATAAATCTACTCCTGTCTGTACTGGTAACAATTTTGTTTGGTAGAATTGCCTCATCAAGGTTGTCTGCTGATATGTAGATAATTAACATCTAGCGGGGTTCCAGCCAGTGACTGGGGCCATGGTGAGAAAGAAAGCTTTGGCAGACGACTTTTGGCTTGGCAGTTTCCGATGAACCGCCCGATAAAACGCCGACTGAGCGGGTAGCCAGAAACCTGTGCTGGAGGCTGGAGAATGGGGGCTGGGCAGGCATGGCGGAAGGCAGAATTTGCTGTGAAGGGGCAGGATTTCCGAGTCCCGAGATCAGATTGTGGGATGTGATCTTATGTGAACGCGGCACTTTATCGCCATGTTTTCTTCACCACATCTTGCCTGAAATCAGCCCTGCAGTGCCCTGCCCTGCCCATCTCTTAACCTTGCCCCCTGGCCTCCGCAATCCTCACTCTCCACTGCTTGCCCTTCTATTTCCATCCTACGCCTCCGACACACAGTGGACAGAGTCTGAACAGTTACACAGAACACACGAATAAAACAATGTGAGCCGCCGTGCAGGGACAGAGCGGAAACCGCACGTTATACGTGAGTCGTCACTGAGACACAGAGCCAAACGTACAGTAAGAGCCGTATCCAAGATCGCGGACAGTTTGACCTTACACATTAACCTCGTATAGGTCTTCTGTCGACCCTACTGACCTGACACTTTGCCAATACAAACTACCGCTGTTTGTTATGCTTTCCCGTTACGTCCCAACCCCTACTCCGCTTCCTTTCCCCCTCTGTATTCTGTCCTTTTCCAGGCCATGTCATTGCGTCCTCTCTATATTCCCTCTCCCGTGCTCTCACATCAACCTCTCTAACTATCCTCTTTCTCTTCCTCTACACTGGCTCTGCCAGAACCCAGCCTCTCTCAAACAGTCCCCTACACATCCAGACAGATTTATTGATTTGCCAACGGAAGGGTGGAGCCAGGGGCAAATTCGATGTTCGATTTACATTTCATCAATCTTTGGATTCCGATCTTCTTCCTCTAAAAGAATATATTGTGCCTTGAAGTCAGTTGTGTTCTCAGAAGTTGGTATACAAAGTGAAGGTGTGTAGATTATTGGAGGGGCATGCCTACGGGCATCACTCTAGCTACGGTACGATGCCTTTAGGAGACGTCTTCATCTGCACCGCATTAAGACTTCAAACGCCACTGTCAATATACTACTCACGATGCCTCCAGACTGCCTCATCAGAAGTCCATCCGGTATCCGACTTCATTAGCAAAATGAGACATAGACTACCATGTTAGCTGATATAATACCAGCTTGATACAACTTCAATGGAAACAAGTTTTCGTTGAATTCGTTATCTAAATGGGTAGGTGATGCATGAGGCTAGGCGCTATTCTCGTGCTTTTGTCAATGTCCAAACCAAGGGAAAACATTTTTAAAATGCTTATTTCTCTGCGTTCAGTTTTTGCTTGTTGTTTTGAGGGGACAGCTCGGGTTTGGCTCGCGGTCGGGTTAGGAATGTTGGCAGCCCGCTGCAAGGTGTCTTCTATTTCTGCTGATGGGATGATGAGCAACCAATGAGTATGGAACAACCGCCGCTGAATGGTGTCAGTTGTATGTCACCACATACTGGTTGAAACTCATAAGCCTTAAACTCATGTATCTTTTAACCGTAATGCATGGGCATAATATGCAC
Source organism: Alentia gelatinosa (assembly GCA_950022655.1). Taxonomy (NCBI): domain Eukaryota; kingdom Metazoa; phylum Annelida; class Polychaeta; order Phyllodocida; family Polynoidae; genus Alentia; species Alentia gelatinosa. The sequence continues at coordinate 29,954,425 of OX465586.1, forward strand.
TTAAGAGGCATCTGCTGTTAGGTTCAGCTCAGGACTGTCCATCTCCAAATGCGCATCAGTGAGGATGTTATCACATGATGTTGGTTAATCTTTTCTCATTATAATTGATGTTTACTAATATCCACAGGAATTAACATTGACTTTACCACATTTTGCTAAGTTGTCTATCAGGTGCAATATTTTTTTTATGTAGAGGTTGAGTGGCATGAATCATAGTCAGCAGAATAGGGGAGTGGCTCCAGCAAACCGGAAGTGTGATAGGTGAAACTGGGGGTACTAATTCTCTTCAGGGACTGCTCTTCTGATTCCCTTTGAGACTACCTTCAGTCATCCATAGAATTTCATGGATTAGGCAGAATACCCATGAATAAGCTGATGACTTGGTGCCCCTTAGATACAAAAGAAGAGCCACATTCAGATGGGATCATCCCTAAGATAGGGGACTGCATGTAAGGTAAATCTACCTGTCGTAACTTTTATGAGTCAGAGTTCCCAAGCGCTTCACACAACCTATAGTCTATCTAAGGATAGGCTGACACAGAAACAGAAACTTTTCAAATGGTAAAGATTTATCTTTGAAATATGTAAGTTCCTGTGACACCCCAAGTATTCCCTTGAGAAAGAAAAGGCAATATAATGCTGAAAAGTATTCAAAGGAAAATGCATCACACTGCATTATAAAACGGGCATAGGGTCCCACTGCTACAAGTAGACCAAAGTTGAGTTAATATACCTTTCAAGAACCAGATAGGTCAACCAATGAGTCAGTCTCAAAAGGACGTAACTTGCCTACCGAGACGTAAAACTACACAAACAAACAAACAAACAAAACAACACTGTTTGTAGTATGGCACTTCAATGAAACAAATCATGTTGACATAATTCTTTGCCTAGTGAAATGCATAATCGTGTACTCCAAGACATTATCCTAGTGAATATAGCCATTCCCCCATAGACTATTTCAGGCTGCCGTAACCTATTCTCCAACAATAAGAAATAAGCATTCTCTCCGACACCGAGTAATAGTACTCTTATTTTTGTAACTGCTGTAACATCAGGGATATGTTCACTATTCCGGAGTGTGTAAAACTCAAAACTATAAAACCAATATTATTAGTGAAATTTGTTGGAAAGATTTAAATAAAATGTTAGTGAGAAGGGAAACTCTACTAAAACTTCTCAAAGAAGTATATCTGATTTCAATATTCTCCTGTCATCATGATGCCTAGCTTTAGCACGTCAATGAGACGTGGGACGAAGTATAACAGCACCCCAGAGGAGCCCTTTGGGATTTACGAGGCCGCCACACGCCTCGTAGAGACGCTCCACCGATTTACGAGGGCTTAGCACGAGGCACGCATGGAAACCTGTTGTGTCTGGTCTCACGCACTCTCCGAACGGATTCCCTTCTCCAGAACTCCACCACCTAGGTGGTTACCCCTGGGTGGCTACTGTGGGACAGCTGTGCCTCTGCTGGGAGAGTGGTTTCAGTCTGAGGACGATTGTTGGAATGAATTCCTGGTTAATGAGTGATGTTATTGTGGTATCCTGGGATAGTAGGGGCTTTCTGTCCCACTATATTTCCTGTATTTATTTTGTTTCAAGAGATAAGCACAGGGATGTAAAACAGACATTATAAATATTCCATGAAATTGATACATAGAATTGACTAAGAATGCTGGAGGTTTTTAGTCTTGCTGGTGATTAGCGAGACACCTTGCATTTAGTCACCCCTATACAGGCCCTGTGTATCTAGAACTATATCCATCGAATTTTTGTTTATATGTGCCGGTTTGGCGCCATACTTTTGGGGGACGGCGAGTATTCATAAGTCTAATTAACTTAGAAGTCCCCACATTAGATCACCCGACCCCTCGAGGTCGGCTTGTAACCGTACAATGGCCACATTTTACCAGAAACTTCTATTGGTTCAATCTATCATTCACATTCTAAAAGTTCAAGATCCCTTGATCACCTTGTTAACCCCCCTAGCGCTTTAAGATGCCTGATGAGCCGATCCTGCCGAAACCTTGAAAAAATTACCCCCCCCCCCCCAACAGACATTTCTCTGTCCTGCCACTCTTTCTAGGTTCAGCTTAGTGTCTAAAAGCATTTCTGTGTTCATATGACACTGTGTTGCTATGCTTCCTGCCATGCAACCATAGGGGTACAGGTGTGACATCATCTGATGAGGTCACGCCCACCGGTGTACATAGTTACGGTGGTTAGGTGCAGTTCCAAAACTGTCACTCAAGGTACCATCCAGCTAGGGGACAGACATAGCCTCCTCCAGTATCTTGGTCTTGGATATATACAACCTATTATAACGTCGTATACTTTCAGTAGTGTAGTGGCATACAATCACTGCAGCGGGAGTTTGGTGATCAAATGACAAATTAATAAATTAGAACAATTAAACTTATGTTTCCATAAACTAAGTTGATTCTTTTTGGAGATCCTTTTGGATACCATTGTTAATGGTGGTGCCCCACTGTTGATGGTGGTACTTACTTGTCATCCTTAGATAAAATCTGGACGTCCCATAATCTACTGAGTAACGTTAATTTGGACAACAGGTCTAAGGTGAAGTAGATGTTCGGCAACAATTTCCCCCGCCTCATTATTTAGCACATAACCCCCGGTTGAGGCCATCATAAAAATCGTCAGATCTTCCATGAATAATGAACATTTCAGAGTATTCCACGTATTCTTATATATCCGGCTTCGCAACTGCACTTGGGACAGGGTTTAACCAGTTTTCCTCATCATAGAATTTCCAGATGTTCACTCTCGCCTGCGCAGACGACATTTTCCTCTACTAATGTGGCCCTCTCGCCACGCGACACACTCACCCGGCCACAGTTAATGTCCAAGTAATCAGTGGGCTTTTCAGTCCCGTCTCGGTGCCGATTGTTTAGTTCAGAGTGCACTCAAAAACCATGGCGCGATGTGGCGCTTCCCTCGGCACCCCATCCCACCTTCACGCCGCGATAATGCAGGCTGATTGATGGCACGGGGAACTGCCACCATAATGCATTCTCAGCGAGCTGCTGTTGGCTGGTAATATCATCAGGCGTTTTAGAGACGAGAGTGAGAGAAAAAGAAGTAAAACTCGCAGTTTGCTCACGGCAGGCATCGATTCATTGGTGGTCGAATGTTGACTTGGCGATGGCGGCCGGATACGCCGAGGTGGTGTGAGGGAGGAGACAGGGATGCCATGTTTATACCTTGTCCAGAGTCAACTGGCTGGAACTCAAAGATGATATTTGAATGTGCTCAGGTGGTTATTCAGAGCAGCACTGCAGCATTGCCTACATTGAAATCTTAAGGTCGGGGAGAGTATCTAAAGGGGGTCTTTCACTGGACCGATGGTCGCCGATTTGGTAGACAGACACTTGCCGATTCTTATAGGATGCCTTCGAATTTCTCAAGTCTTTGAGAATGGACATTTATCAAACTATTGTTATCAGTATAAAGTACATTACGATATGTGACCTTCCTCTTAATGGCCTCGTGGAGCACCCCCTTTACATGGTAGTAATGCCTAACGCGGCGGAAAAAGCAATAAAATCGGGTGCTTGCATCGGCCCAAGTGACGCGGGTTCTCACTGACCCAACGGGCAAAGGGAGAATCGGGCACAGTCAGCGTTTCGATGTCTAATAGGCTTAACAAACGAACCATAAGCTATTATAGCAATGTTTCGATGAAGCCTCTGCCACCTGATAGTAGACATAGTATAGTTGAAGTAAGATCAATCTGTGATATATTTGCCATTGGATAGAGATAAAACAAACATTGGTCATATTAGCAGCCAACGGTCTCAGAAATGTGATGATAGGCGAGGTAGAATGACTTCGGACTTTTAGAGCAGTAATATGATATCTGCTATTGGGACACTGTAATTGGTTTTCTGCTTGACTGTAGATATAGCATTGGCCATTAGAGTCCTGATACCCTGCTACATGACATTAAGTAGTCGATAGCTTGCTCATGGGAGTAATCCGTATTTTCAGCCGTGTGGTAGCAAACAGTGTATAGGTCAACCATTATTTGAACAATAATCATTAATGGGCCCTTACCTTTACCACTCAAGCCAATGGCGCAATCGGAGCGTGTGGTTTAGAGGGAGGGAGGAGAGACAATGAAGGGGGTAGGAAGATGCTGTGAAATCCACACCCACACGCTATCCCCAGCTGCTAAATATGCTTGCCATACTGTGATTGGTCCCTTGTAGATGGTCTGTCTTTTTGGACTGTGATGTAATCTAGCAACCCGCGAATGGGGAAGATGTTTTGGAAATTGAGGGGCTCGTCTCAGGGTAGAGATATGAGAACTATAATACTGAATTTTCGTTTCAACATAGCTAGAAATATATCATAAATATAAAAGTACATCTCAGTATAGACTTACAAAAACAATAGCAGATAGGACTGCTACTAGTTTTTCTGTTCTCGAGGATCCCACTCTCCTGGCATTTCAACCTCCATGCATAGGTTTGGATGAATCTGTCTCAAGGTTGCGGAGAAACTCCAAGCAGATCCAGTCAAAACGTAGGCCTACTTTTTTATATAAAGTAGGTAATAAAGTTCTCCTCCATTTGCGATTACTACCTGGTGGTCTTGTGCCCGGCTATGCGTCTGTCTGAAGCTTAGTTCTCTCATTCACATTGACCTGATTTTGGTATAATGCCTGACGTTTGCTGTCCTTTCTGCAGTTCCTGCAATGGGCTGTTCGTAGAACGGTGTCCGCAGTAACTTGTTCATAGTACATTAGCTACAGTGACCTGCTTTTAGTATATTTCTCACAATAAAATGACCTGTTCACGATACATTTCCTGCAGTGAGCTGTTCATAGTAGGGTGCCTACAGTGACCTGCTCTTTGTTCAGTGCCTGCACTGACCTGTTCTTATTACATTGCCTGCAGTGAACTGTTCTTTGTATAATGCCTGCACTGACCTGTTCTTATTACATTGCCTGCAGTGAACTGTTCTTTGTATAATGCCTGATCTGACCTGCTCTCAGGACATTGCCTGCTGTGACCTGTTCATAGTACAGTGTCTACAGTGACCTGCTCTTAGTAGAGCATCTGCAGCTGTTCTATGTAATATGCCTGCAGTTAGCCGTTCTTAGTAGAGTGTCTGCAGGAGGGTGGTTGTGGCCCTTTAGATTTTAGGTCTCGACTGTAGAACCGTCCCAAGGCGCTATAAATATCATGTAAGGAGGTCAGGGTGAAGGTCGTGGTTTTCTCCGAATGCAGTAATTGGCTACTGGGACTACTCTGTTCCTTATATGGTAGTTAATATGAGGGGACAACTCCATGCAGGCAGTGAGCTGTTCTTTGTGCATTACCTGCTATGACCGGTTCTTGGTAGAGTGACTGCAGTGAGCTGTTCTTAGTAGAGTGTCTGCAGTGAGCTGTTCTTAGTGAGTGTCTACAGTGAGCTGTTCTTAGTGAGTGTCTGCAGTGAGCTGTTTTTAGTAGAGTGTCTGCAGTGAGCTGTTCTTAGTAGAGTGTCTGCAGTGAGCTGTTCTTAGTGAGTGACTGCAGTGAGCTGTTCTTAGTGAGTGTCTGCAGTGAGCTGTTCTTAGTGAGTGTCTGCAGTGAGCTGTTCTTAGTAGAGTGTCTGCAGTGAGCTGTTCTTAGTAGAGTGTCTGCAGTGAGCTGTTCTTAGTAGAGTGTCTGCAGTAAACTGCTCTCAGTACAGCGCCTGGACCTTCAATCCTTCCCTCAGGCCCCTTGTCCCGCCCACACCCCGGACTCGCCCTTTGGCGTGTTATGATGTTAAAGCGGTCAGTCCAGGCTCATTCGCTCATTAAACACGACACTCCCATCAATGATTCACGATCATGTAGCACCCTCCGAAATAAGTCATTTGCCGAAGGGGGCCGCAGACCGCGCAGACAGGAGCCCTGGTGCCGACACGGCGCTAATTGTAGTCGGGGTTTCCTCCGCGTGACGCCGGCCACGGCAGGCATCGCCTCCGGAAAAGTGTCCTCTTCCTGGGATTGGATCAATATATATGGAAATGACGCCCAGCCGAGGGCAGAGCTGGGTCACGTCCACCACTGGGGTCATGTATAGGCCCGGCTGGAGTCAGCTAGGAGGTATCGTTAGACGCAGAGGGTGGCGGTATCTATTTGTCCACCGTCCGTACCCAGGGTCACTCTGTAGTCCCTCTCAGGTTGACACTGACAGCTAGGACATTCCACCCAGTAACAGAGGGGGTGTGGTTCATATGGAGTCTATATCCTTCATATCATAAAAAAGAAAAATACAACTGATAAAATACCATCCGCCCCCACTGATTTTTAAAGATATGATAAGATAATCTACTTCATCTTTCGTGTTGTTTATAGAAACCATCTTTTTATATTGCTGGAATTGGCAACATATTCGCAACTTTTGTCCGATGGAAGCTCATTTTAAGCTCTATCTTAGGGTCTCAGAATGAAGAGCCACATGGGTTCATGCTGATTGGTGAGTAATTACAGATTGAAAGACAGGTTCTGGGCACTATTCTTGCTTGAAATCAAAGTGATAATTTATGACAAGTGTAATTGGGACGGAACATGGCCAGGCAGTTCAGGACTGTTTTTACTTGTCTTGTTTGATCTTGTCTCGAGGATACAGTAATTATAAACCTAACAATGCGTTGTTACTGTCGACAACTGTTGCCGCGTAAATGATAATGTCAAATATTTTAAAATACTTCTAGATATTATTATTGATCTGCACTGGCTGATAGTTGCTGGTACTGTTAACTTCTGCTGGGACTTTAACGGCAACTTTGATAAAGATGATGATTGTATGCCAAATAGTCACAACTTGACAGTCAACAATAATGGTGTATATGTCATCTGTGTGCATACAGAGATCGTCATTGCTGCAATAGAGTCGAGGGTATAAAAGGTGAGCTTTAAGTGTTAGCTTCTAGGCTCTCCATATGAGACGTTAGTTATCGAAATTAGAGTTTCATCATTAGCCGATGCAACTTCTAACTCAAGGCCAGAAAGCTCAGCGAGCACAATCCATGATTAGGGACATTCTTCGCCAAGATTTAAGTGAGACCTTTTCCTTTATTCGTCATGTTCCTTTAGTCTCGTTATGAATTTACCATTAGGCCTTCCCAGATGTGCCCCTGGTGGTCTGGGAATTCTGACAACGAGACTGCCAGAAAAGAAGAAGAAAAAAACCAAAAAAACCCCCAACAATGAGAGGTAAGCTCATAACCATGAGTCTCCCAACCTGCCATCCCGCGACCAGGAAGTCGGAAGTTTATGCTGATGATGCATGGACCATGTTCTACCAGAGGAGGTTAAATGCTTTTATTTTTTCCGCAGCATCCTGACAAATGGTTATAGAAATACTTCCTGGCCAAAAGCAAGAAATACTGGGCGTGCGTCCCATCTGGTAATATTTACGGTTACAGACGCTAGATTGATGGGCTTTTATGGATCAGAACTGGACAGAGCTTGTACAGTCCCCCTTGAAACCGCCATGAAATCCTTGAGATCATTTAAGCCTCGGATATAGGAGTTTGAGTGGGAATCTTGGCCTATTTTTAAACGCCAGATATATGGTTAGGCATTTTATTATGCATTGTAGATGGTTATATTTGAAAAGATCCGTATAGACTTGTATATTCTTTTTGTTTGATAAAATCTGTATTGGGAAATTTTGTTTGCCACCCAAACGCTCTGCTCTCTCCATTCGTGGTCGTGAGCGATAGCTGAATGCAGCGTACACTCGTAAATCCATATTGAGTTTCTCGATCTTTAGAACCCTTATGAGGTGACCTAGAACCTGGTAGTAAATTTACACAGATGCACAGAACGGTTGAAGATCTTGAAAAGGCTTAAAGAGGTCGTCTAGAGCTGTTGAGGCCTGTCGATACGCATTACGTGGTTACATTGAACTATTGAATTCCTAACAGGTTCTATAAGGTCACCTAGTACTGTAAGATTGCACTGGAGTGAGTTCTCTAAGATAGTTGGGACTAGAGCACACTACGGTATAGTCGATTTAGTAATTTGCTAGATGTAAAGACCAGTGCGAATGATGATTAAGAAAAGCTGTTATTTATAAATTATCGCTGTATCCACTAATTTAAATCAATCTTGTTGCACGTGAGATTCCCAATGTTTGATGTATACATGTTCAAGCCCAAACTATATTAACCTGTTATAGAGTCAGTTATCGGTGTGGTAATTCCTTTGAGACCATCCATAAAGTACGTAGGCCCTCGCAAAAATTCCGAAATTTTTGCAACCCCCTCCCCAACACTCTTAATCTTGTATGCAGTAGAACAAAGAAGGAGCATACGCACAATTTCCGAACATTTTGTCCCCACCCCCATCCCCCTTGGCGCGTACATACTTAATGGATGGCCCCTTTAGAAAATCTGTATGATAAATTGCTGAATAAGAATAAAATAAAGGGAATAGACCTGTTTGGTACTGCTGATATCTCCTATACATGTTCACGTGTTCAGTGCTTATCAGGGTCGCTAGGCGTCGCTAGGCGTTACAGGGAGCTGCTCCCGTCTGCTGTAAGCTGCTCCAGGCGTCGAATAGTTAGCGGTGCCAGGTCTCTTCCAGCAAAGGCAGCAGATGCTAGGCCTCATCGTGCCCAGGAAGAATTGAATGTGTGCCTTGGGTCGAGGCTGAAATGTTTTGCACTTCTGCCCAGGGTGAAGCTATAGATATAATAGGAACTGCATGTGCAGAATCGCGAATAGGAACGAGGAAGATGGAGTAAACAGCGGAGATATTTATGGTTTAGCCATCAGGATGGTACACTAGACTTGGTTCTGCCATTTCCCATCATTTAGTCTCTTGTCAGTATTACATTCTTGCGTGGCGATATTACTTCATGTGTTATATCACTGGCGCGCTTGAAAATACCCTGCACTCTTTGCAGTTTGTACACTGACTACAAGCCCATCATGGGACTTTTATAATAGTCGCTTCATGGGCTCTCAATTTGCACTCTAGGTTATTGTCGTGGAAAGGTCAAATGTCAGGGATTTAGGGTTAGAGGTCAGAGTCCCCTATATGCATTATGTGTAGTTTACTTCTATTTTCCTCAGGGAATCGATAGGTTACATCACACAACTGTTATTTGTAAAATCCCATTAACAAGAGTCCTTGTCCCTGCATTGGAAAATTACATTTGAAAACAAATTTTCAGCAATTGCAACACTGGACTTCTGGCTTTTAGCCAGCCACCATCGGTTCCGGATTTCTACCTTTTCACTACATCGGATTGACAGTTATATTATAAAATGCCCTTTCAGAAATTGGCATCGTTGCCAATTTTGACACTTCATCAGATTCGATCAGTCTCGATTCGGTCTCCACCTGGTGGACCTAACAACAGATAACTAGGTTTATTTTCAAAGCAGCATTCATGTAAATAATTTACTCTTATCCCCTATAATGCCTTCGTGTGTTCCATGGTTTCCTTCATCATGAATTAGGAGATCTTTTACAGACAACCTACCCCAGGTTTCAGATGAAAAAATTCAAAGAAGGCTAAGCAAGAGACATAATTTTTAAAATTTTGTTTGTTGCTACATACTTTGCTGAATAGAATGCAATAGCTCATGCCTATTTGACCTAGCATCACGAGTTGACCTAGCATCACAATGCGACCTAGATATAGCCTCACTCTACTGAATGCCTTTAAGAGCCAGAATTCCATACAAGTACGTCCCGCTTTACAGGCAGCTCCTTATGCCCATCAGGATTTAACACTTTACTCATATATTTCCATGCAGCATTTTGAAATTTACAAGAATTAACTAAGTCCAAAATTATCAGGGAAACAGTTTTATTAGATAGAAAATAATACGGTAAAACCTGATCAATGCTTAAAAGGAAATGAAGGAGCCTGGCAGAGCTTTAACATTGGATATGATGAGTTTCATGTACGCTTTTACATGAAATATAATCGTTTGAATGGATCGTGTTCTTCAGGATCAGCTATTCAGTTGACATTTTGTTAATGGCCCAAGTGACGTATAGAATGTGTTAGAGTCAATGGGTGTCCTCAATAAATTGTAACAGATGGAGGCAGAGGTCGCACAGGATGGCGCGAGTCTGTCCCTCCGATGCCTCACACACCTGCCATTCTAGGTCCTGGGTCATGGAACCATCACCGGATATATAAGACCGGGATTTAAATCTGGCCATGAAAGGCACAGCAGCAGTCGCATGTCATGCTGCCACTCTCCAGCACGCCATCGCTCGTATGCTCAGATACACGACCATGAGGACAGTGGGAGATATCCAGCCGTAATAAGGAAAAACTTGATGATTAATTGTATGAAATATTTGTTTAAAAACCAGTAAAATCATATTGCATGTTCTTTTTGTTCTCATCATCAATGGCGGGTTAATACAAGCAAGGAAGGTGAATATGTGCTGTGGAAATTATTTCTGTTCAGTATGATGCGAATATTCTTGTCCCGAATCCTGTTTTTTCACCATGCAGCCTTCAGCTCAGAGTCTGTAAAGACTTGTAATCGAAAACATAAAATCATTTGCTAGGTTGCAGGGAACATTCTTGCGCACCACGTTAAAGCATTCGCAGTACATTACGTTCGGATAGGACGTATAATACATAATAAACGAATGTATTCCTTTGCAAAGATTAGGGAGTGTATGTAATGAATATGTTCTGTCGGATGTGATAATGATGGATAGAAGCGTCGCGGATCATACGGAAATTGTATTAACTTACGTTCTCGCAATAGTAAACGCTCTTACGTGATAAAGTAAATAGAACAAAGTAAATGAACGCAACAACCACGTAACCTTTAGCAGACATGAATACTTAACTAGGTATTCCAGAATCTGTTAATTATTTTCATTAGAATTCTCTAAGATCAGACCAGTCGTGACATATCTTAGCAGTGTAGGCACATTGTCTTCAGTGCAAACTCCTGGAATCTCATGCTCATCCTCTCTTCTTACATGATCTAGTATAGTACTTGAGTAAAACCTCCTTGTACATAACACCCACTTCGTTGTTGACCTGGTTTCAAGTGTACTGCATCATAGATAACGGCCCGCGCTAGTAGCAGTACTAGGTGTTATATTATCGTTACCCCTGTGCACTGCATACTTGCATCACCAACTACAAAGGTCGTCATCCTGTATATTCTTGACATCAATACGGGATATACTCAACCTATTGAGGCAATGCCTACCTAGACCCTTGAAGAACGTGTTATTTGGGATGGCGGTCGCTTGATAAGGTGGAGGGTGGAGAGGCGAGTGTACCCACAGGTATTGACTGGTGTACAGGTGAACCATGAGGCTGTTAGCTCCAAGGTGGAGGGAAGGCAGTAAGTAGTATGAGGCTGGCGCCGGTGGTGATGGGAGGCAGCAGGTGGGTGGGCACACCTGAAAACCTGTGACAAATAGGGTGGAGGTACTGCTCGTAGGTAGGTCAGGACAGGTGAGTAAATGCAGAGCAGCTCTAGGCTGTTTTGTTGTCGCTAGCAATTCCTGGCCCTGGTATAGCCGAGCAGTGTGTGTCTGTGAGTTTCACAGGTTGTGTGTAAAAATAGAAGAATGGCTGGAGCGCCGATTGTGAAAATGCTTGACTGTTTGATGTAAGTTGAACCTGTTTGTCTGGGCGTCCAGGAAATTTAGTGCATATCAGAGCTACTCCACCCTCATGAAGTCAAATGAAGTCCTCATCAAAATGCAGTCCAGGGAATTAACTAAATCGATTGCCATTAGCTCAGTGTTCGGCTACAACTACTTGGCACTATCATAGCACTGCATGGACAATATCAAGATCACTGCTATGAATATATAGCATATGTATGTATACAGAAATCTTTATCTTAAAGTTTTAGTTTGACTGTCCCTGAGATATCACTCGAATGTCTACCCAGCAGGGAGGTACTCTGGTGTGTTATTTTGTTTTAGTTGTTTTTTTTATTCAGAAAAAATATTCAATAAGACAGTCTGCATCGGCAGGTGTTGTGTGTCTACTGAGGCCACATTATACGAATATCTGATGTAATAGCAAAGTAGATCAGCTGAAACATCTTACGATGTGTACATAGCGTAGGTGATTATGATGATTCAATGTGATGAAATGGTTGCACCAGCAAGGTATAAGATATAATTCATTTTAGTGTGACATTTACTAAATATATGTATATCCTCATACTTCGTCTATTGGTTATTAAGATACTTTTGAACTTTACAAATTTTTTTTATTGGTACATTGATTTATAATCTTGAACTTCTTTTGGGAGGTCATTCCACTTGGCCATGCCGTTAAACTTCAGGCGAAAAGACCTAGATACAACTCAAGGGCACTTAGTGAGCTTGTTCTGCCAGTAGATGTGCTTTTAGGGCACTCCCCAATCTCAAGAGTAGAAAAGGCGTCACCGACTCACTGATTGTTTCTTAGGATTTATCTTGATATATTCTACCCCTAGAATATAATCTCCGTAAACCTTTGTCAAATTAGTTTGAATTAATTTCTCATAATGGCTGGAATACAGCTCGGGTTTATGATTACAACAGATGCCCACTGTTTTGCTTGTATACAAATACAGAGATGGCAGTTTTCCTCTTTTCCAAGGAAATCCTTGTTTTCATTTTCAGTTTATATAATTCGTTTTCTTGTGTAGAACAATGAGAGAAAAAATTGCACCTCATTCACACCAATAAACAGTTGCTCTAACCTCCCCATACACCCCAGCCCCATCTCATGGCCAATAATGATGTGTTTTCCTTGATTTCTCAATCTCTCTGAGGCAGGAAATTCCACCTGAAAAATATTTTCTCTTTTTTTTCATGACCCCAACTGACATCCCTGCAAATATAGTCATTATAGAACTTGTTCTTCAATGGCCGTAACGAGAGTGTGAAATGTCTTCCCGCTCGATTATGAAAAAATGTCTCTGTAAATCAGTGATAACTATATTTCAAGGTTAGAAAGGATTTGATATCCTAGCCTGTTTCCCACTCAAAATATGATATCCTGTACATTTAGTTCCTTACTCTGCATCCATTAACAGTTTTCAAGGCACGCCCTGCCGCCTTTCTCTCTGCCGAAACTTGTAAACTTGGTCTTTTTGTCAATGTTTTGAGTTTTTTTCTTTCCCTCACTGGGGGATGGAGTTCCTCGCCATTAGCAGTAACCTGAAACGTCGGCTTCCTCTGAGTGCGTCGCAACCGCAATTTTCTTCAGCTAGTCTTAAAACCGAGAACTTACTGAAGACGATTCTCACCTGACAATCTACAACCTTGTCTTACAGTGAAATATGGTTTGAAGAAATGAAGTCTCAAATGCAGTCTCATAGTTAGCGTATATCGGCAGCACTGTCCTATTGTCTTATATAACAAGTGTGAGCATCCATGTACACCAGCATAATCACATAATCATAAAAAGATATTTCTAATCACTGAGATCGAAACCTACAGAAACGTGAAACTTTGAGTCGGATAAACTTGTGATCAATTTAGTCCTGATCCATGGTTCTATTAGTAGCTGCCACTTCATTTATCATTGAGCCTTATCACAAGGGATAGCATTGCTATATGATACTATACTTTCTCTATGTATGCATACTAACATGCTTTATTTTCCCTTTTCAGGTACGTACTATTGTCATTGTCAATGAGGTTTGACATCGCCAACAAGGTAGAGGTAGGCAAAGTATACTTATTAAGGAGTATCCAGTCCTGTGTCTGAAAGGTTCCGTCAACAGCACATTTTGCCACATTAGATACATTTATTCTACTCCAAGTTACCCAAAGTGTGTACATCCACACACGGTTACACTATTCTGAATCCTCGTTCAAATATTTTCTCTCTGTTTTGAAACTAGCCAGATTTTATTAATGATATTCAGGTAACTGTTCCTTTCCCAGCCCCAGGCAACGCCCTTTCGTAAGGTCCAATCTTCCATAGGGTGCCGTACTGAGAGTGCATACAGTTGAAACTCTTATGCTTTGAACGAATAACTAGAGTATTTCTATTGTCATTTGCAATTCATTGGTGACATCAGGGACGGGTGCGACCAGTGATTTAACACCCTAGAAAATATGCAAGCCTTAACCCCACGTGCCCGCGCCGCCGACATGCGCCGTCTGGGCTGTGGGCGGCGGCGTGCAGTGGGGCGTGTAGGGTGACAGTGAGGACTGTCCCGACGATCGGGCCGGGATTACCCGCAGACATTACGAGATAAAACTGGATCTCTGCCCGCTATGAATAAAAGATGGGGCTCGGTGGTGGTCGTGCATGTCGCGGGTCTGGAGTAGGGAGAGATTAAGGGAACTGGGGAGTGGGCGAAGCACAAGAGGAGATTGAGGAGACGGCAAATGGATTAGAACTATGTTTGTACAGAGGGATAAAGTATTGGAGAATGGAGTCTAGTGTAAGGGAGGGATCAGGAATAGAAGCGTAGAGTCTGAATTGAGAACTGGGAATCTAGGTAGATGGTTGGAGAGGGGTGGGGGTAGAGAGAAGGGAAGAGAACATTATGAGAAAGATAAAAAAACACAGGAGTGTGAGATGGAGATACAAGCAAACGTGGAAAGTATGAGATTTTATACAGTAAAGTCTAGAGGTGGGTGTGGAGGAAGAAGAAGTATCACAGTGGCATAGAGAGGAGCTATGAATAGTGTAAGGGGATAGAGATGGGCATGTACAACGGTTGTATGTATGCGCATCGTATAGAAAGGTAGGGTAAAGCAGTCAGGAACCCAAAAGACAATAGGTAACAGAAGAGAGAGGAATCCTCTTTGTAGAGTAAGAAGCCCAAGAGACCATAGATAATAGTAGAGACAGGAATTGTACATGCTGTCACATGGAGTGAAAGGATAGGGATTGGGAAGGATTGAGAAGGGTATATACACAATATCACCATGATTTCGATCTAAGTGGCCGTATTCTCCGCGTAGTTGACGTGAAGTAAAACTCCGAGCTATAGCGAGGAGTATTGCGTAGCGGCAACTACAAGGAGAATACGGCCACAGGTAATGTTGTATTTATTACGCACCTTTCGACTAATTATTAGGGAAAATTCTTTTTGTAAATAATTAGAAATTCGACGCAAGTGCCGTGCATTGTTTATGTCAGTAGTTCCTGTAATGCCCGTTAGGTGGCCGAAAAAGCCGTATTCTCCTAGGAGAATACGGCTTTCCGTATTCTACTCAGTAGCGATCTGAAGGCTCCATAGGCTTAGTATGGGGACTTCGTATTAGGTGGGTAATAAAGGAGGAAATCAACTTGCTGATGGTTTCTAGCGTTGTGATAGTACATAGGTAGTAGAGAAGAGCAAACACAAGGCAAGAGTCTAAGTTGTAAGGGCCGGAAGAAGAGTGAATAAATGCAGTAGGAATCTAGGGGATATGAACCTTGTTCACAGCGGATTGGCTCGGGTCAGCAGCAGCAAGGACCGGGCAGATCATCACAAAAAGCAGGGTCAGAGGAGGGTCTCACTGGGACCGCGCCGGGTCTGGGGTAGTGGTCTGCATCGTGCTCATTACGCATAAATGTTGGGCGCTGGTTGCTGGTGATAACCCCAGATAGGACGCAATTGGTGAGGACCAGCGATATGCACGTGGCACCTAGGATTGCTCTGGACTAGGGAGATAACCGGCGCAGGCGCAGTGTAGTTTGACTAGGTCAGAGTTTGACACATTGATTTCATACCCTCTGAATATTGTATTAGTAATGAGATTCGTCAGAGAGAAGACAGCGATATGACAAAGTTTATGAAGAGCCAAGGTGGAGAAAATTATAGTGATTTCCCATACCTTGTAGTAGCCATTAAAACATCTGGTACATTGTGATACTTCATAACAGCTCTTCAAAACTAATAGTTAAATATGGGCAGATTGTAATGTTTTTACAATTAGAAATATCCTCCAGCTGAAAGCTGGTAGCAGATTATGAAACTGACGATTGCGGTCCCTCGTAGAAACTGATGCAGTGATAGCCTATGATGGTTGGGTAGAATAACTCGAAGAAACTTGAGCTGATGGCTTTGTGGTATAACATCTGTTTTTTTTTTGTTTTTTTTTATTTCAGAAACGATACAACTGTCTTCTGCAATGCAGGTTTTCATCGGACGTTTATATACAACAGAATAATTTCCTCATCTACAATTGTATGATTATATGAGGGATGAGAAGTGATGGGAGATAGTAACAACTATGAGGATAATACTTTAGATGGGTCGATCTCCCTCAATAACTAATGCTACCATTTTGATGACTACTTCCTACATAGTTTATGGTATAACCAACGACTTGTGACACATCGTAAGTAGGCTATCGTATTAGCTCCAGGAAATGTTTGCAGCTACCCTATACCCTCCGGGCAGAGTGATACGTGAGTGGTAGAGTATGAGAGGTGGGTGGTAAGCTTTTAGTCCAGGCATTGGGCGTCTGTCGTATGTGCCAGGCTGTGGGTTGTGAGTTGTCAGGTATGGGCGGTGGGTGGTCGGATTTAGGCAGTAGGCTTCAGCGTTAGGCGTTGGGTGGTAGGCTTGCACCTACTTCGGCTGAACTCCCGCCTCCCGCCGACTCGTTTTTATACCTCACCATGGGGAAAACAAAAACACAACCAGCCACTCTCTTGAAGGCGTCAACAAGGAAACCAGGGGTAAATGCACCCTCTGAAAAAAAATATAGGAAAAACAAAAAAAACTTACTCGAAAAGAACGGGTATGTGTGTTTACCCGAGCCTCCTCTAGGGGGTGCTGAGGGTTGCGGTTCGGGCTGCCTGCCACCTGGCGGGGTGGCTGGTATTTACACCGGGTCATGACGCAATGGGAACTATTCCGCGAGATGGCGCTACAGGATCGGAACCCTCTGCACCCCGCCCCTTGTGGCCCCCTGGAGGTACAGAGACCCAAGGGTAAATAACATCTTCTTTTCCCCGTCAGCCGACCTCCTTCTCTCCCCCATCTATCTGTGAGCGGTCGACTATGGAATAACTTCCGGTTATGCCAAATTCTCTGCTTTCTTCCGGGAGCGTCTGGGGTGTTGGTTTCCGGAAGTAGAGAGAGAGACGCAGACACCGCCGTCTGGTGGGGGACGTGGGGATTGATACCGGGAAATAACGTTATACCTTTGTGTGGCGAGAGCGTATATTTGTTTGGACAGCCACGAAATATGGTGATAGGCGTGAACTATGTCCTTCAATGATGATGTCACAGGCGTCGGAATACGAAACAAGGTAGTTCGGTATTGGGTTTTTAGCACGCTGTAAGTGGGGCTATGGTCTCAGTCTTTCTACAAGTTAGGTGGTAAGGAGTAAATGTTAGAAACACGATAGAGCACTGCGCTCTCACCACTGAGTACGAATTTGTAGAAGCCGGTGTATACTAAGTGTGTACACATTCGCTTCACCATTTAGTTTAAATTAGATTATTTAGTCATTTATGCACAAAGCATGGAATATATATATATATATATATATATATATATATATATATATATATATATATATAATATATATATATATATATATATATATATATATATATATATATATATATATATTGCCAGGTATGAATAATCGTTATATCCATACTAGATAGCCTTTATTGCTGACTATTGGGATCGGCAATATTTCGCATGTTGAAAAATGCCAAAAGAAGAAATCAAAAGATGAGAAATGCCTACCACCTACAGCAAGCCGTAATCAGCACACACTCAGCACCCCCCTGACCTTCGGCAGAGAACCTAGCGTCGGCATCATTTCGTTCACAGTTGGACCTTAAATGGCCTTTTGCTGGTCCCAGTGGGTATATCAGTCGGAGCTTGCTGGAGGGTCCTGTCACCAGGAACCAGTGGACGCGTCACGTGGTGAAGACGCTGGGGAGATTGGATGAGCTTCTCCGCGTACCGCACACGGCTGGGGTCAGTCACAGGGACTCCTGTGATATTTACTTAGAGATTACCAAAATATGACAGATATGATGATAGCAGAGAATCTGACGACAGATACTTAGCATTTCTGTCGGGTTGTAGCTTGTGTAAATAAGTTGAAAGCATTCAAAGGCATTTGCGTAACCATGGACATTTTATACAGTCCATGGTGTAACAGAATTAGATTATTTGGTTTTGAAAGGATATTTGGAATTATAAGACCTCTATGGTGTCTAACATGAATAACAAATCTATCCACACAATTCGTCAGTTTATGATGATGTAGTGGTGTTTGCGTATAGCATTTGTGATATATCAGTATTCCTTTGTCGACATTTCGGATTTCCTTTTTCTTACTGTCGTCGGACACCCATCATGTACGCTTTGACTAATATTGAAAAATGGTGCTGGCCAAACACTTAAAATCAGCTCATATTGCGCTGAGTATAACTGCAGTAGTGCATTGATCAATGCAGTTGGTGCCATCGGATTTTAGGGGTGCCGGGATCGCTGTCAATTACAACATGGATATGCTGGACATGACAGGGGTGGTAGTGTTCCTTTTAATGTAAGTCATTTCACTCAAAGGTTCGTCTCTGGCAAGACCTCTCATATGCAGACATTATTCACGTCCGCAGTGATCAATATTCTTTTTCGTCAGAGCAATTATGCAGATTGTGCCTCATTCCAAACAATTCTGGGCATTGCCGAGGGGAGAGGGTGGCCAGTATCCATGTCACACACACGCGCCACACGGTTGTTTTAATTTGTTAATCGTCTTTACGAATAATTGGCTGATGAAAAAAATAAATATTGGGCTTTTCTTTTTAGCCAAATTTCTAAATGCTCTTCGATAATTTTCTTTTTATTCAGACACAGGCAAAATAAACATTTTTTAGAACAAATTCCAGCCTCCTTTCATCAGACCTAATAAAAAGATGAAGACATTGTATTCTCATACTCCAACTTATCTGAGGGAGATTTAGAAAATGTCTAGGAAGTTTTTCTGAATTCTGTTAAACATTAATCTCCGACTTTGATATCATGAAAAGTGTATGTAACTTTTGCCAATGTCTTTTTTGTAGCCAGTCACAGTCCGTAAGAGAAAGCAGACCACACTATGATGCTTTGCTTTAAGACAAAAGTGCTAGCTGCTTATAGAGTCTATTCTAAGCTGCAATGTTTAGAAAAAAGTGGGAATCGACATGGAATAAACATAAAAATAGGATATGAATGTTGCTGGAATATATTTTTTTACTGCCACCTAAACGGTCAGGCCACTCAAAAAAACCCAACTTGTTTCTCATCACCAAGCCATGAAAAATAAAGTTTTTTTTGCTGGATCAAAGATGGCTTAAAAGTGTGATAAAATGGGCTTTAGACATACAGTAAAACCCTTCGTAAGCGGTCACCCTCCGTTCCGGGCCAAAGTGTCTGCTTATGCGAGGTGCCTCAATATGCAGGGTTTTCAGATTTATACTGTTTATACACTGGAAGCATCCCTGGCATCAGGAGCTTTAATTTGATACTAAATACACATATTTTTCATAATTTCTATCAAGGTTCATCTTATTTTAACAAAAAAAACCAAAAAGACAAAAAATCTTCTAAAATCGTTTTTGCAGATGCGCGCGGTGATGAGAAACAGGTTTGTTTTTTTGAGTAGCCTTACTAACGGAATTCATTTCTCCTGCCCTGTCAACTTAACATGTGTGATGTGCATACAAATACACAGGAAACGACAAGGTAGCATACCACGAAATAAAAATATCGTTATTTTACATACCCACTCCTCTAACTGGATGTTCATATCTGTATACTCACGCCACCGCCGAGAATGAAAAACGCTAAAAATCATTTGTGCACAATTAGGTTGCATACTGCTGAATAGCCGATCTTTTAGCGGGATGATAATGACTTCATTACTTTTTTTTGTTTATTTAACGGACACCTACTGGAAGGAAAATGAAGAATACATAAATACTCGACTAATGATGGCCTTCAAACATTGATTTTTCCCTGTTTAGAGGCGCTCAAATTGTAATCTCTGCTCAGACGAGTCGAGAATGCCAGAGATTCACAGAGAAGGAGAAAACGCTTGCTGTACCTTAACCGTCATCGCTTCTACTTGCTTCTGCTAGATACCAGGCGAGAAGAGACGTGTGACATGATTGGCGCCATTACCGTCATTACCGACGTCACGTGGGCTGATTGATGACGTCGCTAACAGAGCATAAGCATAATCCATAACCCAGCCGCTACTGTGGCTCGAAAAGCAGTTTGATAGGGCTAAATAAAAAATCTACTGGATATTTTCTTTTGGATTCAGTACTGTAATAGCTCGTGATAAGCCAGCTTTATTAAGTTTATAGAGCTTCTTATCACTCTTCTCAGTAAACATGGTTAAAGAGTACGAAGGAGAGTATCATTTTAAAATTATTTAGAATACATTCTTGGCGTCAGTTAGAAAATACGCGTTTACATGTTTCTAATTGTTTTATATATTTACAACAAACCTTAACTCACGTGAACAGTCGAATGGCTTGCTGAAGGCCTGGAGAACCCATATCTGATTTTTTTTAAACGAGCTTTGCTCCTCTTTATTGATCAATTGGCCTCTACAGCAAGTTGGTTTTATTAAGGGTTTTGGTCTTTGTTTCTGGTCTCGTCGAAAAGTCATTAAGAAGTCCCCAGGTTATTTGTGGATACTTTTTTTTAGTTTTATGCAATGAAACATACGTTGATGTATATAGAAGGCTTTTGGATGATGCAACTACTTAGGTATCATACAACATTTCGAGCTGGGGTGCAGATGAACTAGGGGACAGTATTGTCATACTATGCAATGGTTTCAGAAGAAATGATGAGAAAACGGTTTCGAGGCGTGCGAGAGATAAATGTTGCTCCCTTACCATCCATATAATGTACATATTGGATGGCGGTCGAGTCTTTCCTGACATGAAGTTTTATAGCTAGTGGTGCCACTGCGTTTCTGGCAATAGTTGTATACATACATTGTAGAGGTACTAAGTTGTGTAGTGGCATAATCATGAGATATTGGACGTTGTGTTCTCTCGCAACTGAAAGGCAGATTTCTGGTTGTGCCAATGTAAGAACGGCCTGGACTTTGGCTGCAGAGACGTGGAAGTAAAACGTCATTTAGCAGACGTCATTTAGTGGCGGGAAGGCGGCGACAAAAGAGACCTAAGGGTGCAGTAACTCACGTCTTTGTCTCAGCAAAAGGCCTGTCTGTATGGTCGTGACGGTAAGAGGTAAGGGTGAGAGGATCTCAATCAGCACCAGCAAAGCACACGCGCCGGAACAAGAGCGCCGTCTGGTCGTATATTATATACACGGAGCATTCGCTGCGGGACTGCCGCCATGGAGAACTGTCCCGCGGGGCTCTCGGATACTCTCCGAGCAGAACCCAGCTCATTAACCATGAGCCTGCAATCAAGTGTGCAGCATCACTTTCCACCTCTACTGCTGAGGTTGTGTGGATTGTAGTCGCATTTTAGGGGGATCTGCTAAATTTCTATTGTGTTTTAAAGCATGTTTGAATATGAAATGGCATACTTTGATAAAGGCGTATCTGTATACTTTTTTGTATGCAGGAACAAGAAATGGACTATGATTTTGAAATGGAACTAATTCGTTGAAATATATATATCTGTATTACCAAGCTTTAAAGTGGGGACTATTTTCATAGCTTAATAAAGTGGCTGTCAGTGGTACGACCCTTATGAATTGACTATCATTATCTACCTAATACCATAACTTGATGATCCCAGTTTATAGTTTATTTGAATAACATGGATTGATAACACATCTCACATTTAACTTCATGCAAATGTTTACTTACCGATCTCAATATGGGATTTTGAATTTATCAATCTATTCTATGATAATACATTTTATATGGATCCGCGAAAGAAGCGGTCAGCAGGAGATGCATGTCGTGACCAGGTCCTTTGATGGTCCGCTGCACATATTGATCTATGCTGCCATCTTTGGTAAACCTGGCCCCTGTCACAGTTCACATTTTTCTCCCCAAACCTTTAATTCCACTCACTCTGTCACCCACTGCTGTCCAGTGACATTACCCTGACCCGCAGTGCACACAGCTGCTATCATCAGCCTCCTCCTACCTTACTCCTAGCAGCCAGTATCAATACGCTCTCCTCCCTGGTCAATGCCCATCACTGCTATGTCCAACCTGGTTTATCCCCGCCCTGCGTTACCCCCACCCGATAGAACACCGACCTCGCCTCCCTGAGCCGCTACTGCCACACACCCGACCTCCCACAACTTCTAATAGTATCCATTCCACCTCGTCCGCCAGTGCTATGCTCACCTCCCAACCTAGAAATGTCATACCTTTCATTCAACCCCAAATGCCATCCGCTGCCGTCATGGTCACTACCAGGAGAGAGCCTATGATTTGTACGTTTTCTGATAACATCCTGCAACTCTTACACCCTGTATCCGACTGTTGTTGCCCTCCGCTTGATTTCCAGCACCCTCCAGCGACGCTGTCCACCACCAGCCTCTGGCCACTTGGCCCCCGCAATGTGGCCGCCATCAGGACGGTATTAACCTGCTGTCTATAGTGATAATCTTCCACCATTTACGGCACGTCAAGTGGGCATAGATATGCACCATTAGTGATCTGCTGATGTGAGAAGATAGTGATACAGTTAGTAATGTGCCGATGTTTGATGGTGCTGAAATGAAGCTCCTGTCCATATGTTCTCTATTTATTTCTACTTTGATGAACATCTCAAGTAGTAGGTCTTGGCTATTGGCAACCTGAGACAGAATTGAAGTTACGGTTTCTGGCTTACTCCACACATACCTCTGCCCCAACTCATTTGTTTGTTTTGAGGGGTATCAGCTTAGTGTTTGTGCACGATCATATTTCCAAATACCTTAAACTACAGTAACGAGAAGGTTTCCTTGACAGAGTTTTATAGTTTAGAATACACAACTGGACTTCCTGTCAAGGTATTAACGCCTACAACGTACGAGGTGTAGGTTTAAATATTGTCAACTATGAATCTGACTTTCCTCCATATACTCAATTTTAACACATGTACCTATTGCAAGGTATCTTCAAAAAGGAAAAAAAAGACAAAAGGGGAAAAGTCGGGAATAATCTTCAACGAATCGGATCTCAACAGATGTCTTTATTCGTGTTTAGTTTTTGTGTTCCGATAAGATATAGCAATGGAAAAGTTGAAGCAGTACTACGTAAGTTTATGACAAAGTCACAAGTGAGCGCTGCTTCGCACAGTAAGCCCTGGGGGCAGTCAATGTAAAGTGACTTTTCCGGATTCCAACTACACGGTTTGTATTCTGTTTCTGTCTCCTAGCGGATCTAGGAAAAACGATTGCCACCAAGAATCGAACCACAACTAAGCCCATAGAAGCACCAGGATTTGTAAGCCACCAGAAAATATTGACGAGCGGTCTGGTCTCACAGTTTCCCGTTGTGGGCGAGAAATGGTCATATGGCAGGATGGGTGGTGGCGCCACCTGGTAAGGCAGGAGCAGCAACTTCTGGCATCGTACCCTGCCAGAACCGGCCGAAGGAATCTATGCTGGTACCCGTGTTGTCCTGTGGTTATAACATCAGGGAGGTCAGAGCGTTCTGCCGACCTCCAAGTAAAATTAGGTCAGAAGCAGTTTCAGACGATACTTGAGGAGATGACGGTGTCAGGCACCATTACCCATCATGCCGCAGTCTTGATATAGCTGGCATTGGCTGGATTCCTGCTGTCAGCGCCCACGGTCCATACCCACCAGCATCATCTGAAATGTTAAACAGATAAGATAAGGGAATGTCCTAATGGTGCCGTTAAACCTCCACGGACACACCACAGGCGAGGCTGTCAGACTAAATTAATGCGAGAGCCACGTGGAATAAGGATCTATTGAATATATATGGCTCGTATAGAGATTGTTATTTAGATTTGATCTTATATGACGTTAATGAGGTAGATACTTTGATACATATTTGATTTCCTTTGCATCAAAGGAAGTTAGGAAAAGATAATAAGAAAAGGTCTTCCCTTGATAGAGAGATTATACATCACACCTTCAGGTATAGTATGAATAAAAAAAGGTATACCTTTTCCTCATCAACTATAAACCTTCCTCCGTGTGCCACTTTAACTATCAGCCCTTAGGTGTAGGTATTAAAGTGCCAAGGAATTGAGATACAGAAAGGGTCAGTTGGCAGCCCGACCACTCAAAGAGGTGAACAGGCAGGTAGTCACAGAGGTCAGATAGACAGGCAGGCGAGCAGGTCAAGTATATATTTGACAGCCAGGCAGGCAGACAGGCAGACAGACATACGGCCAGATAGGCAGATAGGGAGGACAGGCAGGCAGGCGCAAGTCAGGTAGTCATGCAGATGGGTAGGTAGGAGGGCAGACAGGCAGCCTTGCTGGAAGGTTGGTGCAGAGACGATAGGACAGACAGACAGGGCAGGCAGGGGGACCCGCAAGCAGGACGGCCAGCAGGCAGCAGACGGGACGTACTAAGGTTTGGCGTGTGTGGCCGCTCGGTGAAAGGCACATGTCGCCACCAGACCTGTGGCTAATGGCGTAGATGTGTTCTCTGGGAGCCTTTCTCTTGGCCCAACAGGAACCTTTCCTCCGAACCACCACCCACAACCACAACCACTCAACAAGCCTATTAGCTCGCTCTGTGCCACGCCTCGCCCTACAAAACCATCTTATTCCTCGTTCTTCCCCATTCAACCCCGCCTCCCTTGCCGCCCGCCCCTGGCAGCCTCCCTTTCCCAGCCACTCTCCCAAGAAAGCCATATCCCTTGTGACTGCAGTGGGCTGAGAGAAGGTGCATCTGCTTGGAGAGTGTTGCAAAGACAATCCATCGGCCGCTGCTCGCATCCTTACAACCCAGGACCCCACACCTCCACTCTTGCCTGCTGACTCGCTGTAAATGGTTTTATTATGGCGTCCGCCCAAGGAGGCATACCCATCAGTGCTCCCGGCGCCACCTGGCAGATGGCGCCACTAATGCGCAGGCGTGAGGCAAGCCTCGTTTTGGTGGTGAATGGGGCGAGACGTGTTTTGTTGATGGCGGAACGCAGAGACAGAGCAGACGCTGATTGTATTGATTTAAATCGTGTCTGGTTCTGGTTCTGGCGCTGTGGGAGTGCGCAGAACAAGTGCCAACATGAATCTAGTATGATCTCCCTATATTGTCCTTACCAACATAAACCTAGATTGCTTATCATACATTACTACCGCCAGTATGAATTCCACACATGATTCCTGCCTGTAATTTCTACTGCCCATTCAGTAATTGTTGTATATTGTTGTTACCGTCTGATAGGATTACTGAAACATATTGCAGGCATTTATTATAATTTTCTCATTATTCTCGTTGCATCAATCTAGTATTAATATTTAATGACAATGTTATTTCCGCGACGTATTACTACTGTATACTGTCATAACAACCAGGAATTTTGTAGGATGACGAGCATGTTGTCTTTGACAATTGAAATCCACCTTTTTATATCGTCATATCATAGAAACCGCGATTTGAAACAGTTGGCATCATTACGCATAACTAGGCCTACTTGCCTTTTTTGTCAATGTCATAAACACTGACCAATTTGAGAACAGTATACAATAAGTTATTGAATAAGTAATATCAAGTATACAGCGCACAGAGCCTGCTAATATAATATTGCGGAACAGGCGTGTCACAGTGAATGCTGCTGACGTGAAAACCTAAGGCGTCTAACGACAGTGATGGAGAGCTAGGTTTGTGTACTCTTAAAACACATGACCTGCCGGCGGTGTAGTGTGTCAAGGTCTGCTCATGGAGCAACTCGCCTGCTCTACCAGCATTGGCTCTTATTGATCTTTCACCTGAGATTTTATTCAAGGGGTTAGTTGAATGTCCCTGGACAGAGATATTATTCAGGGAAATTGTGGTGGCAGTATATATCGGTCAGTTATAGCTAGGTCTATTCCTGTTGGACATGTGTACTTAGTTATTGCATAACGATAGCAAATATAACACGTTGGTTTATATAACGTAATAAGATGGGGCAGTTCTTTATTGTGTCAGCCAGGGGGCTACAGAATCGCAACCAGTTTGTATATTAACAAGCATGGCCAGAGGTAGACTTGCTCAAGTCTTTGATTATGGACATTCATGATTAAACAAAATTATGATAACGTTTGTTGCGGTGTGACTGGTCCATGAATCAAAGACTTGCCCATTAAGAACGAAACCTCCTGTAGATTGCAACCCCAGCCGCTCCCTGTAATCCTACACCTCCTCCTACACCTCCCCCTCTCCCTCCTCCAGTTCCCTGGGTACTATGTTATCAGAGCAATAAATCCCGCCCATGGACGACCTTTGGACTGTGTTAACAATTAAAACCCACGTGAGGAGTAGGTGGAGTGGTAGAGGACTGAAGCCAGAGGTAAACCTAGTCAATCCCAGATATCTATCTCCAAGCAGATATCCTGACAAGTAACAAGGAACTCTGCATGGAGAGTGCTGGACAAGCCTGGCGTAAAACAGCGCCAGAAATCGGACACCATTACCGATTTGACCAGTCCCTGTATCGAGGAGAGGAGGGTTGGGGTAGGCAGAGGGATACAAGGACTGGGGCCAGTCTAGACCAGAGGAGGAACGTGTAAAGAGATCAGTTTTAGACACGAGCAGGAGGATTTTCATTAAAACAGCTTGGGTTCGATGAGCAAATGAACGCGTGGGATCAGGTCGCAATGATGGAGTATGGTTAGATATGACTGACCCATACACGAACATAATTTACATAGAAATCTACTGAATAGACCGCTATAGCAAGGAGTGTCATATCTCCTGGAACTGATTTGAGCTGCTGTGAAATTCACTGTAAATGTGGCTGTGGACAGTCTACATGTTTTCAAAATGCAGCGTATAAATCTGTGATCACACATTGAGGACTAACTGCTATATTTCGTTCGTCCTCTGTCATGATTATATAGTAACAACAGTCACAGTTTGACGCCTGTTGCTCTATTAAATAGAAACCATAAACTGTGTTGTACATTCTTGCACTAATAATCAACCGAGATTGTCAATTTCTGTATCCTCTGTATCCATCTAAGTCTTATAAACAATGGTCACTTTTGTATTTTTCAGGTGTGTATTCCTGTTTGATATAGAGAATCTGTAAGTAGAAAGTGAAGTGCACATGCTTTAGAAGACACATACGATGAAGTTATCATTCAGTTGCTGATGAAAATATATTTTCTAAGTATTTCTATCCGATTCAAGAAATGAGTACTCTTGTTTCAAGCATGTTTTATTTTCATTATCACGGTCGGCGGGAAAGATGATAAAGTCCAAAGAATTTCTTTATTCTTAATAAATCCCCAAAGGACATAATATCAGTTCGACGAGCAGCTGCGAGATGGCACTGCGGCCGGTGATCACGTGATGAAATCGCTGCCCTTTGATTGGTGCTGAGAATACACTGTCCATGGTGCTACACGGAGGGCCTGGTAACTAGTCAACATCCATGAAATATAAACACCCAGTGCTGGGGCACTCACCTCTGCTCTGGGAGTTAATACGAAAAGGGTACTTTCTGACGTGCCGATCGCCATTACTGACAGAATGATTCCATGAAGACCTCTCTGACATAGACCATGCCTGGTGTTCCATGTGCCCATACTTAGGGTAGTCTGGAACTTGCTTCACTGAGACAACACGCCCGATTCTCATTGGGCGACTGATACCAGGGGGGAAAATGCTCTTCTGAGATATCTTATTCATAGGAGAGGGTTCTTCTAGAGAGCATGGAATCTGGTGGTAAAGACGATATGTGCTTGGAGATGGAAATCTAGCCTCGGTGATTTCGGCCATTGCATTGTTGGATGTTGCAGAAATTGTTCCCTGGATAGGGAAGCCGTCATACGAAGTAAATCGAAGTCGAGCATGATTCACTCTCCTAATATAGGACATCGGTTGTAAAATGTTGGTAGAAAATTGCAACTCCAAATTTACCTCTACCAGAGGGAAGGCTGAGGGCGATAGCCAGAAATACAGAAAGAGAAAAAGGAGACATTAATGATGATTGGAGCTCCGAGAATTTAAGAGGCTAAGAACAAAGTGGAGGCGGGAGTACTAGAAATAATATTGGTTTCTGTGTGGTGTGTACATAAAATGTGTATCAAGCTCCTGCAGATAATCTAGTTCCGGCTTTTTATGGCAGCTTCAGCTCTCTGCATGAAACTAAAGACACCTCACTATGTGACTTGTGCGTGTCAGCATCTCAACCGACCTACATACTCTTCGTATCAGTACTTACACGCGGCCACATTTTCCTCGCTCGTTCCAGAACTTTTTCCTCATTCACTTCATACCTCTGTCTCGAACTAAAGCATGATAAAAAAACCTTATATAAAAAAGGGTACCTCTTTGTTTTTTTCTAAATGTTTGCGATTTCTACACGAGTAGTGCAGGTTCTGTGGAAGCGTATCAAACCCTGCTTTGATCTCAAAGATAGACATGCCGCTTCTATAGCGACCAATATCTAGGTTAGTTGTTTTTCTCACAGATAGATGCATAATCTGAATATGTCGTGAACTGAGTCAGCAGACCAGATTTTTGACAGTAGACCAGCAACAACTGTTGAATTGTGATACTGAATGGATAATTTATATAACTATAAGAACATCGACAGAGGTAATTGAAAAGCGATCGGAATGATTATATGTAAAAGAACTGTTAATATGATAAGTTTATATTCTGATCATATTGGTAAACAATTTTTATACGTTCTCGAAAATATTTCAGACGTTACGATAGAAGAAACCACCAAGGAACCAATGGATTCGTTACAATTTCAATCAATTTATCTTTTTAACAGAAAAAAATGCGGTAATGGGAAGTTTGTGGTATATCAAGGTGTGATTATAACACTAAGATAACAGAGAGCATAATTCATTGCGATGGAATATCTATGGTACTCTTAACCGTATAAAAAGATTTGATGTAGGGGAAACGGCTGGAACACTCTTTAGATAATGCACAAGAAAACATACAAAGCCTTTTCATTGTGTCCTATTGATTCAAACTATGCTTAAAACGACAAGAACCCGACAATGTCATTGGATATGTTCAGAGCAACAAATCAACAGATTACAATGTAAATAGATTCTGGGCAGCGACATGACATTGTAAGAGGCCTTCCACCCGGACACGTTCCCGACCGATGACAGAACATGTCGGACAGGTCGATTGTCGTTGACAAGAGCTGCCCGTTACTACGTCATCACGTTCTACACACCTGCCCGGCACCAGCAGCACGTCGTTGACACCGACGTCCTTGACCTCACGCCCCGGATGTTGACCGTGACGTGACTTTGACGTGACCTTGACCTCACTTGTCCGGTGAGGACCAGGGCTACCCTGCCGGGAGGTTTTCTCCGGCACTTCCTGCCGTTCAATCTCCAAGCCGAGTCGTCGGCTTTCAGTATTCGTGTAGAGCGTAGGGATCGGGTCGAAGAGTACCATACCTTCAGATGGATGGGAGGTTGGAGTGGATGCGGCAGGGGCGTTGTCCACACCAGAATGCTTGAGCATTGACGTTATATTCACTGCGTCGGCTAGCATTGACAATGGCTTGACTTGGCCTTGATAACCCCATACCTCATGTCCTATTGGAGACTTTATACTAGTCGATCGGGATATTTTCGTTTTTCTATCTATTTTTTTATTCAATTTACCTTTTTTTACTCGACAAACATATAAATTCTATTTCCATCCATTTTGATAAAGTGATAAATATATCGAAAAATCGGTTTGATATGAGAAATACTTTTCCGAAATAAAAAGAATCACAATTAATGCTTTTCCTCCAATCTGACATAAAACTGTTTTTCATAACTATTTATTGTGTTGAGGCAAAGTGTCACATTTTATTGCATTTGCTAGTCAAGACGAATGATTCATTGTTGGGTATAGTATGATGTGTTGCCCGTGGTTCTTGTGTTCTGACGGCCTGTAGTTTTATGTGGGTATCGTGTGCCGGACCAAACAAAATCCCCTCATATTTCGCAATGTAATCAATTTGAGAGGGGAATCCAGAGGGCATATAGGTAGACTAGTCTCACTGCTGAGCGGGTTACAAGGACTGTGCATAATGCTTAAATGTGCCTGCTCCACCCTACGGGTTTAGTGCCCAGTGGGACACGGGTAGGGATTAGCTCACTGATAAAGGCATTGGACTCGTAATCCCAAAGTTGTTGATTGCAGCCGCCTTTCTCCTCCATCTCCAGTAGGCTAATAGGAGACTCACTGCTATATCCAAGATCAGTCGTTTCAATACTAATAGGTGTCGGAACTAAAAGAACTGGTAAATGTGTAGGGGTGAGATTTCTACTTAAATTCATCTCATAGATTCTATCACCACCCCTCTGGTGAAAAAGTAGTGAGAAAAAGCTGAACCGTGAGAAAGTCTGGAAAGTCTGGTTGACCAGGCGTTAAATCAAACAAACATACAAAAAAAAACAAATCAGTGGAACAGTCAGTAATGTACGTGGACATTATTCATATATGGTCATTTGATTCATTAGGTCCTCTTACGTTTACGCTGATAAACCAGTACATATCCTTCTTTGTTCATTGAAATACATAAAGCATTCGGTTTTCTGAGGTTCTTGAATGATATCATCATGCCAATTGGGTCTTGATACATTTCGAGTAAGGAATGATCACACTATAATGTCAGTGTCTTATATCTTTTACTCAACATCTCGCATGATGTTAACATACAATCTCTCGACCACCTGTATTAATGAGGTATTATCGTAAAACTGGATGAGTTTTAATCTGGGCCACCATATGCACGACTGGAGTTTGGCATAGTGATTTCACGAGGCAGAGCCGAGTGAAGTCCGGAGGCGAAACTCCAGGAGTGGAATGCGGTGGCCACGATTAAAACGAATCAGGTTTTGATTTTATCCTACCTCGACTCCTCGATTTGGAATATTACGTGATAAAAATTCTGTAAGCCACTACTGGCATATAAAACTCTGAATGCTAGTCAGCGTGGCATACGGAAAGTCAATGTTAAGCCTATGGGATTTTATATGAGGGATAGGATAAATACATGGACAGTTTATCACCGACCTTTGTTTGGGATCCAGCACTGATTCCTTTCCGCACTTTTATTGGTCAACATTTTCCCAAACTACACACCACATGTAAATGGTAGAGCCACAGGAATGATAAATTAGGTCTCGGAGTACCATTGGGTTCTGTTGCGGGCTGCTTCCAATGAATACCAATCGGCCAATAATAATCTGAATAGCAGTGGTTGCTGTTGCCTGGTGAGGTATTCAGGGAAAGCGGGCAATGTATTGAAGCAGGCGGGTGCGGTCCCAGCCAGTGGGTGATGCATGGTCGTCAGGAGACGTGGTGGGAGGAAGTGGTGGATGTTACTACCATTGCACCAAACAAGTGTTGCCTACACATGGAGCAAATGTCCACCCGCTGCCTGCAGCCATAGGTCACTACCCGCCCTTTGCCCTCCACACTTCCACTGCTTACCTGTTTACCAAAGAATGCCTGCGTTATTTTCCCAGCACAGTACATCACGTCAGTGAGTAGCATACGTTTACTGCTGATCGAAGGGTGCGGTGTTCGAGTCCCGGCCGTGTCGCTGCAGTGCACTGTTTTGGTATGATCCGCCAATAGTAGATTAGGTTTGACAAGGGTATTGCCTGGCTGTTGTTACATGTTGAAATGGCCATGAACCCTAACTTGTTACAGCGAGCAGCGGCCCACTGGTCACCGCTCTCTGCCAATTACTGCTGGTTAACATCCACTGTATACTGCCAACCGAATTTGATTTATAAAGGCTCAGTAGCTTGGAAGCTCAGTAGCTTGGAAGAAGGCCGTTTGGACAGCGATACTACCTATCCCCTAGTCCGATTTACAAGTGTCTCATATGGATTTGTAGGGGAGATAGAGTTGATGATGAATCTGAAAACTAATTCCGAATATCTTAATTGGATCCAGAGTCATTAAACTTTGAATCATTTTCTATGACTGCACACCAGCGGCCCGTTGCTCACCCCGGCTATGGTCCCGTTGGCTCTCTTTGATCTCAGTTGGGTCGCTGTACAAGGTCATTAGGTGGAGAGGTGTGATCAGCAAGCGCCGTCAAAGGGTATAACACAGCGACATTCTTGTTCCCGATTATAATCGGTGATAGGATCGATGATGAATCAGTGGAAAATGTTGCGGTCTTATGGGCTTTAGAGCAGCGGTATAGCTCAATCTGTAGCGCGCTGGCCTGCAGATTGCGCCATCCGGAGTGCAAGCTCAACCATGGCGATATTTTTCTGGTTGTCTGTCATCCTCATCTCATAGATTTTGTCTCACCATTTATAAGACCCTGGCTGTTGCTAAGGTGGAAAGTGCCATCAACAATCCCACGTTAACCTCTCCGTGCCCACAGCCTACCAGGTAGTGTCAGAGCAAAAGTGGCCTGCTTCCTATTAGCCATTGTCTACCACACACCACTCATCTACTACCCATGTTCAGACCATTCCCATCTCCCGCCACTTTCAGCCTACCATGGCTTCCCCTTCGTATATCCCCTGTAGATGCCTGCCGTCCTTCAGTCCCTTACAATGCGCTTAGCATTCTACCCAATACTGTATACTACTCGCCGTTCGAGGCTCGCACCCAACTATTGCCTGCTACTCATCTCATAATATCTTCAATATAAGCTGCACGCTCGACAGGCTTTGCATAACAGGAAATTACCAGAATGGGTCTCTGCGCATGCCTCTTGCAACCAAGCGTCGGGTCTAACAATACAGATACACTCTCCAAGCAGAGGTCTACATACTACCTTATGTCTATATGTAGGCAGAGAGCGAGGTTAACCAGACCCGCGCTTGGAGACGCAGGTCTTACTGGTAGATCCATATTTGATCGCTCATTACGGCCACTCTAGTATCCAAAGGGGCTCCATACAGCCTCCTGGGCGTGCCCGGAGGGACACAGTGGGCGATAATGAAGCTAGCGGCACTTGGCGTCAAGAGACCCTCTCCTTGTGACGTCAGTGAGATCAGGCTCTGACCTAGTTTAGCACTTCAAGAGCTGTTTCTCTGTCCCTGCCACGTAACTGTGATAAGCACAAAATCTATATGGCTCTACAGACTGAATAGCCATTTGGGACGGAATCCTTGTATGTATAGTTCAGGGACACGGCAAATGATCTGATGTATGTGTTGTGCTGATAGTCCGAAGGCTATTGCCTCCTGTCAACTTCACATCATTAAGCCAGGTTTACTGGTGATTGGCGCCTTGATAATGAGACGCTGCCTACTTCCACGAGTAATATAGTTCTCAGTAAATGAGGTATTCTTTGCATGGTGGATAGTGAGTTGAGCAGTTGTCCTCATAGACCTGATTAGGTTGTGGAGTATAGAAAACCTTGGTCCCTGCTATAGGGGTCGTTTACCAGTCGTTTGTTTGGGCTTGATGGGGACCCAATGGACAAAGGTGATCTCTGAGAAGGAAGCGAACATGTACGTTATGGGCAGTGACATGTTGTAAAGACAGTGTAAGAATCAACACAAAGAATTTACATAAACACCGTGCTAGAGACATGGACAATGCTACACACCTTTGAATTTTCCGGGCTTTACTCTCAGGTTTACACAGACTTGCAGAACCTGCTCTCATGTGAACAGTTGTATGCAAACAAATGAAAAACCAAACAAAGTGAGATACCATGTGTCCTTTCACTTAAGTAATATACGGAAACTGGCTTACTGTCTTCGTACGTCAAAAATACGCGGTGAAATTATTGATCACATACATCCCGATGCCGTAAGCGGAGGGATGTATGTTTATTTGACCACTTTGAGAAAGTGGTCAAACAATTGGTGTATTACCATCCAACTCCGCCTACCGGTGCGTAGCTCAGTTAGGCAGTTTCTCGATTAAACATTGGCCAGTTTAGGCTAGCACCAATGTATTTTCAAGCTTAGACACTTAGAGAGTGTGAACGATGGGTGTGTTCTTTATCCACAAGATAAGACTGCTGGGATAAGGCAGGGTATCATAATAACGAGTCTGGGCTGTCTAAAGCTCGATATTTGATTATTGTATATTGTTTTTTTCTGTGATAAATATAGTTATTCCCATGCTCGCCAATGTGTTATTGTGTAGCCGCTTGTGGTATTCCTGTGTTATCCAAAACATATCTGGCATATTAATAGCGAGACAACAATACTGTATAACCCACCAAAGTGGAGCTTGGATGCTGTAGAATACGATGCAATCGCTGAGCTTCCTCTGGGGATGATCTGAACAGGTATTACAAACGTGATACGCTCATAACTTAAGTCCTGCAATGCTGAAGAATATGCTGAACTACCGGCCTGTGGAAAAAACGCAGCATTCTTTAGGACTTATCTGTCGAGCCAGTCGTCTGCTTTTGCAGCAATGCAAAGCGTTGTTTTGTTATACACAGCCTGGAGAGCACACCGGGAGGGAGACCCGTCTAAGCGTCTTCTCGGCCTCCAGGTGCTTTTGGCAGGCCGCCCACCCTGAGGCCTTGTACCCTACCTAGATAATCTACTATCGGTTACCATGGCGACGGCCAGGTGTAGCTCCTTCCCAGGTGGGCGTGGATGACCGTGATAGCCTCGTATCTGCTGAGAGTATAAACGGCTAATCTCGGGCCCACTCTGCGGGCCACCCGCCACCCGCCACGCTTGTCTCACACGCCACGCACAGACGTCACACACTCCATACATGTTAAACATGTCGCACACACAACACACGTCATACACGTCAAACACATACGTCACACACGCCACACAGATCATATATGTCATACATGTCGTACACGTCACACACGTCACACACGCCACACACTCCATACATGTTAAACATGTCGCACACACAACACACGTCATACACGTCATATACACGTCACACACGTCATCCACACACGTCACACAGATCATACACGTCACACAGGCCACACGCCATACACGTCACACACGCCACACACGTCATACACGTCATACACGTCACACAGGTCATACACGGAGCATATTGTCAAAAGCACCCCACATGCGCGCTGCCCACCATACTCTGCATGTTGGCCAACACAGCCGCGCAATGACAACACGTAAAACCCTCAAATGTCATTCCCATTCATGAAAAGATTACCTTTTCTTAATATCATTGTAGTATTTTGCGTCAGTTTCACTCTGCAGCATTTCCTTTAGTGAAAAATCTTACACAAAGTCAAATTTGCCCGCGCTCGTTCGAGTCGAGGCCCGCGGTCCTCTGGTGTTAGATCTAGAATGCAACCAGGCTGGAGCAGTACATATACAATTATGGACGTTTAGTATACATTTTAATGTGTCATAATTAGCTTGATTATTCTTATCTACACGAGATCTTGAATTACCGTTTACTGTTTTATATGAGGATCGCGGAAATTTTGGGTGGGTCTCATTCTAGAGCAGGTCAGTCTGGTGGGCAGCTGTCTGCTTGTTGTCAAGGCAACCACGTATGTTTACTCCCCGTCGTCAGGATTACGACCATACTTCACCTGGAGCAGTCACGTGCAGTACCACGTGACAGATCACGTGGTCAGTCCGTCCGGTCTCTCAGCAGATGTGCATACATACAGAATACCATTGTACAAACAACACAGTCCAACATCCACATAAAGAACCATACCCCAAACAACAACCGACAGACGTGTTACAGATCTTCCAGAATGTCCAGATTCCTTTTTGATCATCGGGGTCGATTCATACGAAAAGTGCGCTAATTGTGTATGTATAAATTGTCACTGCCTCACTCGCAGTCCGCTTCCTTGTCTTCAGACATACAAGTCTGATGGTGTGAATTTGCCTGTCTGTTCAGGCTCTGATATTTGGTACAACTCCACATATCACTGTGGATTTCCATCATGTATGTAAATAATAAAATGAATTAGTAAGAGTCTAGGAAATATTTCAGAAATATTTCAGAATTGTTTATCATGGTTTAGCTTGATATACATATATAGTCACCCGAAGGTTGAACTCAACGAGGACCTGCCACTCGGGGTGTATCGTCAACTGTTAACGATGGACTCACTTTAAACACCATACTGACGGAACTTTGGTGAATGTTACAATACCGTATATCTAAGTGGTACGATCGGAGGTAAGATAAAGAAAAAGGTTTAAGTGAAGAATAAGTTGAGGTAAACACTAAGGTAAATATACTGAATCAATTGATCAGGAAGTAAATAGAAGTTGGCAGTGTAGGTCTGCAATGTCCCTGCGGTGTGACAGGAGACAGAGAATGGGGCAATCAATTCAGTAGTCCTTTATGTCCAGGCCGGCAGCAGACAGGTATTCTAGACCTTAGCTTTTACCTTAGCTCGACTAGCTTTACATAAACAGAGTATAAGTTGACCCTGGGAGCAGCCTGTCTGTCGTCTCATCCCTCTGCCCGTAAACAGAGTATAATATACAAACACTGAGGCGGATCAGTGAGAGAAGATGGGCGGGGTCAGGTGGTCAAGTCCCGCCCACTGACACGTTACTGACAGCCGGTCATCAATTACCAGCTGTGACTTGGTACAGAATGATTTGACCTTTGACCTGGCATCTGACCCGGTAGTAGAAGAAGGATGGAGAGGTGCAGAGGTGTGGAAAGTGTGAGAGGTGTGCTACATCAGGTGTGATAACCTGCACGGTCCACGACCCCAAGTCCAGGCTGTATTTCACGAGGATCTGAATCAGTGGTCGCTTGCACGTAGGGTAAAGAGAGGAGGAACATTAACCTAATTCTCATCATTCATCATCCGTCAAGGATGGGCCAGCTCGCTGGACTACCGCCCCAATATGAGGCCTTCACCTCGGTTAATGTAAAGGGGTGAGATTTCTATCATCACATAGATTCGATCAACACCCTTGTGGTGTAAAAGCAGTTAGAAAGGCTGAGAGTCTGGAAAACCTGTCATGGTAGACTGGACTTTAAATCAAACAAACAAACAAATCATACCTTATAGATGAACCCAGAAACTTACAATATTATATTCCCAGCCTTTATTAACAGCTATACACCTAAAACTTACTTTTAAACTACATGACCGGTGTAAAGATTTTCATACTTAACAGCATCAGCTGTACATACCCATACTCGAAAGGTGGTACTTTTTTGCGACTGCCGATATG
Source organism: Alentia gelatinosa (assembly GCA_950022655.1). Classification (NCBI taxonomy): domain Eukaryota; kingdom Metazoa; phylum Annelida; class Polychaeta; order Phyllodocida; family Polynoidae; genus Alentia; species Alentia gelatinosa. Next base: position 29,991,598 of record OX465586.1, read on the forward strand.
TGCAGGATTATATTCTGTGTGTAAATGCCCCTATGTCTTTAGCATTGTGCATCTTGTTTTTTATTTATTTACCCCTACCTAAACCATGATAGTATTCTGTGTTTATATTCATATCCATTTTACCTACAATACTTTTCGTCCAACCCAAACCCTCCTAAAATCAAAGTTCCAGGCTATTACTTAGCACTCATTCATGAAACCTCAGCACCCCTTGAGGTGAATTTTAGTTTGAAGTATATTGACGCGTTGAACAAGAATATAGTAAATTTGACCTAGGGGGTAATCAGTTAATGATTTATATCACGCAGGATACTTTAAAGTACGTTTCTGCAATCGCACACTTTATTCCACTAACTTATGTTATCATGAAGTATTTCTTTCCTGGCTGCTTGCAGAAGTCATGACCCGTTTTATTACGGAATGCGTTCAAATTTCGCCTGGGGTTTTATTTCAAATATATTCAGCTGAGAGTGTAAAAACCAACACAATTTATTTGAATTAATTTCTAAAGTTCTGATTACATTAGTTCCTTAAATGAAAAACTCCGCAAACTCGATATATTTTCATTACCACTTATGGATATAGCTATGGTATCAATGAAGAAAGGAGATATAAGAGATATTTGATAAGATGAGAAGAAAATATTCCCAGTAACTCGACAATGGGCAGGATCCAAGTAACAAAATAATCATGAGACAATATTTACCGACACGTTTCGGAATATTTTAGTCCTTCATCAGGTTGTGATGATAGATATTTGATAAACGTGGATGATGAAATGAGTGATATGAAATGCTGATTAGGATGCTATCCTAACCCAACTTGTTTTGTTCACCCGAGATGCAGGTTTTGAATGAACAGCTATTGTTCCAGTTTGCTTTCTTTAACATATTTAAATCCATTGGGCACTGAGCTTCAATGTGTTAGGTTTCTGGATTTAAGAAGTTCCATGATGCAGTACCTCGAAAAAAGGGTGATTTACTACTGCCGAATGATTATCATTTATCAGGAATCGTGTAAAAAGTCAGGGACACAGTGTAGAGTCCAGTCATGCCCGAGGAAGGGTTCACACCACGTGTTCATACTTCTCAAACAAATAAACATGGATACCTACAAACAAACTACACAGGTGTGCACGGAAAGAGAACCCTGTGCCAGATAAACCCTCACCTGGAGAGCTTGTCTGAGGCCAGTCATCACCTGGGGGAGGTACCTACTCCCCTGGCCCAATACAGAGCCTCACTAGCCGCTCGTCATCACATATGACCTCCCCTCAACCCATCCGACCCCCACTGCGACACAACAGACTCAATTCATGCCGGCGGTGTAGCTCAGTCTGTAACTTCTTGGCCTGAGGATCTGAGGATCTGGGATTTGAGGTTCAGCTGTGCCCCTGTGTTTCCTACTTGTCTGCCATCCTCATCTCATGAATCAAATCTCGCCGTGCTGTGACCCTGGCTGTTTCTTCGGCATAAAACACCATCATCCACCAATAACCAGACCAATTGAACACACTGGACATATGGATCCATTTCATCACAGCAGGTCCCTTCAAGATCAGGCTCTTGAAGAAGGTGCTCCCTTCAACACAACATCGTTCATTCTGACTGATGCAATACCCCACCCCATTCCTCAATACCAGAGTCTCTTTTATCAGGACAGATATTTACACAACTTTACAGCATCATATCTTCCTCGTCAAACGCATGGCTCTTCCTAACCCAGCAAACACCCTCAATGGTTTGAGGTCCACAAAACACTGGACTCTGCACTTAATCTTCTCGACATTGCAAATTCTCAACACCAAAAGCCTAGTCCATCCTTTGCACACCAGGTGCAGCTGCCAGTCTCGCCAGGAAAATCAGTTTTCTTCTTTAAATTCCATGTCCTCACCTTAGATTTTGACCAATTGTACTGTTTCTGATTTTTATATGTTTGATTTTCATTCATTGTTATATGTGTGGGCGATTCCAGATTCCATTGGCTTGGGGATACCAAATGAAACACCCGGAAAAAGTACACTGAGTGATTTGTTTTGTCTAAATATGAATTGTATCTATTAGGCCCTTTCATTACAATTTACGATTCATACAGTTCTATAGGAATGATACACTTGGAATGCTTTATATCGTTATATTGAAAACGAATAAGATCTTAGACGAACGGTGTTGCAGTTCTATGCCCGATTAGAAAAGATGACCGAAATGCCAGAATTTCCTCATTTTCCTAATATCTCATGCCCAGAATTTAATAGCCCTGATACGATGTGCTACTACCTTGGAGCGCCCCGAACTTCAGCTCGTACCACGATAGACGCCCGTCTGAGCGTCTCCTGCCGGCCATCTTGGATGCCACGTTGTAGATTGCATCCTCTGACAATCGCAGAAAGCAATGGCTGCCTGCCCACCGTCCTGTGAGAATCGAGGCAGACAGTCATCCGAGAGGCAGAGAGGTTCGATTAATCTTTAGATCTCCAGAAAGAAACGGCGCACAAAATACGTCTACACAGTACCTCCCTCTCAGTCCAAAGACAGGGGAGGTGGACAGTGGGGTTTGGTGTGCGTGTGTGTCTGATTGGGAGGAGGGGCAGTCTGATAGAACTGTAAGCCACGTAGGGGGTCGGATGGAGATGATGGAGTTATATGAAAACATAGCTTTATACTATCCTGTTTTCCTGGATTTTGTACACCCGAAACAGCCCACAGTCCTTCGCCTCGTCCTCAACAACACTATATACTATGGTTTATCTCACCCCAGATATTTTTTCTCCCTAGACTTAACATTGGGAACTCGTATCTAATGCCTATTAGATATTTATGAAAAATATCCAATGGCGGATAATGTCACAAATGTTAGCCCATTAGTCAATATTAAGGGTGAGATAAATTCAGAAACCCATTCAAGTTTAGGGTCAGAGCTCGATCCCATCTCATTTGAATCACGTAGTAATTCACTCGGCTTCGCCTTGTGAATTACTACGTGATTTAAACTCGATGGGATACGGGCTCAGACCCTAAACTTTCATGGGTTTCCTCTATATTAGCTGGTATCAAATAAGGCTGATAGAGACGTATACGATTTGGAGGAGCCTGATAGCGATCGATTTTACGTGACTTGGTCTGATGGATACACATATTTATACACATGTATTTACACACCACAAGATGAGTGGATGGAGGTACTCGTAGTGTTTGGGGTTGGCTAATAGAGATATGATGTGAATGTATGGCATGCACAGGATGGAAAGGGGACAGATGGATGGCAGGACGTAATCAGGGTGCACCCGATAGAACCAATGCTGATATGCATTGCCGAAGTTGGGGAGGGAGCTCAGGGATATTCTCGCCATTTACGGGGAGAGGAGGACGACCTTGTTTCGCATGGAGTAGGGAAATAGGGGGTGGGGCTGGGTTTGATAAAGATTTGCTTTGCGCGAGTCTGAATGGTTTTCACGGTTTATGCCAGGAGTAAAAGCTAGGACCATTTATCTGCTGCTTCCGGCTGTGAAGGTAAGGTCGAGCAATTGGGAGCGACGGAGCTATTATCTGCGGGCTAGTAATCACTCTCCAAACAGGTTCCGTATCTGTTCTTTCCCTGCAAGTGCAACAAGCCAATTCGGCTCTATGGAGATTGCTAGTCCGGAATCTTGGTTACGTGGAAAGAGTTGGTTACCGCTTATGAAATGATATAGGAGGAGGAGGGCATGGAGGTTTACATTTATGAAAATAAATTTTACGCCTCGACTTTGTATATGGTTTCATTTTCAGATTGGTGATTAGTCAGATATGGATAGCTTTCCAATTGTCCATGGAAATCCACTTTTTCACTTTCAGTATATGATTCCTTGTGTAAAACAAAGTATTAACTGCGCCCCATTCCTGCCATTAGACATGGTTTAAAACTTCCCAAATATCCTCAGCCCCACACCGTAGCTGACACCGATGTGTTTTCCACGTTTACCCTCTGAGACAGCAAATTCCACCTGGCAATATTTCCACTTTTACATCCCTTATATATATATATGTGCAGGGATACCCTGATGATTCTGCCGTCCCATCTGCACACTCGCACCGACACCAAGTCGTAACTTGTAGTTTATCCCTTTTGCGCATTCCTTATTGCCTACGTCGTCCGTCAGTCTGGATGACGACGCGACTGACATTAGCTCCATGATTGTTCCACGCGCTCTCTATGGTTCTCTACTATTGGGTTCGAAGAAGGTGCTTCTATGTACCATAACTGCTTATCCTTCAGCCAATCAGTGAACCACATTTTGAATAGCCTGTAGAGAAAATTTACAGTTTTCTACCCTCCCTTACACATACAATGACCCCACCACACAGGGCAGCGCTAGGTTAGAGGCCGTTGTCACGGACACAGAATGTTATTTACTCGGTTGTCCGATCAGAATAAGCCTTACGGCAGAACCGTGTCAAGTTCGGCCAATAGGAACGGGGATAACATCTAGCACAAGGCGTCACACACGCCGATGCGAGTACAGCGAACGTTAGGAGAACACTTGTGGTCGTGTTACGCACGCAAGCAGACGCCAGACTCTCTTTGTAGACAATATTTAACGTATTTAATCAGATTAACATCGTTACGGCTCATTCAAATTCTCCTATTTTCTCATCTGCAATTTGCGCCTTACACAATGCATTATAATCGGTTTCATTTGTATGCATTAATTGTAGTTCAAACACTTTTTTTCTGTCCTTTTCCCTATTTTCAAGGTGGCATCGGTTGTAATGGGAAGGCTCTAGAGCCACATACTCATCAAACATTCTCTCTGAGTAGGAATAGATTCAAACATATGATATGCAGGTACACGCTCATAGAAGCTATACTTATGCACGGAACAGAAGGATTGTTAAGTGCAGACAGCCTGTGATGAAAAATAACACGACAGAATACCCATAGCAGACGACAACCTTGCCTTCCTTGTAGATGACGTCACCTGTGTACGAAAACGTTGCAGTGACCCTGGTTGCTGTGTAGTTGACATACTCGCCAACAGGTGGGACAATCATCCATCACATGAAGCGCTGAGAGTGTTTTTGTCTGGTGGGTTATAGTAATTTTAGTGGAGTCTTATGTGTGTAGGACAGAGGCGAAACAGGAGCGGGAAGACACATAGGGCAATAAACATGCGAAACTATATTCATGGTAATATTCGGTGGCGTCCTGAGGCCTACCCTCAAGAAGAGGTAAAGAAAGCATGGATCAAGTTGATCACATGTCTAAAGGTGTGTAACGCACCATTGGCGAGGGTGAATGCTAACTAGTTGAAGCTGCTTTGGCACTTTAGATTTGCACTCTGCTTTGTAGAATTTTATAGTATTCTTTTACCAATATCATTTGAACCAGATACAGTCGTTTTTTGTTCTATCCGGGTGAATTAAATCCAAAAGTCTATGCCCGTGAATCAAATGCAGAATATTACCTCGCTGTACGTAATTGTTAAAGATACACATACGACTTACAAAAATTGCTAATGCCTGTCGGAGATTTGTTTTCATTATTCTGTGAACATCTTGAATCTGTTTCATATCAAGGCATGTCCTACTTGTGTCAGCGTTCTAGAGAGAAAGCTAATGAATACCACTTGGATATTTTATCAAATTAGGGTTGTTTACCATTTATGTCCCACTGAATAGGCTGTTGACGTAATTTCCTCATATTCTTGAACTTATGGTTGAACAGTATATGTTAATCGATGTAACAAAATAAAGAAACACACGACACTTATATTCCTTACGTTTTGGTTAGGTTTTACCGAAGGGAAACTGGCATACACTCAGAAAAAATTAGGGCATATTGAAGCTACTTTTCTCTGCAGCCCTGACCTACAATTGATACTCTTTAGTAAATTAGTGGTTATAATACCCTGATTGGAGTACAGTATCCAATACTACAGATAGTGCTAACTGAAGCATATACCCATTTCAGCGAAGCAAACGATAGCATGTTTGTTGACTATTTAGAGTTTTATAGAAAACATTTTCGCATACGTTTTCATCAGTCAATCTTGGTGCGAAGGGGTTATCGGATTCTGGCTGCGAAAGTGGTTGTAGCTCTTTAGCTAGTTGTTATTCCCATTGCAAAGTCTTGGCGGCCAATAGCAGATAAAGTATATACGGGTGTAGGGCATAATTAGCATTATTTATTGATGCCCCTATATAATCAATATACAATATGATAACTTTGGCAAGTATAGTGACAGTTGAGTCTGACAGGGGGACAATACTCTTCATTCACAGGCTCATGTCAGGGCATTGGATGAAGAAATATAAAATATTATCAAACAAAGCGACAACCTATCCGTTTCTAGTCCTGGGTGTCCCCCTGAAATCATTCTAAAATCTTTTCGAAGCTTCGCCGCAAGAGATGTTGGTTGTTTTAGAGACCCGGCGAGGAAGTTCTAGGAAGACGTTTCCCGGGAAGTGGTGCTGTGCTGGGAAGAAGGTGTTGGCGTTATCACACAGACACTCGTCAACACTGATGGCCTGGTAGTAGTCACACAGATGACCTTGACCCTTCAGTGGTCAGAGGTCACGTGGGTTAGTCCCTCATCCCTGCATCTCCTCACTGAATGCTGCGGAAGCCGGCTCTCCAAAATGTGCCAAGTTCCAGATTTATTTCCGCGTTGGTGGCCTGTGTTTGCTTTTCCCAGTTTTTTCTTCTTTTATTTCAAACCAAAAAGTACAAAGTATGCACTCTGCATAGTCGGTTTTCAGGCCAACACGACAACCTTTACAGATTTCTCTGGCATAGACATTTCATGCCGACATCTAACAATATGTACACAAGGTGTTTTATGATAAGATGGGTATGATAGGAGGTACGGTTGACCAACATTACCGCACATATAGAAGCTGAATGTTATATATCTACGCATGTGTTTCGAATTAATGGCAAGTATAATAATATTATCCGGGGTTTACTAGGTAAACTGGAGAGAACGATCGCAGATTTTATACATCCAAGTCCGTGGAATGACCCATTGAAGGCTTTTCATGGTAGGCATGTATGGAGTTAATGTATTTTACCGGTATGCTGAATTGGAGAATTACAAGATGAGACCCATGGTTACGTGTTGTATGTACACATAAACTTATGAAACATCAGCTACAAATATATAACCAAGTATCTTAATAGTTGACTTCTAGAACATCTTCACCTTTTAGGATATACAATGTATCATCCGATAGTTTTTCAATACATTTATTCTTATTTCACTTCGCTGTCGATGCTACTTTACTGTACATACTCTTATAATAATTTTCATTATCACATATAATTAGAGTTACTTCACCTTATAATCATACACGACTACGTATCAGTTAAAGTTGTAAACTAAAAAACTGAAAATGAGTTAGGTCTAATTGTCATTGGTCTACTAGAGAATAACTGAGGTATATTAGATGAGTGATATCGTACTAATAGGAGTTCATCTAGTTCGTAGCCTGGCCTTACGTCGCGAAGATTCTCACAGCTAAGAATCAAAACCAAGTCAAATGTTCACCGTCCGGTGACTTTGTTATGCGTGGAAAATAACTATGAATAGTTTGTGACGTGGCTTCAGATCCCGAATGTTCGAGCCATATTAATTCGTTTCTGACGTTACAATCATTATGTAATAGAAAATCTATCGTACAGAAAAGAAATATGGAGGGTTGACCCAAGTCCTCATTGTGCGATGATAGTTCTGTTACTTTGAGGTTGAACTTTGTATAGTAACAGCCACAGGAAGTGTTTTCCATTGGTACGGAGTGTAATAACTATAGATTGTATCTATAATAGTGACATACTCATGTATGTCATGATAAAATCAGTCTTTGGTGAAAATCGTTGACGTGTATTTAAGGATTGGTATAGGCCAGCTCACTGAGCGTGCTTTATAAAGTACAGTTACAGTTAAATTAGCACTCACAAATGTTGTCAAGATGCAGCGGTAAATCTCACTCATGAGGCGTTAGTAACTGGTATTGTTCCGCTTTATAACACATGATGTTTTGGCACCTAACCTTACCCAGACGTTGGACGTCTCAGTAACTTGCTAATTTCTTGGCTCTCGCGACCAAAACACCTTCCTGCATGGATAGAAATGGTTTGTTTTCTCATTTTTCCATGTGCATCTCAAATATTGAGAATCGTAGAAAATAAAAGAAAGGTACAAAACCACTATTTTCTTACCTTTGCGTCTCGCATATTGGAATCATTCTGGACAGTTGTCTATAGTATGCTGAGTCGTATTGGAGCTTTCGTCTATTACCGAGTGACGAATCCATGATAGTGGCGCTACCAGAGGGTATTGTACGTTGAATTGTAAACGGAAGATTATGATAATGTTATGTGTAAACACCCCACTTTCGTAGCACTCGAATATGATATTAATTGTCATCTAACGTTCAATTTATTCATAGCATTTTCATCCTAGATTGTTCATAGTATTAGGGAGCTTAGTCTTGTTTTCTCAATCCATTGCAAGCATTTAGTTCTCAACACAAAGCAAAAGACGGCAGCTCAATATTGCATGCTTAACCCTCGGCACCATCTTAAAGAAACACTGCTTAGCGAGGGTTCCTTTCTGGAGGACCTCGAGTTACAACCGGAAGAACAATAGAAACGGACGAAAACAAGATCTTAGCCCGAAGGTTGTAAAGGGGGAGGGGGGCGAGGAGAAGGTGGGGGGGGGGGGGGGGGGGTCTTCGGTTTTGGCAGGCAACACATGTTGCCATGGAAACAGAACAAGCAGAGGAAACACAGTCCCGTGTGAAGTGCAGTTGTCACTGTTGTTTGATCTGGTAACATGTGGTTGGAAGGTAAATCCCTAGGGGTTGGGTTAGTGTTTTGGCCTTGCCAAGTTGCCGTAAAGCCCATGTTCTTTTCAATATATACACGAATCCATAATTACAGAGAGATATTCAATAACAATGAACATGGGGCGTTTATTTTACACAAGTATTGATTCAGGAAGGCCGATAGAACACGCATGGTGATATGCTCTAAGATGGAGCATGGTATCTTGGGTTGCTGTGATTGAAGAGTGATATAACAATATATAGAATATAGAATATATAATCTTATTTATTGACTACTTCTCTCTATCTCTGCTGTGTTTCTATTGTACTGTCCAGTAACGTAAATTTCTCCTCTACTATACTGCTCTTGTAGCTATATTGCTATTGTGATGTGTTAAATGTACTGTTTAATTACCTCGACAGCATGTAAAAACGCCCATTGGGTGAATGTTGCCTTTGTTCACTGAATAAAAAAAAATAAAAAAGTCCGGCTGCAGAATGATGACAAAGGATTTATGGCTAACTCTTAATGCCGAATTTACCCCATCTACCAAATGAGGGATGAGTTAGGACTGGGATATGAATGAGGGCTGACCCCCAGATTTGTGCAGAGTTAAGACGAACATAGCAGAATCAATTCATTGATTGGTACCAATCTCGAACAGAAATAAGGTTTTTAGTTCTCTCACGAAGCAGGACCTGATTGAATCTGTGTCTGGTGCGTGAGATATGGAGAGTGGTGGCGAAAGGTGTGTGGCGGGGGAGGAAGTCCACTCAGGTGCTTAGGCTAGTCTGCAGTGCCTCCTTCATAGAGAGTATTAAAACTAAATGGGATTAAAGGCAAACCTTCCCAGGACAGGCTCTGACTAACCATCTTAATCAATTGAGGCTCATATCTCACAGTTATCTTTGTGTACTTACCATTACACCACACCACCTCCCGCCCCAAAGATCGTATTAATCATAGCTATCTGCGTGTGTTTACCATTACACCACACCGACCCTGTAACAAAGCTTGTGTTTATCCCAACTATCTATGTGTGATAACCATTAAGCATGATCACCATAACACCACAACTCCCCTGTCATAAAGCTCATTTTTACTTCCAAACGAAAGGCGAATGTTTCTGTGTCCTTCTGGGTCGTTCGCCGAACTTTAGATATGAGCGCACCCGCTCAGACCAATCTAACGAATGACTGTAGAGCCACGTTGATAGCCAATGACTGTCCATGACTGTCAGACAGCAGCAGTTTGCCCCATCCCATCACTGATCATAACGAGAGAAACCAGCAAATTAGAAATCATCTACGCGTATTATGGATATGGGATTGGAGACATAAAATCAAGAAGGCGTAAAATGAAAGAGAGGTAAACCAATGAGGGAAAAAGGATTTCAAATTGCGTTCGTTCATCAGAAACGGATTCACTATTAGATGATAAGTGATAGAATTGTGTCGATGGATAGGTGAGCATGCCCTCTTCGGTCCCACATCAAATTAACTTAGCCCTCAACTTGCTTATTTTTGGGGACGGGTATTAATCGTTGGATTAGAGGTCTTACATTTAATCTGGCAAAACCCAAGATACGTAGGTGTTATCTAGTAGCATTGTCATGTTATGGATACTAGCACTGTTATGTTATGATTGCCGCTATATTTGATTTGGTTTCAGCTCATCCAGATCATCGATTTGTGCTATTACATGATATTTACATCCAGGTATCGGGGAGCACTTGTGTAGTTGTAAGAGTTCTCTTTGTATTGGAATGCGTTACTACCATGTTATATGGGTGTGCTAATGGCCGTGTGTGGTTACAATATACCTTTAATATTATGTAAATTGCCAGCGCTGCCAGCTGCTAACGCTAATGGTACTGTACAGAGATGTCAGTTTTCCATTTTTCTGTGTCAATACACTTATTCATATTCAGTATATGTAATTGACTTTCCTTATGTCAAACAAAGATAATATTGATTTTGCCTCATTTACGCCAATAAAAATGGTTTGAACCTCCCCGAAGACCCTCGGCCTCATGCCAAGGCCGACAAGGACATATTATCCAAGTTTTTTTCCCAGTCTTTCTGAGGCAGAAAAATCTACATGAAATGTTTTTCACTGTTTTTCCCTGCTCCATCTGACACCTCTGGTTAACGTTGTTATGAATTAATGATATATTTCGTCACGTTACTGATCTTGCTCACTCGGTGTCGTTGCAGGTGGTGGAGGCGCTGATCGAGTCCGGCGCGCGCATCACGGAGGTGGACAATGACGGGCGGATCCCGCTCATCCTGGCGGCGCAGGAGGGCCACGTGCCCGTGGTGGCGGCCCTGCTGGAGGCGGGCTCGCCCATCGAGGCGCGCGCCCACGACGGCAAGACGGCACTCCGCGTGGCCGCCCTGGAGGGGCACCGCGACGTGGTGCAGTACCTGGTGTGCCACGGCGCCGACGTCAACTACCGCGACGCCGACGGGCGGTCCACGCTCTACGTGCTGGCGCTGGAGAACCACGCGGCCATGGCCGGCTACCTGGTGGACCAGGACGCCGAGGTGGAAGGGTGCGACCTGGAGGGCCGCACGGCGCTGCACGTGGCCGCCTGGCAGGGCCACTACCAGATGGTCGAGCTCCTGCTCAACAACCAGGCCAATGTGAACGCTGTCGACAATGACCGCAGGACGGCGCTGCAGTCGGCGGCCTGGCAGGGTCACGTGACCATAGTGCGGCTGCTGCTGGAGCGCGGGGCGGACGTGGACCACACGTGCAACCAGGGCGCGACGGCGCTCTGCATCGCCTCGCAGGAGGGCCACGAGGACGTGGTGCGCGTGCTCGTCAAGTTCCACGCCAACCCCAACCACGCTGACCAGTACGGGCGCACGGCCACGCGGGTCGCGCTCAAGGGAGGCCACGTCAATGTGGTGAGGATGCTGGAGGAGCACGGCGCCCAGCCCCTCAACGGCGCCAACACACGCCGCAGCGCCGGCTCCAGCGCCAACAACGCCGACGGTGGCGCCGGTGCCGGTGCTGGGAGTGGCACTGGGAAAGGGCCGGTTTTGTACAGCGGGGCGCCGGGCTTCCATCAGGGCAGCAGCAGCGGAGGGGGTGGGACAGGCCGCAGCCAGAGCAGGTCCCACCACAGCCACAATAACAAGCACCACCACCATCACCAATCTCAACAGCAACAACAACAACAACCACAACAACCACAGCAACAGCAGCAACAGCAATCCCAGCAGTCAACTAACAAGACAGCAGCAACACCACCGGAGTCTCCGGGAAACTCGTATGACCGGCGCAAGTCATACCTGTCCAGCCACTCTGGCAAGTCGTCGTCAGGTAACGTGACAGCGTCCAACACCTCCTCCACCAATCAGAGCTCGAGCACAGCGGGCAGCATGGACTCGCCAGGGCTCTCCTTCACACAGCAGCTCCAGCAGTGCTCGATGGCAAGGAACCGGAACCGCCCGCTGAGCCGCGTCCTGTCGCCGGTCAGCGAGCCACAGAGTCCGGTTCCGTCGCCGCCGGCGTCGCCGCTCAGCGACGCGCACGGCGCGCGGCCCGCGTCGGCGACGACGACGACGTCGGCCACGCGCATCACACCGGAAGTGCCCTCGCCGCTGTCCACCAAGCAGAACAGCCCGCGGCGGGACCACCACCCGCACCACCCGCACCACCATCAGCACCACCACTCGGGCACCTCCACCAACACGGGCGGAAGCGGAAACGCCAAGCCGGTGCACATCATCTCCAATCCGCAGAATGACCTGGCCAACAACGCCAATTCTCCGGAGGAGCCTGTGTGGCAGCGCCTGTCAGACGTCAACAAGGCCGACCAGCAGCCGCCCAAACGGAGCACCTCCTCCTCACAGGAGTCCCGCAGCGGCACCGGAAGCGGAAGTGGCACCGGAAGCGGAAATAGCTCGTCGGCCATGGGGTCGCTGAAATCGCCGGACACTGCGCGGCGGAAGCGGAACGGCATCGTCACAAACCCGAACTACTCTAAGGGTGGAAACATCGTTAGTATCAACGGGTACTTCAACAAACTGGCCAACTTGCCAGACAGCATGGACAATTTCTCCGTCTCCACCAACGGAAACTCACAGGTGCCACCGCCGCCGCCCGAGCGCCAGCAGAACGGCGGCGGGTCACTGAGCGGCGTGCACAAACCACGCGCCGTGCGCCCCAATGGACTGCCCATAAAGAAAGAGACGCCTCTATGATTAGAAACCTGCCTCTAGGTAAGTCACTAACCTCACCTGACTCAGTACTGCATCATGAGGTTACTGGGTATCAATTCTATCTTAAAGGGGTTCATTCTTATATAGGCATTTTACTCCCCCACAACCGTTACCTTTGCATCGTAATAATTTCCATTCATAGATAAGTATATTGCTATTATGTTGATGTTGATACACGCTCCCTTTGCGTTTTCTATCGCACACTTTGTATTTGGTGGATAATAGATTCTTTTCATTTGTGCCCACGAACAACTGAATTCGAGGACACGTCTGCTTCACACATAAAGCTATGTAGTGAACTCCAAAATTAATTCCGTGTGAAATGAAAAAATACAGTGTAATAGAACTAAAAGATTAGCGACAATTCAGATAACTGTTGCATACATGTGTGCTGCTGGGATGACAGACTTGGCACAGGACCAGAATAGAGCGTGATGCTGAGGGGGTCGGATGGCGTGGGAAGTAGGCAGGACGAGGTTGGGGCGGCGGTATAAACGTGGAATGGTTAGAAACTTCCACCCACCACCTACACAGGTGTTTGTACTGGACATACCGGTTAGCTGTCTAGTGGGACGATCAATATCTGCATTATGTTTCTTATTATCTTTTATCCTCCCTTAATGAATAACGTATTATATACTTTGTTAGGCAAATGAAAAGGACCGGAATTTTTGTAGCCTTTGTTTTTACTATAACAAAAATCCTTTGTATGATTCTGTCGAATAAGACCCCGCACCCACCAACGCCGACGCGAGCCGATGCGAGCCGATACAAAATGACCATATCGTAGCGCGTCAGGAGGCATATCGTAGCGCATCGGGCCGCGTCAGGATGCGTCGTAACGTGTTGGGAGGGTGTATGAAAAAGGTACCATGGTCCTGATACACCCCGATATAGCTCACGACGCAACCAGCGTGATTAACAATATTTCCTTTATAATTCATAATGCATATTTATGGTTGATATCATACCTGTAAATACAAAACAATAGTCTATATAATATTGCCTAATAATATTTAATGAAAAAATCAATTCCCAGTTAAAGTATAAATTGATCGATTGAAGACCCTTATCTTCCATCAACTTTCACCATTTCTGCAGAACCGCATTAGCATCATATTTTCTAGGTATTCTGAAAATTTCATAATTTTCCATCTATTATTTCATATGATTTCCCGTTTAAAGTGTCATCTATACATACCGCCGTGCACCGCCGCGGCCTGATGCGCTACGGCAATCGATACATGATCGATTGTCGTAGACCCTCTACGATATGGTTTTTTTATCGGCTCGCGTCGTAGCGCGTCGGGCCGCGTCGGTAGCGTTATCGTAGAAACCTGACCAACTGGCCCGATAAGCTCTTCGATTTTACTACGATATGGATTTTGTATCGGGAGGGCAATATCGGGGAGCGTCGGTGAGCGTCGGGAGCTTGGTGGACACCCCCCCCCCCCCCCTTATGCAATAGTCCAGGTCAGGAGTGTAAATGATTGTCCTGCAATTGGTTGTCTATAAAGCAGTAATAGATGATTTTCTGATATCCCGAATTAACAAAGCTTAACCAAATCAATCAAATTCAATGGATATGGTTTTCAAAATGATTTACATCCTTGGTAAACAGCTAGAAATATTATTTACTGTTCATCTACATCTAAATGTTCTTAGATCACACAGAAATGCCAGATTTACGGTTTTCTGGATTTTTTATGATGGATACAATTTTCATCATATATATCGACTGGTAAAAAGTCGATTCTGCCAATATATGAACCAAAGATGAAGTAATGAATGCCCACGCACTCCCCATGAGGAAGATCAGACAAACATAACAGTTTTGCACGCCCACTTAGAGCCTCTGTATTGCACAAGGTAAGCCGACGTTTCGGAGTGTTAGTCCTTCTTCAGGGCAAGAATACCGTAAAAATACACTATTACTGTCTATATTGGTCCTCAGCCGTTTTCTGAAAGCAACAACAACAAACTATTTCAAATCGATCCCATTCTCGGTGTGTTAGATGAATGACACGTGGGATACGAGCTAACAGATTCAGATCAGCTTCGAGGCAATAATTAGTGTTCCTTGTATGTCAATCAGACATTCAGCTTCTTGAGGAAATTGTTGATGACGGGCCAGTTTTTGGAATACATTGCTAAATATAATCAGTTCTAATAGGGCACCCATTATGGCGTATTGAAACCACCGTAGAGCTTGTTGGTTTCTGGGCTCCCATCGGAATCAAGTGTTTAGGCTGCTGAGTAATCAAAACTCATTTACTGGTCATTAATTAAGTTAGAGGTGACCCGGAGGCACTGTCCTGCATGCCTGTCTTCTTATTCCAATCAATGATTCTCCTGACTACTTGAGTTAATATTAAGGCCATAAGAGACTCCAAATTGCAGAATCTGACATGCCTTGGAGATATTTGTTGGTCTCCTGCTTCATTTCCAAATATGTAAACAAATAGTTATTTGTCCGTATTAAGAGGTTCGTTGAGGGTAAGGCCGCAGGCCGATGTTGATGTAATCCATAGTGTGGTTTATAGATGGAACCTAACCTAATGCAGTAGGTCGCAGATTATTTTAACTAGATAGATAAAGCCTGAATGGGAAACAAGTTTCACTAAATTGCATGAAAAACCAAGAAGCTTCTGCCGTCAAAGTAGTGACCAACGACTTGGTAACGAGCAAAGGACTATTTTGGACAATTTTCAAAATGAGTTTAATCAAAGTGATTATTCCAATACCTTGTTTTGATCATTAGCTAAACCTGCGTCAAATAAAAAAGGATTAGTTATTGATTATAATAAAAAAACGAATGGTTTGGCAAACTGATAAGAAAACTTTATTATTTCAATGAATATCTTTTTACCGACGACTGTATTAGAAAAGATACAAGTATTACATACTGACCAAAGACAGCTCTCATATTGATATACCTACTGGGGAAAGAATCATGGCAAGTAAGCAAACGTGAATTACGCGACTGAAATGAATAGATCGATATGTTTCCTGATGATATTTGCTCTAGAAGGACCCATAAACATCCAATGGTTTAGGCAAAGTTAGCCAATTCTGCTAGTCTTCACACTAGTACGATATTTTTATATAATGCATCTAGCGACTTCGTCGAGTCCCAAAAATGAAATAACGGGCTGCCGATAGTGGGGTTCGAGCTCCCGACAATCGCATTCCCAGGCTAACACCCTACTGACTGCTCCACAAATTCAGGTGCTCCTATGGGGTCAAATACTTAGGCTGCTGGTCGGTGGGGGGAATCAGCGATGTTTTGAAAGGGCTACCAGCAAAAGTTGAGATCTCATTGGTTTCTCACGACAAAAGTAGATAAGAAAACTACACTACTAAACATCGATTTTGGCATGGCTCGAAATAAATCATAAGAGAAAAGATACTTCAGCCAATAGATATACAAAAAAATAAGAACAGATTCTAATATTTTCCTCCACGAGATTCTCACTCTCGTGGCCCCTCACTCTCCAAGCCTAAGTCTGGTTCACTCTGTCCTTATGTGCAGGGAGAAGTCCAAGCAGATACTACCAGAATCGTAGTTTTTTAGATATAGTAGGTAAATATAAGGATGTGTTCCCTGACCTCAAATCTACCGACTGCTTTAGAAATCTTCCAATATTGATTCGCGAAGTGGCAATCTCAAAATGCACTAAAATGGGAACAATTATTCTTAGAAGAGCTAGAGTAGGGAACCATTTGAACTTTAACAAATATAGCATGTAAAATAATCAAAAACTACAACATAGAAAATGGATGAGCTCACGGGTGATCAGATATACCACCCCACTAAACGTTTATGATACATGTATCAAACATCGTCCAAATCAATAAAATCTCACGTTTTCCTTTGACTTCTCTAATCCACTATCAGATTTGATTCTCCACGCTCGACTCCACTTCGAAAATGACGAATCGTCGTTTGACTGTGAGGAGTGTGGCTGGTGGAGTTATGATATCATATTCATAGTTGGGACCAGGCCGAGTGTCTGGCTCGTCCACAGTGACCGTGCTATCCCATCCGATGGTTCTCACTTTAATCTCTTATCCCCGTGTAGCTCTGTTGCACCATTCGTCTCGTGCTGTCACTGCTACTGTACAACAGACGGCGCAGAGCGCTGATGTGGTGCAACTAATATGACCAGATAACAAAGCCAGGCGGTGGTACATGGTAGCTGTAGCCTGGCAGACTGGACTATGAAACATTATCGTCTTGATGCATGGGAAAATGTTTCAACTGATAGCACAATATCTTCGGTTGATATACCGATATCCACTAATAAAAATTTAGTGATCAATAATGACTTTCTGCTGAGGTAATAAAAGATACACATACAGGGCGAAACGGATTCTGATATGTTATGGATATCATGATTCATTCAAAAAATGGATAAAATCCTGCAATATCTTCAAGTTGGCTGCACCCGACCATACTTGGACCGGACCCCGACTGTACCAGGACACCAACAGTCAGCCTATAGATGCCCTTAGGGTCGACTTCGTATCGGGGCGAATTCTCCAGTATTCATTTGCTTCAAACCACTGGACAATAGCCCCCAAAAGTATGGCATCTCTTTAAGTGTGTCTCATGGCCCTGTAGTTATCCTTTGAATCAAGACCTCAGATTATTTCTCCAATATAACCTCTAATTACTAGTTAATCTATGCAAAGAATAAATCCGACACCAATTTCCTTCTCAGATAATACCTCTGTCGATATCTCTGTTGGTACTATTCAATCGCTCCTGATAGAATATCAAAACGCAAATCGTGTCATTTTGATGTACCTCTAGCGTACCTTCTTGACATAACAGTCCTTGGAGACGCTGTTGTAGTTCTAGCCTTTGCGGTCTCTTTTCATTCTCCCTGCGGATATTCGGGCAAGATGTGTATTTGTGTTCCCATGTGGTAATCGCTCTAAATCGTACCAAGCACCGCTAGCGCTGGGGAAAACGTGGCATGATTACTGATTAGGGTTTGATGGGCGAGTGTAATTGATATTTTTTAGGGGGTCATCAGAGCGCTTGTAGTGACTCACATGGGACTTAGGACGCTGACTGCCAACACGACGTGAGTTTTTTTAACCTGCTTGTTTTTATGAATGTACATTTGTTATTCGATTATGGCACTTGTTTTCAGAGCTAGATAGCGCTTACCGCGTAGTAAGTCCTTGAGTGAATGAGGTCAGTAAAACGCCTCTTCCACAGGAGACTAATACTCCGTCCGTCCAGTTTTTCCGTCTGAACTTCAGACGGAATGAGACGGACGGCTCAGTGGAGGCGACTCGTTTGGGTAAATCCGTCTGACGGATTGCTGACGGACTGCTACATAACCGTGAAAATGGCTTCCACAGACCGTCCGTCCGTCCCAAAAAGGAGTTGAGGAACGGAATATGTTGAAATGTTTCTTTCGTCTTCGTTATCCATAGACGATTTTCTGGTCTGCATTAGATAACAGCTGTCATTTACTGCAGGTCATCTTGCACATATTCTTCTCCGCCCTGCCCTACATTGATGGGATTGGGTGGTGGAAGCTGAGTTAACTAATAGAGGATAAAATCGGGTTGTGTATGCTGGCAAGTGATAGAATTGGGTGGTGGAAGCTAAGGTTGACTTCTAGGGGATGGGACATGGTAATGGAGGCTGAGGTTGACTTGTAGAAGATTGAAGTGGGTAGTAGAGGTTGTAGAAGAAATGATTAGATGCTGGAGGCTGACGTTGCATTGTAGAGGATGGATTGGGTTGTGGAGGCTGAGGTTGGCTAGTGGGGACAGGATTTGGTAGCGGAGACTTAAGGTTGGCTTGTAGAGTTTAGGATTCGCATGGAAATGCGAACTGCGCTCTTCCAACTCGGTTCGTATATCCGATACAAAACAGCACGGAACAGATTCTATTCAGCCATACTATGCCTCCATATAGTATTAGTCTGGGTTCGGCAGATATAGGAAATTCGGCAGATATCGGAAATTGTCTGAAACAACTTGAGTACGTAAGTAGTACACACAAAGTGCTATGCGGAGCAGGTATATTCACCAATAGCGGTCTCATGCTGTTAGTGGTTTATCGCTACTGGTCTTTACCTAGCTAGTCGTTGATGTATACAGCTACTGCCGTTTTCACTGTAAGATACCTGTATGCCAACTGGGCAGTGACTATAGTATGATATCTACGTATGAGCTATAGGTGATTGCTGACCAGGGTTATTATTAGTACATGTATACATGTTAGACAGTTGTGCAGAAAGATTAAGTGTTTGAGGAATTATTTTTACAACATAATAAAAATCAATGTCCATACATTTTCCATGTGATTGCATAAGCATTACACATTGGTGAATCGGCTTAATATCTATGGAGGTATTTTATGTGCGTTAGTGAATTGTTCCATTTATCTCAGTATTAGATTCATTTTTATCACCATTTGATAATATTTAGACTCAGCACCTACATAGCTAATACAGACCTTCTGGTAGTACCTACAAGTTTTAAGTTTGAATTTCAAACTTTTGGTTGAAGGAACCGCAAGGAATCGTACCATGGGAAGTCGCAAGCATATGCAATTATTCAACAAAAATGGGAATAAATCGGAACCTCTAAATCTCTCTTCCACCAGTCAGAATAGTTAATGATTCCTTTCGACATAGCCAGTTGACTCTTGAGAGCACACATGAACCAGCATATTCAGCACCGATCTAATCAAACACAAATTGAGGTACTCCTCCACCAGAAAAATACGTTCCTACGATTTTTCACGATTTTTCACAATTTTGCACAATCTCTTCAACCGCCTATTTCGGGTTGTTTCTGGTATCTGGTGGATTGAATCATTGTAATCATTGAACATATCGAACCAATATGATGGAGGGAACCAGGATTGGCATGACCACCGCCAGGCGGAGCATTTGTCACAGCTCGTAGTGCACCCTGTTGAGTTGACAAGGCACTGAAAGCTAGCGCCTCTAGCGTCAACCCCCTCCAAATTGTTCTTCACCAGAACTCCCCTGCTGAGGTGCTAAAAGACTGGCAAGTTAAAAGTCTAATGCACAGCATGTTCTGATGGTGACAGGTTCAAGACAGCATGGGTATCCTCTTCGTCAGCTAGGGATCAACATTAAGGTACTTCAGTAAACCGGGTTGTTTATGGATCATAACTACAATATGCGCAATGACTAATCTTTCCCAACACTGGCCCGACACCACACATAACAACTTCCAACCACTAGCATCCATCTATCCAGTCTTCAGTGAAATTGCAAGCCCCCGCGGCCGTCTCAAAACAGTGAGTTGTCTCCCATACAAAGCACACTCCCTTCCCATATCATCCAAAGTCTAGAATGCTTTCCCCTACCCTTATAGACAGTGTGGACTCCCTTCCCAACCAAATCCACCCACCCACTTTCTAATCAAAGCCAACCTCCACCTTCTACCTCCGCAATACCCATTAACCCTCTACCTTCTCACTATACACCCGGCTGTGGCTGTCAGGTCTCGGTATTGGCCCTGATAGTGGCTGGACGGGACGCCGGCGTCCGTTTCCGCTGGTTGCCGGGTGCCAGGTACCCCTGTGAGCCGCGCATCGATCGCTGGTTGCTCTGAGAGGAGGCTGGTTGGCACTGTGGCTATGTGAGGTCGTGGGGAGGATGGGGGAGGGGGTGAAGTGGGAGGGGAATGGCGTCAGAGAGGAGCGAGCCTTTGTGAGTCGCCGAGACGCAATCAGTCGTCTCCACACGTCACGCGCCGCGCCGCTAACTAGGTCAATCAGACGCCGAAAGCGCTAGCCGAGACCCCGGACGCCGCCTGGTGGATAAGTCGCGAACCATAGTAAGGTTGCGCATCTAGTCTCCAAACACATATTATGCTCTGGTAGTTATAAAGGAAAAGGGCTTTGCGGGATGGTTTTTATATATACTACATGCTCTTCAGTGACATGTATCTTGAATATTAGCCATTTTCATGTCATTCAGTAATACATAGATGAACAATATCATTGTCAACAATATGTACCATCGAGTGACATTGAGTAGAACGACATTTTACAATTCCTGCCTACAGCTGATCTGTAGTAGTTGATTCTCTCTCCTATATTTCTAAATTTAATAGGTCAAATCTACAGACTAGATGGCTATCACTGGTTACACAGCATTTTACAACAAACTGTCTTAACATATATACGTGATCCGTTCCTGTTGCAACATCAGTTTTCGACGGGGTGAAAAATTCAATCTTTTTCAAAGTTTTTTTTTATTATTATACTGGAGGAATCAACCTATCTTCCTCAGGCTCCAGTCACGTCATTGTGAGTGATATTTCTAAGATGTCTAGTGCAGAACATCTTTTTTTAATTCCCCTGATAGCCCATTTACATTTTGCGTCATAAATGCTACAGGTCCGTTGGTGGTTCCTGACCGTATATAGGTGATGGCCGATGGAAATGGACTATTAGGAGAACGCAAATAATCTACACCGTTTTCGTCGGCCAATGGAAACGGGCCTTATGCTGTCCATGGCTGTAACAACTCGCCCATGTATGCTCAGAGCCAAGTGACTGCGAGCAGGCGGGTGGACGGTAGATTGACCACCACCTCTGTCTACACTACGTTCCAACTAAGAGGTTGGTAACGTTAAACCCTGGGCATGTCCACGGATTCTCACTCTCGAACCAAATAAGTATGTTCTACATGGATTCTGATATCCCAAATAATGGCAAAGAAATCTCCACATATTAATAAATTGATAAAGAACCTTATCTCTGTGGCCATTTTATTAAAAATACACATTAAAATAAGATGAGAACATGGAAAAGTGGCTTCCAGGGTAAGAATGTGGGTCATGGCAGGGTCAAGGGGGCATGGCCAGAGAGTGGTCGGACCACACGGTAAAAATAGATACAATGAGTAAAAATAGATACCAACCCCTAACAAACCTCCCTTACCCACTGCAATGGCATAAGATACCCACTACCACGCCATGTCAAGGCCCCTGTCAATTTAACGTGACCAGAGCTAACATAGTGTAGCTCGGGTGGCCAGTGTAGGTGGACGGACGTCGCGTCTGCTGCTTCTTCCGTCCGAGGCTAGATGGCAGCACGATCGGTTGTTTCGTTTTTCTATGATGCCCTCTATCAGCAGTGACTACGCTGGTTCCCGGGGTATCCGCTAGGGGACTCAGCGGAGATGCTTCGCTCTTAGCGGCAGGGGGAACCAGCCAAAGCAGTGACTAGAGAAACCCACAGAGAAAGCCAAAGCTATAATGACTGTGTCAGATGTATCAAATAGATCTAACCTTTGTGACTTATTTCACAAAAAATTCATTAACTGTAATTTAAGGGAACAAAAAAGAGGGAGAAAGTGTAAATCAGCGTCTGGATTTAGGTACGACCAGAAAATAGGTTCTGAATCATATCGTTCAATTTCAGCACGTTTTGGTGATGTGATGAGTATGTCTTACCACGGAATTTCTCTGTGCAAGCATTCTTATTATTTACACATGTACACATATTATAATTGTTTTTTATTATTCTGTCTACAGTTGACCGCGGCACCCTAGGAATATGGGAAAGAGGATTACAACTACATTGCTGCTGGTGACCGTGAAGACCTCCAAGTTGACCTCCCCATTTAGTCAAGGTCACCTCCGCCATTGTGAAGGTCAGGTAGAGGTGAAAACAAGGTCAAGCCTAAACAACGGAACATGAACCAGATCGAGGATTCCACTGCTTATTGACTGCTTTTAAAATCAGTAGACACCCTGGTAGAGCACAAGGACATCTCAAGGTCAGAGAGTCCTGTGCAGAAGGTCCCTCTGAAGGTCAGTCCACACCCTATGCTGGATACACCGGGTCAGCAGCTGACCTGTAAGTTTCCTGTGGATGTGATATTTAACCGACGAGTAAGACAACCGAGTCTCTCATAAGGTGCTCTTGGTGAATGCGGTGAGAAGGCTGTCTCTGTGCGGGAAGTGATGGGCAAGGAGGCGGTGTCCTGACACGGGAGTTACTAGGCTTTCTTCATTTGCCTCATAACAGCTCCACACCTCCAAAGCCACGTCACTTACACGTTACAGGCGACCACTACAACTTAAAAAGACATAAACATAAACAAAACCCTCAATATACAAAACAGGACCAAAACCGCAAACTAGTCAAATGTTGTACATAGATAAATAAATAAATATATATATATATATATATAGCACACACTGCAAAGAACCCAGCATATCCATTATTAGTGACAGAGAAAGATGGTATGTATGTGCGTATATGTGTGCACGTGCTCACGGCCAACAGGCATGTGCTTGTTGTTGGGATTATTCTGTCTTTGCAGCACATCGTCTTGCTCCCTGTTTGTTTGTTGTCTGTTGGTATAACTGGCGTAGGGGTAGACCACACCCCGCGACATTATTCACTACTCCATGGTGTCTTTGTAAATGAGAACTGTGTTAGCGAGATGGAGAATTATGTTAATTTCGTGCTTGATTGACGATATGCAGACAGAAAATGACCGAAGGAGAATGTTGCTCATAAAAGGACCCTGTGTCCTGCGACAGAGGAAAGACATCTAAAGATAACTGCAAATTTCTCATCGGCTAACCACCTGAGGGTGCCATCGTCCCTCAGTCCACAGAGATCTACTTAGATGATCGAGGACGTCACAGCCCTGAAAACTGGATGAAACTATATTATTTATGTCCGTTGTAAGGGGAGAGGCAGATCGTCGCTAAACGTTATATATAGTATCTACACGCATGGGCTATTACACAGGTATACCGTGATTACTGAAACATTGCCTTTCTACCACATCTTTACATAGACCAAATACGACATCAATATTCAGATTAAGGAAGACACTGGCAGTTTAGATTTAGATGTAATTGCATTCAAAACATTGATTACAAATTCCCATAGCTATGGGTGTTATATAGTCCTATCATCTAAAAAAACAATTGCTGTCTTTTTTTTAAGATCGAAAAAATGTGATACTTCTTGGCTTTGTCCACTTCTTATGCTGATACCAATGTTGGTGTTCATACATGTTAACCCTAGTAGAAAGATTTGGACACAAAGAATTCCAGTTACCTAGTGATACTAATATTATACGCAACTTTCTGCTTATGACATATTTAAAAAAAAAAGGTAGCCAATCTAGATAATATCAGTACTGATACAAACAAAAAAAATGATTTATACTTTCATCTGTATTTGACTGATGTAAATTGAGAGTATCGGAGAAACAGCTAAAATCACAACACGATAAATGAGCAGGCTTGTGGAGGTTTTAAGTTGGTGATGACTGCAAGTAATTCTGTTTTTCCAAGTCTCACCTGCGGTATGCAGCACTAAGTTCCACCTTGATAACAGTAAAATATCGCATCTGCTTTAGGTGGAAAGGAGTTACTTTGATCTAACATTTGCATTTGACGCTAAAAATCTGGACCTCACATATGATCAAAACGTCGTTGTAAGATTGTGAGACTCCATTAAAGCATGAGGACTCTCAGATACAAGGAAAGCATAATTTTTTGTTTCTTAACTGTGCATTTAGTATTTGCTGTTTGTGTGAATGTTTCTTATGCTGCTCACACTTAGTGTTGTGCCTCTCAGGGGAGATTAAAAAAATGGACATCAGTGTCTGTGGGAAGGTGCACAGAGAGGTATTAACATTGTGTATTCTATCCGTTATTGAACTGGTTCAAAGATTATGAGCGGCAACATAAACAGCCATGTCGTGATCTGTCTTCTGTCATCATTTTAGAATATTCCTCTTCTCGGAACAATTGTCCAAGGTGTGACATGGGGAGTAATCATTTGTGTTGTGTGTAAATTATTGGTACTAACAGAGTCCATAAGAAAGGCTCGCTTAAGTCCTCAAGTCTGAAATTGCTACAAGACTAGTTAGTTACCTATAGAATGTCATCACTAACGATTGAATAACATGCCAGGTCCAGTGTGAAGAACTTGATTGATGTCAGCAATGTGACGTCACAGATTTGACTTGACGTTGCTAATTTGTATAATCTGTCTAACACTAGGTGGCAGTGTGGTGCATTTCAGACGATGCACTTTTGGCTTTGAAGTACCAAAATGGGAATGATTTATGGCCACTTTGTAGCTTGATCCATCTTTGAATGTACATGTAATGGGTTTGTCCACTAAAGAAAACTAGAAATTATAATATGTAATATAAGGTAGCAACGTGTACAAAGGAAATGCTGTAATTGTTTTCTTTTTGAGGTATTATTAGATAGGAATGACAATGATGTATTGTATCATTGCAAATAGTTATCGTATATATCTATATATATACGCCTCCCAAGTACATAGTACGGTTGCAGAATTGAATATCATTAGAATAAAGAAGCACTAAAAAAACAATTGAAAACCTGTGACGAATCCTGCGCTCCGTTAGAGAGGTATTGCGGGTGTAAACTCATTTAGAGACCTAAGCCTGTGATATGTGTGTATGCTTAGGGTAAAAAATCACCAAGTCAATATCTGTCACTTTCTCCGTCATATACAAACCTTTAGTGGAGGATTACAAATATTGTTGTAGGTAAATACTATGGTACTAACTTAGAATGTATAATATATATATGGAATGAACAAGACTCCCTTTATACCCTTCTTCTGGGGTCCGGGATTAAAAGTGGAAACGTTTGTTGACTCATCTCAGCGTGTCTTCGACCTGTTCACTCTGAGGCATTATGTGCTGCCATGAGAATTTAATTTCTTTCGTTGGCACTCTCGTCTTTTGGTGCCAATCCTTGTTGCTGTGATTTCGACTATCTTTCAAAAGAAAACAAGTGAATGTGCTTCATTTTCCTTTGCCTTCCCTGCAAATGGCACCAACCTGTTCCCAGGCCTATCGTCTAGTAAGTCTTGAATCTTATGCTTTATTGGAGACTACAATAAGATCGATGTTAAAGTTATCATATTTAGAGTATATGTCAGAAGGTAAGTCAGACCTTCTTGAATTATTCATATTAGATGCACCTGTAATAATAGAGATGATACTGTTTGAGCTTCCTTTACTTTTTGTGTACAGATTGCAGAGGGAAAATGCCGTCAATTTATTAAACTGCCCAATACATGAGAATATTTTACCATTTATTTTTGTATTACATTGAAGAAGAATATCTGATGATGCACTTTGTGCAGAATCTCACAATGACCTTGTTTTAGATTACTTTACGGCTGTCGTGGAAATAGACGGACGCAGAGAACAATGACCCAAAATCGCTTATTTATTTCCCCAGAAAGAAAATTTAAAAGTTGGGGCACCATTGACTTGTATGCTTTAATCCCAGGGCTGCCATTCTGAAATTCAGTGTATTTAATCCCCATCCCCCCTCCCCAAAATGTGTTTGCTTCTGGTACTGTTCGTGCATATTGTACACAGCGAATCAAATCATAGTTGACGCCAATTGGAGTCGGGAAAAGACAGAAAATAAAATAGGAAAATGCATTCCCTGGTTCATCTAAATAGTGGACAGCGGTTTGTTACTACTGGTCTCACTCCAAGCTTAGTACTGGAGAGTGGCGTATATATTATTCTTTTGTGCCAGTATCGAACTTGTATAGAATCATTTCGATATAACCAAAGATGACCACAGTATTTGCACATATATTAAATGATAGAACAGAGCCATTTTGTAAAGGGATAATGAGATCGGATATTTTCTTCGATGTATTAGAATATTTTCGATACTCCAAAGTTAAGTTGACACCCTGGGAAATCCGATGTTTTATTTCCATATGATGGCGGAGGGAGGTGCTTGCACCTATCTTCTTATTCTTCTCTACCATTCTCAAGGAAGATAGGATTTGGTGTGAAACACCTTCGAGATTAATCTTCGCCAACCACTCCCTTGATGGGTTTGCATATCTTTATGCAAAGTGTTATGAAGACTTTTGGAACTTGAAGTATTTGATATGACCTTTCTTGGTCAATGACTATATATAAGTAGTTTTGGTTTATAGACAGTGTCACAATTATTACTATTTCTATCGAAATACCAGTGAAGAAAACATCTTGAGTTTATTTAAGTACACGTACTTCCTTTTCACATAAGTTGAAGATCAACATATGTGGTTAAGTTTGTAAGTAATACCTAACCGTTTTCATCTGCCACATAGCTCAATGTATCTCGAACAAAGTATGCCCTGTTATCGAGCATCATTCTCAGAATATATCACCGTCCTCAAAATTAGCCATGAAGTTTCACTTTCGAAATAAGCCGTCGCAATGCCAAAGCATCAGAATTTCCCACGTAGCCATCACGCACGGTTATCGGAACTGTGGAAGGTAGCCGTGCTGTGTTGCACTAATATGAAAGATGTTCCCTGAATACTAGATACGGAAAGATAAGCTATTATGGATCATCTATCCCTAAACAGACTAAGCTACTAAGTATCTGTGGCCGAACCCAAACCCAAGTTATTGTGTCTCAAGAAACGACTCATGGAATACACAATAATGGATCGCTGTTTACCAAGTGAAATACCCACTCGATGCACTGAGTCCTTCCGTAATATGATTAATTCCCCGTTTTGAATTATGTTTTTCTGTTAGTCCGACACCTTAATCATTATGTTTTGACCGGAAATGCAAAGAGGTATAGCGTCTAAAGAGACTGTGGAGGTAAGACCTAATCTGTTTGAATTATTGACTTCCAGTGGCATCTGAGAGACGCGATGCCCTATATACTAAAGGAACTCAATCGCATCTAAGAGCCAAGCTGTATATGAAAACATTGATGTGGATTTATGACCGTATCTCTAATGTCTCTTATGTAATCCTGGACACAGCATTTGTGGATGCAGTGCAAAATACCCTTTTTATCTGCAAAGCTGTCATTGATTCTTGACTGAGAGTTTTGTACAATAATCACAAATAAACAAATGCAAACTTTGATTAGCCATAAGGGGACAGTCATTTAATGACGTTAGTTCTAAAACAAAGAGTATTCAATAGTGACATCAATATGGGTCTAGCCATGGTAAAACTAAGGTCAACCCATAAATATGATGAACGTTGTTGATAACTGCTTCTCCATTGTCCTTGTTGATAACCCATGCTTGCAGTTGCAGAAAGCTGACGGAGCTACACCATGTGTATGGCAATATGAATATATACATGGACATGCACATGTATATATATATGCCTATGTATATATAATTATAATTATATGTATACACAATTTGTTAAATATGTGTTGCAAGTTCTTTGCATACAGTGTACACACACAATGCCCTGCGACCTACCTTTATGCTGTGTTCGCCTCCCTCCCTCTTTACTGTGAGCATCGGACTTAATGAAATAAGTTTTCCTGGCCGCTTCCCGTATGTGTCGCCAACGTCGGCAGACGTTTGTGGAAACCAGAACTTGTCTAGCGCGAGGTGGAACAAAGTGTCAGTGCTCGCTGCTTTGGGCGTGCCAGTCACAAAAAATGAGGTGTGTAATTACCCTAATATACATATGCATTTAATAAAGTTGTCAATATGCAACTTGTGTTTTGTTGTACTTTTCTTAGCACATTCCTTCTATCAATATTGAGTATGCTGGGGACCTGTTCCGGTCCACTGTCCATCACCAACTACATCTATCCCCAATGTTATTATTCTTCATCCAACTAGCGGATTGTTCTTTTCATCACACAGACATACCGTTGGGTAAAGACTAGAATCGAAAAGAACGGTACGTATTGATTCCACCAACGACCACAAAAATGTCATATACAATAGAATCCCGCGTTGACGGACACTTTTGTTTGGAATGGATCCCTCGATTAGATGTTTACTCTAACCCTGTGTAAGCGGACACTTTAGCCCAGAACGGAAGGTGTCTGCTTATGCGGGGTTGGTTGGTTGGTTTTTAACGTCCAGTTAAACATTGCAGGTTCTCACTAGACTTTCTCAAGGTTCTTTTACACCACAAGGGTGGTGATTGAATCTATGTAATGAATTTAGGTAGAAACCTCACCCCTACACATTTACTAAGGTGAGAGTTCTTTTACTTCCCATACCACATAGATATGGTATGAGAAGGATTGTCCTTTGATATAGCAGTAAATCTACCACTGCTGGGGATGAAGGAGAAAAGTGACTGCAGTGGTCTTTACCACTGAGCTAACTCCCCCTGTTGCTTTTGTTATGCTTGCGTGCATGTCTGCACCATGAGGAGGCATGGCGACCAAGAGGGTGAACAGATTGGTAATTGCTGTCCACCCCAGCAGACCTTATGCCGGGTTCTACTGTATACCTATGATATGTAATATAGAGGAAACCCATGAAAGTTTAGGGTCTGAGCTCGTATCCCATTGAGTTTGAATCACGTAGTAATTTACAAGGCGAAGCCGCGTGAATTGCTATGTGATTCAAATGAGATGGGATCGAGCTCTGACCCTAAACTTGAATGGGTTTCTGAATTTATCTCACCCTTAATATTGACTAATGGGCTAACATTTGTGACATTATCCCCCATTGGATATATTTCCTAAATATCTAATGGGTGTTAGATACGAGTTTCCAATGTTAAGTCTATGGAGAAAAAATATCTGGGGTGAGATAAAGGGTTCTAACAGATCTCCAGTACTAGGTAGTGACTGGTTTGATTTTATGATGGAACTTAAGTTGTAATAAAATCCACAGAAAACTATACAAGCTGATCATATTTAAAGTGAATCTATTTGATGGGGTAATTTATTTTAATTGGGTCTCAATTATTAGTACAGTGACTCCGATTTTCCGCCATCCCCTGTGACAGTTTATATTCTAAATTTATTGTTATCTCGATAGTACCTTTATCACATTTCACCTATTTCAAATAACCAGTGGTGTAGGAAACAAGTTCCAATTTGGAATACTCAGAGCATAACATTTAATATGATATGATGCTAATTTGTGAATGACAACATGTTGAAATAGTGTGCAGATGAGGATCACAAGAGGTAGTTTGATACTTTTGTATCGGGAGCATGTTTTTATCATGTTTCACTCTTACGTTTCACGTAGATGATACAATATTTCGTTGGTAATCTTGAACGTTGCCTGAGCAGTACTCCTCCCTGGCATAAATGCAAATTGTTCTGGGACGATTAGTCCGTTGCTTTGTATATGAGATAAGATATTCTTATGAATAACCTTCTCTAGTAATTCCGAGAAGCTTAATGTATAAAGATGAGCCAGCTGCGGAATCAGAACTGTAAGGGCATCCTTCAGGACAGAGGTACGTACCCCGTCTATTCCGGATGTTTTGTTAATATTAATGTTCTTGACAGATTCTGCAAGGATCGATTCACTCAACTTATCGTCTTAATTAATTAGACTTCAGGTAATGTATGATTCTTTGATCCAAGATGACATTGTCATGCAGTTAAGTTAGATACATCGCTATCTGGGCCAAGTGATGTTGCTTTCTATGAAAAGAAAGTAATCATCTAAATTACCCCTAAATACTAGAGAAGAAATTGACTGAATTGGAACAGTCACCATTTTAGTTAGTCACCTCCTGCCTGATGTTTACAGTATGACTGCCCTGCTCTGAATGGCATATAATGCCCCTATCATTGATCAGCTTTAGTTCGCAGTATGTCCACATCACGGCAGGGTGCTCTACCAATAACACCTTGAGTTGTTCAGTGTCATGAGCAGCCTCCTGGCATGTACGACGGACCAGAAAGTGTGCTCAACTGGATTGATTTGGTCATCCCCAATTGGCTGTTGGCACACCAATTAAAGCACAGAGCTTACAGATGCAAAGACTGTCATGTCAACCCCCAGCTATATGTATAGAGGAAGAACCCTTCTTGTCAATAACTCAGTTAGGTTCTTGACTCATAATAGTACATAGTATATCTATGTTTGACCTCTTATCCCCTTCTCTTAAGATCTACCCTTACACAAGTTAGGCTCTAGACTTAACAATACTTTATGCAGTCAAAATTATGAGGTACTTATCTAATTTTCTTTTATTAAGAAGAAAAGGTTTATAACAACTACACATAATTGGTTAAGCTATGTCTTCCCATCTTTAAAGATAAACTTCAACTATGATTATTAGGCTCTGTTTCTGAGATCATTTGGGAGAGTTGTTGGGATCATTTCTGAATTGGGAGAGTTGCAGGTGAATACCAAAACAGAATCATTCTAGTTACTTGCCAAGTTTGATTTATTATCTTTGAACTAAATTATACTTGGAGAGTTTGAGGCACCAATGAATGGATTGAAGCCTATCTGAGCCCCCCTCCCCAAAAAAGATTTTTTTTTGTTGTTGTTGTTGTTGTCCATGCCTTCCTCCAGTCAGCATCCACATTGAAGACATATAAATAGTCTTAGTTCCTAAATTCTGCCATTCTCGAAGAATGCCTGCTGGCGAATGTAATATGTCGTACCGATTAGGCTTGACTGAATAAAGGAAATTTTCTAAAAAGCAACTGTAAACAAGGATGCTAGTTTGCCAACAAATGAGGAAATTCCGACGTTTCCTACATACTGACAGCAATATTAGAATGGCATCTCCTGTTGATTTTGTTTTACATTAGAATTCTTCAAATCCTAGAAAAAACAATGTAATCAAGGGAAATTAGAATATAGATTTGTAGCCATTATCTCACCCCAGATATTTTTTCTCCATAGACTTAACATTGGAAACTCGTATCTAACACCCATTAGATATTTAGAAAAAATATCCAATGGGGGATAATGTCATAAATGTTAGCCCATTAGTCAATATTAAGGGTGAGATAAATTTGAATCATATAGCAATTCACGCGGCTTTGCCTTGTGAATTACTACGTGATTCAAACTCGATGGGATACGAGCTCAGACCCTAAACTTTCATGGGTTTCCTCTATATTATGTTCCAAAACCTAAAAGTATAGGAATAACCAATGTTCATAGAGGATGATAGCAGTGTCGAACTCTAGGGTGAGGGGCACGAGTAGTAGGGACCCTGGCCATTGCTGTATAGCGAAATCCCTCCTACCTTTGATCAGTCAAGTGGACACTATCATTGGTCAGAATGAAACACAAATTAAAAGATGCTGGGGGACACTGAAAAATGACATGACAAAAGGGCTGCCACATTAAAAGTTCTACCATAATACCAGTTTGAGAAATCAATCTCTGGTTCAGACATAAAAAACACTCACATAGGATACAGACATTTAGAATAATAAGATAAACAGTCCCCCTTGTATCACTCTCATCTTGCCCACTTTCCTTCACTTCTCAGTTCTTATCTGTCTTATTTTCGTATTAGAACAGATACCTTAGTTGGAATTCTTGCTTGTTCAGCAATCTGTTATAATCATTCTTTGGGTAACTCTTGCTAAATTATCTGTGTCAATTCCCTTGAAAATTTCAGTTTCTTCCTTGTCAACCATTGAGTGTGTTCATTCCTCTTTGATCTCAGGTACACTTTGAATGAGCAACATCTGTTTCAGAGCTCGCCAGGTCCTCAGGCTACATCTTGAAGGGTGAGTTTTAGATTTGATATGACCATCTCTACTTGATTATATGAATTGTGTATTGGGCACACATAACTATGTATAAATCAATGTAGATCATTGAGAGTTAATGATCCAACACCTCAATAGAAAGTCTTCATATGATTCTCGGATTTTACACTTCAGAAACATCAACAGTGCTAGTAATGTTTTCATGATCTTAGGCTACAGACTAGGAGGTTGATGGTCCTAGCAATTTCTTAGCACTCCAGTGGAAGCTGCCGTTTTTGGTTCTCCCATTTTTGTTGTTACAGCATATAATCTTCAGAATTGGACACAGTAAACATAGGTATATTAGTATGTGACTGAATCAACAACCTAGAACTATAATATCTCTAAAATGGAGTGGGGAAATCAGTTGCTCTCTATTAACAGGTTCTTTATAAATGTTTCAGAGTCCATATTTTTCTGTATGGTTTGTCCTTGTAATTGTGTATATCTTTGTCAGTGTACAATCTGTCTGTGTATGTATGTGGGCATATCAAATATATGTCTGTGTCTGCCTGTGTGTCTGTAGATCTATGTGTGTCTGTAGATCTATGTGTTTCTGCGTATCTATGTGTCTCTGTGTATATTTGTGAAAACCTACTCTTCATACAGTATGTAATAACTACACTCACTGTGAATCCATGTTATGTGTGAGTTGTCCATGCACCACTTGAGGCGAGCAGGGCTCCCCATACAGTAATGACCAGCATGTAATTTACTGCATTACCATTTTACTGCAAAAACGACACGACTCAGACGTCTTTTAGGCTATTTACTGGTTTAATCACTCTTTCTCTCGCACATATATGGTTATCCCGGCTTAGCTGTTGATTCACACGGTTACTAGTCAATCTTATACCATACAGGTAGCATACAATGCACAGGGAAATTATACGCACTTATCTCACACAGAATTCAGTACCCTCTACCGACAATCCTTAATCTGAACGTTATTCATTAATAGAGGTAAGATACTTATTTCGGTTTGGATCTGCTATTCTAGATCTCCCTAAGCTTTTTGGCAATTCCCTTATACGGATTCAGCTATTTACCTTCAAGTCTAATCCTAGTACTACTATTCTCTTAGCTCCTGTTAAGCTAGCAATGCGCTTGTACTAAATACTTTACATACTACTTTGTTTTCTTCTGCCTTTTCCTTACTTTTCGCCATACCATTCTTTTACTCTAACACATCGTCATCTCCCTAAGCTTTTTGGCAATTCCCTTATACGGATTCAGCTATTTACCTTCAAGTCTAATCCTAGTACTACTATTCTCTTAGCTCCTGTTAAGCTAGCAATGCGCTTGTACTAAATACTTTACATACTACTTTGTTTTCTTCTGCCTTTTCCTTACTTTTCGCCATACCATTCTTTTACTCTAACACATCGTCATTACATCTTACCACAATAATCATTCTAATCAGTAGCATTGCCCTATACATATCAAGAACATGTTCGTATTTCAATGTCTATATTTTATGTTTATACTTCCATATCACCAACTCTGTTACAAGCATGCCGCTCTGCAAGCTGGGCATATACCCCTCCCTGATGGCGATGCGGCATAGGACCGCCACTAGTGGTGTGTACAGTCAGCACTGACCACGCTACACACAGGCCTTCTCTCACTGTGTGAGAGGTGGATCTTTTATTTTTGGAAAGGATTCTCAAGGAGTGGTTACTGTATTTCATCTTTAACGACCGCTTTAAATAACAGGCCGCTGATTCCTGTTTAAATTTCACCTCTATCAATTTCAAGCACGGATGATCATAAACAGTTTTTAAGCCAAAGCATTTTAAAATGTTGTTGCATTATTTAGATGTTTGGTTGAGGTTGTATATGTCTCCTTTTCTTTGTGGCAAGGATATAATCTATTGAAGTATGATTTTCATTAGCAAAGAAGGTGAAGATAATTTGGATTATTGTTTTTTTGTCATGTTGATGTCTTAATTTCAACTCAGACAAGTAGTAATGGAGACAGATTAATACATTATGATGTCATCGAATAAACTGTGGTGTCTACATTCTGAAAGAAAAAAGCTAAGCTTAATTAAGAAAAGAAAGAAAATTCAAGTACTACGTGGATGACAGTGTACGTGATTTCAAGTATCCACTTATCAAATAACTTGTAAACAATGATGGATCTTTGATGATAAAACATGGTTAACTATTCAAGCAACCATCTGAAATTAGTGATGAAACAGATGTAAATATCTAATGTTTTATCTGGCAAAACATAAACAGAGAGCATTGTACATGATCATAGTATGGAACGTGTAGGACCATTGAGATAAATGGTTTCTGAAACAGGCCGTAAGTATCAACTTACGCTGAACACACAATGAACATATATAATTGAATGTCAGTGTAATGGACAGGTAATATAGTAAGTGTATGTATATAGGTCTCACTTATCATCTATGCCAAACCATTCATGTTTTTTCTTTACAACAATAAAACATATCACTAAATCTATATGAGAAAGTGAGGTATATACAAAGAGAAAAATACGCAGCATTTATTTCTTTACCGTATATATATAATCAAGAGCTTATATTGTCAGTCCTGTCACTATTGAAGATGACGACGGCAGTTCAATAATGTAAAGTAGGGAGTGACGACGGGCAGATGGAATGGAGACACTGTGATGAAAGACAGCGAGGATGTCAAATCTGGTTTTTTAATGTCTACATTGTGGTTGTTAAGCATAACTGTAAAGAGTGCATATTCATCACAAAAGACATTTTCAAGTGGTTAAAAACCCTCAGACCTGATTAGATCCAGGAACGGGACTCGTTCAACCCAGAAACAGGACACTCTAAAGTACCCAGAACAGAATGATTAATGAGATTTTAAAGTGGGACATCCATTGGCCAACAAAATTAGAATTTCAATATGGACAGCATTTTGT
This sequence comes from Alentia gelatinosa, assembly GCA_950022655.1. Classification (NCBI taxonomy): domain Eukaryota; kingdom Metazoa; phylum Annelida; class Polychaeta; order Phyllodocida; family Polynoidae; genus Alentia; species Alentia gelatinosa. The sequence goes on from OX465586.1 coordinate 30,027,061, forward strand.
ACTGGGGCCCCACAAAAGACATCTTTGAGACAATGAACCATGTTTCCATTGTAATATCTTCATTATTGCATTAAACAATTACGAAGAAATGATCAAAGTCACAAAAGACCAAAGACATCTCAAAGTATACCAATCTGAAAATGAACGGATCTTAAAGAAAAAAAGAAAGAAAACATAGATTCAGTGGCTACTAACAAATCTTTGGAGCCATTAGTTATTTCCTCAACAACAGATTCAACCCAGTTTTATTTAGTCAATTCACTTCCACCAAATAAATCATACATTCATAAATCACACTTCAATGTCTGATTAATGAAAAGGTCCCAGGTGTTTGTATTAGAAAGTATACATTGCCTACGTGTATTTCAGTCTTGCAGAGATTTAAAGATGTTATATAAAGCACAAATCTGTATGCCTTGTTGACCATAGGACATGCTCAGATACCGTGCAATGCTTCGGGAGAGGTTATAGAGACTTTCAACGTGCTACACATACCAACCGTTCCCTATCTGGATGCCAATCCTGTTGCATTGCTGAGATGCAAAATAAAACCAGTGTCTTAGAGAAGTGCCCAACTGACCATAACGATCAGCACGAAGCACCTCATTGACCCACTGTTGCTTGAAATATTTTGACCCTAGATAGGCAGGTGTATAACTGACGTGTGGGCTGGGCACCAAGCGGGCCATAGGATATGGCCCACTAACTGGATAAAACCAAAACCTTTTGATTATTCATTTTTGAAATTCCACCTTAATTGCTCAAAGATGAGCACACCATTTGTTCCCAGTATATATCAGTGCAGATATTGACTGTTCTCCCTGATTCATACAGTTAAGACAATCTGAATGGGTCAGCTCCCTACTTGTCGCTGTGCAGTACACTCATCCGGCAACTGAAATTGGACAGTGGTTCTAATGAATGAGCAATTAAACCACACCCTACACTTGCCACTTATCGATTTTGTACTTGGTCTTCCACACTATTTTTTCCTGGTTTTGATCACTCTTCACTTACTTCAGGTACTTGGAGTGCAGGTGATAATAAATTTTGGTTGAACACTCTACCCTTATTAACTCTTTATATTTCAGGTCTAGGAGTAACATGTGGCTCTCCTTTAGTTACAGTGCCTTTTTAACTTTCACCTAGTTGCTTGGCTTCATTGTTGGAAACTTAATATTTCTACTCTTATCTGCATTTCATTTGTACACCCTCTGTTTGTGAGTCATCCTTTCTGTCGCCTTTTTTTCATCAACCTACTTAGCTTTTTTTCTGAAAATAAAGTCCAACTTAGTACATATGTTCCTTCCATGCAACATTCCATTCCACTTTTCCGCTGCAAAATTTGCATGTGGATGATAAATATGCAGTGTTTATTTATCTTTTTGTCTTCTAGAAAGTTCTTGAACTCTACTCTAAATCGCAAACCTGGCATCAGGTAGAGCCTTTTTCAAATGAACCCACAATGTCTATAGCTACTTTCTCCCATAGACCATTTAGAAATGCCGATGGCTATAGTGGTGTACAGGCTGTTTTAACCACCTTGTTAGTCTGACAGCAGACTGAGCATCCGTGAACAAACTCATTAACATCTGTCTCCATCGTTGGCCACCGATACAAGTCTTAAAGTTTTTGTTTTATGCATGTTTGTCCCTGGTGAGACTCGTGATCAAAATGTATGAATTTCTTCCTAAGAGTACATGGTGGAGTTCTATCTTTTTCGCATTAATATTCTATCATACAGCAATAACTCATCTTTCATATTTTCATCATCTTGTACCTCTTTACTCAACTTCTTTTTATCTGGCCATGTACTTCTGACATACTGACTGATTTCAGACAAGAAACATATCATTTCTTGTTGCTACACATAATCTGTTTAATATGATTGGAGCATTTGAACACAACTCCTAAACAATCTCACAAATCTGCTCATATTCAACATCTCACTCATTTTTCTTGTGCTCTCTTGGAGCTCTAAACAGACGATCTGCCATTTCGTTAACAACACCTGGATGGTACTTAATATTGTAATTGTACTTCATCATCTTTGAATATTAGCACGCAATATGCATTGACTTTCTGTCCGCACCTTTACTCGAAAGAGTTGTCAATGCACTATAGTCAGTTTGAATGGTAAACTTTCTAGCCACCTCTTAACACAAAAAAAACACACAAGAGCTTCACACTCACAAAACTGAATAATTTTGTTTTGCAGATAACAAAGCTCATGATGCACATGCCACAAAATGTCCTTTATTACCATTTACCTTCTGACTGAGTACTGCACCTAATACATGGGCTGAAGCATCATGTGTTACATAAATGGTATCTGCAGCTGTATCAAAAAGAACAAGAGTACAATTTTCCTGTAAAAGGTTTTGACCCTCACAAAATCTTTCAGTGCTTCCTTTGTCCAAAGAAACTCTTCCTGCCTCAGAACAGCCCTCATAGGCTCAAGTACATTAGCAGACCTTGGTACATACATAGGAATATACCTATCAGCCCTAGGAAAGACTGACGACCCTTCTTGTCGTGTGATAACATTGCCTTAACAATACTCTCAATCTGCAATACAGCAATTATAATGCCACTCTGACTCACTGTATGGCAAATAAACTTCAGAGAACTAAGAGACACTTGACACTTGTTCTTGTTCAACTAAATATTGAACTTAATCAATCTAGTATAGACAGCTTTAAGATTCTTATCATGCTCTCCTTTGATCTTGATATACACTATGACATCATCAAGGTAACATTATACACCTTTAAGACCAGCAACAACAGTGAACATGACCTTCTGAAGTGCTGAAGCATGTGAAAACAACCCAAAACACACTCTTTTGTACTGAAATAATCCATCCTATGTGATGAATGCAGTTAAGTCACAAGAATCTTCATGTAATGGTAACTGGTTATATGCATTTGCCATGTCAAGTTGGGTAAAAACTGTTGCCCCAATCAATTCACATAGCAGTTCTTGCACAGATGGTATAGGGTATGGATCTAGTATTACAGCTTTGTTAACCTCCCAAAGATCAATACAAATATATATATGTACATCACCATTTCTTTTGTAGGAAACTGCTATGGGTAAAACCCATTCAGATGCATCTATCTTTTCAATGACCCCTTGGGCTTCTAATTCTCGTAAATCTTTAAAAACTTTGTCTTGTACAGTAAGTTGTAAATGATGCAGCTCTTTTATGACTGGTTGCATGCTCTGCTTAACCTTTATATGATGTGAAAACTCTTTGATCATTTTAAGTTCACCATCAGCACATATTTCATTTACAGTCAGTGAATAGCATCTAACCCAAGTAAACATCTACCTTGATGACTGCTGGCTGATCTTTGAACAACACCTGATCAGAGTATCCCTTCAGTGCATCTTCTTCACCTGGTGGTTCTAAGGCCTCAGTAACAAGATACTTCTGGAAAGCATGGGGGGGTCCAGAACAGATCTGCCTGCAAGACTATCAACACACATATTCATAGGAACACACATTGTAGACATTTTGTATGTTTAGAAGTAGTTTCAGTATTTAACACCTAGAAATCACAGTCACTATCACTGTCAGAGTTACAAATCTCTTGTATCATTTTCTATGAACATACCTTTTGTAAATGTCCAGTTTATTTACAGTTTCTACAATTTGGCCTAAAGCAGGGCAATGCTCAGTTAGCTTTATGATTTCTCAAACCACTTCGATAGCAGTGACTTTTTTAAAATTGTTTTCATGGACCAGTGTTATTATTAGATGTAGAACTTGGCTTGAACCTAAAGGCTTCATACCTTGGAGCATGTTGACATTTGCATCATTTGACACTTGTGCTTGTGGCTTGTGTTTCTAGAGTTTTCCTCTAGAAACTGTTCTTCTCATATTTTTGAAGAGCAACTTGTTAATCTTGAATCATCTCATCCACCATAGTTTCAAAGTCAAATGTGAAGATGAGATCTTGTAATGGAGACAGATGTATAGTCTTTTGAGAGCACAGACAAAAGCTGACTTCTTCCTGTTATGATATTCAAGTATATGTGAAAATGTAGTTATAATTGGTGCCCAGCCAACCTGTACTTGTCGGCACCATTTGGAGTATTTGTAGGGTCAGGAAGTGTTATAAATGTGTTAACTTTCCATACCCACACAGTGTAGTAAAGTATGCTTCTTTTCAGCTGCTGCGTAGTTACTACCCCGACTAGAATAAAGGTAGTTCTCAAATGCACAGAACCATATTTTCAATGTGTATTTAATTGGGTCTGGTTTCCCCAGGAAGGTTTCACACTGCCTAGTAAAAGAAGCCATGTTTCAGTAATAATGGCAATTATAGTAGTAGAAATGAGTTACACAAGATGTCTTATATGAGCCAGGTCTAACACATAATATGTACCGAATGTGTTGGTACTGTGGCAACCTTTCTTTTCCCCCAAAACCCTATGACACACTCCGACAAGGCTATACGAAACACCCCGACACACTCCGACAGAGCCCTTCCGCCGGGGATTTTCTTGGACGGTGTGTATCAGAAGAGTGTGTCAGAAGCAGTGGGTACCCCCCCCCCCCCCTTTTTATTATGTAGTAGTAGTAGAACTAACCCATGCTGATCACAACTAAAATTCTTTCACAACATTTTCAGTTTCGGTTTCAAATTCCCAACGCCCCTTAGGTCACAATCATAACAGTGAAAATAGGTTGTAACCACCACAGTATGCCACCATATCCGCTAACCAGAATGGAGCCGATCAGACGAAATGGTCACGTCCAATCCGATCAGTGATCATTGGTAATGCAGATATTTCTTATTGCTTTTGAGGTCCGTGCTCAAACTGATGCTATATTTTCTCAAAACCGTGAGAGAGCTCCTAACCGATGTATACTTGTCCAAAATTTCAACCGAAAGTATTTGCATTAATCAGATTCGTATATAAAGAATAATGCTGAATATCAAAACATACAGATGTAATTTTATGCAAACTTTAGGTACCTCCCGAACAGTGCCTAGCCTTTGTCATCCATGTCGATATCTGAAGAATACATGAAACTATATATGTCTTCATCTGTCCAAACTTGCACACTTTGGAGGTAACATTCCCTATTTAACATGGAAAAATCAATATATTACGAGGAACAGATCCTGAAACAAATTCTCATGAAGCCAACGTCATAATCAAGTCTCCATAGCCTGAACATTATGCATATTGACGGGTATTAGACTTGTGCGCTATACACCAACTACTGTCAGTCTGCCTTATATTTGATTGAAAAAAATACCCATCGCAATACCCGTATAAAACAAGCTCCTCATTTATTGGAATCACTTTTGTACAATCATTTCTCGCATATCACATAGAGCGGACTAAATACCTTTAAATGGCGAGTTACATTCGCTAGTACTATGGAAATCTGTTTTGCTTAACGGATATAAATGCAGAAAGGATATTCTCATGATAAGCTCTCTGGTTTGTGCTTCGAGGCAGTTACCAATTCTACCGGGGCATCTTCTTTCTCCTTTTTATTTTTACAAATATCTGTAAAGAGTCTATAGAAAAGCTCGAGAAACTCAATGACAATAATCGCTGAGATTCCAGACCAGAGGTTTAGGGTTCCCCCCAGCTGAGATATTAAACCCTCCAAGCTGGTTTTCACCGTTTCCCTCATTGTTAAAAGCCTATAGTCTTTAATTGATATCGTAATATATACGAAATTGTCACGAATCAATCTGTTCGCTTGCATGGTCTTAGGGTTTTCCATTATGTTGGTGGTGTCTTCGGTCTCGTTTACAACACCTTGGACAATTGAAAACCGAGCTGCATATGGCTTCCCTTTGATGAAATGATTGTAAAATGCACCCATGCGGGATGCCACAGGCCACAGCGCTTGGGAGAGACTGAGGCCGTAATAGAAACTGTTGCATGTTGTGTGGCACATATGCAGACATCTCTTAGTATTGCTGCGACGGGTATATTGAGAACAATTAGTTGTGTGCATTGCGTACTTGGTCCCAGCACTCAGGTCCCCACAGTATCCCCCACTAATGTTCTGGTACTGGAGGAAGTCGGCATCGACAGTGGAGACACATCCACAGTTCTCCAGCACCTGACTCTCAAGGCAGGCATACACACAGGAGTCAAAGTTATATCGAAAGGGGAGGGGTTCACCAGAGAGGCCTACGAGATGATCCTTGGCGTTTGGATCGCACTTTCCATAGGGTTGTGGGAGTCGTATGTGTTTTTCAGGTGACACCCAGATGTTTACTTTATAGCCTGGAGCAATAGTCAATGAGTCCAGAGGCAGTGCTGGCATCGTCCTCCGCTGTTGTAAGCCCAAGGCAATCCCTGCACTGTCACCGGCCTCAGCCATCATGTTGTAGGGATGTCCAGCATCCTTTGGAAAATTGTCCAAATAAAGCACCACTGATATCCCAACGATGCCATATTCCTCATCCTGGTTCGCTATGTGGATATTCATACACCTGAAATGAAGGGATGAATGGAAATCGGAAATCTTGACGTTGTTCCCACAAGGAACCTTCTTCCTGGTTAAACCATCGACGACAAATACGAAGCATTCAAGTACCATAGACCCTTGTGTATGTCCGACCTTAGCTACATTCTCAAGACCTATATATTTGTAGTAACCAGTCAAGGTCATGAGAGTATCTCGGAGTTTCTCAGCTTTCTCCAACGTTTCGCCCTCACAGCCCTTGCATTCAGTTTCTTTTTTCACTTCCTCATAGTATTCCTGCAACGTGAGGAAATCTTGATGATCGCTGGCATTACTGACCATCACGTTGATATTGCAGATATTGACATCTGGAAGGCTGTCGTCATGTTCAGGAGAAAGAGGGTCTATAGCTACCTGGGATACTTGCGTAACAGTGGCATAAGTCAGGAAGTCACCCACCAGCACGACTGTCTGGTACATAGAGATAGCAAGGAACAAAAGTACAGCCAGCACCCACAGGATGCGCAGGGGACCAGTGTGTGCTCGCACGATGCGGGGTATCCCCTTCATGGAAGTTGACTGTGCGAACCGGCGGATCTCCTCCATCCTCCTGCATATATATAAGAAAGAATAACACATAATGTATGTACATATTTTGAACCACACCTGACAATATACGGCTCATCCCTATTCCCTGTATTTCTGTCCTTACAGGGGTAGCTCGGCACCCATCCTAAAATAGGTATACAAGGTGATGACCAGTCACTGTTGTTTGATAGTATTCTGTAATATGTAAGATACCTTTTTGTTCATTTTTCAGCTTTGTGTGGGGTAACTCCGCAAGGATGCTGTTTGCTTGGAAGAGCTTCTTCCACATCTACATCATAGATAGCAATATCAGTTTGACTAGGAACATCAGGAAACACAACCTTATGCTCTAGGAGCAATGTGCTCAATTTCTCCTTCTATACTGAAGGAAGGTGCCCTAGCTTGGCATCTAGATTCACAAGAACATCTAAGTTGTCGAAAATAAGCATGAAATAAGCAAACACAGGACGAGTTTTCATTTTTACCTTTATGTCAAGGTATATTCTTATAGGGAACAAAGGCCCAAGTGAAAAACATTCAATGTTACTAAGTGAGGATCTCGAAACTTTGACATTTTCCCACCCATAACTGTTTTCCCTCTAATCCTTAAACTTAAAGATATTACTTAAAGATATGTATTACAGCTAAGGTCACCTCGAGAATCCTTAATTATTGTTTTCTTGCAGTACCTGTATCTATGGAGATAATCCGGAAGAGGGACGTAGGTACTAACTCTTCAAGAAATGATAGGTGTTCAATACCGATATCATTAAGAACAAATGTGGTTACTGACCCCATATGCATGATCGTTCGGGTCTTTTGTCCTATAAAATATATCCTGACGCCAGAGGCGGATGGACGTATTTTATAGGATAGAAGACCGAAAGTGGCAATTCTCGGTGTCCTGACGTCTCTCAGAATAGGGCTTTGTAATCCTGATGGAGGAATTATCTCGGCAATGTCCTGGGGCGGACATCAATTTATTCTTCAAATAAAATTCATTTCTAAGTTACTCATTCTCGCGTTAGTCATTATGCCTGAATATAGAGGACTCGCTCTGCTGATATACAGTCGGTGGTTTGGGTGGATGGATAGTGCCTGCCGGAATTCACACCGCGGCCCGAACCGTCCTAGCGGCAGCCACTCCTCATTCAATAGTTTACAGTTGGTCACTAATTCATGACTAAACCATTTTTGCCGGCAGATCATGCAGAATCCATTATGATAGACTTATATCTATAGGCCTGCTCGTCTATTCGTGACCCAATGTATACCATTGCCATCAACTTTTAATGATGTCACACCACTTGGTCTATATCATATTGTATCACTGGTATCTCTCTCTATCCCGAAATACTGTTAGAACGGGAGGGCATCAGTTCTAGTCGTTATATAAACTATAACACTGCGGATGTATTAATTGAATGCATATATATGGACAGCATGGGACTAAGTGCAACCTATTGACGTTGTGCAACAGGTTGCAATGAACTTACCTCATATCTCATATCGTACCATTCTTCATGCTACGAACGTAAATGAATAAATGAATTCTTCAGTGTATCACTTTTTCACAGACGCCTAATGTATATAGTATTAGCAGTCCAACATTGAACGACTGATGTATTTTAGACTCTTGAAATAGACTGAATAAAACATTGTTGGAATATCACAGTAGAGGAAGTGTTCTTACCTTTTTCTTAAGATTTTTAAAGTTCTCTGTGACCTCCTTGGAACAACTCAGGTGAAAGTGAGGTTCAGTCGAACAAGGCTGACATTACCTGTAAGACCAGAAGGGAAAAGTCAGGCATGTTGAGCTATATCAATAATAATCAGCCAGGAGTCAACCTTATAGGCCATTATCCACTGGTCAACAGAAATGGCACCCCTAAAAGTCTGTGGGTGGCGCCACCCACTGCACGACGGTATCAAATAGTCGGTTATGGTGCAGTGGATGATTGGTTTCATCAGAACAATGGAATTGATAGTCAGAATCGACCGATTATTACACATTCACGATAGAATATCTGTAAGTGTAAAAAGCTACATTCCAGACCCACAATCAAATGATCAGAAGACCCGAAACTGCGCAATCTTGCACCACTGTCCGATTCTGGAGGCCACTGACGAAATCAAATCAGATTGAAATAAACGGTGATGGAGTGCAATAATAGATACTCTGTCAGTTCCGTGTTGTCTTGCGTAGAAAAAAGCCACCGAGTTCGAAGAACGAGATGCGTATATTCGATCGAAACAACAAGGAACAGATGAATTTAATTCACCATCATATCGTCTTGGTAATATTGTTATCATTATTATCCTGAAAATAATGTAAAAACGCCATTTTTTCATCGTCTCAGCTAGTCACATGTTACAGAGGGTATACTTTGACGAACGGAATCCGTTCACCTGGCCAGTAAGTGTGAGGCATTCGCCAACAGGTATTTAATAATGTAATGTTTCTCTGTTGTCTTGTGTCCAGGAGCGGAAGCGTATCTCAATGATCTGCTTGAAAGAAATACTTGATAGCATATAAGAGAATATCTACGAAAGAAGATCCTTTATGTTTATTCATATATAGCTAGGAACAAACGTCTACGAAGGTTTTGGGGTGGGTGCATCAAACAAATATTTGTGGCAAATGGAGAATTTGTTGATGAAAAACAGAATCCAAACTGCTCGATATACCCACAACGGTTTAGTAAGAAACCGATATAACACCGTCTTCAACAAACGAACTCATATCATAACCATCTAGCATCCGTATGTTGCCCTTCTGTCTCCTAAGGTTTTCCCCACTTAGGAAGGCACGAAACAACTGTAGTGCTGAGAACCACAGTGTGATAAGGGATTCTAAGTGATTCAGCGATGTGATGATTATATAGGATTCCAGGTTGGGAATCCATACTTCCTAAGAAGCAATGTCCCATACAACAGGGGACTTCCTAGATTGATATCCTCAGCATGATTCTGTCGGTGGTCGAGGCTGCTTAAAGAAATCAATTTCCTGAAAACCTGAGAAATGTTTTGACTTCGGCTATCACATCACCTAAATTTCCACTAGACAGAACGAGGTCAAATCTGCCCGACCATGTTGGTTTCTTATCGGAAATCAATAATCCACCACGCACAATTTTATGGCCGGCTTTGAAACAATTCTCTAGTTTGTTTACAGGCATCTGCCCATCAAATCACAACGTCAGAAATCACATCCCGTCTAAAACATACATGTAGTCCGAATATATATATATATATATATATATATATATATATATATATATATATATATATATATATATATATATATATATATATATATAGTCTATGGATGTCGATTATGATCTTCAGCCTATTTCCTTTTTTAAACATTCCCGACCCGGATTTAGATTTGGATTAGTTCAAGAAACCAGCCAGGTGGCCCTTCAGCTCACCATCAGTCAATGGTGTTCTGTACACCTCGAACTTTCACTGTTATTTATGATGGATCTTATTGTATAACACCGTGGGCAGGATAATGGAGGCTGCGTGTTGATGGTTGATAGACTTTCCGTGTTGTTGCACCCTACTGTAACAGCCATAAGCCAATTTAAAGGAGGTTCTCCTGTACTATCACCCAAAAGCTTAGCAGTCTCACCCAATATATATCTGCAGACATAGAGTATTCGGTTTTTAAAATGGCTTTATAGGATATAAACGTACATTCTAAATAACATTATTCGCGGCTCAAAATTACATGCAATTCTTAGAAAATGATTCATGTTGAGTACAAGATATACAACCAACATTCAGTCCTATTGCTGCATAATCTGCCCATGAATCAGGGTTGACGATAGCTTCACCTATCATATTTTACAATGAATTTATGGGACATACGAAACCTTTAGAACTAAAAACATTACTTGTATTGTGTTTATAACTGACATAAAGTCATTATTATCGGCTCTTGTCAGAAAGACGCCTTCAGGTGAATATAATATGTTGATATTATCTACATGTGATTGAATAAAAAAGATTGAATAAATAAAGATTCCTGCTGTATAAGATATTCAGGAAATGCCTACCTTTCACCCAGTACGAGGAAGGTTTAATATACAGACCAGCGCAAAAAAACCCCACACACAATGCTGGCAGACCTCAGGGCACCACATGGGATAACCAGCAAGGCATCGTGCGAAGAGCCCAAGTTCTCAACGGGGGACAGTAGCATGCAGAGGGGGAGCTAGGCAAGCGGCCAAGGCACACATATACACACAACATGGATTACCGTGTGCATGTAGAAGTGTCCTAAAGAATGGGATTTGGTTCTTGATATAAACCCCAGCAATTGTTATACTAATATTATCGTAATGCACAGAGAAATCTGAATGGCCATACTTGGTTATACCGGTTGGCGAATATATATGTAATTCTGTGACTTTATCTCACATCATATCGGTAGGATTGGCAATAGGCAATAGTACGATGATTATTTACTTTAAGCAGTGTAAACAAAATCCTGATTTATTTGGGTTTTTGTCGTGGTGACAGTTATGAAACCCAAGGAGACGTTGGGTTATATGGAACAACGGCGACATGGTACAAAAGTACAACATAATTACATCCATAATTATATATATTCCCGAACAAATAACTGACCTTTTCCTTGCCTCTCATTTAAAACAACCCTATATATGCCCTATTGTACATCATAACATAGTCCATTCTCTGAGCACGGTCTTGCGTGCATGTACATACACTCTGCATGTACCTGCAATGGATTATACCTTGCAGGGCTGTAGCCTGAGCAAAATGTCGGGGGGGGGGGGGGAGGCAGTATGTTGATCCAAGGGGTTTGGGCAAAGTTCCCACCTGTGAGAGTAGGGACGGGGGACAGTGAGGTAGGAGTGGCTGGGTGGCATGAAGTCTATTATTGCATATTGATGCCTTTGATAGACTGAAATCCCCAAAACAGGCTCAACATTAGTGATGAAACTTCTATTATATAGAGTAAACCTAAAAATACAAGTGATAACATTTTTGACCCTCAGATCTAAGGGGGGAGTGGGGCAGCTTCTCCCTGTCCCACCTCCTCCCCAGAGGCTACCTTACTGCCTTGACTACTTTCTCTCTTTCTTCTCTCACCATCCTATGCCTCTTTCCCTCCCTCTGCTCTAGATACAACTGCTGAATGGAGTAATTAAAGATATAACTTTCGAATTATGAATTCATACATGTACATGCCAATAATAACAAGACTGTTTAGAACAGGGGAACAATAGGCTCGAGGTGAATGATAAAGCCCTATGATAAATTCACTGTTCTTATTCATATAATAATAGAGTAACTGTTTACCAACATGATAATATTTACATGTATAGACATTAGATAATCAGCATCCAAGGAGGCAATACATCTCTATTATATGTTGTGTAGGGGAATTCAAATCAGAAACATGCCACAGAATTAAGGCGGGAACTCCATCGAAGGAAATGGAACATAAATCGAGTAAATACCTGCCGTCGAGGTTGTCTATCCAGTACTCCATGTTTGTCCAGGTGTAGCGTTGTCGGATGGTAACTGACAGGTGAGACTTGAAGGTACTCATGCCTGTTTGGTAGGGTTAGATGTTCTTATTTTACCCTCCATGGGTCCTCGCTGCTTCTAGGTCTTCCCATATATATACCGCAGGAGAAGCGCGGTGCCGTCCACGTGCCTTGTCGTGTCCCGGTGTGACGTCAGTGCTAAATAACAGAAGACTCGTCCTATGAGTGACTGGCGCATGAGCAGGACGGGCTTGTTCAGGACTCGCTGAGAGGTATGCGGCGTTAAGCGTCAACAATCTCATTTTGTACCCCAACCGGAGGCACTGATAATCACCCGGGTATCGATTTTTACCATAGAATGGGGGGAGTCCTAGCATGGAAGGGTCATGAATGCTGCATGGGCATCTATCCAGTACGATGTTCCATACTGACGGGCCGCTCCACCGGAAACCCTTGTGAAATATCGTTCATTATCAATTATGCCATTCACGTAAGGTGGGAAGGTTTGGTAGCAAGCTGCACCCATGTGAAGAATGAGGTGCTCAATATATATGAAATATTGATGGATCCAATCCTTATCATGATAATGGCAAAATTGCTGTGTGTGTAATTTATAGTTCAATATACATGTAGTTCGGTGTCAACTATTAAATTATTTATTCTCACTGCCATCCTAACGTTTGACGTCTTCATATCACCAAACCCCAGTCACAACAATATCTTGATTTTATATGAATTTGATAAGCGTATGTCATTCTTAGTAATTTCATTAGTATTACCGAAGATAGTTAAGTTGGAAATGAAACGATATTTTGTCTAATATTCGTTGAAAGAAGCACAAACGTCAAAATTATTAGTAGAAAGTAATTATTATTGTAAAAATGACTTTGCCCACATGGTGAAGGTGATATCTATGCATTGTGGGTCAGGGCAGGATTTGTCAATTATCTATCTATAACCATGTTTACCCAACTAAGGAAACGTGATTGAAGCAGGTCATCTCTCGTAATCATTAGGAGGAAATATCTTTTGAGAATCAAACATTTACTTACTCAGTTGCGTGTCTGGTAGTATCATAATTTGCCATACTATCATGATAATTATTTGTACAGTTTGTGGACTTAGGAAAATCGGATTCCATCTCTTTATACATGAACGGGCAATGAGGAAACTAATCAGGGCTCTGCTTGGAGATGCGCCGTTATGAGTCAATAAGAAGTACAGGGTTTCAGTCAATGTCAATATTTAATCCAAACCAACAGACGGTTAAACTAAAAAAGCTGACACAGTTTAAATGTGTGGAGAACTAAAACAGATGCTCTGAATAAAACATGTTCAAAAACTGTACGCATTAGATTTAGATGAAGAATGCCCGATAAGATTTCCAGTAGGAATAATTTCCTGAGTTGAAAATGTCCTAAATGTTCTGTCAATACGTTTATGATTATACTCCTTTTCAAATGTTTTTAGAAGTATGTAACGGCAAAGAAGCTATACCTATAGCTGAATTTTAATGGTGTTCTTCAGAGGTAAAGCGGTAAACCTGCACCTGTTCTGCATCGTCAGGCTCTTAATTGGAGTCAAAGCAGTACCCAAGAAAAGTTGTTATGAAAAAAACCCAGTGCTGAAATGTAGCTTAGCTGTGACATATTTATTCAGTATGTAATCAACTACCGTAACGTTCAGTAATGTCCTGTATAATGTCCAGTGGATATCGAGAGGTCAATATCGGCATGTATTGGTGTTTATCACCCACCTAATACGGAGTCTCCATACTAAGACTATGAAGATTACAGATCGCTACTGAGTAGAATACAGACCTCCGGAATCTCCTAGGAGAATACGGATTTTTTAGATGAAAGTAGTCCCATTGAGATGAAAGTAGTCCCTTCTTAACTATGTTGAAAAGTTTTCTAAAGATCATATTTATTGCTTAAATCTAAAAAATAAGTGAGTAATAAATACAACATTACCATGATTTCGATCTGTGTGGCCGTATTCTCCTTGTAGTTGACCCTACGCAATACTCCTCGCTGTCGCTCGGAGTATTACTACGCGTCAACTACGCGGAGAATACGGCCACTCAGATCCAAATCATGGTAATATTGTGTATGTATCTGTAGCCCAGTGGACACCCCACCTTACTTTCATAGCTATATTCACTGGATTAGATGTGTGTCTCTTCCGGAATGTATTGCTCATACTATCGTCTAAAGCTAGAACTACAACTGACTGCCACAATTATCGGAACGCATGCACCTCCATTGGGGGAATTTGCGAAGTAATGTCGCTTTTAATTTATTAACATACCGCCTTAACAAGCACACAATGGTAACCCGTTGCCCTCCTGTTATGTAGATTCATTACAATAGACTAATGTATTAATCACGACCGTCTGAGGTTCACAATATGCATGTTAGTCTGCCATCGTCGTTGCCGCAATAACGCCTATTATTGGAGGCTGACGTCATATTGATGAATTGAATATGACTCGGGCGCGATCGGTGCATTAATATCTGGCATATATTGTCCACTTGGCTGAATATAAATGCAGGAACAAACGAGGGTGGGCTGGGAACGGGCGACCGGCAGAACCTTATTAGGAAATGAGTGTAAATTGATATGGTAATTACTGGAATTAATATACATTGTCACGGTAGCACTCATTACGAAGACAATTTCGCCCCCGTTGTCAACCACCTCACCTGCGTTTCATCGCATCTTTGACATGATATTAATCCAGTTGTCCCTGTATCATGGGGCCTGTACAGTATGTTGGGCAGCATTGGCAAATAGTATAATATATAACATTTTATCAGAGTATTTCTATTTTCCTTTATTAATCGAATACGTTACTCATCACACTTTATACTCAAGTACAAACAGATCGAATCGATATTCCGACGTCCCCTTCAGAAAAGGGATGATGAAAAATGGTAAATTGACTAATATCTCTGTGGAATGATCTTTAACAATAAAATATTCAACGTTTGTCCTAGTCAGAACAATCAAATATTAATCTTGTGAAATGCTCCGGCTGGGTGTCAATCGTACCACTCTAATGGCAACGGAACATGAAAAACAGGCTGCTCCGGAAATCAAATTGCAAGAAATGGTAAACCCGTTCTCCGACACAACCCATGATTTATTGAAACATATCAGGCCTATCATTCTGGATCACAGCCCCACTATACCGTACGGCCACCAATGGCTTGATGCAAAAACGATTGCAGAAAGAGAGGAAACATCAAAGTGCTTCATATGTAATACCTTTCTGTATTGCTGATTTCCTGATTGTTTTAACAGGGCGGTTAGGTCACAGTCAAGGCATTGCTATGAAATTACAGATTAAGAAAAGCCTTTCGCAATGCCATTAACTGATAATTCTCTTCTCACTAATTCTGGAATCTAAGACAGCAAATGTGAATGAATCTAGAAATATTATATGAAGTACGAGAATTTGGATGGAGTTTCAAGGCAATTTTTTTTCTCGAGAGAATGACATCAATCGAAAATAACTCGCAGAGAGTTGACGGGAGGAAACCCATCTCGCACGAAAATAATTTCAGTTTAAATACCATGTCCAGTTATGTATACTTGTGACCAACATACATGTCCTTAATAAGTTTTAAGGGGTCTAGGATTAAACAAAGAGGATAAACGTATTTGAATGAACATACATCAAATGTTTTGCCTTTTCACAACAAACGAGAAAGTTATGAGAACGGTTGCTCTACAACAAAACTGAAATGATTTCCGAGGCACAGGCCACTGCTCAATTTCATTCCCAATGATGACACAGAGGGACTAAATGTGCAATTACCTAAGCTTATTGTCTTCCTTGTTGGTTCTATCGACAATTGTCTGTCGTCTTCAAATATGCTTTCCCTCTGCGTTTGCATACCAAACGCAGATCTGTTTTTGATGTTGCAATAGTTCCAAAACCCCCTCAGTTTTGACAGGTGCAATCCACAGCTAAAATTCCCAAACTTAGTTCCGATTAATTCAAGGGCAGTTTCATGAGGAAACATTAGACAGTGTTCGAGAGGATAAATAGGAATGGGCATATATATGACTGTCCATAGGAATATGTATTGTGCAGAATATCTCTCAGTAAATTCTTGAATCTTACATCGCATACTTGTTATGGTTATTATTCAATTTCATCTTTCGCAATTGTGCCATTTTGTTATTAGGTTTAAGCACTAGCATAAGAATTACTTTGTATTTAAAACTTATTAAGTTAGCTAATATATTTTATTATAATGTATTGAATGAAACTACCTACTCCAAATGTTCACCATTATTACGTGGGAAGAAGATAATGAAGACCTAACACAACCGAATGATCTATGCCCATGAACAGATCTGGTTTGGCGTTCCTTTCGTTTAGAAAGCTAGCCAATTCGTGTGTTTAGAACGGTTGTGAGGGAATTGTTTATACGTAACCAAGCGTGGTTGGTTGTCATTGGCTCGCGGCCCGTTTTAACCCATTCGGCTCTTTTCTTTGGATTATCTTTATATGTTATCGATGTCAATACATGCCACCCTATGGTTATGTGTTCTAGATGATTTATTTGTTTTTACAACATTTTGTTTGTCAACCTTTAGAGGGAAGAATCTATGATAGGCTTCCCCCAATGCGTATTTGCTTGCTCAAGATGGAGGCCAACACTGTCAATTTACATAGCAATCTATCAATATTAGATAGTCTGCAATGTATATTACCCTATAGAGTGATGTATTGCCTGAGTATGGGCAGAACTTGGAGATTGTGCAGAACTTGGAGATTGGCTTTAGCTCGGATACGGCACTAAATTGATAATTCATTACCCTCATTGAATGCCCAAACCACTCACTGTTTTATGGCTATTCTGCATGGGCAGCTTTGCGCTTCAGCAAAATAAATTTCCTGGATCCTAAGTACACTTAAATATTTCCTGAGGGTGATAATGACCTACAGAATTGTGTCAACCTAACTTTTCTAGCATGCTTCATCTTTATCCAAGAGCACATTCCTAATCATAACCCGCAATTACCACTTGGTTTGGGGAATGGTGATCACACACATACAGACATAGAGAGTGTATTAGAAATGTGTTCCATCTGGCTGAATTCTCAACTGAAAGATTGTTCACAAACCACTTTTTAGTATCTGACTGGAATTAGAGAGACTATTCGATCCACAAATAATCTATGTAGAACATCATTTCTCTGCTTGATGTCTCCCCTTAGTTGTCACCAGTGAAACATTCTATTTCCATTTGACCTGATCGAACAACCCGTTGTTATCATCAACACTGAGGCCTTTAATAACGTGCGGACAAAAAATATCATATATTAGATATTTCTCATAACATTGCCATGATTGTGGCACAAGTTGTGTCGTAATGTGACATTTGTACGAGAAGACTCACGCGGTCTATTTTTTACACGCCATGTACTGTCGGTTTGGCAGCACACATAAACTGATGGACTGGAAATCTGTATTGGGAGCTTTTCGTTGGTACTGCTTTAATGTGGCTCGTACCTTTTCAAAGAGAACTTTGTAAAAGGTGAGTAATAATACATGGTCTTCCGTGGGCGTCCAACTGTCCATATGTAAGATTTAAAAAAAAAGTTTTATCTAGTGTATTCACAAAGACATGGGGTGTGGTATACCATTCACCTATCAATATGGTGAATCAAAATCAACGTGTCGCATTTGTCAGTATGACTATTCGGAGAGTAAATATAAAATAAGATGCTTGCACTTGTTGTACATGTGGTGATAGAACTGACTAGTGTACTACAATCGAATGGGACTTCATCGGATTTTAATCGACGGCTATTGAGACCGATTCATGATCCAGCGTGTTCAACATGCACCACACGTTCATCCAAAGCACCCTCCTATACAGTACTGATCCCTTTTAAAAAAAATGGTGTTCGAATTGTAGAACTCAAATCAAATGAGAAATCTACATTTCGATTATGAAATATTCGATTATGGTTCGGAGATATAATACATGTAATTGTTTTTGATCAATCAAAGTGTTTAGTCTTGATATGTTCACCACTGGGTGGCGATCTTCTATACATCATCACTTAGTTGGCAATTAGCACAGACATAGTAAAGTTCATATATGAATAAAGAGAATTCTGTAAATTGCTGGAAATATCATTTCCTCTTAAATACAATAGATATAACAGGGTATCATGGAAGGTAGGAGGGTAGTTGTTCTGTGCAGCAAGTTGGAATCAATAAGTGTGTAATTTAACGCCACGCAAACATCCGGGTGACACAATTTGCGGTAGAGTAGGTTTGACATGGATGCATGGCATGCATGGCCACAGTGAAAACACGTGTATCATTCCATCTTCAGGCAGAAAGACGTGACCATAGGGCTATAAATAGGGGATATGTAAGTATAGGATTGTAATTTGTGTAATAGCTCAATAGCTAAGCTATTGGTGAAATGAGCCAACTCTACATATAAAGGCTATTATTGATATTATGGACCAAGAGAAGATTACGTGTCTGTACTTTACCGGTGATTAACGTGAGTTATTTTGCTCAAGCTCTCTGTAATGACCTACCTAGTTTATTGCTGTAAAGGTAGCTCATACCGGTCGCATAGACTGGTTATCTTTACAGTATAATCAATCCATTGGCGCCGGGCGATGCCTTTTGGCTTCATTGAGCGTGACCGGGCGATGCCTTAAGGCATCGTTTTCTAATATTTACAAAATCATAGTTCATATGACATACTTCAGCAAATAATGGATCAATAAAGTTAAAACTTTCACAAAATGTAGGCATAACATTACATTTGATATTTTTAAATAATCATAAAATGATATTAACGATCACATGTTACATCACGTGATCAACTGATAGATATGTTACAACTTGCTTGTAAGACCAGTCCCCTGGCGGTAAATACTATTTACCGCCAGTCTCCTTGCTCAGATGGAATTTTCCTTCAAAGTCGTAATCTTCAAGGATTTCACGAAAGTGGGCGACAATATGGAACTTGACAACAGACAGCGCCTCGGGATCGTTTAACTCGTAGAAAAAAATCCCCATAGATGCTCAGGTAAGGCGAATGAGCCCAAAGGTGCTCACTTGCTCTCAGGTCCTCTTGATTCACAATCGCATGCTAAAAGCCTCTTACACTGGGATGAGCGTAGCATTTGCGCCGACCACTGTAACAGGCTTTGGACCTGCGCATCAGGGACCTGTTTCAGTAGTTTCGTAACATGTCTAGATGGCGTCTGTGACACCATACGGACAGATCACAAGAATGCAGTCGATGACACACGGAGTTTCACTCACTTCTCATAGGAATTAAGCAATGACACTTTAACATGAGTAGGGGATACATATAATCTATTATCGTTCCAAATATGAAGAAGATTGGCCACTTCGATCTTCTGATATTTGCT
This sequence comes from Alentia gelatinosa, assembly GCA_950022655.1. Lineage (NCBI taxonomy): Eukaryota > Metazoa > Annelida > Polychaeta > Phyllodocida > Polynoidae > Alentia > Alentia gelatinosa. The sequence goes on from OX465586.1 coordinate 30,047,047, forward strand.
AGTCTTTTTCCGCTGTTGCTTGCACTGTTGGTGCCGCTGTTGATGTCTGTCTAGGCCCAATGTCACGAGACTACTGAAACAGGTCCCAGGTCCTTCATCCTGGTATCATGTTTGGCAGTTGGGAGTGCGGACGTTTCTGTTATGGAGAGATTCCAATCCAGGACACAGAGTTACAGTTTTTACAAATTCCATATTCCTTATCGATCGATACTTTTACTTGGGCTTTATGGGAACCATCATGGTCTAAATGTGTAAATGACAAGAATCCTTAAAGACGGGGTTTCTTGCTTGAGCCTATGGCACAAACCTGACCGCCAAAACTACATGTTGCTATGCATTCTCGCGTATATAGTACCGAACGGTAAAACGCGTTAACTTGTCGGATATGACCCATTTCCGTGACACCGGTTTAACATTTAACATCATTCCTCAGACATACATCGACCTCTATAGTTGGAACTGATGTGCAAAGTAGAATTACCCTGGATTCTATTGACAAATTATATTGAGGGTTCATGTGAAATTGTGAATAGAAAGTATTTGAACCCGAATGCCTGACACGTACAGCCATTGTGTAAAGTTCATGATGGAATCAGACGCAGCCTCACTCATAAGTGCACAATGATGAAAAATCAATTATGCACAAATTCATTTTCCCTAATGGGATCGAACCCTGAGCTTGTCTATTGACTGTAGTGCCAATGAGTTTAACTGGTGAGATCTCTTTATAGTAATAGTGAGGCACAGGATGAGTATGTGAAAGCGGTGTCCCCGCTGTCAACTAGTATTAAAATTTTAATTCTACACGGTTTATCCATTTGCATGCTATCACCATCTCAAACACCTTAACAAATATATTGATCCTTCATATCCAGTGATATTCATGAGGAAGTACCCCCCTCCCAATAAAAAAACCAACCAACCAACTCCCCAAAAAAAGAACACACACACAAGAAAAACAACAGAACCCACAAAACACAAACAAGCAAAACAAAACAAGTAGGAACCCAAAAGATAAGGAGAAAACCCAACCCGAAGAAAAATTAACTGGAAAACACTTTAGAAACAGGTGAAAATATTCATCACTAACTCAAGTAGCGATAGAACAGCCTCATAGATGTAATCGTGTATATTGACCTGATCTAACTACTCTCTAGCAATATAGTTCTCAGGGTCCTGAGCTGCTCACCAGACGGCAGCACCGATGGGCTACAGCCATTAGGTAAGTACTACATAGAAGTCCAGCAATTTTCGACTTTTATGTTCATATCAGTGCACGTGTACATGATGGTCATGAGAACCCGTCTGGCGTTAACAGTGTGTGTCACCGTCATGAGTTATTTTTATTTGTTCTTCCATTTAAACTTGATGGAAACAATAACTAACTGGTACTATAGCCCTCGCAACCATACTGGGGACTGAAAACTAGTTATTTTTGACTTAATATACAAATTTTTTCATAACTTAGGCTGTAAAAAGTTTAATATTAAACCAGAGATTATGGTGTGGGAAGACGTGGCGTATCTGGAAGTGCGAGCCTTTCTCCTACCACATACCAAATTTTTTTCCAACCACGGATCCTCGACAGGTCCATCGGAACGAAGAAATTACAAACAGAGATTATTGGTTTTATTGTCATATATATTTGGGATTTATTGAGGTAATTTATCTGTTTTCATTTTTGACATATTTTCTCTGAAATCATGCTAAAAGTGTGGCAAAATGTTTGACTTCTAGAATAGGAGTGAAGATTCCATAGAATTCCATATGGAAGCAAAATCAAAGCCCAGTTTAATCAAATAGAGATTTCTTTTATGATCAATGTGATATCTTAACTTTTATTGTACTCATAGTAGAAGTCAAAATGGACTGTTTTCTTATCAAAATAGAAAAGTAGCAAAATGCCCAGACTAGCCAAGTATAGGCCTTTAGAGTGAGTGCGTCAGAACCCAGACATATGAGTACAGAGTACAACTATGAGTCAAAGGAGACTGATCTTCTCAACAAACAGGAGGGCCTATATTACACTCAAGAGGGTTGACACAGTAAACTTGCCTTGCGAGTTTTGAGTTCTTTGATTGGCTGTTGAACCAACAGCCAATACAGGATGACCAATCACATTCCAGGCTGCCACACATGGCTAGACGGTGTTGGCATGCAAATGGCTGAACCAGATCATGACACAAACAACTCAGAGTGTCAATATACCCTGCCACCAAGTGGGCAGGTTAGAAACTAAAGGGACTGATAATAGGGGTGAATCTGTCACTCAAAGCACGGCAGCCGAACTGTAGACATCAGAGAAGCAGGACAAAACTCCAATACCAGGACCCTTCTAATTCAGTTATGTTGTTTACTAATAATTATCGAAATCTTGATGATTACTTTCTTTATATAGGAACCAATATCATTATACACCTGTGGCCTTATACCCTAAGTATACCGCCTGCTCCTACCTATGTCATCTTTATAAACCTACAATACATATATGGCGTACGGGGTATATATGTGGCGTACGGGGTATATATGGCGGAAAACCCCAACAAATCGTCCCAAAGCCAAGATAAAAACCGGCGATTATACGGTAACCCAGCAACACAGTAAGCCTATTTCCGTATACTACTTGGCCACAAGATAAGGAGAAAACCCAAGCCGAAGAAAAATTAACTGGAAAACACCTTAGAAACAGGTGAAAATATTCATCACTAACTCAAGTAGCGATAGAACAGCCTGTATAGACCTGCAACGTGATATATTCCTATAGTGTTAGGCGAGAACCTATTGATGACTGATAATGGACATATTTGTATTACAAACACGTATACATACTGGTTGGTAAAGGGAAAGCCGGACATAGAAATAAACATTAAGGTCCTTGAATTAGAAAAATATATGATAATGCTACCATGCTTGTGAAATACGATTCTGATAACTTAAATTGTGATTTTTTTTGTCTATTGTTCCAATTCTGTCAGTCAAGATAGATCTTCCAATGGAATAGATTTGGTGGTAAAAATCGGGAAATGGCCGTTCATCACTGATAGGTGATTTTAAATGTTCTATTCAATTTTCCATTATTAATTCAACATCTTATACAGGTAAAAGCATTAAAGTGTGACCCATCGTAATGCTTCTACGGAATATTACTTGTCCCCCGCAGTTGAATTGATTGTATAACCATTGATTTCTGTTTCAAAAGATCTAACTCAAAATGCCCTGACCTTGTGTCGGAAATATCTTTCTGTAGGGTAAGCCTGTTCTGAACCTTCTCTCTCTTCACCTTCAGGTATTAGTAATTCATATCTATTATGAAGCCTGAATGGTCAATGAAGAGCTGATCATATTCATGATTAGAACAATGGCATTTATGTAATTGAACATTAATTCACTGAAAATAGCATAATTGAAAGCTGTTAAATATTACTTTCCAAAGAATTAACCAAACTTGTAGGTGACATAAACATCACGAAACTACCGTCCGATATTTTGTGATAATTTCTTTTATTGTTCTGATTTGGTTGACCTAGGTTGGTGCATATCAGGTAAAGTATAGCACTGAGATGTAAACCTTCGACCTATGTTCCTGAGAAACATGTACACGACGAATGATTTACATCAAGGATGAGCAAACAATGACTGGTATTGTCCAGCTAGTCAATGGCAAGTGATATTTATGTGGCTGTGGCAAACTAGCTGCCCCTCTTCTTGTGGGACCCATATTCGGCATTGCCAGGCCTTTCGCACACAATCAGGACAGGAACCATACATAAATATCCATATTCGGTGTTTCAGGGTTATTCCATGAGAACAATGGTGAATGTTTACAGGGATATCGTACAGTGACAAAAGGGCAGTATTCGTCAAGAACATTTAATTCAACTAATACTGACATAAAGTGAATACAGTATTTCCCCCAGAGACGACATGACCCAGGTTATCTAAAATTCTGCCATACTGGATAATGGTTTACGTAACCTATAACTCGATATTATTTCATAAATTATAAGAAAATATATACACAAAACATGAATTGACATCGGGAATTAAATGAATAACATTATGCAGCATTGGGACTATAATACAGGTTCACAACATCAACAATTGAAGGAACTTACTTTGTAGCTGCATGACGGAAACCCTGGAATATGGGTGAAAATGTATACTTATGACGGAGATCATTCCAGATATATTATCTTTCTAGCTACATCTGCTCCCATTATACAGTGGGTTATTGGAATTGAGCATAGGATCGGTATTATTTAGAATAGCGGAATAAATCAGTATTTCTCTGTGTATAGTTATGTTGTCTAGAATCATAAGGAAATTTCATCATATGAAGTAGAATAATATTCGGGAAATTTGACTAGAACACTCACACATCATACAAAGCTCTCAGATCAGTCTTAGGTGGATAATAACAATTAATAATACACACAAATCAATGATTCCTGGTAGTACAGAATGACCCGTAGCATATTACACTTTATATCAGGTATTCAGAAACACATTCTACAAATGTAGCACATTCAACATATGGAACCGTTTTAATTGCAAACATCATGATCACTTTGAGTACGATTGTGATGAATCTAAAATATATACATGCATCGATTTATGGAATAGGCACTTTAACTGTGCAATATGTGTTTTAGCAAAAGTAATAAATGTGCTGATGTTGATGTGGTAGTCAATGGAGTCCCTACTTAAGCAGGATACTGGTACTTTTAAGGGAAATTGTAATGTGTATTAGAGTAGTGCAGTTGAGTAATACGTGGAATGTAGGTTACCATGTATGCTGAGAGACGGGTAAGGGTCTGTTACGATATATTATAACGATGTTTAGAGAAGGTCAACCAGGAATTGGTGAAAAAAACCTGCAAGAATATTGCAGAAGGGAATCCTAGTAAAATATCAATAAAATATAACATTGTGATGCAAAAAATCCCTTCGCATCCGCTCATATTTATCGCTGACTGCGAGATAATAGACAGGTCAAATATATAAAACAGTTTAGAAATTCGAAGTAGAAATAGACGTCCCGAATTATGAGAAGGGCTATGTACAGAAGAAATGTACCCGATTCGTTTTCTGCAACTATTCAATTGTGCATGTAAAATATCACCCACTTACAAACCACCAGGTCGTGCCAATGTTAGATCCTGTATCCATTCAACCCTGCATCCCAAGAACTCAGTTGTGCGCCCTTTTCGTTATTCTAATTAATGGCTAACGTTAATAGACAACTCAAGATCGATTTCCGGACTCACTGCCTATCACATCCAATCGGATAAAGTTCCCTCATTGAAGATTGAACGCTTTCACGACCTTAAGGGCTTGCACTTACAAGTACGGACCTGCCGCTGATATATTTTACCTTTATCCGCCAATCATTAAGCTTGGATTCTTTCGAATAGTTCTGCGAAGCTTACAACCAAGTCGATTGACATCGGACTATTGACCTGCCCTCTGGTACATTGTCCACTCGAGCCATTGCCCAAGATGACCATTGCCACTAGGGTGATTGCCCCTGCTCTGGCAACTCGGAGAATATCTAAAAAACCCTACCCGCCCCCCGGGGGCCTTCATGTGATCACGATTTAGTTTGTATTATTGGTGTATATTTAATGGAAAGGAGAGAAAAGATAATAACATCACTCAGAACGATGGATGATTATATATATATATATATATCACAGAAAATCTTGAAACAAATTAGGATACAATGATATGCTCTGACAATCATGTTGTCTTATAAAAAGGTTATGGCTATAAAACTGTATTCATTATAGAATACTGAGTTTGGGGTTGTTTATAAGATTAGGCAGTAATCATCAGGATGGCAATTATTATTTGGTAGCAATCATTCAGGGGATAAGGTCATCACACTGGGGGACCTATAAATATCGATGTGGAAATCGTCTGCAGGTCAAAAAGTCTGACACCTTTTTGAACTTGCTGTTATGGAGAGTAGACTGATAGTCTTACATCAGGAGCCTCCTGGTCTCCTGATGTGTATATGTGATTGCATTCGTGCTAAATCCTTAGGGTCTTCCTGACGTCGTGCCAATGGACACCGATATTCCCGCGTGTGGTCCCGGCGCCAAGACTTGGATCAATCGTAATCGGATAGAGAGGGTGGATTGAGGTTATCCAACTGAGGTCGTGCTCTGAGTGATCTTCTATTTTGGAAAGTCCCACTGCTTTCATGTTCAGTGTTGTTTCCCGGAACTCCAACCAATCCAAACACCACTCTCCTTTGCGATACAGTATTTCACGAGTATACCAATTCAATGATATACCGGAATATGCTACACGTACAACTCTCCAAGGATATATCTTCATTCTGAAGATACCCACACAGGTTAGTGGCCACGCACTTCTAAAACATGTCATTTATGGAGTCTCTTGTGATATGATAATTTCAGACTAGTATCTTAAAATGCATCTGTTCTACAGAGTTGCTCCATCCTTCTCTGAGGATTGTATATAGACTCTAGTGCATAGATTCTTATCCGGTTCTATGCCATTCTAATCATCCCTAGATATTTATTTCCTTCACGTGGTCTTGGCTTTTGCAATTCGTGAATATACGATATAAACACTCTACAATTTCTACAATGCAGAACACTGTTATTCCAGACCATAGATTCAATGATCCACCAATCTGAGACAATAAACTTGGAAAGTCTGTTTTCGGTGTATCTTTAAGTTGGATATAGCTGAAATCCTTTAAGCTTAAAGATAATTGCAGGAAATTATCCCGCACAAGTCTTTCCGCTAGGAATATATCAGTCAGAGTTGAATTAATAGATGAAATATTTCTCAGGATCTGGAACCTGTCTTTGTAAGGTTTATCTGCAATGTAGTGATTATAGAAGGCGCGCAAATGACGGGTGCGTGGCCAGACAGATTGATGTGTCTCAGCATGGAAGATAGACTCAACGCACTGTGTTTCACAATAAGTTGCACACCATCCTGCGCGTGCATTTCGTAGTATGGATGCGCAAGCTGTTTTATTTAACATTTCCTCCGCGCCGAGTTTTGGATCTCCGCACAAAGGCAGTGACTTATTAAAACGAAGAACAATCTGATGGAGATCGACACAACCACACTGCTCTATGATATGATCAGATATGCACTCAGACAGACATAAAAGTCGTGTTTTCTTAATGGTTACATTATAGCGCTCTAAGTAAATAAAATCCCCGTTTTCATAATGCTGCACACAAGTTCCATATGGAGGCTCGAGCCTTTCCCTGCGCTCCAATGAGAGGCGTACTTCTGTTAATGTTCCCGGCATAACAGGTTGGCCTTTTTGCGTGAGAGAAACTGTCATTGATTCATGTACTATGAACATGGCACCGACGCTTTGACCAATGTAGTTTCCTAATCCATATGGGAAGTCAATATCTTCGTCGAAACTATCCAGATATGTGACTATTGATAGCCCTCGAACTCCAGTCAGATTGGTCTCCCTATTTACTCTTAGATTGACGCAGTTAAAATATTCAAAAGTTTGAAACTGGGTCACTGTCATAATCTCTGTACAAGGGACACTTTTTATATGGAGTCCATCCGCCACGCGGCTTTGACAGGATACAATAAAGTCCGCCATCTGATGACCAACGTCCCAAGCATTTTCCCGACCGATATACTGCCAGTATCCTCCATACGTCAGCACCCCCGATTTGTACCTATTCATCTCCACTTTCAAATCCGCCGAACAGTTCTGACACTCGGTGTAGGTCTTCATCATGTCCAGATATTCTTTAAAGGTGGGGATGCCCTGATATCTAGATATGTTGCTCGACAGTGGATTCAAATTGCAGATGGCAATCTCAGGAATAACATCAGAGCCAGTCGTATCTAAGGGGTTAATGGGAATCTCGGTGACCTGTGTGAACTTCTCGTGCTTGAAGAAGGAGGACAAGAGAAGGTAGGTCTGGTATAGGGAGATGACCAGAAAGGCGACCACTACCATGCACCAGGCGGATCGCACGCCCGGACTCTCGGCCTTGGCTGCCCGGGGCAATCCCTTCATAGAAGTCGTACTTGCAAAACGCTTCAGCTCCTTCGCTATGTGAATGCCCATCTTGGATTGTGTAGTCTCCTCTGCCAACTCCATAGGCTGTGAAGGAATGAGAAAGGTATATCAATCATTAGAAAATATGCACTCACAGAAAAAATACAAGTGTCATATTGAGATTTAGTTCAATTGCCATTTGAAAACAAGTTAATATTTAAATGGTAAGGATGTATAAAAAAACGGCAACGACCAGAAAGGCAACTATATAGAAAAGAGACATTCAATATAACTGCACCTATTTACGATATATTCAAATAGGCTATGCACTAGGGCGAGAAAACCAAGTAGAATCGATTAAATGAATCATGATCATTGTAGTTCAATCAAACAAAAGACAGCTTTCCTTGCAAAACTTAAAGGCTGTAGGAGAACTAAGGAGATGCGAATACAAAGAGGGAATTAGGGCTGAGGGTAATGGTTTGAGCAACTCAAAAATATTCTTGTTGCGTGGCATTCATGACCATGCTTGTAAACAAAGAGAACGGCACTAACACATATTTAACATTATCGTAAACCTATTCAACAAACAATAAATCCCTTAGGGTGGCTCTACCTTAGTAATCTTTGGTTCCAAGCAGATTTGGAGGAGTGCTGCTTCAATAAAACAGCAGACATGCAAGGCATATATATATATATATATTCCCTTTTAATATACTTTGTAGAATAGTAATCTTAAAAGGCTGTAAAAACTAATCAGGTTCCTACGATTATTCTTTACTGAATACTGCATATATATCATCAACATCAAGACACATAAATTGATTCTGAGAAAATGGTTGCATATATATCTGACAACACGTTTTTCTCTATACAAGAGCAGCAACGTGCAGCATGCTTTAGCATTGAATTAAGCAAAGGTGATGCAGTTAGTGTTCTGTGTGGCGGTCAGACTGGAAACAGTCACAGTTGTTGTAACCTCTTGATCAGGGGCATCGTATGAATCGTCAATTTCTTTAGCTTGTTTTCCGTTATCTTCAAGCCTAAGACACAAGTCGCCCTCTAATAGTGGAATGATTGTTGATCCTTGCGGGAGGGTATGGTGTGTCCTGCCCTTGGTTTCAGTTTCAGGCTGAAGACCGAAGTTATTAGGCCCTGAAACCGTCTTGGTTTCCTTTCCGTTGACTTCATTATTTAGAGTTTGAGTTAACAAGTTTAGATCATCATGGCTGCTGGATGGGCCAATATTTACTTTCAAAGGATGTGCTGCTTTGGTGTTGAGTTCTCCGTTCTTAGTCAACATGATCACCTGATTTCACTCGCATAACGTACAGATATGGACATGATGATCCTTTATAAGGCGGTGGATGGAATATAGATTCCCTCACCGGAAGGCAAATTCTTGAGCGACTGCCTTCTAGTGGACTTGTTTCACATCTATGTTGTTTCGATGCTTCAGCACCTGCAAGAGAAAGCGCCCTTATAAGGAGTTCAGAAGTAGAGGTTTCTGGATCTTTGATATGAAATATATGCTATCATTTCGTGTACAAATAAGGCGTGAATGTGGGGAAAATAGTTTAGTTTTCGACATCAATGAAACAAGCCACAACTTCTATAAAATAATTCAATATGAATGCGCTTCCGTGTGTTGAGAGTCTGTATGTGAAAAAAAACACGACGCAAGCATGTGATCACTCTCAGTATTAAACCAAGTTACGCCCGTTACCAACTAGTTTAAGAAATCCAATTTAGTCTTTTTTTTCTGGCAACGAAAATATGAAATAAAAGAAATAGTCTGGAAAAGCTTTTTCGTCTACTTAGTTATCCTCTTGGGATTGATTTAGTATTGGAGAGTGGTCGTTACCAGTGTTGATAGATCATTCGTCTTATTGAACCTATTAATACGAAGGAGCTATTGCATGCATTTATCTTATGCTCTAATATAAATGTTTGGTTCCGTGTGGTCTTCTGCAGAAATAAAAAGAAGGCAAATTTCAATACCTGTTAGTTGACATTGTGATAATAATCTTTATGTTGCTATTGTGACGGAGTCTTTTGTAAGTTGTAGAATAGACATACAAGATGAAAAGCTGTGAACGCACTCATTAAATATTTTCTATATTATCTGTCTTTCACGCGTCCTCTGGGGCGAACAAATCTTGAAAATGGTTGTTAAAAAGAAATTTTACTACATATATCCCTCATTATATCATTTATATAGTACTATATATTGAATTCAGATATGATACAGGTTGGAGAGGGATTGGCCGTGTTTGTTTTGGTAAGATTCCCCAGACCAGATTTGGGTCAATGGATCATTCGCTGATATGTAAGATATGTATATATTAAAAAAAGAGATTCTTTATTGATAAGGTTCATATAATAGTACATGACTTTCAAGCAAACTCGTCTAACAAACAGAACTTACACAGATCCAGCACTCAACAGTAAATGATATAGTAGCTGGGTACAAAGACATGGAACACAAGACTTCGACATTAATGTAATCCTTGAATTTATCATGGAAATGAAGCAAATTGGACGTGTTCAGCTGGTAAACGAAATAACAAGAATTAACCAGAATCGACCATTGACCTAGTCTTCTCAAATAGTACGAAGATTATAAAATCAAGAGTGGTATTGCAAGCTTTTAGTGATCACCAAACCATCTTTGCGATCCTGAAACATACTGATGAGAAACTCACAAAAAAGTGAATATGGGGAAGTTCATAAACGTCTTAAAAAACAATCCTGGGTAACCAGAGAACTCCTCGAGATGATCAGGGATAAGAACAAACTGATAAACAGAGCTAAAGAAACTCATCTCAGCAAGGATAGAAGGGCAGCCAGATCTAGTGGAAATCTAACAAATCAATCCATAAAAAGAGTATAAAAATTATATACTGAAATGCCTTAGAAGAAAACAAATCAGACCATAGGAAATTCTGGCAAATTACGAACAGTATCTTACAGGCTACAACTGAAACAAATCTGAACATATAAAACTAAAAGCCCAGACCAAATCTTTGTAGCACTGATGTTGATGAAATGCTGGAACTAGCAAAGGAAATTAATCTCACTAAGTAATCCCATCTGGAAGGTATCAACGCGAGAGTATTTAGAGATCCTATGTTATCTATACCCCGGGTTTTTCGTTGCTTAATTCTATCATTTTGTCCCGATTCACAAGCATCATGATGATGGGATAGGAAGCAAATCGCATACGCCAAGTCTTTCATTGTAACCCGTTTATACATTGATAGATGAATTCGAGTACTATCGCAATACCTCTTGGAGGTTACGCTGACAACATTTATACGATATCGATGATATCTCTGTTATGTTGCCTTGTAAACTTATGTTCTCCTACAAACCCATAACACAACTTACATAACTGATTAATGCATAGCAACTCGGGCAACGCACCAAATAACCTACATTAGCGTGCTCAGGGATAGCCCGGACTGAAAACAATTATATACCGGGACATGTTACAATCAAGAAATATCACCAATTATCAGTTATGCCCTTAAATTGAAATTTACGTGTACGCATAAATCGAAGGATTATAAAATAATTGTGTGCTAGTGTGCAATTAGGAAAGGTATAGAAATAATACGATGTATTTCTAGTGAAGTCACTTGTAAAATAGGGAATAACATCAAGCATTAGATGTTAGATTATAGGTAATATTATTGGAGTTCTGAATGTATCTTAACCAGGGATATGACCAGGTGCATGCTGGATTATAACGTCTGAAGCAGATTAGCTATGCTGATAAAACTGAATAGGTGTAGGCCACACCGGAACAGGCGATCTTAATTAACAGGAGGAGGAGTACCAGTGAGCTGATATCACCGTACGTTGTGGAATAATGATAAAAACTTTGCTGACAGCCTCTGGCCTAATTCATTATTGATCAGCCACCATGAAGAGGTATTGAAACAATTCTCCAGTTCTAACAGTCAGTCCCAAATATTGAATTTGGATTGGTAAATATGAATTAGGAGCAAATCCATCCAGTAACAAATACATGTACCGCGAAATTGTCATCACTATCGATTTTGTGATAGGCCAGAATTTAGCGGAATTGTGAATTACTCAGGATGTTGGCCCTCATCTATATGTCCTGTACAAAGTTAGCAGTTTACCTAATCGTATTGCTCCTCCAAGCAACAAATAGGTGTCGCGTGCTACCGCCGGAAATCCTATGCAAAATACAATTCGAGCTCAACTTTAGGGAAAATCTCTATATGAACATGTGCCTATATCATAGGGCAAGAATATACACAGTTTTGTCACATATCCATGAGAAGAAACTTGACTTATCTTATTATCAACCAGAACGGTTGTGAGAATTCTTCACATCCGTATGATATGGAGAGTTTTTGTCTTAATGGATTTACTGCCAGGCACAATGATAAGAAAACTCCAGTATTCAGACCTCACAAGCGTTATGTGACACATTCATCATTCTGCAATATTAGATTGATCTCCTGGTATAGTTATACAGATCAAGATTAAAGCATAAAATAAGGAACTGCATATTTTGATACTGCATGTGATGGTAAAGCAATTGAACAATTGCTGTCAATTAACATTTGCATTCGTATAGTGCAGCCCCAAAAGGTCAGGACATCACGTCTGTACCGACCATCTGCAGGGTTTTTAGCCAAGCTGATCTATTGCACTGTGGTAACATTAGTGAATTGGTTCGGCTGAAACCGGAACCACCACAAACATGGGTCGCTCACCTGCACGTGTTGGAGGACGCGCTCACTCAGTAAGTCGAGCTGATCGGTCTGAGATTAAACAGGTAAAGTTTCTCTGGTCTCCGTGACTCCCCGCGCCTGCCAACAAAGTGAGCAGCATCAACGGTTCCAGACTTTAGCGATGCTGATGTATCAACAAATTACCATGCTGTGTACAAAAGGCACACAGTATAGCTCAGTCCGAGCATTTTCATGATACTGTTTCTTTTGACAGAAGAGAAACGTGTAGGCTACGATGAACGTTTCATTTAACCCTTTTAAGGCGGATAATGCCTTGAGGCATTCCCCAGCATAGACCGGATAATGCCTTGAGGCATTCCCCCACGGAGACCGGATAATGCCTTGAGGCATTATTTATGAAATTAAGTAATATTTACCATTTCATTGTTTTATGAAGAAATAATTGATCAATATATCTGAAACTTTCAGAGAATATACAGGTATATTCTCTGAAAGTTTCAGATATATTGATCAATTATTTCTTCATAAAACAATGAAATGGTAAATATTACTAAATTTCATAAATAATGCCTCAAGGCATTATCCGGTCTCCGTGGGGGAATGCCTCAAGGCATTATCCGGTCTATGCTGGGGAATGCCCCAAGGCATTATCCGCCTTAAAAGGGTTAATAAGGTTTTGCTGGCCCTTGGCTATGCAGCCATTATACGGTCTGGCCGGTAAGCCATGCCCTGCTCCGCTACAACTATTTCTATAAAACTGCCCTGACAGTGGTTTTAACATGCCACCCACGTGGCACCGTTATGGCCGCTGCGCGGTGCTATTTATTGCTCTGGGGAACACACCCTCAACGATGACTTTTCAGCATGTATAGGAGTATTCGCTGATGGTATGGTGACAAAAGTCACTCTTGTTGTGTCCCTGCAAACTCAGACGCAAGCTTGCAATCCGACGTCAGACGTAGAATGGGCCTGTGGGTTTGTACACTATACACATGTTTGGCAGATGCCTGATGGCATCGGATTCATGGTGAGTCGACATAATCATAATGCATAACCAGCAATACCATGCTGGTCGATTCCGCTTCTAGTTCAAAATGATTGGATCCCGCTCCGCTACAACTATTTCTATAAAACTGCCCTGACAGTGGTTTTAACATGCCACCATGTGGCGCCGTTATGGCCGCTGCGCGGTGCTGTTTATTGCTCTGGGGAACACACCCTCAATGATGACTTTTCAGCATGTATAGGAGTATTCGCTGATGGTATGGTGACAAAAGTCACTCTTGTTGTGTCCCTGCAAACTCAGACGCAAGCTCGCAATCCGACGTCAGACGTAGAATTGGCCTGTGGGTTTGTACACTATACACATGTTTGGCAGATGCCTGATGGCATCGGATTCATGGTGAGTCGACATAATCATAATGCATAACCAGCAATACCATGCTGGACGATTCCGCTTCTAGTTCAAAATGATTGGATCCCAACGTATTCTATTGGGATATTGAGTGTTATAAGATGGACGGAATTATTTATAACTGGCAGGTAAGAGGGTGCGTCCACCAACCACGACAGGGCTGCGACAACGGCTTTCAGACAAGGTCCACGACAGCTCTACGATTGGAAGGCGTGTCGTAGCCTTGTCGTGGTTGGTGGACCCTAGTTCCCGACAAGAGGCTACGACAAGGCCCCGACAGGCTGCGACACAAAGCTTGTCGGGAGGTTGTCGGAGGCCCTCCGACAAGGCCACGACAATATCGAACATGTTCGATTTTTGCTACGACTGGACCTTTGTCGTGGAGTGTTGTGGTTTCCTCGATATCACTGTCGTAGTGTGTCGGAACCATGGGCGCCTTTTTTACGGAAACCGGCAACGTCTACGACACGCCCCGACACCGCTGTCCCGACAATGCTCTTCTCACGACAAGGCTGCGACAAGGCTGCGATTGGAACTTTCATGTCGGCACTTGTCGTAGCCTTGTCGTGGTTGGTGGACGCACCCTCTAAGAGAGAACTAACCGACAGGCGGATTTCAATGGTTACATAACATGTTCGGAATTCTGAAATGTAAATCTGAATTTGACAGCGCCTTAAACAACCAAAGTGATACAGCATCTGAAATAAACAACTTATATCTATCTAATATAAATGTAAATAGTGAGAAATGATTTTTAGTATCAGACATGTATCGAACAAAATGGAGTTGAACTGCAAACAAAAGAGTTAAGTAAAAACATGAGTCTTTCCAATCACATGGACACCACATACAGTGTATAGTGTCCCCTATAGATATCCTATTCATTGCTGTACTATTACTTCCTTTCCTCTGAATGCTGAAACAGCATCTGATATAAACAACTTATATCTATCTAATATAAATGACCAAAAAAGAGAAAAACATCTGAAGTTGCCCACAGGGGCGACAACATAGTTTTTGAAATATTTCACAAGCATTCATTAAGAAATGATGTATTTTACATCGGGTATTATAAGTGAAAAGTGAATGGATCAATGGCTTGAGATTTTAGATATTAGAGAAGACACGATGAAATGCAGCGACGGGGAATTCGTTGAATTACACATTGGACAAAGATTTTGTAATTTAGACTTATGCTAACCGAACCTGCAATTCATCAATCCGTATGTAATATATAAAGCCGCTTATATAATTGGCGTTTTGATTTTAGTCAAGATACATAGTTTTATAAAAAGAACAAAACACGGTAGTTATTACTCCAACTGTTAAGACCGATCGGTGTTGCTCAGCAACATTGAGCAATCTGTACTTAAAGTAGAAGGCTCTGGATCCAAAGTCAATCTCTGTTTGAAATTACGCAGATCCATCTCGACACTAACATCTCTAGGCTAGCACCACTGAAAGTCTCCTATCGATCCATTTTATGTAAATTGGCCTGAGTCTTGGAAGTCGTGTCACTCTTGTACACCAACCTTGCCTTTTTCTGATTTGGCTTTCACGCTATTGATGTATGGCCGAAAGCGATTTCAGCATTCAGAGGAAAGGAAGCAATAGTACAGCAATGAATAGGATATCTATAGGGGACACTATACACTGTATGTGGTGTCCATGTGATTGGAAAGACTCATGTTTTTCGAAGTGTAAAGTATAGAAACGTTAATCCTACCTGCCACATCCCAAATATAACAGTCAACACATCCACAGGGTACACATTTCGTCATTGGAAACCGTCGGTCAGCAACAGTTACTGCAATCAATTCTGCCACCATCCCTACTCCCACCAGCATACCCCTACAAGCATCCCCACCACTCACCAATGTGACACCACTCCCATGAAACCGCCATCATCACCAAATTTTCAATGCATGCATCTTTGTTTCCCTTTGCTGTAAATCTCAGTCAGAATAACCATAGTTACCACCAGTATCACCATTACCCACTTACCCACCTCTGTTAATTGATGTTTTACAGTTAGGCGCGGCCTAGCGGTGTGTAGCTTAGTTAGGCCGTAGCTTGGACAAACACTGATTAGTATGGCCTCACTCCTATGTCATTTCAATGCGCTCATACTACAGTATGAACGGTGGGTCTGAATGCTAGGCTGCGGGTTTCCACAAGATATGACTGCTCAGATAAAGTAGGAGATTATGTTAAATAGTCTGGGTTGTCTAAACCTGATAGTTGATGATTATCTCCGTTTTACCGTGGATAGAAATTTGTGATGGCTAGGCATGCCAATGTCTTATTATGCAGTCATGTGTGGTGTTATCTGAGGTATTACTAAGGTGATGCATATTCAACACAACAAACGGGAGCTGGACTGCCAAAGAATATGATGCAAGGGTGCACCTTCTCTGGAAATAATCTTGATAGTTGTATAGCCGTGTTATGCTCATACACTCAAACCTCCAATGCTAAATATTACTTTGCCATGTAGTTCTTTGGCCGCAGACGTTAAGTAACCAAGCCGATAAGGCACATTAGCGGTCCGTGGAAAAAGGCCTATTCGTTTTGCTGAATCTCAAATGTACTTTTAACAAACCAATGTATACCCTGTTATTACTTTGCTCTCAACGCACATTAACACAGGGATATATATTCATATTTATTACGTGTCAAAGCTCTATCTGAACGATCCAACAGACACACAAGATTTATATTGTCGGATGGTCAACAGGCCATAGTTGTGTCTACTGTTTTTGCCTTTGTATATATTCATACATATAATATCCCATATATATGTGAAATATGCGGGTACTTCATCTCGTGCCACCTTATTGATTTTATATTCCTTTAATTTTTAAATGGTAATAAATTCAAGTAATTTTGTTTCTCCTCAATTTATGGCCTGTGCAATTTAGGCGGCATCGATTAGACAGCATCTTGTATCGTGGCTAAATAGTTCTGTATAAGGCAGACGATAATAAGTTTACAAGATGAGGTATGAATGAATGAATGATGATTATTAACCATGAGGTCGTGTCCTCCTATTTGCTTAGTCAAGGCGCCAAGTTTGATTCATTACGAGTTATTAAGGTGTGAAGCGAATGCAAATCCATGTGAGGACTCTAACCTCTAGGCAATACATGTATATAGGGCATGCAAGCACCCTCTTACAAGCATTGTCCGAAATAGGAAGAGCAGCCTGTTTATAAACTTAAATCGCTATCTGACTGGACATCAGGTGTCCATTCCTATGCAACATAAACAAGCGGAGAGACACATTTATTTGATAATTTATTCCCAAACTGCTTCCCAAAAGTAATTCGATGAATACACCTAGATAATGACATGCATCTACACTTTCCAATTTGGTCATGCCAATAAAAAAATGTTTAAACTATTTATCTTTTCCCGTTTGTTTTGTTTTTGGTGTAAACCAACAATGTATATATTTTGTATATTTAATTTAATAAAAGATTGATACATTATAGAACGACCATTCTGAGAAATTGTCTAACGATTTTTGTAAGTTTTCCTGTACTTTTTTCGGATCTTTGTTTATTGCATATACTACCAAGTCGTCGGTATTCATTATACTTTTAGCATTATACAACACTTTAACAACGTATTCATATAATAAATGAACAATAAACAATAATGGATCGAGAAACGAACCCTGGAGCACTCCATAAGTCAAGTTAATCCAACTAAATTTGTCGTCCCAAAAATCCAAGCCTCTGTTTCCTATTACTCAAGTATGAAAGTATTTATTTTCTACAATTTCCGGCTTAATAGATTCGGATAACGATACCACATTAGGTTATTTCCATCAAAGTCATTTTCATTTCACATTGGTTTGCAACATTTTAATAATACTGTGATAGCTGTATAATATAGATAGGTTTTAGGTGTAATGCCCTCTCCTAAATGCTCGTCATCAGGTATTGCTGCATTTGGTTTCTGAGAACTATATAAAATTCAGATAAATCGACACAACCCTCTCAATCCTATAACGTTGCTGAATCCCGATAGGTTCCTATTTAGAATGTATTTATTACAATAGATCTAGTGACTGATATTTTCACTTGTTGAGTGCGTGACACTATCGATAGGTTGACTATCTACGCAGCCATTACAACTCTATTGAAAATTGATGTCAATGCCGGTATCATTCCCATCAGTGATGTATATCAGATATTTGTATTCATCGGTGATCAATAGGATAATGAACCTTCCTCGCGCAGAAGAGCGTCATTGTAACCGAACTGGTACTGTCATTAATGATGCTGGTCTATTTTATCAGCGTATATTATGAGAAACATCAGTTTAAGAAAATTCAGCATTAGATCAAATTTGGTGGATTCTTAACCGTCCTGTTTCAACTGCCAGATGCTGGAGAAACTCGGAACTTTTTACCGTTTCGCATTTCTGCATGACAACATTAGCCTGACTGCCCATTCTAAAATCCCATCTACAGGCGCAGGTGCAGGCGTTGTGGGGTACAGCAATGGCCCACTGACTGGACAACATTGAATCCTTGTTACAATTTCATGCCAAGTCACTATGGACATACACATTGTTTCTAGTTCTAATTTCACGCTCACGTGCGTATTGTGCATTGCAGTGTTTGCATGTACATCATTCCACATTATACGCCTGACCTCACTAATGCATCAACATGCGCAGAATGCTATGTGACAGCTGTGAATGTTCTCAACAGCAAATACCAGCATGGCCATGGCCAAATAATCATATGTTTTCCTATAACACGCGGCATATAGGATGCAATTATCAGAGCGTTGTCGTATACTCATATGTGTATTGACTAACACGTTTTTACCTGTTTGCGTTGTGTTGATGATAGGATCAATGATTGGAATGGTGTGCAATATTACTCACTGATGGCCCTATGCCGCATGTTTCCCAATATGTCACTTTAATGGGTTTTATATCTCCATTGATATGTGGTATTGTGAGATATTTCCGAGAATTCCATATGGCACACTAGTATATGCTGCGGCTAATTACCTCTTTCCAGTGGAAATGAAAAAAAAAATCGGATTGATCACCAGGCCTATGAATATCACACCTTAAAACACGCCATTGCTTAATTAAGTCTTCTTAAACGAGAATAGCTCTCACAAATAATGCAGATACTAGTAGAGATATCGATACCCACGTGTAGGAATATGTTGGGAAGGTTTCTATGCATTGTTATCAAAAGCACCCGGAATCATCTCCATTTAAGGTATTCATTTCTCTACAAACGTCCGACACTATTTACATTATAGGACTGAATTAAGAGGTGAACATTCACACTATTGCAGATGATTTGTTCTACCAATATCTACAAATGCCCCAGCATAGGACACATGTACTTCATTTAGTGTGACGACAACAGAAGATTAATTTACTTGGCAAGTTATGGTCGTCGACCGTCCATTAAGGAATGACTGGTGGCTTTGCACCCCAATGAACCCCGCCTCAAGGGGTGGGAAAGGAGATAAACTACATGCCTGAGGTCGGATTGTCTACCTGTATGAACCAACTCGTATATATGACACATCATGTGGAGGTAAGGGCTTGGTGGAGAGGGACACATGGGCAGACTACTTAACGAAGGGGTACCTCGGACTAATTCTTATATTATTGGATTAGGAGGAAGATATTCCCACTAACTCGGCATGGGCTAGGTCCGAGGTTATCAAGTAATGAGTTAATCATAAGACATTGATTACCGACATGTTTCGAACCTTTAAGCCTATAAGACACCGAAATTTATTCCCGATTCAACCAGACCATCGGCTCGGTGAGAGTCGGGAATAAAATTTCGGTGTCTTATACCTATAGACACCGATATGTAGACTCTTCCCGATGACACCTCCTCCTTTTATGACCTCGTAAATTACCCGGGTTAAGATCAAAGAGAGCGGCCGGGTGCCGGGCCCGGCTGGGCGTACACCGGAATCTTAAGGTCGGGCAGAGTCGGTCATATCTGACATGGTAGTAATGCCCGACGCGTCGGGAAAAGCAATAAAATCGGGTCGGTGAAGTGCGTACACCGACCCGATTGATGCAGATTGTCACAGACCCGACGGATCCGTAGAATCGGGCACAGTGGTCGGGTCGGTGTCTTATAGGCTTTATATATTATCATATATTCCCCTTTTCACATGATAGATTTCCATTGACTATGGCAGAAGTTCTGGCCATACCAGGTGGAACACTCTTAAATGCAGGACAGGAAGGTGTTAGGCACTCTGCAAATTGGGTGGAGAGAGGATAAAGAGGATTGTAGAAAGCCTACGTCCAATAATGTAGAGTGTGTTGGGCAAGAGATTTGAGGTTGAACGAAGGATATCTGGATTAGATTTGTTTTAAACTCAACTAATTTTTACAGTTTTCTTTATTTTTCATAACCATATTAACACTCCCATTTTGTTTCACTTGACAGCAGGTAAATAAAAAGGGTTCGACGTCAGCGATATATCGCTGGTTTGCAACAGCACCAATAAAACAATTGACAACATTAAGTGTATATAATACACCAATCATAGTAAAACAAATAGACACCGCATAGACGAGTACACAATGAAAAGTACAAACAATACACACATAATCCATATAATAAAGTCTACAATCCTTTATGAATCACCCTGGTTATGATCTTAGGATCAGTCTATATAGCATTGCATCCAATATTTTGTCATGTCTACAGGTCCATTAGAGATACATCTTATGATCAGTCTTTGTAATAGTGCAACACCTATTATATTGTGACATATACTAGGGGAATCTGTTTTCCCGTATTCCACTAAGTAGAGATCTGTATGCTTTACAGGTTTAGTACGGCGACATAGACGGAGTGGGGTGGGAGTTGGGTGCCGTGAAGTTCCATGACCAAAAGCATGTGAGGGATATTATCAAGAAACGTCACGAAATTTCATATGATTGTTCATATGGCGTGAGTTGTCTTTGCGGAATGATATCACGAAGCGAAGCTGAGTGATATCTGTAGCAGAAGACAATGAAGGCCATGTAAACAATTATATGAAATTGAGTGATGTTTAGATTTTATCCTACCCTGTCACATGTTTTTAATTGCATATGTCATCCGTGGCATATAAATCTTATAAGGCATAACCGTGGCATACAGTCACACCATGTTAAGGCTATGGAGATTTATATGAGGGGTAGGATAAAACAGAGTGAAACATGGACTCTACATGTCTGATCCAGCTCATTACAGGCCCAGCGGAGAGTTATGGGAGAGGGATAACAGCACGGCAGGGTCCGATGATATGATGGAGAGAATGTTACTTAGATAGAGCTACAAAAAGAGAACGGAGAGGGCCTGGACAGGGCGAGGTGGGAGCGGTGGGAGAGGGTACAGTGTGGAGGTTGCAGTGAGATTGGCATAAGCTAGGACCAGCTGTGTGACACAGCGGTTTGGATTGTACGCCAACAGGGGTTGGCTATTTCCTTCCTTCCCTATCCTCCTCCAGTTGTTGTATAGCCATAACCTGGAGGGACTTGATAGATAAAACGGGGTGCTGTCTGCTCCTGGCTCCCCCATCATATGGCCAGCTCACCTATGGATCCCATTCCTCGAGTGGTATACAAGAGATCATGATGAAGTGCTACACCTAGATGTATATAACGCAACTGCCTGGGATATGGACTGTTCTTTGCCCTCTATTCCAATTCCACAGGATATAGACTCTCTTGGACACTGTAGAAAGTTTAAAGAAGTAGTTTGCTACTTTGTAATTATTTACGCGCCTAATGTATCGTTGTAGGGAAACCCACGAACAACTTTATTTTTAGATATAATTCCTTTAAGAAGGTGGTTTACAGTTGTGATTGCTGCTTAAATGCCGCAGTTAAAGCTGGAGACAAACCACCCATGGCCAGATGCTAAATTATCGGTGGGAGATACTATTTTGGAAAAATATCTCACATACATATATGCTATTTTGTATTGGCGATTCCACAGCTCGCCGCCTTGACCTGCTTGGTGTATCCTCGGCATTAAGCCGGAGACACACCAGGAGAGGAGCGCAGCGATTTCCGGAATCGTCAACACAAAATGGCGTGTAGGTGAGCTATTATTTCA
Source organism: Alentia gelatinosa (assembly GCA_950022655.1). Taxonomy (NCBI): domain Eukaryota; kingdom Metazoa; phylum Annelida; class Polychaeta; order Phyllodocida; family Polynoidae; genus Alentia; species Alentia gelatinosa. The sequence continues at coordinate 30,069,336 of OX465586.1, forward strand.
TAGTTCACCTTCTTAATTCTTCTAATAGGCTAAATTATTGGTGGGAGATATCATTGTGAAATGATATTTCACACAAATGCCATTTTGTGTTGGCGATTACAGAGATCGCTGGCGTTTCTCCCTTGGTGCGTCTCCGACTTATGGGCAATAATTACGACCTGAATAGAGCGTCGAATGCTTCTTAACGTGCTATTAACATTAACGATATTAACTATAATTTGATTGTAAAATACAGATATGGTGTAAATATTATTAATATAATAATGTCAAAGTAGGAAAATACTTAGCTTACAGTAAAGGCAGACAAATGGTCAGGACATATTTGTAATGTTACTTTGACACTTATTGTACTTTGTACTTTGTCGGGAATGTTTCTTATTGTGAATGTATATCACAGCAGCTGCCGTTAAGTTTGTACGTGAGGCGCAGTTAGTGAAACAAATGACACCGTGCACTAGGTTAAGGGTTGTATACGTGTACCTACTTCTGCACATAAACATAGACACAGATAACCTATATTCTTTTCTCCGTGCAGAAAGTACCATGACTTGAACTCCCTTTCACTCCAGATACCCTGGAAACATTGCTAACGAAATGCTAATTATGTATTTCAATACCATTAAAATGAGTGATTATGAGAACAGAAACCTAATATACAACTGGGAGTATTTATGGAGTGAAAATAGCATCTTTTTTTCTTTATTCATATGATAACTATTAATTGTGGTCTTTTAACATGTTGGGCAAGACCTATATGATATGAAGAGATACAATTGGAATTTGAGAGTCATCATTGCTTGGCGTGGGTGAGTGGGAATCTCAATCAGCGACCTTGGGCCCGTTTCATATTCTAGGCCCTTTTCTGCACCCTATACAAATGTTATCATTTAATAATAACTAAGTCTGTTCTCTAAGACAGTATTAGTCATCCATAAGGTCGTCCATGAGTGTTCATTAAAATTGACCCACATTGTCCCTGGGTTTCTATGGCATATAGAAAAAGGTTAACATGTACGATCTTGGATTAAGAAACGGGCCCCTGGTTGCTGGTCAGTGATAACGTCACTCCTAGGAGATATTTCTAAGATATCCCGGTAGGTGGGTTGGTGGATACCATCGTCCGAATTACCCGATAATTTTCAATTATCTCCGATTGATCTTTTTTTTTTTTTTTAGATCAGTTTATTTAGACTGGCGTTGAAAAGGCAAAATGTGCCTGTTTTCGATCAATACCAGTATTGATCAAGCTTCGTATACATTCTGTTAGGGCTGTGTATAAAGCCTTTCTAGCTAACTAACTTAATATCTAAACAAAAGTATAACGGATATACCATGCAACCAGGTCTTCAATAACCATTTGGTCATGTTTGTTTGTAAATACGAGAGTCTCATCGATATTAACATTTCTTGACTTAGATACAAAGTGTTATATACAAAAGTACATAAATATAGAATGTAGAGCAGTAACATCGATGTCAACATCACAGAGAGATGTGGTTTACATAGTATTAATACCTTATAGTACAAGTAAGTTACATATGAATATAAATAATACATAGAGTACATCATATCAAAGGAGCAGGTTCACCAAGGGATACAACCCCAACATGCCTATTTTATGTCGCTATTTTGTGTTTTTAATGTGGGTGGATGATTCTTCGGTTGATGTGGTTTATATATGATAGTGCTGACGGCTGTTACGTAAGAATGTTTTTTCTTTACTCTTGATTTCTGGGTAGGACTGTATCATTCTGTAATCAGGCGGCATAATATTCCATTGTGATGGGCATTTATAGGACATACATCTACGGAAGAGGTTTAGTTTTTCGGGTATTACTTTGAGTACTACAGCATCATACAGGCGTGTATTTCTAGCTGGTGGGTTTCTATAGATTTCATTCTTGCTTCTATGGAATGCCATTTTGCGTATCGCTGATATTCTGCGTTCACTCAGGTAATTTAGGTTAGCTTCTTGGTGTAGTTGGTAGGTGTGTGTATGTGGTGGGCGTTTTAGTGCTATTCTAAGGGCTTTGTTTTGTAGTTTCTGCAGTTTACTTAGAGTATCTTGGTTGGAGTTTTCTATAAGGGTGTTTCCGTATTCGGCGTAGGGTAGGATCTTTGTTTTGTAAAGGATGACTGCTTGTTTTCGTGACATGTATTGGCGTGTTTTTGCAAATAGGTAAATTTTATGTCCCAATTTCCTAGCCATTTCCTTTTTGTGTAGTTCATAACTCAGTTTCTGGTCTAACTTGATTCCTAAATAGTTAAAGTGATTTACATAGTTTATTTGCTGAGTGTTTAGAGTTAGTTTCGGGGGTAGTAGTAAATGTTTTAGCATATTGCGAGTAGCAAAAATCATTGATTTAGTTTTTTTTGTATTTATTGTCAGTTTGTTTTTGTTTGCCCATACTGCTAGGTTATTGAGATCTTGTTGGACCTTGTCGGCAGCTAACTGTAGGTTTTTTGCGGTGGAGTAAATTACTGTGTCGTCTGCGTAAAGATTCGACTTGGCTACAGTTAAAATGTTAGAAAGGTCGTTTATGTAAATCAAAAACAATAAAGGCCCCAAGATGGAGCCTTGGGGCACGCCGCAAGATACATTTCTGGGGCTTGACAGTATACCATTTACCCTTGTCCTGTGCGTCCTGTTGTTCAGGTAGTTTTTTATCCAACAAATAGTATTTGGTGCTATCCCATAAGCTGTACATTTCTTGAGTAATATAACATGAGACACAGTATCGAACGCCTTGGATAGGTCGATAAATGTGGCAATAGTACTCTCTTTATTATTAAGGCCTTCAAAGATATTATCAGTAAAAGATGCTACAGTTGATGTTGTCGAGAAGCCCTTTCTAAACCCTCCTTGATTTTTGTCCAATATATTGTTACTTTCTAGGTATGTTGATATCTGTGTATGTACAATATTTTCCAGTAGCTTCCCTGGTAGAGGGAGTAGAGAGACTGGACGAAGGTTTGTGACGTCGTATTGATTGCCCGACTTTTTGAGGGGAATGATTTGGGCCATTTTCCAATTTTCTGGGAATATTCCGGTCAGTATGGAACAATTAAATACATGAGCTAACTGTTTGCTCAGTACTAGGAAGCCATCTTTTAGTACCCTAGAAGATATGTTAGTGATTGAAGAGGATTTGTTTATATTGATTTCTTTAGTTAAGCGTAGGACTTCTTCTTCAGTAGTTGCATTAAAAGTCATTTCTGAGTCAGTAATGTTTTCTCCAAAGAAATCCCATTCATTCGTGAACTTACTCGCCAAGGTTGGACCTATGTCCGCAAAGAAGCTATTTACGTAGTCTGGTAAGTCGTGTTTGGGTATTCTTTCTTTTGTTTCTTGATCTTCTAGGTTTATTTGAGTTGTGTTTGTTTTTCGGGGAATTAGTTCGCTAAGTCTGTCCCAGAATTTGTTGGGTTGTTGTTCCATGTTTTCTTGGATATAGGCTGATTTAGCTCTACGTATTGCTGTCTTAGTTTCGTTTCTTTGGTTTTTGGCTATGTCCCAATCCTCGTTTTTTTTGGATTTCTTTGCCTTTTTTAGGGCCTTGTCTTTTTGTTTGATCATCGATATTAGATCATCAGTTAGCCATGGCGTTCCTCTATCTTTTAATATCATGTTTCTGACTGGGCAAATTTTATCTAAATACTTGTTGAATTCCTTTTCAACGTATTCCCAGGCTTTGTTTGCCTCTGATATATCGTATAGCTCATCCCAGTTTTTGTTGTTCAAGTGATCTTGAAAGTCTTGTTTAGTGTAGTTTTTATAAGACCTACCTGTGGTTTCGATTCTGACATAGTCGGATCTCTGCTTTTTGATGTGTACGAAAATTAGTAAGTGATCGCTTATACTTTGATCTCCTATGCCACTACTTAGTACTTTCTCACTATTTGTGAAAATGAGATCGAGCATATTGTTAAATCTAGTTGGCTCAGCTATTAGTTGATTTAGACCACAGGTTGTCTCAAGTAGTTTTAATTGTTTAGATTCAGGAGAACCTTTGTCTAAGTAGTTGATGTTGAAGTCACCTAGTAATATGATCTCTGCATTATGATTTGCAATTAGGGATGATGTAATCTCAGTTAACTCTTCAGTAAAAACAGTATTATTAGCACCCCTGGGCTTGTATACTGTGCCTATTATGATGTTTTTTTGTTCAGGCAAAACTAGTTTTACCCAGAGACATTCAATGTTCTTATTGTTTCGGTTATGTTCGATTAGGGTGTCTGGCGTGCAAAAGAATTTGTCTTTCACAAAAAGTCCCAAACCTCCGCCCGTCTTTCGCTCCCCAGTTTTTTCGTTTATCCAAGTCCTGTCTTGTCTAAAACAGTTGTACCCCGCTATATCCACTAAGTGGGTTGGAAGGTTTTCGTTTAACCATGATTCCGAGAAAGTGAATATATCAAAGTCATCCTGTTTGATATGATGCTTGATTAGGTCTATTTTGCAGTACAGGCTTTGAACGTTTAAGTGTGCAACATAGATCCCTTTGTCCCTTCCCATGACTTTTCTTCTGTTGTCATTCATTGTGGTATTTGGGCCACAGATCTTTCATCCTTCCCATCTGCATGTTGTGCAAAAGGTCTCCCCCCTCCCCCCGCTCGATATGAATAAACACGATGTACATAAATACAGTTGCATACAAATAAATAAAGTTTTGGCCCTCCATGCACGTACTGCGCGGGGCACCTTAGCTCTAGTATACCTTAAATCAATAGATGTTCTTGTTTTATGAGTATGCTCGTGTCAGGTCGGTCCTACTCAAATTAGCAGTGCTGGTCCTGATCGGAAATAACCTTTAGGGCAGGCTTATGTGAACACCAAGTAATTACCATAATTAAATTTGATATTCGAAAAATTTCAGGTTTAAGGTGCGTGTGTTCACGACTACTGGTCAAAATTCCCAAGGTTGGCATGCGATCTCATCCTATCATTTATGTTGATAATGTTGATATGTTTGTAGTATATTTGCGTGTGGTCACGACTAATAGCTTGATGAAAAGAAACAATCAACATATATCCTAATTTTCTATACACAGAGATAATCCTTAAAGTTGTCGAAGTATAAGAAAAGTGCATTACCTTATCAGCGTGCTTCTGTATTCTTAAATAGATAAAGTACAATGATTTGACTAAGCGTGACGTTCCTTGAGCATTCGATCAGATTTCTGTTTAGAATTGCCTGCGTGTATTCACGACGTTTAAGTAATACAATTGTATTCGCACATTCAAACCTAATCACTGACTAGACATTTGTAGGCGTGTAGTCACGGCTATAAAACAGCCCTTAGTTTGCTTTAGTTACAGGTAGCGTGTATTGCAGGGTAAATAGAGTTCATCAGAAATCTTGCAAATTTGACTTCAATCGCTGTAGTATAGTGTAAGCCATCTCTAAGGCACCCATTGTATCTATGGCCTAACCGTCCATGTCTGTATTTGTGGATTACACTGGCAAAAGGTGGCGATATTACTCCGTTTAGATCATTACGTTTGTTAATAAAGTCATTGATTCTAACCATAGAGTAATCTATTGCTTTCTGTGTGAATTCCTTGTGAAACTGTACATCATTGTAGTTTGCAATGGACATGCCTACTAATTGGCATATCACCACTTTCTTTGACACCACTTCCAGTTTGCTTGCTCCTATTTCTAGTTCATCAGTGATGTGTCTGGAAATCTCGTCAGCTTGGCTAAATTTAGGGCTTACCTTCCAGTTTCTCTGCTTCTGAGTTAGCTCATTTACCCCTGTGCTCAAGAACACGATGTCCAGTGGTTTCGGGTTACCGTTCATTTGACGCTTGCTTAGCTGTCTTGCAAAGTTGACACCGCCGTCGACCGTGCGCTGGATGTCGGCGCCCGGTAAATATTCCAACGATACGTCTACATCAGGGAATTTGTCGCTTTTTATCATTTCTGACAGCGGGCGCAACAAACCTCTGCCTCTCGAGTCCGTCAATACCAACACTTGGAATTTGGCCATGTTATGTTAGAGAGGATTTTATGTTAGTTTGCTTTCAAACTGTCTCTCACCTCCGCGATGACAATGCCCATTTGGTTTTGGCAGTTTTGTTTTGTATCTAGGCTGGTTCCTTTCACGTCTCTTAGGACCCAGCCACAGCCCCACCGCTGGTCTCTCGTAGCCTCGGCGAATCGATCTTGGGTGTAGTTCAGTAGTTTGTCTTTGAGGTTTTGATTTTGTTCGAATTTCATTTGGACTAGTTCTTTTAGGTTTTGCTTGTCCGATTGTGTCCAGTTTTGGGTTTTCTTGACTTGTTTTCCTATGGCTTGGATCGTGTATGGGTTGGTTTCGTTGAGTACACGTTCGAGATTATCCTTGTCGTCACTCTCCAAACACATCCTTGCCACGTATAGTTGTTCTACACTGGTACCCGTGATCCCTGTCTTTGCGTCACTGATTTTGCATTCGTAGAAGTTGCTTAGCGGACTACTGTGTCCTTGGAAGTATATTGTGTTGTCGGTGAGTAGTGTCGATGCCGTTTCAGGGGTGACATTGTGAGGTAGGCTATGATCAAAGGTTTCGTACTTGTGAAGCTTGTCATTGATGTAAACATCAGTGCCTCTCACTTTGCACTTGGTGTTAGGTAGTCTGTTGATTGCAACACTGACTTGTTGTGCTACTCGTGCCTTCAGCATATCGCTAGGTGATAAGTCATTCATCATAGTCACTTCTTTATATTTGTGTGTGTTAGCTAGGTGTTTTTTCAGGCCAAACAATTCTGCTTTCTGTTGTAGTGTTGTTAGAGCTAGTTTGATCGGGCGGGGGCGTGGTTGCCAGTGCCCTTGAGGGTTTACTGTTGGCGGCTTGCCAAGGCGTATGGCCCCGTGCGTTGTAGCGTATGGGAAGCTTATGTTCATTGTAGTGAAAAGTTCCGATATTGTTTGAAACATCACTTCTAGGCCTGGTTCGGGCACATTTCTAATGATTAGATTGAGTTTACGGTTTGTTTCATCCTCTTTTTTGGGGGCGGGGGCGGGATTTGTCTCCTTCAATACTTTGATGTTTTCCTCTAGTTCTGTGAGTCTGTCATTCGCTTTGTCGAGGTCCGAACGTAGTGTTTTGTTACTTTCGATGCACTCGTCTAGTTTTGATGATAGGTTATTTATGGACGTATCAAGCTTTTTCTCAAGGTTACCAATAAGGGTGTTGTTTTCGGTCAGTTTTTGGGTTATTTTTGCTAAAGCTGTTTCGATTGCGGTGTCTTTTGACATATCTGCTTCGGCTTGTTTTGATTCAGGGCGTGTAAGTGTGGGTTGAGAGGTGGCGGTGAGACCAGTGTCTTTGGCTGTTCCAGGTACAGTGCCTACCTTTTCGGAGTTGCTAGATGCTGTATTATCGCTCACTTTCAAATTCGTTGTAATTTTGCAACTTGAAGAAGTTTTTCTACAGGCCCTTACGGGTCTTTGATCCATGGGAATCCTCTCTACTTGTTCCTGTAATCTAGTTTAGTCCATTAGCCATTTGGGATATTCCGATCGTTGTTAATGACTTAGTATTTTGGGATAGTAGTCAGGACCCTGAGTTAGCCACCTACGCCTCTACCGCCATGCTAGACAACATCTTTTCGACAGAAATGTCTTTTTCAGGTGTACATATTAGGTAGACTTGTTTCCATGGCATAACGTATAAAAGGAGAGCAGTAATGATACTTAGTTTGTATGGGAAAATGGTACAAGGTTCCTCATTGGTCTTCATTGAATTGATTAAATGGGTATACTTTTAGACCCATACATTTGGGTATAGTTTTTAACCGTTCTGTCGGGGACGAGGCGTGGGGAGTCAGGTGTACGACAAAATCTTTTAGAACACCAAGCCCCCATTTTCAAAAACAAGATTTGAAAAAAACTTTTGTTTCTAAAAATTCCGAAATAGTTTTTAACCCTTACAATATTATTTTAAGAGTAAATGAAAATTAAACAGACAATAGTTCAATAAATCGATATATACATATGAGCCTTGAGCTCTCATTGCCATGCCTTTCATTAATCGTTTCCACAACAAAATGCAAATCCATTATGACCTCACTCGCGAGTAGTTATTGTGTATTATAAGTTTGTGTGGGAACAATTGGTTTAACTGTTCTGGCGTAGTTTTCTTCTATCTATCCCAGCTTTAGTTGGTTTGACAGACTTGAGCTTAGTGTTGGTTGTAGGTTCCTGCCTATAGTCAGGTGTTTGTATAGCATTGTCAGTGTTGATGTTGGATGTTTTACCGGTAGGCTGTGGCGAAGTGATGTATTTTTTGTCACATCTTCACCCAATGGTGTATTCATAGATATATTCTATACTTACACACGGCTAGGATATCAGAAAGATCTATATTCTCAAAACAGGTTTTGAATTACTCTACCACCTTTGTATACAAGCACACACTGCACTAGAGCCCAAACAAACATACCCCACATATGCATCACATTTCCTGTACACAGAATAAATGCACTAATCGATTTCACGCACCACTAAATACATTCTTACATTGGACAATTCTGAATCCCTAATGAACGAGTGAAACCACATAGTTTTACCATTAAAAACCTGTTGTATGTTTCAAATGGAGTAAAGGTCTGAGGAGATAATATCTTATCGGTGAGTGGAGAGCATAATCCAGAGCATCACCTTATATATACAAAAAAAAGTCAATTCCCACCGGCAATACGCTCTACAGTGTTAAAGGTATTAATCTAGATGGACATGAGTAATTGTTACGAAAACATGTCTTTGTTGATGCAAATATGTATTAAATTTCTTTCTTGGGGTACGTTTTAATTTGCACATGTGTATACGGCCTTGTCGAGGCTGAGGCTGTGTCTTTAGGCACAAAAAAAATGTATTCAATCCTTTTTGCAATTCATGAATGTCAAGATGAATTGTCTAGTTTGTTGACAACAGTTAACACAGACAGTGATATATCCGTCGTGCTGGCCTTTCTTTAGAGGATTCAATAAAACAAACGAAATAAAAAACCCTATGACAACGTAGAATGTATGATGCATTTGCCTGCAGATTGAGACAGATCGGGTAAATAACTGGTAAGACCAGGTGAGAGGCGACTGAATGTGGAGAATTATAAAGAAGGACGGAGGGCCAAATCACAGATGGCAGATGTAGGTCAAGTCAGACTTTACAGTCACCATTATGGGTTCTCAAAATCCTATTACTGTCTGCTAACCCATGCTTTTACTCAAAATCATATTCGTCGTTTAGAGGTTACATAGAGTGTCCTGGTCGAGGGATATTTCTTTAAAGTAACACGCAGTAATATGTTAAGTTTAGGCGAGTTAACTGTTTGCCTCTAATTCACTGGTTTTTGTGCATTTGTGCTTTAAAAAAAATAAATATTGCCGACATCTGAAAAGAAAGAGCCAGTGCTTCCTGTTGCACATTTAATCCGTCGTATCTAGATGGAAGATGTATATGTGAAGGTAATGTATGGGTGATGTGGGATGGTAGTAGTACAGTAGAACAATCGAACTATGTCTAATACCTTGGTTAGACTTACTACCCCTGGGCCAGGAGCGTTGATTTGTGGGCATGCATCCCCTTTATATATGGCTTCCCTACCCGTTTACCCGATGCGGTACTTATATTTCATCATCGTTATAAATATGTATAGAAAGAAAAGAAAATACATAATAGGCAATTAGGTACCATTGCAATGTGTATACCTGATAGCTATGTGCTACACCATGTATCTCGAGGGATCCCAACCAAGCACAGGGATCGAAATCGCTTCGCGGTATGTTTACGAGGACACAGAATGGCTCTTATTATCGTCCTACAATCCACGGCCACGCCAGAGCTCGAGTCAACGTTATCAGCATTTGACCAGAAGCACAGCAGTCTACTAATAACCGAATATATCAACCTCTTATGAATAGTTTGGTATGGATATATGTATCCACTTCATCTGGTCGTATGTCCCGTGTGGCTATCGTTAGAGTACAACGCACGTCACAGTTGATAAAATTCCGAGTGTTCAGATGCTTTTCTATTCCGTGTGCAATCACTCCATTTAAACGGGTCATTGTGTGAAAGGTAAATCTTGCCAATCAAAAAGCTTTAGATGTATGATGGCGGCACCGCAACAATGAGCTATTGAAACTTCGTTTTATAGCGGCATGCACTACAATAACCTCGCGATAAAAAAGATGCATCATAGACTGCACTACGATATGGCCAATCTGCATTGTAATGCATCGGCAGGTCTTCTGGCGTAGTAGGTGGACACCCCCTTTATGGTTTTCATATATGTTTGAAATCGTACAGAGCCAATGCTGCAGCGTTTGTATCCGTAGCGCGTGTCGTGGCATGTCGATGTGCCTTATACAAATGTGATGCAAGCTGATTTTCCGATGCGCCCCATGATGAACTACGATGCGATCCCGATACAAAAATCGTAGTAGGCGGATAACCCCCATTAAAAAAGTGTCCTTCCTGCAGAATAGTATTGAAATTGCTGTCAAGGCAAATGCTCTGATCACCCACTTTGACAGGTTGTTACATGTTTATCCTCTTCCGAGAGCAGAGGCGAACCTCGTAAATATTTAGGATCTTGGCAGAGGCTATCGCACCAGTGGCCTACAATAATATGTTTTTTCCCCCGGAAGGCTGGGAGAGGGATTAGGTTGGTGGGGCCTAGCGGTGAGAGAGGAGCTGGGTCAGGAGGACTCAGACAGGGAAGGTAGGACATTGGATAGGGAAGGGCAGGACAGAGCTTACTTAGATCAGAATATGTGATTCGTCAGTGAGCTTGCACAAGATGGACGGTAGACGGTTGACATAACACACATCAGGGTACTTTTGATGTTGCTCACCTTACCACGTATCCCCTGCATTCAAGAAAAGTTTCATAAATAACAAAATGTAAAGCCTCAATAAGACTAAACGCCTACAAATCTCAACACCTGGTTAAACATCTCAGACTTTTTGATCTTGAGAAAAGTGGAAAAAGGTTACCTTGAAATAATGGCTTCCAAACTAGACTGGCTTCAGTCCCTGTGTTCTATGCCTACCACTTCAAGTACTCCACCCTCACCGGTTGATTGTGGAAAACCACCCCGCCTCAACGCGGGGGCACACAGCCCCACCCCCCACCACCCCGGCCATACCCTCCCACCCTCTTGGTGGCAGCCAGGTTCTGGGCAGGGGATTCTGGGCTTGTCATACAATGAACTGTGGAGTTACGCCAGCAGAAACCACCGCCTCCACAACCCACACACAGTCTCGTCTAAAGTAGAATTCATACGGTGAGATTCATGTACCTCACACGATGCAAAATCTCATGAGATCCTGTTCCTTTTTAGGGTTAAATGTCGCCAGCAATTGCAGGGGAAAACATTTCTCTGGGAAATGGACCTCTACAATTTAGACGAAGAAATTGTATTTGTGTACAGAATCCCAGCAGGATTTGTCTCAGATAGACAGATGACTCCCATCATGCGACTCCAGCTTAATTTTGTATATGTACATGCATTGCCAGGGGAGAATACTGGCTTCAGCCCCAGGATCCTATGCCTACACCTCCAACTATAACCCACCCTCCACCTACGGGATATAGACAATTGCTGGGCATTTCAAGAGCTAGGAGAAGTCCAAATGTTGCAGAGTGGATTTATTTCTTAATTATGCCTATAATCAAAGACTTGAGCAAGTCTAAGTCTATACGAGTATTTGACAGTGGAGCGACAAAGGCCAAAAAGCCAGTTCATCTAAATAAATACAAGGCCATCCGATGGTTCTCCATTGATTATGCGCCTCTCGTCTGCTGCCTTTTTAGAATATTGATTATCTCAATGCCGAATGTCAGAAACGCACTTCTCACGCGTGACAAAATCAGGATAATTTACCCAGTTGGGACACCAGCCATTTGTAGGATTACCGGCTGGAAATTGCATTTTGTCGATTTTATAGTTAAGTGATTTTTCACAATGGACACAGGTCTCCTGTAAAACTAATGTGAATATCGATTATTAATGCATTACTTGCCTGTCTCCAGTACATAAAATATTGTTTTGATAAATCGATTGATGTGCACACGATTATGAAGTATTATGTTTCTATGCGAGTATCATTATTCCTATAGAGACAATCTTTCAAATCATTCGAGGCAAAAGAAGATAAATGTTTGTGGGCATAAGCATGACCTTTAATAAGTGTTTGGCATTCTTGGCAATTAGATGCATATAAGTTACATGGATGAATACAAACTAACATCGTCTCACACAAAACCTCAAGACGGACTGATCCTTAGTTGACTGAAGGAATAATAAGAGAAAGCGTGGTTACTGGACCATAAATACGGCTCGACGCCGCAGGCGGAGGGACATCTTTATGGCATCTAAAGGCCGTGCATGATATCTCTTTGAGCTTAGTCACTCCGTTTCCTTATCATACCTAAATATCCTGAGAAAAGGCCATTCTATGTACTCATTTTATGTACTTATTTCATATACCGGCATCAGGTACATATGATAATGATATATTCTCTGCAGGAAACCGTTACACATATATGTATTTGTCGATACAAAATCTAAAAACTGATTGCCAGAAGATTGCTTACATTCAACGTATAAATCTGACTCATCTGGAAATCAGTAAAGGTACCATTTAACATTAGAAGGGCTTCAATCGAGCGTTTTCTTTTAATTGCTAAAGAAACATTCACGTCTAAAATTTGAACCCTTTGAAATCTTGAAACGCTCAACGAAACTGTTCAGCAGATGCAACCCCCAAAAAGGTGGGGACAACTTTAAATGTAAATTACTTGAATTTTGAAGCACCGGTGACTCCTACAAAAACAGACGGTGAATCATTCAATATCGAGTCTGTGCAATCTTAAATCACGTGCACACCAGAGACTGCCTTTCACCTGCCAGGCCTGTGGGGCTTGTTTTATGGATGTTCTCGGGGCGATTCCTCTTCTGAAGCACCTTCTGACATGTTGACTCTCCAGGTGGTTATCGACGGGCAGGTGAATGCACACGCACACAGGTGGTCTGGCGGTACAGATGCCTTCACTTCCTCGTCTATTCATGGACCCGAGGGCAGAAACATGCTATTCAGAGATGGAAATGGGATTCTGCTGTTATGGCATTCACACACGGTGCGAGTTATTTCAGTTTCCATTAGTGTTGTAGGAGGATTGTGAGAACATGAAGGATTCCTGTTTGATTTCCATACACTTCACAAATCATTGCAAATAAAACGCACTACCTTTGTGTGAACTTTTGTCTATACCCTGAATGAATAATAAATATATGAATTAAGGTTCCTTATCAAGGAACATAGTTATCCGCTAACCTATTGTATGAGTCTTATTAGCACAATCTCATATATTGGTATTTATTAGGTCATTGTGTGTTTATGGATCAAATAGTGTCATGAACTCTGTCAGAGATAATGCTGTAATTTAGCCCTCAGCAGACCTCAGTTTCATACAGATTCCCTCTCAAAGCCTGCATGCTGGACGTCTGGTGCACAACCCTGATCGTATCGGCCGCGAATAGTCCGGGAACGTCTCCCTCTCTCCCCCCCAGGGTGCATCTGACCTCCACTACAGACAGCCCACACTGGCTCCTACATTATTAGATTAAGTGGTACCACCTTCAAACCATATTGGAAAGAACGTAGGCAGCCAATAGTACTACAATAACCCTTGTCCTACAATAGACCCTCTAGCGTTAAAGTGTAAGTAAGGCAGTCTCCCTTAGTAACTAGCGGATCAACACATATCTAGTGACTTATATTTTTAATTGGGGAACTATCCATGTCATAATGAGATAAAAAAGCTTTACATGAGAACCCATTCGAATTACCCCCCACATACCCATCTTCATCCCATGCGGCAGATTTCCATATCAACGTGGCACCACAGTGACTCTGCAATGTTTATTATTCTTTTTTTTCCTGATTTCCTGTTTCTTTCACCCTTGTATCTGCAATCCTGTAATTGGAAAATTGTTCTTCACATAAAGAACCTCCTTTTGAAAAAAGGTCTTTAACCCCCCCCCCCCCCAAAAAAGAAAAGAAAGTCCTTAAATTGGATATCTAATCATCCTCAGTGGAAAGAGAGCTTGTTTAAAACTCCTATGTTTGGTAAGATATTTGGGCTAATAATGTAGTATTAGGTAAGGTAAAATATGTTGAAATATTGACTGGATAGCATTGCAATTAAATCTTGATGAAATAAACAAAAATTGGCACATCTAGAGGTACAGTGACCATTAGGAGCACAGGTATGCAAGAAAATCATCTACATGACCGATTCATACCCATCTTATACAAAGACTAGGATGTATGCTCTCGGCACACATACATGTCACCCAAAGTGTTACCGCACACCTCATAAGCTCCTTAGTCAGTGGCAGCGCACACACTCATATTCATGGGCTCCATACTGCATGTAACTGATATTAGTGCCGGGTAGTTTGTAAAAAGTTGATGCATTTTTGGCATCTTTGTCTTACATTGATTATGTTTTTCAATGCACCCGAAATGTAAATGTCTCAATGCAGTGTTGACTGTAGCTATGACGATTTATAGAATCCAGTCCCCTATTGATATCTGAATATTCAGGCAGGATTTATTTACCTATTGTCCCTTCAGGTACTAATGTCCTAGTGGCTCAATTTCTCACTGATCAATGCAGGTTGCAGACTCCTAAAGCACGCAAAATTAACATTGATTTCAATGACTGCAATGAGGAAATCACAGCACCGTCGCCTCCTTGATTATATATCATAATTATGATTTATAAGGCCCGTTTCCATTGGAAGACGAAAACGGTGTATATCCTTTTAGTTCTTCGAATAACCCATTTACATTTGCGTCACCCGTGCTAAAGGTCCGTCGGTGGTTCCTGACTGTATATCAGTGATGTCCAATGGAAATGGGCTATTTATTAGGAGAACACAAAAAATCTATACCATTTTCGTCGGCAAATGGAAACGGTCATATATAGAGATGGGTATTGAAAAAAGTTAAATAGCATTTCAAACCGAAAGAAACTAATTTCGGATGAAAGAATCCAGACGTTACGTGATGAGGATGCTTAACCCTTTAAGGGTGAATGATGCCTCAAGGCATCATCCAGCCCAGGGCGAATGATGCATTGAGGCATCATCCAGGCCAGGGCGAATGATGCCTTGAGACATCATTTCTCAAAAATCTACAAAATTGTTTTTTAAACAAAATAATGGAGGAACATCAATGAAATTTTCACAGCATGTCTGTATGATATCATTTTTAGTATTTCAATTCAAAAGAAATAAAATATTTAAGACTATATATCATATCACATGATTGAACAATGGGATTATGTGTTTTAACGACTGTGTGCCCGTCCCCTAGCAGTATAAAGTGCCACCAGCACCCGTCCTCCAGGCGTTAGCCTGGCCACAGGCACCCGTCCTTAAACGGTTAAAGTTGTCTCTTTATTACCATATATCTTGAAATATTGACTAAATTGGAAGTTTATTGACCTACCATCGGTGGAGTAGCCTTGTCAACAACTATCGGGTAACTTCAACTTGAGCCTTTTCTTCATGCGTTTAAGCTTTTGGCCTGGAGTCCACCTACTACGATAGAAATTTAGACCTACCGATATGGCACCGATACAAAAAGCAAATATCGGAGACATATCGGGAAGGTGCAAAATCGTAGATAAATGTCTAGACATGCCAATCCACCATGCATCGTAATGGGTATTTTTCGGTGCCCAATCGCAGAAACATGGTCAACTGCCCCGATATTAGGTGACCTTCCGACGCGATTTTGATTTTTTATCGGGAGGCACATCGTAGACAATATCGGAGCCATATCGTAGTAGGTGGAGGCCAGGCCTTAATCTGATTAATCACGTGGTCAACATTGGTATCAAAACGTCAGTCTCGGTTGAAAAACATTACCATTGGTAAGTGAACTGTAACTAGTACATCTAATTCCAATATTTCATAATTTTCCGATCCAGAATACTCTGCGATGCCCCCGATTAGCCACCGCCATTTCAACATGTTGAAATGCCGTAGACACCATACAGGTTTTTCATTGCAACAAACTCATAGACCCCAATTTTGATCGGAGCCTTGTCGCAGAGACGTGCTCAACTGCCCCGATGAGAGGGGACTTTCCGATGCGATTTTGCTTTTTTATCGGCACGTACATCGTACGGCATATCGGAGGGTATCGGGAGCTCAGCGGACGCCGGGCCTGATAGAGAGGTATAGGAGTATCTTGACTACACCTCAACTATTCACCAAGGTTAATCTCAAATGAAAAATTAATTATAGGAGGTTTAGAAATAGCAACTATCTTGATATCTGACCATTGGCACTTCAGAATATTGCAAAATGAATCGCATTGGCAAATGGCTAAATCCCTCCAGTAGGCAATCTATCATGATACAATAATTCATAAAACAACATATCGAAGCACTTAAATATAAATTTTGTAATACCATTCTTCGTTTTTATTATTAAACTTGATATTGTTCTAATCATCTTGGACACAGTGTCATTGATTACTGCCGCTAATATATGTTGATTTCCTGTATCTGTTGATTGACTCTTGATAACTGATTGCTTTACCATTGAAAAACACCTTAACTTATCATACAAAATGGGCTACGTGGTATTGACCCTACAGATAGTAGGACACCCGCAAAGGAAACTGAATCGACACGTGCCAACACAGCAGCATTATGTGCGGGGTGCAGCCACGATTATAACAGACTTTTTTAAGAGCCATTAAACGATAAAGGCTCAAAATTATACGTTTAGAGAGATCGCGTATGTGAGAGATGAATAATATACGAGAGGGCGTACAGCAAAACGAAGGAACCACTCGCCCTTCACTTACCACACAATGCTTCCATCAAGCAAGAAGCTGCGCATCAGTCAGTGTACCTTCCTCGTCGTCAGCGTGGGAGCAGCGGTCGAGCTTGAGCGAGAAGGCCCCAACATCTCATACAGGTCCTGGTAGACTGACCTCATGAGAACAATCTCTGTTTGTGTCTGTAGTCCTTGTGTCTCCAGCCAGCAGTCTGTGTATAGAGCACTGTCTCTCTCCCACAGTAGTAGCCCATACAGACAGACCTCCTGCTAACACTGGCCCTCAGCCGTCCGCTGTCAGCTCGTATATAAACCATGCAGCTAGTTATTTTTCACCTTTTTTTAACCGGATATAGTGACCGTTACCCATACGGTCTCCTGGGCGACGCCATGGCTGGCTCACTGCATCCAGGCTGCTGTGGCACTGAGTGAAGATGGCCGTATAACACAGCACTACGCACAGAGCTATGGATACTACCCCGCGCATTTATGAGGGGTGTGTGCAGTCAGGAGGTAGGGGGGTACTCCACATAAAAACAGCCATAGGGCTAGCCACAGGGCGCATCAAATCGCTTCTCCCGATAAACACTACATTGATTCATGTAGCTGTCTCTGTAAGCAGACAAGTGGTGAACTGAGGGTTGTGCTAAAGTGATGGTTGTACCGTAAAATGTAATAACCTTCTCCGGCGTTTACATTAGACGGCTAGAAAGGTGACAACTATAGATCGTTTAGCCAATAATCGTCAGGTGGTGCTTGATCACACAATATCTTCAGCGATAGTAGTCGAACCAAGAATTTCCTCAAGCATTTATACTAGACGACTTTGTAGAGAACGTTCCTCAGCAATTAATTGAGTTAACCTTAACGATTCTATGAATGTAGACTTATTTATCTTAGCAGTCATAATAGATAACAAAGCAATTCTTGCAGTTGGACTTCACAAGATGAGAGTTGGATGACGACTGCGATTTTACAGAATCGCCAGGTGTCTGGATGACTAATTCAAGCCGCTTTGAAATAGTGTCAAATCGTCCGCTTCTTTGTAATAGAAAAAGATTTATTACACGATGCGGTTCATGATTACAAAAAGCGTGGTATTCCATCAAATCCGTCCCAGGAGTACAAACGATACACATCATAAGCATTTAGTACAGCTATTGTCAGTTGTCATAGGTACATTAAACCTCATCTTTCAATCTTACTCCCAGAGGGGGAACTGTACAGCATGGTCTGTATATATTCCACTGGCCTAGACAAACGGGTTAACATAGTACATATATATGATATGACCATAATTGTGCAGAGTGGCACTGTATCAAAATATAGTACGAGAAGACAGGCCAGGGACATAACATGGGTTAACTACAAACACAAAGACATAGGCTTGGTGTGCAAAGTCGTCAGGTAGTGCCTAATTGCGTAATCTGACGTAATCTGACGATCTGTGCCATCACGTGGTGCTAAATTCAAGAATTGTCGCTTATTTTAGTCTAGAGCAAATTTGGACTTTAAAAATCAATCATTGACCTAGAATCATAGTCTTTTTGTAATTTGGGTTGTGCTAGTCCGGTAAGTACTGAACTATCAGCACTATGAAATATTGGATCCCTCAATATCGATTACGACATTTTCCTATTATTCACTTCTAGAAAGCCCCTTCCATTATCTGCCGATCGGGACTACCTTTAAACACGATAGTTCTTGTTTCTTTTGTTTCTGAAACCCGTGTTTCTGAAACCCGTAGCGTTGAACACTGTCCGCCCATACTACTTTCCTTTGCTAGTGCCCCCCCCCCCCCGCCTCCACGAAAAGGGCTGCTCCGTTTGACTGCGATCCTCATCCTGGATTTGAGTCCAGCTCTTCTTTCAAACTAAACATTGACCATGCAGCTGAAGAAACCGAATAACCAATAAGAATGTAGCACTCGTTGGCTCTTGGTCATAACCATGTGCAGATTCCCCATCAGTAGGCGTGTGTGCCGAAACACACTTAGTTCCTGGCAGAGCACCTCTGTAGTGCCTCGGATATGATAGTGAGCAGCACAGGGAGCAGTTCAGCAAGCAGCCAACGAGCAACATGGGCCCTCCCGACACATGTGCTGCGTCGTCGTAATGGCATACGGTGTAGGATTTATATGCCAATACAGCTGGGTTTCCTGCAGCAAACACGATGCTTCACCTGTGTTGACAGCCCGCTGAGACATAAACCAGGATAGACTGGTATACATCATCATGGGACTGTTATTTTTTTTTTACACCTAAAGGACCATTTTCAGAATGTGCGACAGAAAAAGTATTTTCTGCTTCTTTTTATTCTGATCTAGTACTGATGTATATCTGAGCCACCTGTACATCCTTTTTTTTCATTTCAATATAGTGTAAGTTGAAGACGATGATTATAAACGTTGTCACAAGAACAACAGTGGGACTGAAAACGCCGCATCCTCACACATTCATGTCTCACCTGTTTCCTGTAACTGATGCATTTCATGTATTACAGACTAGTACATGAAAAAAACCCTTAAATTTTATTAGCGAATGAGCACCAGTCCTAAAACCTCTTAGAAAAGACAGACACGTTCTCAAATAAATCCCAAGAACCCTTTCACGCTGGGATCTCTTATGATGTGTTGATGTCCACGCTCCACTACAACACTCTGTCAGCAGCTTTCATCACAGAGCTATCCATTACGCTTATTCCCTACTTAAGATCTTTTCGAGACGCCCTGGATTAAACCAATGGCAATTTCCCATTTCTGACGGGATAACGAAGTGCATCTTTGCAATTACAAGTGAGATTTGATAGAACCCCTGATATCATAATAGAGATTTGATGCTTTAGTAATGGGTTTTGTATATCGTCACATAATGATGCTGTATAATTGGCTTAGATAACGCGTTGATCACGTGTACATATTTGAATATTCCATCAATAAACATTATGGGGCGGGGGGGGGGGGGGGCAGAGCAATTCCTTTAAGTCCCATTGAGGTAACCTTTCACGAATGGAAAAGCCAATACATGTAGAACACAGCATTTCATTGGTCGGCCAATATTAGGAGCAACGTGCCAGATTAACCAATGAGGGGCCGAGCTCAACTGCTGCAGACGGTAATCTCCCAGTCTTTCGCCAAGTACTGTGTTGCCATGGCAACGCCTTTACCCCTCCCCTGGTAAGAGTGCTTGGAATGCAACAACTCCATTATTTTTTGCGTTCATAGGATTAATGTAACTGATGAAAAACATGTGTCATTCAGAGGAAGCTAACTACAGATAAAAACCCTGTGAAGATTTACTTCCCTATACCTTCTACTACATCACGATCCCCCCGAACCCCGCTCTGCATTTCTATGAAGCTTTCTCCCTCAGCCTCCGGGTTCTGAGGTTTCGTGTGAATAACCTCCAAGGAGACCTTCGCCTTGCCGTTCGCTATCCTTTTTGTATCTTTTCTCTGATTCTCCTTCGTGATTGAAAGCTTTCCTGTGTGCCATACGTTTACATCCACAAGGCTCCCCATAAGAAAACACCTTAATCACCAAATATGGATTGCTTAGAAAAGGTTTGAAATTATGTCTTAAGTGAACCCGACCAAGAAATATATCGGAGGAACAGATTTTGTCCAAACGTCATAATGTTGCAATAACCTCAAAATCTAATTCCTATATACCTTCAAGTGTAGTTTAATAACGATAAATAGAGTTATTGGCTTACCTGCCATTAAACGCGAAGCTAGATCCAACCTTATCGAGTAACTTAACACTCTTTGTTTTATCACCACTGCGCTTTTCATATGAATTTTGTAAGAGACGATCTGATTGGTTTAAACCTCCCTGTGAGGTAACTTTCAACCGATAGCACTGCCTTGTTACCCTTATTTGTAATAAAAGTTATCCTTAAATGCAATAAACTTTGTAACCACAAATGTAATAAATTTCGCCCTCCTTTGTAATAAAGATCACCGTCTTGTAAAAAGCCAGTGCATTTTCAAATAAAATGAAATAAAAACTTTCATTGTTTTGTAGAAATACAATGTACATTTTCCATCAGCCTGACCCATTACTAAGCTTCAAATAACAATTTTACATTTCAAACCCAGGTCATATCAATTAAACTTTGAGGCAATAATATTTCCCAATCTTCAAGCCATGCAAATAATCATTGCCTCCTAGAATATAGGCCAAGGTCTATGATACAATACTAGCCTGAAGTCTATAAACATATATCAGTTTGATAAATAAAGACAAAAATAAACGTAAATAAAGAAAACAATATTAGTTAGAAAAAGATGAATAAAATATATTATTCTTAAAGAAGATACTACCTTGAAAATAAGTCATGGCTATTCACTTCAAATATACTTCAATCTACTGCATGCCCATTTACGGTCAATACAAATTCTTTAACACTATATTTTCATTATCTCAATTCGTTCGTTTCGTTAGACTGTTAACTGAGATATAAAAACCTCAATAGTCTTCGTTTAATTCCTATCACCAGTGTAAACCGTTTAGCTTTCATGATATCTATGGGAATAAAATGAGGATCAATTAAAGTAGTTATGGAGGTCTTCAAATATTGTTCTGGGGAGGGCCTTCGGGAGTTGTCAGCATAAGATGGAGGGAGCCATCGATTAATTCACCATAAACAGTTAAAACGCATTCGCTGTAGTTGGACAGATAGCAAACACAGGTCATATTTGTCTTTGCTTATCACTCTCATGCATAATTCATTTCATTCTATCTCGCAGACTCATAGTTACAGATCATTCTGGCTATATTTTCCTGTATACTGACTAATGTGGTTATAAAAAGATCTACATAGATAGAAACATAGAAAGAGATAAGCAAACTGAGAAACTAATCATTGGTGGAAATAGAGAAACGTAAACTCAACCATACAATTGGAAGTATTTCTGTTTGTCTCTTTGTTGTACGAACACTTCTAAAAGCCTGATTGCTTGCCAAAGAATGAAGTTTAGATTAGAGTTGGTTTTGTTGAGAGACGAATTCTGAGCAAAACGATCGTTTCATCTTTTGTAATACCATGTGTAAAATTTATCCCTGTCGTGACCAAATATATTGGTTTCTATGCAAAGTGATTAGTCATCTGAATTGCCGATTATTATTAGTATGAACTAACGACTTTGTCACTAGAGGGTATGAATGCTTTATGAGTTTATCTGGTAAATTAAATGGTTCGATAACAACATCGCCCTGTCCGATAACCTCAAATATCAATAAGGTAAAATGACGCCTCAAGACATCTTTATTTTATATATATTATATCTTTATTTTATATATATATATATATATATATATATATATATATATATATATATATATATATATATATATATATATAATATATACTCGAAAAGTAAATCCACCGACGCCTGGGTTCAAACTCCTATCTTGGATTGCATCATTTGTCCAGACTATCGGCCTCAGCCCTTACCGACTAATCCACAGTGCCCGATGATGGATAGGGACCAGTCTACTGCTTTGCTTCCGGAGCAAACGATAGGGGGCATGGCAGGTCATGAATGTTCTCATAGGTGGTGGTGACCCTGCTATGATAAACGTCCCAATGTATGATTTCAACGTGATATGGGTTAGTTATGGATATGATCCTGAAAAGAGGCCTAGAAATGCACTTTCGCGGCAAACTCTTGTAAACACTTGTAGCTGCTTAGGGGTAATTTGGGCTGAATTTTTCATTTCTGATATTACTTTTGCTCTAAAAGTGGACTTTCTATGTGAAAATTCTGTTTCTATGGAACCACACCAACTAATGTTTTGGAACCTAAATTTTATGTTAAACTGAATATTCATAGGCTACCAGTTTCAAAATTTGGTCTTCTATAGCTATATCAATAGACTATGAATATATCTCAAATTACAACCAGCCGACTTATGAAAATCTTTTACATAGTTAGACCTAGCGTTCACCTGCTACGATATTGCTCAGATATGGTCTACGATGGACCTTCCGATACAAAATCAAAATCGTATCGGAAGGTCACCTAATATTGGGGCAGTTGACCACGTCTCTACGAATAGGCACGATACAAAATGGATGTCTACGATCGATTTTGTTCCGATGTAAAACCTGTATCGTAGGGTCTCTATGACATTTAAACATATTTAAATGGCGATGCCTAATCGGGAGCATCACAGAGTATTCTGCCGGGAGAATTGCTCTCATGTGTGAGATACTGGGCAGAAAATTATCAAAATTTGGAATTGAATAGAAGATACATATACCCATATGCCCTGCATTTTGTGGGGTTTTTTTTCTATTAGATTTAAGTGTCTGAAATCAATATTTTCTTAGTTTGACTTAGTACAGAGGTTTTAGTGCTTGAAAAAATACATTATTACTCCATGTGTCCTGGTAAACATTATCGATGCGATATTTCCTGAATTATAATGTATCATATATATCTAAAAAAGAAGATAGCACTTCAAGATATGCACTTTAGCCCTCCTAATATCGTGGGGCATATTGGGACCATGGTCACCTTTTTTCACCAGCCAACCTATTACGATGCGTCGTGATGCTTGGTGATGCTTGGCAGCAGGTATCCTAGAAACATTCTATTGGGGTTCAAGTGTCGCCTTATTTGCTACAATT
The DNA here is from genome assembly GCA_950022655.1 of Alentia gelatinosa. Taxonomy (NCBI): domain Eukaryota; kingdom Metazoa; phylum Annelida; class Polychaeta; order Phyllodocida; family Polynoidae; genus Alentia; species Alentia gelatinosa. Next base: position 30,092,826 of record OX465586.1, read on the forward strand.
TTGAGCAATATTGCAAAATATCTTGCATTTAGGCCTGCTTTTCACCTATACTGTCCATCTAAATATAATAATTCTTTTCTAGTGCACTAAATGTGCAATTTACTGAATCAAACACTTGGTTACCATGGCAACCAAATTGATCAAATTGGTCTTTAACCTTGTTTCATAGATTTTGACCTTATTCAGGCATGAAATGAAACATTTTTACAAATCTTTTTATACATATCAGCCAGATTGAGTTGCTGGATAGGCTGTGTGCTCTAAAATGGAACATAAGAATATTACCGTGGCAACCGAAGCCTGAAGCCCTGCATATTTGCACCCCCTACCCAACCTCTCACACAACTACTTATATAGAACGATCAGGTCATGCTGTACAAGGTACAAGTTGAGATGAGAATTAATGGTGTATATAAAACTGAATATGGCCCAGGAATGAAAGACTTTAAATTTCTGATATCTCGTTTATCTTTTATATTACCAATGGTCTCTTGTGCATATTCAAGAACAGATACAAGACATGTCTTGCACATATAAATTACACATTTTATTCTTAGATATGATGGAATGATATATCTTTTTGTGTACAGCAAAGGTTTCATGTCACATTTATGCAATATTTCCAGAACCACAGTACACGCTTCAGCTACAGCACCCCTTAGAGGTGTCGTACGTTAAGACTAATATTGACGACTTAATACCATATGCACGAGGTAGGTCATTATTCATGTAACGCTATTGAGACCTTCCGTATGATCGCATCCAACGATGGTCGCAGCTGTATGACAAAAGAATTTATGGACCGATATTAGCCATAGGAAAATCCTCTATAAATATGATCGCATGCAGTTAATGAAACGAACCCCTGGCCCTCTGCACCTTACCAATGTCAAGGAGATGACACGCAGGTAGTGGAGGGATAGGTATTTGCAGCAAGCTCAGAGTCTATGTAACAGGATTCATTTCAGATGTTGGAATAAAGGCAGCGTCTATTAAGCGGTTAACATTATATCAGACTCGGCAAAAACCGCTTAATAGACGCATCGCTGCCTATTCATTCCAACTTCTCGGGTGAATCAGTGTGTAACAGAGCTCAGATTGATATATTGCGTATATCAAGGTGTGATACACAAACGGACCACCATTGTCTGTTTCTGTATATGGTCCAGGTCTAATGCATATTCATCCAAAATTTATAACAGATTCAACACTAAGGCAAGATGACCAGCATACATTTTAGGGGTAGTCATGACAGTTTCAATCAATCTTTCCTGAGTTGAAAAAGGTTATATCTAGAACCTTTAAACGGTGTTGGGTGCAGTCGCAGTTGCATCCTTATATTATACTTTAAATCGTTCCCGACCCATTGGGGCTACCTATGCCTCCATCGGTATTGGTCTGTCGGGTATCAGACGATTTGTAGAGTAAACATATATATATATGGCTAATTTCACAATGCCATATGGTTTCAATATAATGAATAGCCTGGCTGTGACAATTGGTTATACCAAAAGGCACTGTGGATTTTAAATGTGTTTAATGTCAAAATCTCTAAACTTTTGAGATTCTGTACCTCGTTAAGTGGGATTCACATGGTGGTATTCATCCCCCATATGGAGTCTGTCTGAGACGAATCCTACTGAGATTGTGTAATGCAACACAATTTCTTGTAATTGCGTGCGAATTGTTGGGTCCTATTCCCCTGAGACAAGTTTTTCCCCCTGCATTTGTCGGCGACAATTACCCCTAACAAGGTACAGAATCACATAAGATTTGATTTTAGATATCGTTAGAATTTATAAGGGTATTTTGTACCCACAGCTGAATCGCCGACTAAGTACTTAACTTACCCGATAGAAGGCCAGCAAGCAGGGTCACATGTTTTTTCATACCAATCACCTCTAGGGTCCAAGAGTAAATATTCTCTGTAACTATGTCTGAGATTATATACCAGATGTGTCCTTCCATGTGAATCAAATTCGTTATTTATCATTGTGACTGGTAAAATCACCTTGCCATGGGAACTTTGTATAAAGGAGAATCGTCTTAGACTTGGGGAAACGTGTGAAGTACACCTCTCTCAAAAACATTAGTCTCTATGTGTGAATCTCACTGGGGATATACACGTAACACCAACTTATACAGAAAGAGTATCAGTAAACCGATTAGATAGTTATCATACAAACTTTGTATAAATACAAGATGCTAAATGTTTAATAGAGCCTTCCTAAAGAATTAGTATGCCATCACAGTAAAGGCACACAACGTACCAACCGCTATTTCGAGACGTCAGACGACAAAAAGTGGCCATGGATAAAAACACCTAGTATAGATAAGTATCGTGCATTATAGACATCGCCATTACCCTCGCGTTTTATGGGAGCATGTATCCATGACTTCCTAACAGCTTCTTATTGTAGCCTGACATTGATGTCTGCTCTGAGTGTAAATTTTCGACTGATGAATTATTTAACATGTAATACCATTCATCATCTGTGGACGATTCTTATGGCGCGTCCTATGGTTCCCGTATGCATCTGGGCATCGTAACAGGACCACAAAAAGAATCCGGCATCATACTAAAATATGCATTTATCGCTCTACGTAAGAGAAAGGAAAAACAGTTCCTTTTCCCTTGTGTATTGACCATCATAAATTTGCCTCTTGTATTTTCTTCCTTACCGATTGATGATTTTGTCTATAGTGTTCTGGTTTGCTTCAATTATTATTGTATTATCCGATCAGTCAGAACCCTTACTTGTTGTTTTGTACCCTTATGGGACAGTGTTGGTAAACCAGTAAAGATTCATAGGTCTATCGAAGAGAGTACCTGACCATTAACCTCAGTCTCACAGATTTGGTATGAAGGAGGATTGAAAGACATAAATCCTTCCACTCAATAGGCGTTATTAGACACGGCTAACCTCGATGGTAATTTGTATAAACAAGAGATCATGCCAAATTATATTAAACCAAGGAACAACGAAAAAGCTACATTGGTATAGAATTCATCTCTTCCCCTCCCTAGAACTGAATTTTATAAGAAGTTACCTGATTACAGGTGCTGCAAATTATGGAATGCACAAACGAAAGAACTGAAGGAGATGCAAACAAAGATTGCTTTTAAGAGCCATGTGAAATCCCTAGAGAATATACCTGACATCTGGCCTTAGTATATAGGTATAGAAACTGGTTACACTACGCCAAGACATTTGTGTTAGGAGATGATTGCCATGTTTGTTATATCATACACCCGCGGTCAACCTGTGTACATAAGAGCTAAGTAATTGTATACAAGCTATTCTCGAAATTGCTCATTATCTTAAGCCCAACATGTTTAGCAAGTAACTACCATGTCAAAATTCTTCATGTCATTATCATCAACCAGTTATAATTAATAATGTTTCCTTTTTGTTGCTACTCAACTATACAGTATACTATGCACTTTGTATTATTGTATATATGAAAGAAACTACAGAGTTGATATGATAATACCCGGACATGGCTAGGCCGGTTGAAAACCAAATGTATATTTGAACTGATGCCTAATAAAAAAAAATTAAAAAGGAAGCGAAACAAAGCTATAAAGTTTTGCAAGACAAATAACATTTAACAATACCAGGTTAGGTTCCGAACGCCCCGGCAAGCACAGCGCACGCTTTTCTGAGTTCGTGCACATAAGTCTCCCATTTCTTCAAATAACTTGAGCAGAGAGCCAAGTCAACTACCACAAAAGAAGATATCAGTTACATTTTGACTCAGGGATTCCAACGGTTGGTGTCTTAACAAACAGAACTTACATTTAGCTGCTTAATTCTTTCTGCACAATAACGTCAGAGTCGAAAACGGCGGGCGATAATACAGCAAACGCCCTAGGAGCGGGAGCAACAAGCATAGATGGGTCATAATGCTATATATAGATTCCCTGGGGGCGTTCGGAAAGTGACAAAAACAGTTCAGCTCTGAGAAGCACAATCACAGCCAAAAGCAGCATACATTCTGGTACAGACGATAATACAGGGAATGATATCAGCCGGCTATATTCTACCATAGTTGTGACTTTAAACGGCAATTAATATTTTTTTTTTTTTTTTTTTAAATATTTTTTTTAAATATTTTTTTTTTTTCTTAAGAAAAATGGCTACCTTGCGTAACTGAAATTAAGCACTGACCAATCTGATAACATCTGCCCATTGGGAAACCTTGGCTAGAGACACGGAATTAATGAGAAGAACATATGGGGAGATCACAGCAAAAATCCTCAAAGAAGCATCAACATAGTGAACACAGAATAAACAAAGGAGGACAAGAGCTCAGTCAGCTGAATCCCAGTATCAATATGGCAGATGAAAGTGAATCGGAGGGAGACTTTCCAGTTCTGCGATCTTCCCAGACATCGTTATGTGTGGATAATCTAGAGCTACGTAAGGGTAAGGACACAAAGAAAAAAGGGAAAAAACTGACTCTGACTGATATCGTGACAAGCCTATTGTCAGATGTGGATGCCATCAAGGAAAGGCTCATCCAGGAGGAGTCAGAACGTCAGAGCATGACAGGAAAAATTACTATTCTAGAAAGTCACATTTTGACACTGCAAGAAGAGAACAATGAGCTAAAAAACACTCTAAACGATGTTCAGGCAGCAATGAGTTTTGCTACTACGGATGTTGTAGAACTCAGTGATAAAGACAAGGCACAGAAGGAAGACAGCTGGGCATACATACAGGGCCTTGAGAAAGATCTAGAACGACTAGAAAATACGGTGAAAGGATTCCAAACAACAAGTAAGGATCTAGAAGTGATAAGGAATGAAATGAGAAAGAAGAACATTCTGGTTAGTGGTGTGGAAGAGAGACAGGGAGAAGACATCAGAAAAATTGCCCATGAAATTATCACAGCAACAGGATCAAAGTTGCCGCCACAGGAACTAGACATCGTGAGGCGTGTAGGCTTGAAGAAGAATGGTCGGCATCGTGACATTGTAATATCCTTTGTTCATCAGGCAGCCAGGGATCTGGTTCTGAGGAGTAAGAGAAGTCTCAGAAAAGATCCAAGGGCAAAGAACATTTGGATTTCTGAGGATGTAACTCCACAAACTAAAGAAACAAAAGCAGATCTGCGGCAGGTGGCGGACAAGGCAGCAGAACAAAAGGTTAACACTAGATTAGTGAGCAACGGAGAGAAGATCGTAGTTGGAAATATTCTTTATGGTCAGGAGAATCTTCATAACCTTCCACAGAAAATAGGATTGGAAGCAGCATATACACACGAAGATGACAGAGGCACCTACTTCCAGGATAAGCACACTTCCCTATCCAACTTCAAGAACTGTAAGCTTGTTGTTGAGGGGGAACAGTTCAACTGTGTAGAGCAGGCTTATGCAACTAGGAAAGCGAATGACAATGGGAGTAAACACCTTGTCCCACTTATAAAAAATTCCACTGATCCCTTTGTGATAAAGGGAATTTCAGGCTCAATTACAGTCGATGAGGCATGGCTGAGAAAGGAGGAGGAGGTCATGAAAGAGTTAGTTGAAGCGAAGTTTCAGCAAAATGACCACCTTAGACAGAAGTTGCTCAATACAAGTCCTAAGACAATATACGAGGCTACAAAAGATAAGAAGTGGGGTGCTGGTATCTCACTCAGGGAAGCCAGAAAAGGTGCCAAAGTCATAGGACAGAACAGACTTGGCCTGATATTAATGCAGGTAAGGACGGAACTGATGCCTGACAATGCCTGAATGATAGGCTCTACACAGTTCCACTCATGGCTTGTGGGTGGCAAGCGGGGTCAATCAAATCAAAGGTACCAGCTCGATTACTATACATCAAGCAAGAGCAGACAGGAACAGTTGGTTATTTGCATTTCCTATTTGAACACTTTACCAGCAGTACCGCCAGGAGACCCGCAAAACAAACATAAATGGGATAAATGATGTCACAACTAAGATGGAGATCAGCGGAAGGTAGAATGGAAGATTGTTTCGCACAGGTTTTTTTTTTTTTTTTTAATATTTTTTAAAAATATTTTTATTTTTAAATTTTTTTTATATATATATATATATATATTTTTTTATATTTTTTTTTTATAAATTTATTTATTTATTTATTTATTTATTTTTTAATTACACCGGTCTTCCACCGATCATTATACACATGTTCTCACAACAGACAGAAGTGTTATGAATATAAAGGATGAGATGAGATTACCGATACAATACCAATCATCAACAATCAGTGAACTTAGTCAAGACACTCATCTCCAATCATACACCGAGAAAATCCTTTTAACCTCATTTTTAAAGTTGTCCTAGCTCTAGTATCTAGGTTAGTTAGGTTTTTTGATTGTTTAAACATTATATTAAGAATTTGCATATTTCTACGAGCATCTAAAAAATCATTGCATTCAGCTGCGTCATCTCAATCTCGAGGGGAAGACTCAGTACCTAATAGAAACTATCAACTAAATTAAGGAACAGTGGGCAGTCATTTGTGGTGACACTGACTTGGCCTTCGGCCTTATAGTTGGTCTGGACAATGTAAGCTGTACCAGGAAGTGCTGAGACGAAACATGCACAGAACAAGACATAACTGCCAAAGCAGGTATATTGCTGAATCAGCGGATTATGAGGGTTAACGTGGACAGCTCCTTGCGGACTATCGGTGAGCCAGAACTGTCCAGAGAAGGAAGAACAACAGTCAAGAACTTTTACACCCCAATAACAAGATGCTCCAGTACTGGGGTACTGTAAAAGAGGAGTTCTATGAAAAACTATCTATCTAGATCAGGTAACATAGTTAGTTGGCTGGATGGTTGGTTGGTCAGCATTGGTATGTAAGTTGGGATGATTGCCACGCTTGTAAGCCTCACAGTTGAGGGTTTGTGTTAGAGGTCGGATTGCTTAGGTTATGTATGTGGAAGTGGTGTAAGTGGTCATGCTCCCATTGGTTAAAGGAATAAACATGTAAAAATTGGAAGAAGAATAGGGGTCACACATTGTGTACTTGCAAGATAGGTTCTCATGCCCAGCTGGGACTTTTTGGGGGGCGAGTTTTGCTTCTGGTTTTGTAGAGGAATTATCTCATGTTGCTGTTGCTGTTAATGCCTTTTTTTGTATTGGAAATAGTGTGTTGGATTACGTAGATACATACAGAAAATGTGCGTTTTCAAGCCCTAGATAGGTTTATACTTTGCACCATGTCTGCAGATATATGTGTATGCTTACGTGGACAGCATAGATTAAGAAGTTGTAGGTTAAGAGGTTAAGGTCTGTCCAACAAAACTGACAGTTAACAGTGTGCAAATTATGTGCAACAAGGGAGATAGTTTTTGTTTTTTTTGGTTGTTTTTTTTTAAAATTTCGACTCCCCCCTTGAGTCTTGATTGGTTGTTTAACTTACCATGGAGAGTGTAAACCTTGCCCTCCAAGGTTATTTAACTGCGATGGGTGTCGGTTGATGCCCTCTCACCATACTGAAGGAATCTGTTTGGAATGTTTTGGGAAGGAAATAGTGTTCCTTTCACGGATGTGTTTTTCTGTGGGTTTCTTAATCAAGGGTCACGGATTGGTCTAAGCTAGTTACGTAAGGAGTTATATGTTTGCATATCAGGAGTATACATGTTAAAGTCAGATACTGGGTTGCAGAGTCAGAGACCTGCAAGGATTATGTGTAATACATGTTTATGTGTTCTGTGTTTTTTCACATTGAAACATGATTTTCATGACTAGTTGACAATAAAACATTCTCCACAATAAAAAAACAAAAACAATACCAGGTTGAGGGCTGGTGTTTTTTTGTTTTGCACAATTTTCGTTTCCCGGTCGATACTTGGTTCTGGGTCGTACCAGATTTGTTGGTCGCCTGAACCCTCTTACCAGCTTGCTCTCAAACAATCTTTTTGTCGTGGTCGATTGCCAAGAATTTCCCAGCTGCTGTCCACCACCTGGGGAAGGTAATTTTTCCCAGGTCTGTAGGTGGAGGTCAGGTAGGTATTTCCTTTGGGTTTGTTTCGACATTTTTGTTGTTTTTTCCAGCAGGATGTCATTCCTGTCCAATTTGTCCACACATTCTTTGCAGTTTTTAGGGTATCCGGTGGATATCCTCGGCTTTTGAATTCGTCGAGTTTCATTTTTGTTTCGATCTCATCTAGTCTATGGGAGCGGTGCAGGTATGTTTTACTTGCAGTATTTGCAAGTACGGTATGCTGCGTTTCTGAGAGGGTGGGTGGGCGGAATCATACCTCAAATAGGTATTGCGATCTGTAGGAGGCATCCTGTTTCGTCCATGTCAATCCTTGTGTCCAGGAATGGTCTAGATTTGTCTCTTTTGTGAACTTTGTGGTGTCGTGGTAGGAATTCAACCATTTGAACCATTTTTTCCAGTTCATATTGCCCATGTTCCCAGATGAAGAATATATCGTCGATATATCTCCACCACACCCTTGGTTTATAAGGGTATTCCCAAAGCAGTTTCTCTTCCAGGTGTTCCATGAACAAGTTGGCATATGAGGGAGTTAGTCTGGTTCCCATTGCCGTACCCCCAATCTGGAGGTAGTGATCACCATTGAATTCTACATCCTTTCTAGTTAAGACTAGTTCAAGTAGTTTGGTCAGGTGTTTGTTTTGGGGTTTCTGAGTTTTCCCTCTTGTCAGGTCTAGTTTGTTTCTGATTACCTCAATGCCTTCCATGTTCGGGATGTTTATGTACAGTGCACTGACATCTAGTGTACGTATGTCGGTTCCTGTACATTTCCTCACCTTTCCTATTTTTTCAAGGAAATGGTTTGTATCCTTTATGTAGGACTTTATGTGGGGTACCTCAATTTTTAGGAAGCTGTCCACAAAGGCCGATATTTTCTAGGTCGGGCACCCGTTTGCCGATACCACTGGTCTCCCAGGTGGAGGTATCTCGCCTTTATCGATATTTGACTTGCGGGGTTCTAGGTTTGTCCGTTTTGAGGGACTCCCCAAGTTTTGTGCTCATTTCTCCTGACTTTACCATACTCTCGATCAGTTGAAGTCTCCCTATACACCTTTTTTGTCATTGAGTTGCCTGTTGGCTTCAATAATATAGTCTGATGTATTTTGTATGACTACTGCACCCCCTTTGTCGGCGGGTTTTGATTGTAATTACTTGACCTTTGTGGTGCAGACCATGCGGGTTTTTTTTGTTGGTTTTTTTTCAACAATTTCTTTATTGATGCAAGTTTGTACATTTCACGTTTGTAGGTAGGTTACTTAACATCTCTACATCAATATAGTGGTCAAAACGTGTCAGCTTTACAAGAAGCTGATTTTCATCACGAAGACCTTCCCCTATTCGGGTTATCAAAGCAACTCATCATTACCATATAAGTATTTCTAGATTACCATCGGGTTACAACTTCTACTCTGTTACATGCGATTTTAGCGACCGAGTAGTGAATATACATAGAGACAGTGGAGTTTCGGTAGGGCTCAATCCAACAGTGTAACAATAGATACAGGTTCTGATGATAGGTGAGGTACAGTCAGAACAACGGAATTTTTGATTTCATAAAATCTTTTGAGATTTTCTTAAACTCCTTCTGTGTAGGAATACATCTGGTGATTGGTGATAGATTATTGTTCCCCCATTTCTTGATGAGGGCTTCATTATTGTAGGCACCCAAGGTGAAAGAGACCAGGGACCTGTTTCACTAGTTTCGTGACATGTCTAGATGGCGTCTAGATGGTTGTCCGGTTTCATAAGAACTAGACATTAGACTTCGTTTTGTTCGTTCTTACTTGCACTGTTGGTGCCGCTTTTCATGTTTGTCTAACACTTTTGTCACGAAACTAGTGAAATAGGTCCATGATGTGTAGATTTGTCTAATTCTTATGTTTGGGGTCTGTCTTTTCCTAAGGGCATCTACTTGTGTTGTCACGAAACTAGACAACCCCAATGTCTGTCTGGTGTCACAGACATGTCACAAGACTAGTGAAACAGGTCCCAGGTTATTTGTCTCACCCGTTTGTGTCTTCGTTTTATCACTATCACGCATCATCTGCCTGTTTTTTTAAAGTTTTTTCAAGTTTAGATGGAAACCATCAAGCTCGGCTTTTACGTCTCCCTCCTCGGTATGTGTTTGAGTCGGGCAGAAATTGAGACCTTTGTTTAGAAGTGAAAGTTCACTTTATGAGAGTATTTTATCTGAGAGATTTACATTGCCTGTAGTATATTTATAAATAAAAAATCCGAGCCTTCGGCGACAGCCACTCACGCCCAACTCCCCCTTTAGGGTTTGAACAGGTGATGGCAAAACAGCCGAATGACAAGGGAGAATTTTACACAAAAAGTATACACAATTTATACACACATATTGCAGCTTCACTGGTAAGGCAGGGTTTCATTTTCGTTAATTGATATAATTTATGTGATACATTTTTGTATAGACGATTTATATGGCTCTTATCGTTCAGTTGGACATCAAGAGTGATACCCAGGTAGCTATAAGTATTTACTTTCTGTAGTGCCACATTATCAATGTAGTAAGTGGGATCGTCTTTGCCTTCTTTACTGATATTGGTATTTGATCGAAAAATCATTACATTCGTTTTCTTCTTGTTTATTGATAATTTTGATCGGTTACATCAAAATTCTACCTTGTCCAATTCATTTTGCAGTCTATCATTGATTTTGTGTGAACTTTTACCAGGTAAATATAAAACTGTATCGTCCGCGTAAAGGGCCACACTCGCATTGGTTAACATTTTGCTTAGATCGTTTATGTAGATAAGGAATAGTAGCGGCCACTAGATTGAAACTTGGGGCATGCCACAAGATACCAAATTGTAGTTCGAGAGGTGGTCGTTTACTCAGACACGTTGTTTTCTCCCATGTAAGGAGTTTTCAATCCATAAGAGAGATGATTTTCTGATTCCATAATGCTCCAGTTTACAGAGTAAAATAGAGTGATTCACCGTGTCAAAGGCTTTAGCGAAGTCCAAATAAATTACCGTTGTTAAATTCCCAATGTTCCTTGCATTTTATCTGAGAGATATTGGTGTGGAGCTCGAGGGTATTGGTAGAGTGTTCGACCCGTTGCCGTTTACTTCAGCGGTGACGTGGGACTCTCCCAGTATCGCTGACGACATCAGCACGGCTGACTTGAATGCGGTGATGGCTAGGTTCAGGGTCACAGTCACTGAGCCCACCACCGAACGTTGGTCAGCAGGCTGCCGCGACGAGGCCCGCTACCCCGTCAACTACAGTCGCCCCTCCAGCTGAGGACCCCGCCAAGGAACAACCTGCTTGTTCCGGCGAGAGGCCAGCTGGCTGAGGGCCTGTAGTTAGGCAGTGCCCGTCCATCCCACATTGAATCTAGAGAACCCACGGAGGTTCCCCGGTATCACTGTGAGATGGGAAGAGGCAGGACACTTCCTGCCGCAGTGGATGGCTAGACACATTCAACCCTAGTTGTTTGTGCCTGTCCGTCCGTCAGCTTCCCAGATATTAACTCCCGTAGTTCCTATCTGGGGATCACCTACACCTAAATTCAGTTTTGGGTGGAGAGGGTGACTGGTTTGGTCCCCCATATAAGTGGTGCTTCGATCAGCGGCCCCGTGGTCGCTGGGAGGGGTAGTACAGGGGGATCAAAATAGAAAAGCGATCTCGGGTCGGGCCGCGGAGAATCACCCCCGGGTGAATTTTTGCTGCACAACTTGGGTTTCAGAAGGCTGAAGGGTCTCTCAATGGTAGCCCCGTAGTAGGGCCCCATTACGAAACACTCCGGCCTGCGGTGCTTTCCGTGAGTTGGACTCCGGTCTAACTCCGCGGAGAGTGTAGATACTGTGTGGGGAGCTGAGACCCGGCTTCGGCAAGCGGTTTTGGTTCCCTGTGGGGCGGTTGGCACTGGACTCGCTTGGTCTTTTGCCGGTGAGGGAAGTGTCAATCACTGTATGGATGGGGGTTGGGGCCTTCAATGGTTCCTGCAACTCCTATCCATGAGGGATGGATATAGCGTGCCACGCCATAAGGACGCTGATACCAACTTTTACGGAGATGGGAACTCCTTCAGGGAGAGAAAAAGAATGTTCTATCTTTTTCTTTCTCCCTTATAAACACTACTTCTCTTCACTTCATCAGAAGATCTACCCGCGGGACGGGCCATTCTGATGTTATCAAGGTGGGGGGGGGGGGGGGGGGGTTCGCGGAATTGCTCCCCCTAACTACGCTGGAGCTGTGCTAGGAAGACAGTTGGAAGCCTGGCGCCTGGAAGCAGGGGGCTGGATCGAGTAGGTCCCCATGCTGACGGGTCTGCAAGGCTCAACACTAATACTACGTTATCCCTGGCTTACAACTCCGGAACAGTAGGAGGCGGAGTGCTCGCTGGTCTGGGCTGACCCCTTGTAGGTCCGAACCGGTGAGTCCTCTCCGCCCGATACTCAAGGAAGCCAGGGAGAAGGCAACGACATTGGCAAGATGGGTGATATTGTTACGTTTATATTTATTACCAAGGTGGTAGCAAGGCTACTCCGTTTTACATGCCGTGTCACCCTTATGTCTTCCTTTTTCAGCATTTAAAATGTGTATTCTAATTTCCCATCTCAATTTTATCATACATTGGTATCAGTAAAAAGATTCTTTGTGAACGTTGAATGGTTAGACACTTTTTCAGAACTGCTCGACTTAGCTGTAAAACTTTTTCGGGAAGTCCCCTTCGCAACACAATGGTTGCCGGATCCCCCCCGTAAAAGCTGGGAGGGGTAATGTAGGGGTCAGGGTAGTCGAGCAGCGTTGTTTCACTTTAGAACTAGGTGGCCCGAGTGCCGATCCCTGCTGTGCAGTATGGCTGGTGGACCCGTGGTATGCAAATACTACGGGTTCGCCCACATTACGTAACTCAGCCACTATATAAGGCTGAATCCACAGCGGGTTGACAGGACTTCTCGCGGTGCCTCTTTACAGAGTGAACGTCTGAAGCCTCACATGTTGGTTAGGTTGTGTTGTAATGCCTTTCAACGTTGAAGAGACCAGTATCTCTTCCCGCGCTAGTTAGTGCCCTGTAGCACTAACGTATTGTAAAGTATATCCGCAATAAAGAACGGTTAACTGAAACAGTGCGGAGTCTGGTTTTGTCTTCGTGGTTAAGCAGTAGTTGGTAGATCTAGTGTCTCCCTCCCTTTCCAGTGAGTAAAACCGAACCCACCTGTACTAGCACGGTAAGTACAGGGTAGCGACTAAAGTCTCGGAACCCCTTGTCGGCTGTCGATCGCGGAAAGTGGTAATACACTTTCAGCGACTAGAGGGAACGCTACAGTATTATAAGTCATTAGGATTTCAGATCCATATTCCAAAATAATTGGTTTGGAGATGGTACTGTATTTAATGTAGTAAACCTAGAGTTGGAAAAAACAAGACAATTGTACTGTATCCAGTGCTGTTTTGTGTCAATGCTCTCAATTACTCTATCAGAAATATTGATTCATATGACAAGACTAAGTTTAAAACAAAGAGAATTAGTATTGACTGTTCTGTAAATAACAGATATTTTCTCTAGTAGTAAGGGCCATCTCTGGTTCTCTGTTATTATCATATCAGTGTGTGTCCATATAAGACTTTGTAGGTATTCTTCCTAAGTTGGGAATCATTTAAAAGCGTCAGTACTCGCGATATCAACTGCCTTATATATGTATATAAGGAAACTGAATGGACTACAAACTTTAGAGACGAGATCAAATCAACTTAATTTGTATGATATGTCGATGTAACACCGACCTTTTATTTCATCTGATATTTTTGTTTTTTTTCAATTGAATGTATACAACACTCCTCTTAGCGCGGTATGGTATCCAAAGGTTTTTTTGTGATATCACAATGTTTTTTTGATCCGATGGAGACTTTCTTTGAGGATTGAGAGGTATTTGCACATTGTATTGATTTTTCACCATGGTGCTGTAAAGACAAGTCAACCTGCCATAAGCCGAAGTCCTTGCAGGATAAACACAGAACTAAATAATACACACACAAAGAAAGCGGGATCGCGTAATATGCGATTTGATGTCTACAGGAGTCAAACTGTGTCAAAACGAACTCATAGATATTTATCTATTCTCTTAGAGACTTATTCTGCATGATAGGCAATTATTTTACACATTCTTTTTACAGGTTTAACTCTTTTTTCTCAGTATCTTGTGAATTCTACAAAACACAGCCCCTATAATTTGGTGTTTTTTATACAACCATGTACGTGGTCACTTCGCTTTGTAATTAAGATTTGTTCCCTATCGCAAACACCTGCCATTTATTAATATTTTTTTTGTGTTCACGTTAATACTGTGGTTTGAGCAGTTCAGCAGTGCCAATACCGCCATTGATATTTATGTATGATTTCCTCATATAGGATAAGAATAACTCATACGTTCGTTTAAAACATCTAACACATTAACAGTACCATGTCATTTGAGGCTTACTTTTGACTAGTATCAAATGTATGATGCTCTTTGACCGAAGTTTTCTTATGACATGAATAGATGAATATGACGAACAGTATTGAACAAAACAATTTTACGAAACATTATCATTCAACAAACGTCTGCCATCCGAGGATTCTCTTTAAAAACTGATACATTATGATACAATGCATCCAACATTTGATTTGGTCCGAATCATAGTGGACACTTATATTGGTCTTTTATAACCAGCAGCAGCATCCAAGCGCCATTACTAGGTATTCCCCTTCTAAGTATACTGCAAGGACAATGTTGGATAGCCCGCTCTCTCCTAATGTTGCGATCATTGAAAAGTCTGTAAAGAAACGTATACATAACAAATAAAGTCATGAGGTAGACTATGTAAGACACTTGCTGCTAGTACGTACCTCACCGATCCATACACACTAATGACTGGTTTTGTGTACAGGTGACCGTAATATCCAAGCGGTTGATGCGTAGTGATACCCAAGCAACAGCGAGGATATTGCGACATCACTTTCTAGGAGATTACAACCACCCATACAAAAAGAAAGTCGTTATTGTATTTATTATTATATACCTGTGCACAAACTAAGTATAAATACATACTGCTCCTGGGGGTATAGTTATTATACACAGAATGCACTGTACGCCGTGAAACGTTATACCGGTGCCTTTGGGTATTGACAGACTGCACGCTTTGACTGACAGACTGCATCCTTTGAGCCTTACCTGCACGCTTTGGCTGACAGACTGCATCCTTTGAAAAAATAACGCAATCTGATTGGCCGATAGGCCGACAACAGAATTCTAGGCACAAGATTTAAAAATGGTGGATCCCTTCACTTGGCCAGTTCTGAGGCTTCGTACAGAAACCACGGAACGAGTTAGTGTGAAAATACATCAAACTTCGAGGTGGAATACGATAACTAACCATGTGATACACTTTAGATAGCTTAGATATGCGAGAAATATCGATTTCGATACTTTCACGGGCCGAGCGGGCGACTTGTCTATGTCAACAAGTAGCGGAGACACTGCACCGCTCGAGTATCGCTGTCTGACGGGACGATCGAGCGTAGCAGGGTGACCCAGCGTTAATTTATGCGGCGCTATAATGTATTCGCGCCTGCGCGGTGATCACTTCCGGTTATCAACATCCAGCGTGTCTGCTAACGTACACATCGTCTTTGCGAGTTGTAAAATGTGACTTCGGCGTCGAATTACGGTCAGTTTTGGCGAATTAAGACTAAATTAAGGTATATAATAATATGAAACCATAGTGATGGTGCCAGTACGGGGTAGATTTATGAGTTGTTTCGGAGAAATCTGTTCTGAACGAGCCGGCACGGCGAGTTCAGAACGAATTTCTCCGAAACAACGAGTACTGTCACCATAACTATGGTTTCACATATTACCCACCTACAAACCAATAACAAAAATGAAGCACATAGGCGGACTCCTCTATTGAAAGACACCCGCAGCAAGTAATTGGGCGGATACGCAGTCGATATATACATAGTTTGTTATGTTCTCATGCTTTTAGCGTAATTGGCGTTTTATAACTGTGAACTATGATGATAAATCTGATTATTGAGACTGATTGCTTCTATAAATATCAAATGAAGATTCAGGCAACTTATATTAAAGTTCACGTTTATTCGCTAGAGGGGCTTTATTCTGGAATTTCTAACCGGAGATTTTGCATTTTTAGAAACACAAGTAGGCGGAATTCAGACATTATATACATTTTCAATGGCAATATCGTGACAGGTGGGTAATGAAATAAATTATTATCTAGTTATCAGATATAATATATTTCAATCTACACGTTACATATTACATGTTCAGTACGTTTGGAATGATTGATTATCTCTGTTGTCCAAATAGGCCTTATATATAATCTTATCATAATGACTTGAAAAAGGCTACTCTTGCCGAAACGTCGTGTACTACTGTTCAAAGTAATAAAATCCAACCATCAACCCGGTATGGGAAGTTCGTTGAGTTACTTGTTTCTACCAAGTTATATATAATCGTTTGCCAAACCCGTTTGCAATTCTGGGGCCTGTTTTGTAGTCGTGACCATTTCATATAGTGACCAGTTAGTGACCGTTTGGAGACCTTTGGGTTCCAGAGATCATAACATGTGCGACCATTTAGAGGGGTAAACTGTCGTGGTCACTGTTTTGGGTTCCAGAGTTGTGACCATTTAGCCCAAATGGTGGCATATTTCATTTTATACACTTCCACTGTATCAAATGAAACAATATTTACTGCGATGAATTATGTATATCTGTTTTATCTAATTCCCAAATTTCACAATTTTCTGTTGAGTAATATACATGTGAGACATGCTTTTGTTTTTGAATGGGCCTTGGACCAACAGTGATCATAATTACAGCTGAACAGTGACCGGGTCTGAGGAACACTTTTTGGTCATGATCACTGGCTTGGTCACCCAACTGGTCACTCTTTTGTGATCACTACAAATAAAGACGTCGCTGTCTGAAAAACAGGCCCCTGACTTTAAAAATTCGTGATAGCTGACTAAAGTAGATCAAACATAATGAGATGAATCAGCTTACCTGGGGTATCGCGCGTCCCTTTGTCTCAATCGGTAATAACATATACACCAATACATTTAGAAACGCCAACCCAGCATAAATAGAAACACATAAATGGATCGAGTAACGTAATACCACCTGAATAAATGAAACGTAAAGTGAGTTACCTTTTAGGAGGGAGGGTATGACATTGTATGGCAAATTATGCAGTTGGTAACAGAGCCCTTTGTTCCCAGACGTACTTCTCTTCTACAAAAACTTGTTACACATAAGACTTACACCGCAAAGAGCGACAAGTAAGGAGGTAACAAGTTTGAGTACTCAAGCCTTGTACCATATCCATATATTCCAGAGCGAATCGTCTATAATTAGGCATGTGTACTGTTATTACTATGGTCATAGAACGCGCTTTTCCTCAAAGAAATCTAGACCGTTAAAAGTCCGACAGACTCCTGCCGTCCAACAAACATTCAAATTTCAAAAGAGGGTAAATATATTCCATGGGTCCTACTGGGTCACAATTTAAGATCCGCGCAGGATGCTATGTTTATAATGTATAGTCCTTGATATTACCTGTGCAACAAGAGGTGTCAACATTGCCCCGGCACGGGATAGTCCACATCCGAGTCCAACGGCTAGACTACGTATTTCCGTAGGATACACCTGAGAGTAAAAGGAGCAAGTGGAAGCATAGAAATCGCGGTAAAGTGGGATTCACACGATGGGATTCATGTACCTCACACGGTGTTTTTCTTAGACAAATCCTGCTGAAATTCGGTACTCGAACACAATTTTGTTGTTTAAATTATAGGGATTCCTTTCCCCGAGACATGTTTCCCTCACTGTAATTGTTAAAGACATTTCCCCCTAAAAAGTAACAAAAACGCATGAAATTTTGAATCGTGAATTCGTGTGAATCCCACTTAACACCATAGGACGGTTGGGGCACTCATGTGTTGGTCAAATGAGACATCTTGAAAAATTATCATATTTGAAAGAAAAGTGTGGTAGAGGGTCTAATCTCTGTTTCCCTAAGTACTGATCGCCACTTTGCTAAACTAATAGTCGTCTTAGTTATATGTTATATAGTTGTAGACTCAGAATCAAGCACATAATGACAGTTACAAGGCAGCATCATATGAAAAACTGCGATCCCAAGATAGACCTTATGGTTGAATATTTGCTTTGCTATGTCTAAAGAGATAGATTTCTGAATTTCCAAAGCTCAAACATTCTGTTAATAGCTGATTTTATCGTACTTTTTTAAAATCTAAAAGTGAGAGAGTTTGATCCAGCACTACCCCCAGGTATCTTTAAGATGCCCTTGTATTCAGCTTTGTCGCCCAACATATATGTCCAGTGGTAGTAGGTGTCACTTTTTTGCTTGAGAGCTATACAAATTAAAGCTGTACACTTTTTCTTTTCATTCACTTCCATACCGTTTACGTTGCACCCTTTATAAACATGATTTACTGCTTGTTGTAGGTTACTGCGAGCTATTTCAGGACTTCAATTATGGGTATACAAAACGAGATTATCTGCATTTTAAGTACATTTTGACTCATATCGTTTATGAAAATTAGAAAAATAAGGTTCTGGCTCCCAAACCCGCCACCGTTATTTTAGTTATTTGGTTTGAAAACCCCTCTGTAAATCCTATGAGTGACTGTAGTTTAATTTGAATTCAGCCTGGAATCTACTTGTTTATTATACTGTAAAATTGTTTGAGTGCGTTACCTGAGGGACCAGGCGGCAGAACGGCTTAGGCCGAGCCTGGGTTTCATTTGTTATGAGTTACCCTAAATAAACGTATTTAAAAGAAATGCTGCCAGGAAAGTAGTTCTGAAGCCTTCTAATCATGATACTAAGTTTCATCTACAACACCCTGTGGATCCCACTGATCCGAAACAGGCATTTCCGGATGAAAAAATAAAGAAGAAACAAACAAGTTTGGGTCAAAATCGTTGTTCTCAAAACGAGTTTCCTTCTGTATTTATCTCACCCCTATACACACTAAAAGATGGAAGGCACTTAGGATGTACGCCATAGAGAACAGACGGGGCATGGAGAATGAATTCCCAATGTTAAGCCTATGGAACGAAAATATCAGTGTTGATATAATTAGATCTATTAATGGCAGGTCGACCCCATTTTAATGCAAGTCATGAAGTACCTAGCCCACATGTGCATGATATCTTCCACAACTCCATGTGGAACACGTCTTGAGCCTGAGATCGAATGGTCTTGCATTGTGCTAAATGTTAGCCAGTTGTCAGTTATACTGATCAACCATGTAGATGTGCTTTTGTGTTGTTTCCTGGACGGACCAGGTTGAAAATCATATACTGTATATGAACCGTCAATAAAGACCTTTAAAAAAACCCAAAAAAACCCGTAAGTTAGAAAAGAAGGGCCACTAAAGCACATTGCGGTACAGATTACTTTAGGATGTATTTCACCCGGCGTGTTTTGGCAAACATTCTTCGTGTAAACTAATATGTGTGTAAATGGGCATATCATGCGTTGTACCTAGCCTGGGTTTATACTAAATTGTAATGACGAGATACACATTTGGATGAGGCGGTACCTGTCACTTATCCGGCATACTAACAGGGATCTATCATGATTTCTTGACGTAAACCTAAAGCTGTAAATGGAATGATAAAAAAACAAAACAAAAAAGAGAACACCGCCCTCCCCTCGATTCGTGAGAACAGGTAATTACAACGGGTCATCTAAACACGTGTTTGTTAGTCTCGATAGGTTGAACATCGGCTATGTGCCATATGTAAAGCTCGGATAGAGGCTGCGACTGATTTTGGCCATATAAAATCAAACATCAAAAGAAGTTATTCTTACCTCGGCAGTAAAAACATATATAGCCTGGTAAGGAGCCACTGTTAAACCGCGCACACAGAAGAGCAAAAGCACCATCGGTATCCTGTGAGGTAAAATGAACATATTGACATGGTATTGATTCTCCGTAACATTGCAGACGGAAGAAAGCGGTAGAATGTCAGCACAAAACCTATTATATTCGCTCCACCCCAGGAAGCAGCTAATAAGGCGATGGAGTGGCAGGCTGGGTGGGTTGTAGGCTGGTGGATGGCTAGGCTGGTTAGATGGTGGATAAGCATTTTGGTAGTTGGATAGGAGGTTGGGTGGGCAAATTATTGAAAGGGCAGATTGATAGGTCGGCAGGTTTGCAGGTAGGCAAGTTAGTGGCTAGGCAGATCTGTGTAGACAGGTTGGTCTATGGGCAGGTTGTTTAATAGGCAGGTAGATAGGTAGGCAGGATAAGTTGTGGATAAGTTGGATGGTTGGTAGGCAAGGTAATTATATGTGCATTCCTAAAACCAAGGACCTCACTGGTAAAACCAAAGAAAGTTTGGATAGGAGCCCCTATATCAACATGGTACTGATTCTATCAACTACTATTATAGGTGAAAGGCAGCTCTAGATGCAAGATTCCTTGCATTATTGCAATAGCAAAAAGGGGGCTACTTTTGAATACATATAGACTGTTTCTATGCTACCTCTTGTCATGGTGACATTACGATGTTTCATCATAGAAATAAGAAGTTTCCCATGGAATTGTGATTTCAAAATGTCTGATAAGTCCAAATTCTCTGTCTGATCTCTGGCAAGAAATGACTCTGTTTGCCTGTGAAATGCAGTATAACATCAAATTCAGACTAAAGAATGATGTAAATGTGTGTGGTTGTCATGGAAACAGAATTTTCCACAACGAATTCTCACTTTTAGAGGAAAGGCAGTATCAGATATAAAAGATCCAGCCCAAATCGCCCCTAGGTAATCATATCTTAGTGTGTTTACAAGGGTTTCTCACGAAATTGCATTTCTAGGCCCCTTTTCAGGATCATGTCCCGTACTAACACCATGCTTTAGGCATACAAAAATCCATCATGATACATTGGTACGAACTTGTGAGATATAATGGCAGGAGGCAGCTGTCGGACTAAGCGCGGCAACGCAGCAAGAGACATCTACCGGACGTTTTTATGAACTCACACTGTCGTGACGTGTATATCACGTGACAGTCTTACCAACTTTTTCAAAGACTCAACACGTTTCTTTACCGGAGCGCTTCTTAAACCTCTCAGGATTACGTTTTTTGGACAGAAAGTCGAAGAAAGCATGCCGCCTATGAAGGGTACCAAGGCCGTGGTCACGAAGACCCCAAAGGTTTCAACACCGGGCGAAGGCCGGGCCGCTAGAGGCGAAAAGAGAATGGACCTGATTCAGGCCCAAATTGAAGTCCTGAAGGAGGCCATTTTGGCGGCAGCATCCGCATCGGCTCGTGGGAACGATGCAGAGACCGGACAGCAAAAAAGAAGCGAGGTGCATCCTCAGATAACAGCAGGCAACGTTTTGCCGACACAGACGAACGACAGGGCGATAATGCCTTGCACGGGAAACGCGGTCGACGTGACCGATACTGCAGCCATTGCCGCAGGAGCGGCCATGGCATCGAGGGCATCAGGGCCCTGTTTTTCAGTCACGACATAATCTTGGTCTTAGAAGCTGAGATATCTCAGCGATTGTAAGACATTTTGCAAGATAAAAGATGGCCGGTGTACTATAGACAGTATCGGAGTGCGCCACGTGAGATCGCCGCTAAAAGTGTCTCAAGTATAGAATCGTCTTAGGTTCTATAAATCCTCATTGTGCGTATATAGAGGATTTTCCGTGTTTCCTGTAAGAATTAAACAATGAAATTTTAACACGAGTAAGGTGTATATATGACCTACAATCGTACCAAATATCATGAGAATCAGCTGCATATCTTTGAAGATATCGGCGTTTGGATTTAGTCATAGCAGTCGTCTGCTCTGGTGGCCAGTGCACCCTCCCACCTCCCGGTGGCCGTGAATGTCGAGGTCACTGTAGAAATTAGGGTCACGTGATGGTAGGGCTACACTGGCCACCAGAGCAGATGACTGCTATGACGAAATTCTAACGCCGATATCTTCGGAGATATGCAGCCGGTCTTCTTCATATTTGGTAGAATTATAGGTTATATGTATACCTTACTCGTATTAAAATTTCATCACTTACTTCCTACGGGAAGTGAATTTCCGAATTCCGTACGACATGTCCATAATTGTCTTGGGTCTGAGACACTTTCCAAGACATTTTCAACCACGTGACCCTAAGATTGTCGTGACTATAGCACACCTCAGACCACCCTAAGTGTCTTAGACCTAAGATCTTAGGCATATCCTCTAAGAAATCACGTCTATAGTACACTGATGCCTCAGAGATGTCTTCCATAGAACTTGTCATGACTGAAAAACAGGGCCCAGGTTTGGCGCCAAACTCGGACTTCGCGGGCTTTTCAACGGATCAGCTAGCGCATCCCTGGATTCCACGTGATGGACGGGCGGTAGGCGTGGCCTACCAGGACGAGGACCTCGACCGTCAAGTGCAACAGATCCTCCAGTCAACATCACACATCTTGAGGCCTACCTCAGGTAAGCCCACCCACCCGGCTCACTACGTTTTCCGAGGAGCTAAGAGAGAGCTCTTAATGTACAAAAATATCTGTGGGGCATCTTACGCATGTCTGACGACCCCAAGACTCCCGCCAGTTGCCGCAGACCGCTGATGACACACCTCAGGGAGGTAGTCGAGGATTCGATTGATTACGATTTCCGGCAAGTCCGACGCTGGAGCGAGGAGATATTCTCGCGATTAACAGAAGGATGATTCCTCCAAGGCTGGAACTCTGTGAGCGACATCCAGCACCTCCGGACGGCAATATCGCGGGACGAGAGCGGCAGGCTCGGCAAGGAGGATTTACTGTCCCAAGCGGGAAAGGCTAAGAGCAAGGCGCGCCCAGCGGGCGGGAGCCACGCCCCTTGCCCAGCTTACAACACGGAGAAGGGATGCACTCTCCAAGCGCCGCACGTCGCAGCGGCAGGAACGGTGGATCACGTTTGCGAGTACTGCTATGACATCTTGAGCTTGCATCACCCTCACGCGGCCAAGGCCATTTTGGCGGCAGCATCCGCATCGGCTCGTGGGAACGATGCAGAGACCGGACAGCAAAAAAGAAGCGAGGTGCATCCTCAGATAACAGCAGGCAACGTTTTGCCGACACAGACGAACGACAGGGCGATAATGCCTTGCACGGGAAACGCGGTCGACGTGACCGATACTGCAGCCATTGCCGCAGGAGCGGCCATGGCATCGAGGGCATCAGGTTTGGCGCCAAACTCGGACTTCGCGGGCTTTTCAACGGATCAGCTAGCGCATCCCTGGATTCCACGTGATGGACGGGCGGTAGGGGTGGCCTACCAGGACGAGGACCTCGACCGTCAAGTGCAACAGATCCTCCAGTCAACATCACACATCTTGAGGCCTACCTCAGGTAAGCCCACCCACCCGGCTCACTACGTTTTCCGAGGAGCTAAGAGAGAGCGAGCGGGCTTAGGAGCTCTTAATGTACAAGAATATCTGTGGGGCATCTTACGCATGTCTGACGACCCCAAGACTCCCGCCAGTTGCCGCAGACCGCTGATGACACACCTCAGGGAGGTAGTCGAGGATTCGATTGATTACGATTTCCGGCAAGTCCGACGCTGGAGCGAGGAGATATTCTCGCGATTAACAGAAGGACGATTCCTCCAAGGCTGGAACTCTGTGAGCGACATCCAGCACCTCCGGACGGCAATATCGCGGGACGAGAGCGGCAGGCTCGGCAAGGAGGATTTACTGTCCCAAGCGGGAAAGGCTAAGAGCAAGGCGCGCCCAGCGGGCGGGAGCCACGCCCCTTGCCCAGCTTACAACACGGAGAAGGGATGCACTCTCCAAGCGCCGCACGTCGCAGCGGCAGGAACGGTGGATCACGTTTGCGAGTACTGCTATGACATCTTGAGCTTGCATCACCCTCACGCGGCCAAGGATTGCAGGAGGCAGCTGTCGGACTAAGCGCGGCAACGCAGCAAGAGACATCTACCGGACGTTTTTATGAACTCACACTGTCGTGACATGTATATCACGTGACAGTCTTACCAACTTTTTCAAAGACTCAACACGTTTCTTTACCTCCCACCCAACCCACATGTTTTTGGGTGTTACCTTGTATGAATTATACTGTTTGACAAATTTCCGTATACCTTCGTATACCGTATACCTTGTATACTACATATTTGTCTTTTTCAACGTGAAAAATAAAAAATTTTCGTCCACAGCTTCGCCTCGTATCAGTCATTAGCATTTACTTCTCATGCATTTACAAAGCGCGATCCCTAATAGACCTGTACCAATATCCATTGGACCAATAAACTGAACTTCAGCACGTATGTTCTCCATTATAGGTTGGATTTTCCCCTTTTCCCGTAGTTGGGTTAGAAAAAGATTTACACTTACACAGAGCTTACACTGCGATGTCACCCACATTCATATGTTCTCCATTAGCTTTTCTTTCCTTCTTTTCATCCCCTACTCTCTTCTATATGACGCCATACACGACATGAACCCCACCCGGCCATGTTTGGTTAAGGAACCTGGGGCCTGTTTTTTAGTCACGACCTTTGTAAGTGTCGCAAGCTTAAGATCGCACAGCCGATCTACGACATATTTCTAAGACAAAAGATGGCCGGTGTGCTATAGACAGTGTCGTAGGTTGAATCAAACAATCTTAGCAGAGTTAAGACAAGTATAGAACTGTCTTAGGTTCTATAAAACGTCACTGTTGATTTCCTGTACTTCCCATCGGAATTGAGCAATGAAATTTTAACACAAGTAAGGTATACATATATTCTATAAACGTACCGAATTTCAAGAGAATCGACCGCACCGTTCCCAAGACATCGGCGTTTGAAATTTTGTCATAGCAAATGATTCTCTGGTGGTCATTGCACCCTCCCACCTCCCGTGCCAGTGAATGTCGAGGTCACTGCATAAATTAGATCACGTGACAGTAGAGCTACACTGGCCACCAGTGTAGCTTTTGCTATGACGAATTTAAAACGCTGATATCTTCGTAACGGTGCGGCCGATTTTCTTGATATTTGGTAAGATTATAGGTTGTATGTATACCTTACTCATGTTAAAATTTCATCGCTTAATTCCAAGGGGAAGTGAAGTTCCGCTTTTGGTACGACATGTCCGGAGTTGTCTTAGACATACGACACTTATGGGGACATTTTCCGCTCCATTGGCCACCGAGTGTCGTGACTATAGCACACCTTTTACCTCCCTAAGTGTCGTATCTCCACTAAGTGTCGTACCTGCTCTACGATCGTATCTCTCTAGCACACTGACGGCAGATACGTGTCGTAAGTTACGAATGTCGTGACTAAAAAACAGGGCCCTGGAACCCCCTCCCCTCGCCCCAGACCGTAAAACAGGTTGAGAAGTAGAGCCAACATGGTGAGTGGAGCGTCAGTAGATTCTAGCCGAGGCGATGGTTAGCTCAGGCAGATAGCAGATAAGTTAGAATACACACTCTGTACTGAATTAAGGCGAGGCTCCTTAATTGAAGCACATTGACCCCACTGGCAATTGTCAAATTACACCGTCATAATCTTAGACATGACTCTTCTTGAATTCAGTAATTGGAAGCTTATCAACCATTATTCTAACCAGCTGCCAAAGGGAACTATTAAGCCCTTTGACAACACGATTAATTGCAACACACTCCCTCAGCGAGTGAGTTGCAACAAAGGATGAAAGTGATAATAAACGAATTAAATATCTAAAACTCAAAAGGTCGTCTCATAATCATATGTAATACAGTTATGCAGAATCAATTATGACAATTATCATCGTACAATGAAAATTCCTTTACTCCAGGGGGCCGTTTCACTAGTAGGGGGGTCAAAGCGAGAGGTAAGACTGCAACAGTGACACCAACAGTGATACCAACAGTGTTAAGCCCAAGTTCACGTTTCATCAGTGGTCTCACTGTTGAGGTGAGACCAACTCTCACTGTTGGCACAGGTCTCGCTATGCACACGCATTTGACATTCGAATTTATTCGTCGACGGGCCGGGATAACGTAGAATTTCACACGAGTTAGGTATACATATAACCTATAATCGTACCATATATGAAGAAGATCGGATGAAGCAATCTGCCGATATCGGCGTTTGAATTTCGTCATTGCAAACGTCTGCTCTGTTGGTCGCTGTTCTTTTTCACTTCCTCCGTTGTGCGGCGGGGTTTCGGCTGTTCTTTTTGTCTCCCCCCAGAGGCCGGCGGGACACTGGCCACCAGAGTAGTATTTGCTAGGACAAAATTCAAACGCCGATATCTTCAGAACGGTGCGGCGGACTTTCTCCATATTTGGTACGAGTATAGGTTATATGTTTACCTTACTCGTGTAAAAGTGTCACTGCCTAACTCCTACGGGAAGTGGGTGAAAGTATGCCATACTGTGACATAAACAAAGCTCTAAACTCAACAGTGACATGGTCTACCCTGTCACTAATAGTGCCTCAACAGTGATAGGTACAGTGAGACCTAATTTCTAGTGAAATGTACTCTCTCACTGTTGGTCTCACTCCTTACCTGACGCACGTTCATGCTTGACTGCACCTTCTCATGAAACGCAAACTATCACTGTGGTCTCACTATGACAGCTTACCCTCCTAGTGAAACAGCCCCCAGGTCTTATGTTTATCTTACCTTGTCATACAGAAACTGAGGCAAAATAACATCACGGCGGCGACTAAGTACATACTTCCTGATGTTATCTTTCTGCCGAGGACGTCTATGAGGCAAAACATCAACATCAAGGCTAGAAACAGAAATAAGCCGAAAATGTAATGTATTTATCACCAGTAATTCTCAGTTTCATATTTGAAATTAGTTTTCAGGAAAATACTGAAAATCTTTTTCCCCAACAACAACTTCAGTGGAACGGAGAAAAATTAAACAAAATACTGAAAATGTTATGTATACTAATCCACCGGTACAGTACCTGGCAATTCAGCAGCTGTTGTTACCATAAGGTCCAGATAATCACCCGTGGACAGTCCCATAGATTCAGCGCAACTATCAGGACCAGGGTTCTCTGAAGAAACTTTATGATGGATTAGATAAAATAACATAAAATAATACCAGCCTTAGATCAATTACATAACAAAACAAATGCCAGTGACAATAAACATTTCTTTTATTACTCAACAACTCATCGATATTGAGACCCATGAAAAGAGTTTTTGCTTATTTGGGTAGTTTAGGGTCCAATGGGTTCTATTAGACTGTCCGGAAAAGAATCCGATTACTATCAATACATATTAGATAAAAGTGTCAACACCTTTGTAGTACTGTTAATGATGTCAGCTGTTAAGTTTTTGAATGTGGTCTAAAACCATCATCCGATGAGTCAAGGCGAATAGTTTGCGATTATGAAAAAAAGCATTTATTTAGCCGTTTACTTTCATAAGAACATACCGCATACATATTTAGTCATAACATATGCATGAATATGATACATACAATGTTAATTATACAAGATGAAATACAGTCAATGCATTTTAAATTTGGGTTCTAAGTGCTTGTGTGGAGTGCGGGGAGGAATCATTCCAATATAAAGACATCAGTTACCTTAAGGCGTGTAAATATATGCAAGCTTGCCTCCATAAAATTAGACACCAATTTTATAATTTTACAGAATCTATGTTAGTCTTTATGTCTTTTTTGCAGTAACTGTGAAAATTTAATGTTATAACTGTAGGCGACAAAGACAAGTATCGACCCAACGTGGGAGTGGCTGATGAATGAGAATGTATTAGTCACATTGACATAACGAACTGTGGAACAGTGTAGAACAGTAGGTAACATGGTATTAATGTAGCAGAAAAGCAGGGAAACTGAAACAAGCTTTTGCTACTGAAGATACAGTGCCATGGCAGCCGGAGAACTCGAGGTGCCTTGGCATTAAACATCGGTGAGGGGAACGGCCCTCCAAACGAGATCTTTTGCTCACCCAAGGCAAAACGATTGGGGAGTGTTAGCGGGGAAATGTAAAGGCAGCAGAAAGTGATATGCAACGAATATTAAAAAAAGAGGTATACATCGAATCGACTAAAAGTGAACGTCCAAAAAAATGTACACTATAGTACTGTAGGCAGCAGTAGGGGTTTCTGGATAAACAAAAAGCAATAAAAGTAGTTAAACATGTCTGCTACCTATAACTGACGACGGTTTGTTTCTGATTGAAGGAACTCCTGTAAAAAATCAAAGAAATGTCGACAAATGTATATCTTAGAGGACTTAGGATAGCTTTGGGAAAAGACGACTATAATGACGAAAGATTTATAAGTAACAATAAATGCAAAAATGCTCAGTCGCAACTCCAAGGGAGAAAAATCTGCTTTTATTGATGGGTGTTATTAAGAGTGTATATGTAATAGATAAATTACCGTTATAATCTACAAAGGAAGGGAGGGGAACCATGGCGGGACTAAAAAAATGGAAAACGGATCTAAAGAGAGCATATAAATGTGAAATTATGAGAAAAATAAAGCAGTTTATTGGGTAGACTTATCGACAGGGTAATATACACACAAATCATAGTGTATGGGATCATGCAATCTGCACTTTGTAAATATCACTAATCAAGTTGGGAAACAGGGTAAATATGTTACAACCCCAAAGTTAGCCTAGAAAGGTAAAGTACAGTATAGGGAGCCAAAGTGAACCTGCTGAAACCACAGATACCCACTTACAAAACACCATTTCCGGTGGCCAGTAAGAACGAGACTTAGTGCTCAACCTTTGGGGGTTTGAGGCTAAACTTTTGTTTTTGGTCTTGTTTGTTACTTTTGAAGTATAGTTTACTACTATCCTCTCTACATAACTCTGTTTCGAAACTATGATGACAGTTGTTCAGTTTAGCAAAAATATGGATCTAAAAGATTGGAGAATGAGACATATAATCTTGAACCTACATAGTCAAAGTACTGAGCGCCTATATCCGGAAATGGTATTTTGTGACCGGCTATCTGTGGTTGTAGAGGGTCCACTTTTGCTCCCTATATTGATATATTCTTCTCACTTGAGATGATCAGTGGGGGTACGTGGGGGCATTTTGCTTGGTCCTCTGTTTCGAGGGAGGGGGGGGGGGGGGTAAGGAATAATTTGCCGTTCTCTCAAAATGACATCAGGGACCCGTTTCACTAGTTTCGTGACATGTCTTGATGGCGTTTAGATGGTGTATCCGGTTTCATAAGAACTAGACATTAGACTTCGTTTTGTCCATTCTTGCTTGCACTGTTGGTGCCGCTTTTCATGTCTGTCTAACACTTTTGTCACTTATCTAGTGAATGACGTGTAGCTTTGTCTAATTCTTATGCTTAGGGTCTGTCTTTACCTCAGGGCAGCTACTTGTGTTGTCACGAAACTAGAGAAACCCAATGTCTGTATGGTGTTACAGACATGTCACGAAACTAGTGAAACAGGTCCCAGATGTTGAATGTTCAACACTATCTGCGTGGAAGATGTCCTTCCGCCACACAAAGAAATATCTCCTCGCTCCAACTATGTATACCCCCAATCATAGTCTTGGGCAGCCTCTAGAACCCCCCTGAAGTGGCCGACAATGCTGGGCCCTGTTTTTTAGTCACGACATTCATAACTTACGACACATATTTGCTGTCAGTGTGCTATAGAGCTACGATCTTAGGCTGGCTGCGACACTTGCTGTAGATACGACACATAGGGAGGTAAAAGGTGTGCTATAGTCACGACACTCCGTGGCCAATGGACCGGAAATTGTCGCCAATAGTGTCGTATATCCAAGACCACTCTGGATATGTCGTACAGAATGCGCAACTTCACTTCCCGTAGGAATTAAGCAATGAGATTTTAACACGAGTAAGGTATACATATAACCAACAATCGTACCAAATATGAAGAAAATCGGTCGCAGCGTTCCGAAGATATCGACGTTTGAACTTCTACTTAGCAAGCTCTGCTCAGGTGGCCAGTGTACCCCTACGGTCACGTGACCCTAATTTATGCAGTGACCTCGACATTCACTGCGCAGGGAAGGTGGGAGGGTGTTATGGCAACCAGAGCCGACGATTGCTATGACGAACTTCAAACGTCGATATCTTCGAGACGCTGCGACCGATTCTCTTCATATTTGGTAGGATTATAGGTCATATGTATGCCTTACTTGTGTTAAAATTTCATCGCTTAATTCGTATGGGAAGCACAGGAAATCCTGTATATACGCACGGTGAGGTTTGATAGAACCTGAGACAGTTCTATACTTGAGACACTTTTAGCGCCGATCTCACATGGCGCGCTACGACATCGTCTATAGGACAGCGGCCATCTTTTGTCTTGCAAATATGTCGTACATCGGCTATACGATCTTAGGTCTGCGACACTCACAAATGTCGTGACTAAAAAACAAGGCCCTGGGTTTCATGGCGCGCCCGGATCGTCTAGGATGCATAGCATACTCGATAAATGTTCGTAAAGAGTGAGCCTCCTCAGAGAAGCACGTTCATATCTCGCCCCATGACACACTTAGTCACAGTGTATCAATTGAGTAGAATGAAGTATTTGGGAAGATGACTGGAAGAGAGGTTGCATTTGTGCATCCAGGGAGCTGTTTCACTAGTAGTGGAGTGAAAGTGAGAGGTGAGACCGCAACAGTGGCACCAACAGTGGCACCAACAGTGGCAAGCCCAAATTTGCGTTTCATCAGTGCTCTCACTGTTGAGGTGGGACTAGCTGTCACTGTTGGCACAGCTGTCGCTATGCACACGCATTTGACGTTCGAATCTATTCGTCAACGGGCCGCGATGACGTGGAATTTCACCCCTTCCCATAGGAACTAAGCAATGAAATTTCAACACGAGTAAGGCATATATATAACCTATAATCGTACCAAATTTGAAGAAAATCGGTCGAAGCGTTCCGAAGTTATCGGCGTTTCAATTTCATCATAGCAATCATCTGCTCTGGTGGTCAGTCACCCTCCCACCTCCCGATACGCAGTCAATGTCAAGGTCGCTGCATAAATTAGCGAAAAATACACTGGCCACCAGAGCAGACGATTGCTATGACGAAATTCGTCATAGGTTGACCTCGTAGGGTCAGGGGCGGTCATTGCTCCACCTAGCGCACTCCCTCTGTACTCGCGCTCCCGGCGCGCCCCCTCGTGCGAACCACGTGAACTATTAGGTCACGTGGTGAAGCACGCTCTCACACTCTCTCTCACTCTCTTCTCGCGCTTCACTACGTTCAGACGCACTCCAATTTTCTCCGCTATTTTTGGCCCAACATCGCTCGCGGCACCGGATACTCCACGAGTATCGGCCCGAGGTCGTTAAGGTTTAAAAGTACGGGTAATTGACCGCCAGAATAACGTGAGGATGCCAAAGACACGAGCAGGCCCCAGCACATCGCACGCCGATGCGGAGGCTGAAGTAACGTCGGAATCTACCCAACGACTGTCGGAGGACCACGTGGACTCGGCCTCCGAGGTAGGCAGTGTGAAGATGGTCAGGCTCGTGGCCGTTGAGAAAGGCCTCGCCGACTTCAAAAATGTCGTGAAAGATCAGATCGGGGGAGTCCTGGCAGCGATCAACTGGCTGGCGGAACAGAGGACCAACGACCGGGCCTCACGGCCACCAACCGTCCAGTCGGCCGTGGATCGACGCACCCAGGAGTGGGCCGAGGACCAGGCCTCACGGGTCCTGCCTGCGCCACGTCAGCTGAGGGAGCGGTATGCGGCCGACTCCTACATCCAACGCGAGCTGGACCGTGAGGCCATCAGACACGACAGGACTACGGGTAAGCTCCATTCGGACTTAAACATCTCTAGGTTGACCTCGAAGCCTTTTATGTTTGTTGACCGCGAGGTGTCCATCGATGCCCAATCTCGGCCGTGGGCGGGAGTGAGGCGATGGAGCCAATTTGTGTTCGACCAAATCGAGGCCGGCAGGCTTAGCTGGTCCGACTACGGTCTGATACAGGAGGAGCGAGTCCGGCTCGCCATGACGACCTCGACCCAGTCGGCCGGACCGGACAATGCAGGGAAGAACGAAGCTAGGGAGCTGCCGTGCCGGCAGTTTAATTCGGAGAGAGGGTGCAGGCATAGGAGCGGGCACGATGGGTTCACATTTGCTCGTTCTGTGATTCGGTCGGGAAACAGTGCGGGCACTCGCTCCATGCCTGCAACCGTAAACTGGGGTACACCATGGGGTACGAGTCCCAGCCGGTAGCCCCTCAACCAACACGCCGCGGGCAGCAGGCCGGATACACCCCACAGGCCGGATATACGATGAGGGCGGCCGACCCTGGACCGGATGCCCTCTACCAACATGGACTTCCGCAGCCGGCAAGAAACGGGCACGGGAGTAACCGGAGCGCACCCGACTACAGGATGTTCACGTGTACCCCCCACCCGGGCTCCCGGGGTCAAAGGGTGCGCGGCACGTGAGATCACAGAGCCGTCCAGTGCTGAAACAACACGGGTCAGGAAACCGCCTCCGGCCACGCGGGCACAGGTGGTCAGCGGCCGACTCCCGGTCGGGACTTCCCCACGTGAGGCCGCCCGGACACGTGACGTCACAGAGGGAGTGAGGATTCCCCCACGTGACAGGGAGGCAGTCCAAAACAACAATAACAACACGACTCCGCGGGACCACGTGGCCGTGCCGGTGGGCGTCCCCCACCCGGGCACGACCGACCACGGGACCGAGGACGGAGCCCCTCCTGGCACGCCCCCGGACTTCGCTAAGCTCGAGGAAGTGTGTCGGACCGGGATTGTTGCCGCCGGGACTCGTACGGACCCGGAGGCGTTCAGGGCACATCGGCGCGCGGAATGGCCGCGGATGCAGGACGGCGCCCCGCCGGCGCACGGCCACATCTACGAGGCAGTGCGGGCCTCGGGCCTGCCCAACGCGATGTGCAGCAAGATTACTCTCCCCACGGACCTACGGCTACGGGCGTGGGAGAAATACCTCACGGGCATGAGGGGGAAGCAGGAGCTCCTGGGCTTCATACGATACGGCTTCCCCCTAGGATACCTCGGTCCCGCGACGGATACCAGAGGGGTGCCTAACCACCCCAGTGCCACCGGGTACCCGACCGAGGTGGGGCAGTTTGTGAAGAAGGAGCTGTCGTTCTCCAATCTGCTCGGTCCGTTCTCCGACGCCCCGTTCAGCCCGTGGTGCCATGTGTCTCCCCTGATGTCGCGGGAGAAGCGGGACTCCGAGGCCCGGAGAGTAATAACGGACACGACGTTCCCGCGGCAACAGAGCGTCAATGCCTTCGTGATGAAGAACTCGGTCTACGGGGAGAAAAGGGAGCACAGCCTCCCTACCATCAACGGGTTCGTCTTCCGCCTCCTGAGATCGGGCCCCGGGGCCTATATGGCCTCGATCGACATCGCGAGGGCATACAAGAACTTTCGCTGCGACCCCCTCGACTGGCCTCTCCTATGCTTCATGTGGGACGGCGGGTACTATTGTGATACGGCCATGCCGTTCGGTGCCCACGCGTCCTCCTACCACATGCAGTGCGTAGCGGATACCATAGTGGAGATTCTGGCTGGCAAGGGGGTCGAGGGGGCGATGTACCTCGACGACCTAATCATCATATCGCCGTCGAAGGAGAAAGCCGCGGCGGACTTCGCGACCGCCCGGGAGCTCTTCCGCGAACTGGGCCTCCCCGAGGCCCGGGACAAAGCCCGGGACACCCTGCGATGCTGGGATCCGTTTCAATAGTTTCGGCACCACAGCGGACCGAAAAACAGAATAACGGCACTAACAGCGGGAAAAACAAGGGACTTTTCCTAGTCTCATTGCAATAGCTTCATTGCTCTTGGCCAACCCCTTCCATTTGCTGTGCCGACATAGGGAATGGAATAAATCAATATTCGATGAATAATCTGATAATTCCATATATGTGATACCATGTGATGATATGTCATCTATCTACAAAGGGAGGCATTAAATCACAGTCCCGGTTGTGGCATTGATATTCAGAATGCAAATATATATAGATGTTAGTCTCAAAATCCTTAAAGTTCACATTGTTAATATCAATATCAATGCCTATAGAAATTCGGATACTAAGTATAAGCTAATTTGAACAATTTACCAGTCACACAGGTGCCGCCGTTGGCGATCATATATGTAGAGAATATCGAGACGCCATAATACAGAAACCCAGTACAGAACCTGTAAGAAAAAAAAAATTGCGAAATCACATTCGGCATTCATTGATATCATTTGAAAGGGTACTTAATCGTAGTATATGTATAAGACTTGTATAACTTATGATAGCAGAATGAAAGATTTTTCCAGGGCGGATGCGGATTTTCAAATAGGAGAATTCAGATCCTGGTATAGGTGGGGCTTCATTTGGATTACAAATTTGGATGAGAGGATTGGATGGCTGGAACCAATTTAGGTCTTTAAGATAATGGAGTGGGCATCACACGCTCTTTGATGCTACCCCCTTCTGATCCTGCACTGAGACATGTGCTTGCTGAACCATAACCAAAAATAAACATAGACCTGTTATTTGCGTTGAGTGTTGATGAAATACATACCATAAAACGGCAAATAAGATTGTAATTATCCGCAAGTTCGGCAAGAAGAAATCCTTAATTTGTCCTCTTTGTTTCACCGCAATGTCCTGCAGCTCTATGTCTGGCAGTGTTTTACCATTTTCTTCTGCCATATTCTGTAAAATCTTTAATGCCTCTTTCTTCCTGCCACAGGCTAAGAGGTACCTTGGGGTTTCTGGCATCAACTAAAAATATTATTACAGGAGACATATGAAATCAAAAAGGGCGAAAACATGATTTACTAGTTAAGTTTTATTTAATAAATCCTTTGACGCAACCTGATAAAATATTTATTTCTTGAGCAATATGATAAAGAAACACTTTATTGTTCCAACTCTCTAACATGTTACTACCGAGACAATGAAGTCATCATGACAATCACAAATTGGACTTATGTGGCTTTTAAGGACTTTATACGCCCAGAAATGAATAATAGCCACTGAAAAAGGCTATCATAATTGCCTAAACTTTGTGTAAAAAAAATCACTGTTCAATAAAGCCATTACTAAAAACGGCGGCGGATTGTTGTTGAGTTGTGCTTGTTTAAACTTCAAATTATTTTATCAATGCATTATAAATTCTATAATGACATAAGAGAAAAGACAAACAGAATTGTTTTGAATATGGTCACATTTGATCAATACTTCAAATGAACAAAACTAACGACCTCGTGACATAGAGCCTTCTCCACTGTTCAGTTTTGTAGAAGTAGAAGACAGTTGGGCATCACGAAAACCAGCCTTTCGGCTGATGATACCGTTTATTGGTATATCTATATACTATGTAAAAAAACCTGACTACTGTAATTACTATGAATCAATAAAGGACTGACACTCACCGGTGAACCGAGAAAAAATATCAAACTAGGTAGAGCAGATACCAGCAGCCAGTAACGCCAGTTGTACCTGACCAGGACCATTGCTGACAAGCTGCTTAGTAAACCACCACATGACCAGAAAAACTGTAATTGCATAGATTGATTCATTGTATTACATTTAGTGTTCATTGTACATGACATTGAATTGCATAAACATACAATTAGGTATATATAAAAGTAATGAACAAAGACTGGTAACATGTGAACCACGGACAAATAGCTCCTTATTACTAAATCAACTTACATTTATGTTCATTATTGTTTTACCCACATTATATGTGCCTGAGAGAATATTGTGAGCTCTGTGAATGCAAATGAAAAAAGAGAAGAGAGGAGATAGTAAACACGAATCGATCTAGTATTTTATTGGTGAAATTGGGGCTAATACGGGAGATATTACGCCTCCTATCAGACACCGTGTCACCTATGTGCCATTTAACGCCGCCTTTTATTACAGGCCTCGACCCGTCTTGTTGCTGTTAAACTGGCATCAGCCATATCAGGAGTACACAAAACAATATGGTAATGAATCTCACCAGGGATAGAAGAGTCAATTTTCCTCTGTGCTTAGGAGTCAGGAATTCTGTAAAATAAGGGGGACTGAAACAGAAGAAAGGAAATATCTACTTAGATGTACATGGACATCATGCCGTTTGTTAATTTATCTCTGGTACAAGTTTAAGAATTAAAGAATTATTCGCAACGATCAACCACGTAAAGTGACAATACTACGCCACGGTCATGTAGTATAAAGGACATTAAAGGAAGACTAAAGTTTGATGATATTAAATAAACGTCTTTCCAATAGATAAACACAGCTTGTGTGACAAGACGCAATAACCTATATTGAATAATTACACAATACCTACACCTGCATGGCTCCCGCAAGTCCAATACCTAAAAGCATCCTTAGAATCAACATCCAGATAAAGTTTGGGGCTGCAGCACTCAGTATACCATAGAAAAACACCCAGGCGGCACTCATGAGCAGACACTGAAAGGATAAGCATCTCTATACTATATGGTGAAGATTGTGAATATGTAAAGGTTTATTATGAATACATTCATACAGAAGGGTGTACAATGAGCGTGACTGCATGATTTATCAGGATAAGAGTTTATCTGTGCCAGAATGTAATGGTTTAAGAGCGTATAACAATGTATGGGTTCAAGGGTGAAAAAAGGATACGAATGTAAGGAGGAATCATTGGAAAGGCATATGAGCGTAACCGTAAAACTCAGCATCTAGGAGAACGGGACGCAGGGGAAGTGTTTTACAGTAGTGACAATCGTGATTAGTGACCGTTTCTGTTGCACAGTTGAATTATCTTACCTGCACATGAATGGCAAAGCTATATCAAAATAGGTCTTAGACTATCAGTGATCGTTTCAACCCAACAGGGAGGTGTTTTATAGACAAGGTGTTGCAAATGAGGTTTTCCTAAACCTAAAACCAGGGCCCTGTTTTTCAGTCACGACATAATCTTAGTCTTAGAAGCTGAGATATCTCAGCGATTGTAAGACATTTTGCAAGACAAAAGATGGCCAGTGTACTATAGACAGTATCGTAGTGCTCCACGTGAGATCGCCGCTAAAAGTGTCTCAAGTATAGAATTGTCTTAGGCTCTATAAAACCTCACTGTGCGTATATAGAGGATATTCCGTGCTTCCCGTAGGAATTAAACAATGCAATTTTAACACCAGTAAGGGATACATATGACCTATAATTGTCTCAAATATGAAGAGAATTGGCTGCACCGTCATAATTAATTTCGTAATAGCAATCGTCTGCTCTCTGCAATCGACATCGTCGGGCAACAATACCCTACGATCGTCCAGCGATTTCACGACATTCTGGAAGACACAAAATGGCCGCTGTTTTATAGACACGATCGTAGTGCGCCACTCACGATCGCCGCGAAAAATGTCAGCCGCTACGACAAGTATAGAACTGTCTTGGGTTCTATAACACATCACTGTGCGTATATAGAGGATTTTCCCACTTCCCGATGGAATTAGGCAATGAAATTTTAACACGAGTAAGGGGTACATATAACCTATAATCGTACCAAATATGAAGAAGAACGGCCTTACGGTTATGAAGGTACAGGCGTTTGTATTTGAAACATTGGGCTATCGATTGGATATCGTACAAGCACTCTCCTAACAGATCTTTCGCGGTATAGCGCGCGGAATCTCTGCTGGGAGAGTGAAGTAAGCGCAGTCGATGTCAAGGTCGTCGCATAAATTAGATCACGTGATGGTAGGGGTACACTGGCCACCAGAGCAGTATTTGCTATGACAGAATTCAAATGCCCATAACTTCGGTACCCTGCGGCGGATTTGCTTCATATTTGGTACGTTTATAGGCTTGATATATACGTTACTAGTGTTAAAATTTCATCACTTAATTCTCACGGGAAGTGAAGTTGTGAATTCTGTACGACATGTCCATAGGTGTCATGAACAGACGACACTTTGGGCGATATTTTCAATCACGTGACCCCACGATTGTCGTGACTGAAAAACACGTCTGGACGCCCTACGCCTCTTAGACTCATGACATATCGCCTGTTCACTATAGTGTCGTGTCTATCGAACACTGACGGCAAAAACACGTCGCCCATAACGATTGTCGTGACTGAAAAACAGGGCCCTGGTGGCCAGTGCACCCTCCCACCTCCCGTTGCGTAGTGAATGTCGAGGTCGCTGCATAAATTAGTGGAGGAGTGGGGAAAGTATACTGGCCACCAGAGCAGATGATTGCTATGACGAGATTCAAATGCCGATATCTTCGAAATGGTGCAGCCGTCCTTCTTCATATTTGGTACTATTATAGGTCATTTATATCCCTTAGCCGTGTTAAAATTCCAACGCTTAATTCCTATGAGAAGTGAAGTTGCGCATTGGGTACGACGTGTCCATAATTGTCTTGGATCTACGACACTTTCCAAGACATTTTGAACTATGTGACCCTAAAATCATCGTGACTATAGCACACCTGACAGCACCCTAAGTGTCGTAGGTCTAAGATAATTTCCAGATTCTCTAAGATACCACGTCTATAGCACACCGATGCCTCTAAGATGTCTTACATATCGATTGTCGTGACTGAAAAACAGGGCCCAGGGCCCTGTTTTTCAGTCACTACAATCGTTATGGGCGACGTGTTTTTGCCGTCAGTGTTCGATAGACACGACACTTTAGTGAATAGGCGATATGTCATGAGTCTAAGAGGCATAGGGCAGCCAGACGTGTTTTTCAGTCACGACAATCGTGGGGTCACGTGATTGAAAATGTCGCCCAAAGTGTTGTCCGTTCATGACACCTATGGACATGTCGTAGAGAATGCGCAACTTCACTTTCCGTGGGAATTAAGCGATGAAATTTTAACACAAGTAAGGTATATATAACACCTATAATCATATCAAATATGAAGAAAATCAGCTAGAGTGTGCCGAAGATATCGGCGTTTGAATTTCGTCATTGCAATCGTCTGCTCTGGTGGCCAGTGTCGAGCAATTCCCGCCGGCCTCCGGGGGAGACAAAAAGAAGAGCCGAAACCCCACCGCAATACGGAGGGAGTGAAAAAGAATAGCGACCAACGAAAACGCACAGAGGGAGTGAAATATTCAAACGCCGATAACTTCGGAGCACTTTGGCCGATCTTCTTTATATTTGGAACGATTATAGGTTATATGTATCCCTAACTCGTATCAAAATTTCATGGCTTAATTCCGTCGGAAAATCCTCTATATACGCACAGTGATGTGTTATAGAACCTAAGACAGTTCTATACTTGTCGTGACGGCTGACAGTTTTAGCGGCGATCGTGAGTGGCGCACTACGATCGTGTCTATAGAACAGCGGCCATTTTGATGGCCCGTATTCCCAGCATTAATTTTTATACTCAGTAAAAGTTTATTGTTTGTACTACCCTATTGATGGGTTTGAAAATTGAATCTGTCACCAGACATGTCAGCCGATGGCAGAGTTATATAGGGAACCAGCGATCAACCACTACCAGCACTCTCGTTATGGTTCACAACCCAAACTAGAACGTTTCACGTATTTGCCCAAAACGGTAAAGTGAGGGTCAGACTCGTCTGACTAACATCGCTCCAACCAACGGATAATACCCGTAGTTGAGGCAGGCCATAAGCTAACACCTCCCGACCCCTTCCCATGCAATAATTAGAAGGAAACCCACGAGATGAGAATAACTTGGTCTGTACTCCACCGAGTTTGACTGCGGAGTAATCCACGTAGCGAAGCTGAGTGAATTACGTAGGAGTCAAACGAGGTGGAGTGCAGACCAAGTTATTCTCATCGAGTGGGTCTCACCCCGTATAACATCATTTATTGCTGGAATAACTCGTCAAATTACCTATTGAGTATTGGGTACAATACTTTCACGGCCGTGGAGTACGAGTTCTTAACGTTAAGCCTATGGAGAAGAATACCGGGGTGAGATAACATGTCATAATCATAAGCGGGTATAGAAAGGGTTGGGGACGGGTGGACGGAGTGGAAGCTCCAGGTGACAGCTTGGCGTTGGAAGATATTCTGCCTTCATAGCAGACTCTACCAGCCTCAAGATTTTTTAGCAATGTGTTGTGGAAAAGTGGAAATCATACAGGATCTATAGCAAGTCAAACTGAGTAAGATCTACCTAGGCCAAGCTAGAAGAGGCCCTGCACAGGTAGAGGTGGCCTG
Organism: Alentia gelatinosa; assembly: GCA_950022655.1. Lineage (NCBI taxonomy): Eukaryota > Metazoa > Annelida > Polychaeta > Phyllodocida > Polynoidae > Alentia > Alentia gelatinosa. The sequence continues at coordinate 30,132,992 of OX465586.1, forward strand.
ACCCGGCCTGGAAAAAATACGTCATGCCAGTGGAAAACCCAGATATAATATAATCGTTTCAAATATGAAGAAGAACGGCCGCACTGTTCTGAAGTTATCGGCGTTTGAATTTGAAACATTGGGCTATCGATCAGATATCGTACACGCACTCTCCAAGCAGATCCTTCGCGGTATAGCGCGCTGAATCTCTGCTGGGAGAGTGAAGTAAGCGCAGTCGATGTCAAGGTCGCCGCATAGATTAGATCACGTGATGGTAGGGGTACACTGGCCACCAGAGCAGTATTTTCTATGACGAAATTCAAACGCCGATAGCTTCAGAACGATGCGGCCGATTTTCATCATATTTTGGACGATTATAGGTTATATGTATACCTTACTCATGTTAAAATTTCATTGCTTAATTCCGACGGGAAGTGAAGTTGCGCATTCGGTACGACATGTCCATAGATGTCTTAGGTCTAAGACAGTTTGGGAGACAAATTTACCCACGTGACCTTACATGTCTCGTGACTATAGCACACCTCAGACCACCCTAAGTCTCTCAGAGCAGTGATAGTTACTCGACCCCCTAAACTATCGCGACTATAGCACACTGACAGCAAAAACATGTCGCCCGTAACGATGGTCGTCACTAAAAAACAGGGCCCTGTGAACCAGTGTGTATTAGAGAATGAATGTAAGGGTATATAAATGGTCATGTGAAGTTGTAGTGGATAGGGTACAAAGAAGCAGGACTTGGTGTCAATATGGTCAACAACTTTCCCCATTGACAACAACCCGTGTTATATTTGTACACGATCTCGTTCCACAGGTTCATCTATAAACTCTACACAGAGCAATATTCATCTTATCCAAATATAGTAACGTTCAAGTCAAATTATTGTCTGTAAGTTACATACTGTGATATATTTGCACTACGTCTAATCTCTTTGTTACAATACCAGCGCAATAGTCTCACAGACCAATCTCATGCCAATGAGATTGGAAAAGTACAGTTCTAAATTATGTTTTCAGTACAGCTAGCAACAAATCTTAAGGATAGAAGTACATCTGTGTAAAGAAACACAAAAAAATTAGCAGGATTCAGTTAAGTACTGCACGAGAATCTCACTCTCGTGGCCCTTCAATCTCCAGCCCTAGCTCTGGTTCACTATGTCTCTATGTGCGGGAGCCACTTCAAGCAGATTCGACGGAATTCTACCGTTTTAAATATAGTAGGTAATAACATTCAAGCTAACTATTGATATAAAACATAACGACATTCTGCGGTCAGCGGTTCGGCTACGCCGAAGCTCTGACCTTAGCCCATCTCTACACCCCTCCAACCACAAACTCGTCCCATACCATATCAAGAACTATATCAGCGCTTCGGGCCATAACCGCTAAATATAATCCAATCTTCGGCATTAGACACTGAATATTGTTTCTTACCGTTCGTCTTCCATAGTTGTCAGACACAAATCCGAAGAATACACTTCCAACTACGCAGCCAGTGAATACTGCCTGCAAAATCGGAAACACATGCCCAGAGCTTAGTCAGTTGAAATTCAAGCATACATGTTTTAGTAGTGTTGAAAATAAAGTTGAAAACCATTATAATGTGTCTTTGCCTTCTACTAGTTTACCATATTTTGCAACATGAAATAGAGTAAAGAAACGATATAAAAATTTAGATTGATATCATTTAGTGAATAACAAAGATTGTCATGCGCCCAGTGCTATTGAAGAGAATACATTTTTATAGGCTGACAAGACGAATTACATGTTTATTTTTCCAGCAACAGAGAATTGCCTGTCAGGAAAGGTATAGCGAACCCCTCCAATATTATAATGATGTCATAATTGCATTATTGGTAGTTCTTACAGTGGATATCAATGCCTGCTCCAGCGGTGTGATGTCCCAATCATACGCCAAAATAGAACCCAGGATGCTAACCACCATTGTCTCCATTCCATCGGCCAGCTAAAAAGAAAGATTTCAAATCTAAGCCACAAAAAGAAATCATACGTGTACTTGATAATAGGACAGACTCAATGAAAAAACCTCTAATTGATGATAAAACATAAGAAAAACATATAACGAGGTTCTTATCAATGGAAGTAGCCAGTGATTGTTAGGTATACGAATGACCCCTAGTGGATATTTCATGCAAACAATTGTCTAAGCTTTGAGTTTGACTTCTTATCTAAAAACATATTGGTTCACACAACTTCCACGTATCACCATAGTTGTTAGAAACCCCTGGAGCTTTGGCTCCGGACTTACTATGCCAAACTCCAGTCGTGGCATACAGTGGCCAAGATTAAAACTCATTCAGTTTTACGATAATATCCCACATATCCCACACCCCCTGTACTACTAACACAGAAAAGGTTTTGACCATACTCCTATCTTTATTTTTCACACCTGTCCCTGTCCATTTGGCAACGATCCATGACATCTGGCTATTGGCGCTAAGTTCCCAATTGGCATAGAGTATCGAAATCAGATTACATGACAGTGGTGATCAAATATCCAATGAGCCAAAAAAGTAATTGTCATCGTTACTTTCGCAATATTTTCAAATATATGATCATTATCTTCCGACCACCATTTATTTAGATTCTTTATTCGTCCTGTAGGTACATCAGCACTAAAGCCTGTATGACCTTCCCTTAGCATCAACAAGTGCAGTGCTCTTCCCAGTGGTCTTCTTTTGTACTGAGACCTTTAATCAATGGGTCTGATGTCCATAATCAACGGGTGTGCTTTGTTTGAGTTAATAAAAGTCTAGTATACGGAAACTGGCGTACTGTCTTCGTACGTCAAAAATACGCGGTGAAATTATTGATCACATACATCCCGATGCCGTAGGCAGAGGGATGTATGTGATCAATAATTTTACCAAGTGATGTACGAAGACAGTCAGCCTGTTTTCGTATTATTATATACCTAAAAATGAAAAAATTCCTAGTCACGTGATCCCACCCCGTACGCCACAGTGTGACGTACGGGTATAAATACGCCATGGGTAGGAGCGGGTAGTATGCGTAGTTCATACACCCACAGGTATATAATAATAAGTCATTCCGTACAAACATACTTACCCATAGTATACCCGAGGAAAAAGCGAGTTTAATTTGCATCCGTCCAAATCCAATCTCTGCTAGAATCTCGTCTATGGATAGAACTGGAAGACGTGAAAAGACGCGTGCTTAAATTAGAAGGGCATCAACGGCTAAATACAATTTTTAGTTGCGGTATATAAATCTACTATTATGCAGTATACGAGGTAGCTACCGTGACTATTGAGCAAGTGACTGTCCCAACGCCATGCGTGGCGTTGCAATGTTTTAAATCATTCATTCATTCATGTACAGAGAAAAACCCTTAAGCGCCAATTCCACCGAGCCACCGATCTAACCAGAAAATATCCGACATTTATTTTGGTGAATCTCGTAATGTTTCTGTTATAATCGTACAAGCGCACTTTCTTGATGGAATAGGCACTGACAAAATTCGGCGATTATCGGGCGCTCACGCGAATTTCGTGGAGGGCTGTTCACGTTGACGATTAATTTCGAGAAGTTTCGAGAAATTTAGTATCACTGAAAACACTTCTGAAAAAGGCTCAAGAAACTTTATGAAACTCTGCAAAATTTATGGTGACATATTTGAATAAATCATGAGAGATATTCATGGCTTCCGATACACTACGATTTTCTCGGGCAAAGTTTAAATCTTGAAATTGTGCTCTTTTGTTGTTTTGATACCTCGATAGCTCGAATCTTATATTGGAATATAAAATTCAATGTTTAAATGATTTGTATCAGTGGGTAGGGGATTCCGATGAAGGAAAACATCGGAAAACATCGGAAAACATTCCGATGAAGGAAAACTGATGTCTATTTTCACTTTAAAACCAACAATTAAGCCCCAATCTACTTAAACCCAACTAAAAGGCTCATTAAACTTTATGCAATAGATTGTGAAATATCTTGATAAGTCGTACACAGTAGGGATGGGTTTTGAGACACTAAGATTTTTCTCAGGCAAAGCTCAAATCTTCAACTTTCACGCCCAAATTTGAATGAATGTTGTTCTGAAAGCTCGAGATCAAGCCTGCGATGGGAAAATAAAATTTACTATCTAATTAAATGATTTGTGTAACAGGATAGACTAATTCGATGCTGGAGAACTCGAATCTGATATTTATTTCCACCTTTAACCAATTATTAATCTGCAATATGCTTTGATAAATAAGGTGGTTTTGGGAAACTGGGAACCCGCCTGCGAGGGTATCCCATGAATGATGTCACACTTTCAGCCTCACTTTGAAAACTGACAGTAGACAGGCTTCAACAGTATTTTGTGAAATTTTGGGCACTTTTGGGTGCTCCGACTAGGTTGAACTGTGCACACAGGCCCATTATTTTTGGGGGAGAAGGTAAGAAATTCTCCGTAATATCACAAATATTCCTGAAATTGACGATAAGATTTGTTCCTTCTTTACCCTGTTACTGTGCTACTATTTTAACTCTGTTACTACATTACTGTTACTGCATGTACACCTACTAACCAGGTCACCGTATTACTGTTACTGCATTACCATTACTGCATTACCATTACTGCAAAACCATTACCGCATTACCATTCTCACCCTGTTACCATTACCACATTAATTTTCTAACTATTCTAACTGCATTACATTCTAACCCTGTCACCACCTTCCCATTCTAACCACATTACCTTTTTTAACCCCGTAGCCACCTTACGGTTCTAACCGCGTTACACTATCTGTGAAAGATGAACCTTAACCTTACCCTAAGTTTAACCATAATGATCATTAACCCATGGCAACCGGGTTAGAATGGTAACATGATACTGGTAAATCATTAACAGGGGGAGAATGGTGACACAGTTAAAATGGTAACACTGTAGTGAGGTTAGATTGGTAAGGTGGTAATGGTAATGTGGTAATGGTAACATGATACCAGGGTTAGGATAAAATAGTGTCAGAAATATAAAGTGTTTTCAGGTAGTGTAATGCAATTAGAATGTAACGCGATCACTTTGATCAGTAACGTCTACTTAGGTAAGGCATCATGTAACTAATTTAAAGTAATGCTATGTAATGCGAATGCAGTAACACGTTTGTTAACTAGGTTATGCAAGGAATGGAGTTTTCGTAAGTTGTGAGGCTGTTGTGAGGCTGTTGTGAAATAGTTGTGACACTGTTATGAATACATTGTCAGACTGTGGCGAGACTATTGTGAGACTGTTGTGAGACTGTTGTGAGACCAGTTTGAGTCTGTTGTATGACAGTTGTGAAACTGATGTGAAACTGTCGCGAGACTTTTGTGAATCAGACTCAGAAATCAGAATCTGTCGCAATAGAATATGGTGTGCCTCAAGGGACCATGCTTGACCCCCCTATCCAAAACCGTGTGGTTTGCCACTACGGTGAAACTGAAAAGAATAGACCCACTAATTCTGAATATCATAATGAACTTTTACCAACTACTACTAAATTAAGTATTTGGGTATTACACTCGATAACAGTCTCACTTTGGTAGAACATCTGAAACAGTTGGTGCATAGTGCCAATGCATGAGTTTACAAACTACAGAAATTCCGACAGTCAATATCGCGGAGATGTAGCCAGGCTTATCTTAGTAGCTTACATCTGGGTGCTTTTCACTAGTCTATGGCTTATAGCGAGCGGTATGACGGCAACAGTGGCACCAACAGTGGTAAAATGAAAATCGCCTTTCAAGAGTAGTCTCGCTGTTGAGGTGGCCATTCCCTTCGCTATGCCAGCATAGCGAACTGGACGTTTTATGGATAAATAACAATAAAAATTTGATAATTCCAAATTATTCTTCGTGTCATTCCCCATATTCAGTGTTTATTTGACGTTTCTATGTGCATTTTTAGCTGAGTTACAAAGCCTGCCACTGTAGCTCTCGCTTGTAAGACATGAAAGTGATAGCCTAGGATCGAGCGGCACAGTGGCATGCCGACCGAGTAGTGCAGTGACTAGTTCTTGGTTCGAATATTATAATAGTTCTCAAAAAGTAGTGGATCACTAGAGAATTATAAAAATCCACACATGGTCAATACATACATATGGAATTGTTCGGGGCATGTTTTTCTTTGCTTAAATATGTTATAATATCAGATAAAATATGATTTAAAATTGTTGTTATGATCTGTGCGAGAGGGTTGTCCCTCTTGTGAACAGTGGCAGCCATGTGGCACTAACAGCGAGAGCTCACCCACTTTCGATACCTTGTTGTACCTTCAGATCTAACTGGTTCTTAGGCTTCACGAAAACCAGACATCCGGCTAAGGATGCCGTTTTAAAAAAAACCAATAAAAACCCCAACAAATTATTGAAACGAGTACTACCGCTGTTGGTGCCGCTTTGCTCCGAGGTGCCGCTCGCTGTTGCCATGCTCTACTATTGCAACACGAAGTGCCGCTATTTGGTCAGCGAGACCAACTACGAGAGTTTGTTCAACTATTGAAACAGCTCCCTGGTCATGGTCATGGAATACTGCGCCTTTCTCTATGAGGGGTGCAGTGACCTATGGCTGGGTAAGCTTCAGCGATTACAAAATCATGCCTTACACTGTATCCTAAATCGTTATGATAGGGGCGACACAATCGTTCATTTCCATGTTGAATGTGATGTGCCTTGCTTAGCCTTAAGGAGGAAGAAACAGATGTTGGTAATCATGTGTAAATTGTCTAAAAGAGATGATAACTGAACAAAAGGACCTGATGCACCAGGAACCACACCATAGTCAAATTTATTGAACGACAGTTTAAAGGGATACTCTATAAAAAGTCACTTCTGCACTGAGGAATCTTGTATTAGAATAAAATATCTGAAGCTACATAAAAAGCCTATCTGAAAAAGGTTTTTAAGGACCTGGCACAAACAAAATTGTATAAGTATATAATGGGTACACCTGAAGAACTGATATGAGTTGAAATATCCCAGTGACCTGACATTTGAGGTCTATAGACCGGACTCCATATCAATGTACATTAAGATAGCAGTAAACTGAGACTACTATTCCTTTACCTTTTTATGTCATTGTTGTATTTTGTATTTATCACTTCTTTTTGTTTTCAATTTCATCTCTGATTCATGTACTTGTGTAACCACTAATGCAAAGTGTGAATATGAAAGCACTATGTGCCAGGGTGTTGTGATTAGGAATTCATTGGAAGAACTGTATCATGTACAGAAATGAATAAAATGCCTTAAAAAAAAAGAGATCTGTTCTGAGATGTTAGAATATTTTTTCCCCTTATATCTTGATTCTGCCCTATTCCGTAAATGACGGATGTTCATCTGCTATTTATTGGCATCGATGACATTCTTCTCCATGGGCATAATAGACTTCTGCCTTTGACCAATGGAAAGCACAGAGACCTAAAACGCAAGTTGTGCAGTTTTCCTTTAAAGTAAGGGATTGATGTACTTAATAGGGTATTTGACACAAACAATTCTTGCTCAGATCTTTTACTAGAATACAATCTCCTGGTCCGAATGTTGGGGGCTCATTCCTCTGAGACTCAAGATGCAAACGGGTAATTGTTACCAACGAATTCCATTCCCAAGGTACAGAATCACATGGATTTTGATTCTAGACATGTTTAAAGTCTAAAGGGTCATTTTGGGGAGACGGATGTACCCAATGTTAAGTTGCTAAATGAACATCCAACTTAGTCCAAAGAAAGCCAGCAAGCAGGATCACCATGATGCCTATTTTCTCAAAGGGTACTGTAGTCTCATGGGAGCTTGAGGGGAGGGTTCCTACTTGAGATACAATTTACCCGGCACAAGGGACTTTGTCTCAGGTGTGTCCTCCAATGTGAATCTGCTATTTTTGAGGGAAAAAAACCCAAGAAAAACCAAAAATGTACACCCTGCCAGATTTCTGTAATGGGGGAGGGGGAGAGCAACTGAGGAAAAGATGTACCCCTGTCTCAGGTACATTAGTTGCTACATATGAATCCTACTTCAGGTAAATGCAGGGTGGTTGCAGGGGGGGGGGGGGGGGACAGAAAATGTACATACGCAATAAGGTGGGAGGAGGGGGGGGGGGGGGTAAGGGTCATGAGAAGCGTATGCTTTATGTGTAATCAGATCTAGAGCGCATTGCAATGAGAACACCAAAACGGTCTCAGAATCACTCAATTTCTCTCCAAGATCACTAATAGGGACGTTACTGTCTAGAAAACATCTCCCTGTGCCAGTGAGGTGAAGGTTTATCCTATTAAGTTGTATTGGATCATTTATTAATGAATGTTCAAAATCAAAGACTAGGATGCTTCATCTCTTGTTAAAGGCATATACTAAAATCCGAAGTGGCGCCACCTGGTGATTTTAAGATATCGTTAGTTTCAGTCAAAAACGGTTCTTTTTATTCATTCTTATGCCAAACAAATAAATTTACCAGTTTTTCAAATCCCAATATGTGAAATAAGTAAATTTACATTTGCTTGATTTGCATTGGAAATGCACTGAAAAATAGCGTTTCCTTCAATTTTCTTGAAACAAGTGTGGTGACCTATCCATCTTATTACTTAAATGTGTAGTACTACACATTTACTATATTCTGTGAACGTTTGAAAAAAAAACGACATCGGCTTTACTATATGAAAACATGATTTTTAGAATTTCGATATACTCCCTTATGATATTATCATGATATTAATCCCTGAATCAAAAGATAGCACGGTGACCCACACTTTTTAAATTATCTTTGTGTTCTATAACACTTGAGGATCCTCATATTCAGTTTCCAGCTGCAGGAAATTGACATGGGCTTTGATTTCCAGGACAAATTGTCCGATATGCCTTTAAGAGAGCAAGATTTACGCCTTCAGTCAGACAGTCGAGAATACATGCTGGCGAAAATGTTTTTTCTGATGGCATGGACCACCACGTGCACCAAGGTTGTTAGGCACTCTCATGCAAAGATAGATTGACTCACCTTTTTTGCGTACACTGTCGCTTGGCTTTCCAAACGTCTTATATTGGGGCAATGGGTCGTATTCAACTGCCATCTTGTGACAGATACGGTTTGTATCGGCCTCTTTGCCCGGGATCTCAGGACACACTGTTCACGAAGGCTGATACCCGTACTTATGAGAGCGTGTAAAGGAGGACGCATCTATGAATAGGCCGTAGTTCTGAGAAACTAAATAGAACGAGCCGTTTTCTCCCTCCGATGCCCATACACAGGCGGCTATGTGATATAGCTGGCACGTTTGCATAAAACAATAGAAAGACCAAAGTTTTAAATGTTAATGTTCCGATTTAGACAATTACAAGGTATTCTTATCAGAGCGTGCTTGCACGCCCTATATACCTCGCCTAAAGGTAATATAATCCTCTCACACACACACACACACACACACACACACACACACACACACACACACACACACACACACACACACACACACACACACACACACACACATATATATATATATATATATATATATATATATATATATATATATACTTCTAGCGTACTGCATGGAAACTATCCATTCACTATCTGCTTACTATTCACTGTGATATTGGTAAAGGAGCAGGGTGCCAGTGTCTCAGGGTCTGACAGGCCTGCCCAGCTGACCATGACCAATCACTCAAGACCAAAATACCTTAAGACCCACTGGTGCTAGATATGTTTGGATCCAAGATAGGCAGTGGCAGAAATGGAAAGTTTACTGGGTACCAGTGGGTTCTAGAAAACCATCCATCGACTAATTGTTATTCATCTATAATTGCACGCTCATTCATCAATGATGTACATGCTATTTGCTCCTAGTATTTATGTAGATTGATGTATAAACACAATACAACGACCAGTCCACCAATTTGGTTTAGGTTGGGAATACGTTACTATGTACATGTATTTATTTCGGCCCTTTGCATAGCGGCGCACTCCCGTTCTGGCATTATGTTTGGTGTATTCTTGGTGATTCCTATAAATAGGAAGGATGAGGTTAAGTGTAAGGGGATAGGGGGAGGGGTAGTATATAGGGACTGATTAGTCAAATTAAGTCCCCTAGCGAGGCATTGTTGAGAAAGGGTCGTCGCTCGGTCAAACGACGCTAAGTTTGGCCTAATGCCTATAGGATAGCTTTGGTTACGAACGTCATCACATATATAGTGTCAACAGTGGGTCTGTTTGCAAGGCTCTTGTATCTTGCATGATATGACTATTCTAACGAGTTGGGAGTGTTGTAAGATCGAGTATGAACTGTCTTCTTGATAACTGTCTCCTTTTCACATTCATATGTGCCACTAAGTCCTTGCGTATCATATCATGGAGTATGTAAATCACCCATGTTATTACCCTGTACCTTTTCGTGAACCTCATACCTTACATCCAACATCATCCCTTCTCACCCATGCACCATGTAACCAATGTTATATTATACTAAATTATATAAATTACCAAACTGGAGTAGCTGATTGGAAAATGTAAAGGACGCGGAACCCTGTAAGCACAATGGAAGACCGCCTTACTAGGCGAATTGTTTGCTAATTAAAAAAAAAAAAAAAAATATATATATCTATATATATATCTGAGTAGGCTGCTCCTGTTGTTGACTGCCCGCCGGCTTGCCCGTCCATCTCCGCGGTGGTAGCCCTCGATTCCGCTAAAGTTTGGGAAAAATTGCCCAAATTCTCCCCAGAGGCATCCACCTCTGAGGACTTCTGTGTATCCTTCATTCCTTCATCTGAAGAAGCCTTCTTCTTATTTCTGCCCATATTGGCATATCCGAGAAAGATTATTAAAAATGAACTGCTCGGTTGAGCAAATCACAGCGGAATGGGTATTTGAAACCACGGGCGTCACCAAGTAACCTCCGGTTACCGCATCAGTATCCGGGATACCTAGAAGAGTGGGTGTGACGCCCAAACAACAACAACAACAACAACAACAACAACAACAACAACAACAAGACCGCAGTGAATATTTGCGGGAGTTATATTGGTTGATAATTTATATTTATATAAGCATGGTTATATAGTAATATATATATATATATATATATATATATATATATATATATATATATATATATATATATATATATATATATATATATACTTGGAGCAAATGGTATCTTCGCCGTGAATGAATGAGCATGGAATTGCAAATGGATGATTGAAAGGTTTTTGTTTTATTCAGTCTATCGTTTGTTTTCTGAAACCCACTTGCACCCAGTCAACTTGCCCTTTCTGCAACTGCCTGATCGATCTATCTAGCACCAGTGGGTCAGTTTTGGTCTCGAGTGATCGGTCATGGTCAGCTGTGCACACGTCTAAGACTTTGAGACACTGGCCCTTTGCCATTGGCCCTTTCTAAATACCACAGTGAATGGCACGCAGATAGTAAATGGATAGATTTTTGCAACAAGCTGAAATTCGTCTAATTGACCACTCTAACGTTCAGGCACTATATAGCGCATGCAAGCATGCACAAATAAATTAGGAGCAACTAGGAGTATGTTCATCATTGATGAATTAGCATGCAATTATAAATAACTTTTCTGTAAAACACTTGCACCCTGTCAACTTGCCATTCCTTCAACTGCTTGAGCCTAGGATCCAAACAAATCAAGCACTATTAGGTCAATGAGGTATTTCCTTCTTAAGTAATCGGTCATGGTCAGCTGGGCACGCCCCTGAAGCAACCCGTTTCAATAGAAAGTGAACTCTCACTGTTTGTGTCACATGCATGCCACTGCTTGCGAGAGGGTCTACCCTCTCGTACTGATCATAACAGCAGTTTAAAAACATATTGTATCAGAAAGTAAAGAAAAAGATGCTCCGAACAATTTTAAATATATGTTTTAACTATATATCGATGTTCATAATTCTCTAGTAGCGAACTACTTTGTGAGGACTATTATACTATTGAAACCAAGAACTGTATTCACTGCACTACTCAGCCCATTCCCACACGGAACTTACTGCAGCATTCGACCTGAGGCTCTCACTTCCATGTCTCACAAATGAGAGGTATCCTGTTGGGCATTGTAACTCAGTCAAAAATGCACATAGAAATGTCAAATAAAAACTGAAATGTGGGGAGAAACACGAGGAATATTGGAAATTATTGAATTATTCATTAGATTTAGATTCAGTAGATGTTTCATTTGTTATGCTGGCATAGCGAACGGTAGATTGGTCACCACCTCTGTCTACACTACGTTCCAACTAAGAGGTTGGTAACGTTAAACCCTGGGCATGTCTACGGATTCTCACTCTCGAACCAAGTGAGTATGTTCTACATGGATTCTGATATCCCAAAAACTTGCAAAGAAATCTCCACATATCAATAAATTGATAAAGAACCTTATCTCTGTGGCCATATTCATTAAAAATACACATTAAAAGAAGATGAGAACATGGAAACATGGCAGGGTCAAGGGGGGATGGCCAGAGAGTGGTCGGACCACAGAGTAAAAATAGATACACAGAGTAAAAATAGATACCAAACCCTAAAGCCCTGCCTAAAGCCCTAACTCCCAACCTAAAAATAGCTAAAGTGAAGTTCCTTTACCCACTGCAATGGCATAAGGTACCCGCTACCACGCCATGTCAAGGCCCCTGTCAATTCAACGTGACCAGAGCTAACGTAGTGTAGCTCGGGTGGCCAGTGTAAGCGAACGGCACCGGGATCTCAACAGCAACACCACTTCTGAAACGAGACTTTATATTCTCCCCTGTTAGTGCCGCTGATGGACTGGTTCCCTGCCCTAATGAAATAAGGGACAGGTAACGGGTTCCTACGTCCTTCACAGGCACGACCTTAAACTTTGTAGTGCGTTACCAATAATGCACCACAAAACTGGAACCCGTTACCTGGCCTATAGTCTAACTAGGCCAGGCTTCCAGGCTAGTGCCGCTGATTGCTCTCGCTATTGTGGTGGCTATTCCCTTTTACTCCCCACACTATTGAAACGGGTCCCTGAATCGGCGTTGATGGGTGCAGAGCAAATTTAGCGGTAGATTGGTCACCACCTCTGTTTACACTACGTTCCAACTTAGAGGTTGGTAACGTTAAACCACGGACGTGTCCACGGATTCGAGATCACTCTCAAACCAAACATGTTTGTTCTACATGGATTCTGATATCCCAAATACTTACAAAGAAATATTCATATGTTAATACATTGTTAAAGGATATTATCTCTGTGGCCATTGTATTATAAATACACTTAAAAAACTATGAGAACATGGAAAAGTATCTTCTAGGGTAAGAACACGGGTCATAGCAGGGTCAAGGGGGTGTGGCAGAAGCACCTTCCTACTCTGGGTGGAATCCGAATTGAACAACCTTGACTTGCACTCGCCTAGCTGATCTTGTGTCGAGGTAGTCTTTTTAACAACAGGCTATTGTTGTGGTTGGAGATTGTAGTACTCTCAAAGCCCCTTGTTGAGACAGGGGTTGGTCACAGAGTAGAGATATCTATTTTTACTCACCACTGCAATGGTATGAGATACCCGCTACCACGCCAGTTCAAGGCCCCTGTCAATTTAACGTGACCAGAGCTAACATAGTGTAGCTCGGGTGGCCAGTGTAATTTAGCGGTCGCGCAACGATACACACCCATACGCTACGTTATGGCTATGATTTGGTAATTTTGTATCGGTACGTATCGGCGCTTGTGGGAGCACGTTCTTAGACAAAGTATATGTAGGGGTCAGGGCAGTCGAGCAGTGTTGTTTCACTCTAGAACTAGGTGGCGCGAGTGCCGATCCCTGCTGTGCGGTATGGCCGGCGGACCCGCAGTATGCAAATGCTGCAGGTTCTCCCGCATTACGTAACTCGGCAACTATATAAGGCCGAGTCCACAGAGGGTTGACAGGACTTCTCACGGTGCCTCTTTACGGAGTGAACGTCTGAAGCCTCACGAGTTGGTTAGGTTGTGCTGAAACACCTTTTAACGTTGAAGAGACCAGTATCTCTTCCCGCGCTAGTTGGTGCCCCGCAGCACCAACGGATTGTGTAAACTTTCCTGCAATAAAGAACGGTGAACTGAAACAGTCCGGAGTCTGGTTTTCTATTCATGGTTAAGCGGTAGATGGTAGATCTTGCATCTCCCTCCCTTTCCCAGTGGGTAAAGCCGAACCCACCTGTATTGGCACGGTAGGTACAGGGTAGCGACTAGTCTCGGAACCTCTGGTCGACTGACGATCGCGGAGAGTGGTAATACACTTCCAGCGACTAGAGGGTAACTGCTACATATATAAGACATGCGAACCTGCTCTAATAAAGCTGTATGCGCCCATGCCTGCCCATGTGTTATTGTTTAGCTGTTTGTGTAGACTGGCCTCAGGCGGAATATATTGCTATGACAACACAGGCGTCCAGGGAACTGGAGGAGGGGAGGGGTAGGGGTAGAGGGAGGTATAGGGTTACAGGGAGTGGCTTGGGGTCATAAACAGGAGATTCTGGTCAGAGTGGACAAGTATTTGATTCATGGGCCAGTCAGAGAAGGACACATGCTATAATGACTTGTATTCCGATTTTCTTTAATCATTTAATGAATGTTCATAATCAAAGACTTGAGCAAGTCTACTGTTTGTGGTGTACTTGTGTTATCTGAACCATGGTTGAAGTATTGCCGAGGCAATGTGTAACCCATCAAATTGGAGCTCGAATAACATAGAATACGATCTATAGAAATATACACGTGATCGCTCCATCGTAGATCAATTGAAAGTCCTTCTTAGCTACAAGTAATCTAAACAGGGAGGTGTTTTATAGACAAGGTGTTGCATAGACCTGTTGAGTTGAAACGATCACTGATGGTCTAAGACCTATTTGGATAAAGCTTTGCCATACATGTGCAGGTAAAATAATTCGACTGTGCAAAGGAAACGGTCACTGTCAACGATCGTCACCACTCTAAAACACCTCCATGCCGGTATCATGAACTCACACACCAAATCTTCCAATGCTCATAAAAGGATACGTTGCGAGATGAGTGTTGGCCAACTCGGCCGCATTATTTACGATCCAATCTTCACTACAGTCACAATAGGCAGAGCGGAAAATGGTCTAATGGGAGACTGCTCAGCCATGCTTTGCACACTGGAGTAGTACAATAGACTAGGTGTTTCATAGACAAAGTGTCGCATAGGCCTGTTCGGTTAAAGGGGTCACTGATGGTCGGAGACCTATTTGTATATAGCTGTGCCATACATGCGCAGGTATGATAATTCGACTTTGCAACGGCAACGGTCACTATCAACGAT
This sequence comes from Alentia gelatinosa, assembly GCA_950022655.1. Classification (NCBI taxonomy): domain Eukaryota; kingdom Metazoa; phylum Annelida; class Polychaeta; order Phyllodocida; family Polynoidae; genus Alentia; species Alentia gelatinosa. The sequence continues at coordinate 30,148,285 of OX465586.1, forward strand.
CGTCACTATCACTAAACACCAGCATTCTTTTGGACATCTTTTCACTGTTTTTAAATGGACTTTATACCAATGTTTTCTGGTTGTCATGCTTTATATAATTGCCCTGGTCCTTTGCCCTGACAATTACCCCAGAAACAATAAAAGAAACAAAATGGAAAGACTCAAGATCGCAGCCTGACGTGCTCACTACATGTGTCACTTCATGCAGGACTTACCTCACCCCTGCACCGTCCCCTCACCGTCGTAACTTACAGTAGTGCAGCCAACTTCTACACGTTAGCATTGTGGTTCATGCTATCACTCTTCTTTTTGCATTGGCATATGATCTTACACATTACCTTATAACAACACCAAGTTGGGCTGAATGGGATTGGGGATTAATTGTAAATAAATTTTGATTCTGATACCGAACTCATTACCTAGTTTACACACCCCTGCCAGGGATTTTCGTATTTTCTCACCTGTTGTCACGCGACTCTCACCACCACGGTCTTATTCCCGCCAGTTTGCTTCAAATTTCCTGACGGACAACACATAACGTCTCACCCGCCAACACCAATCGTTTTACGAGTAATTATGGGCGCAACAATGACTCTCAGAAGCATCTCATGACGTCACCTAGGGACTAGTCATACTTCTTATCGTATTTTTATCATTTTCTTAAACGATTTTATCGTTCTAAACACATGTTTTTATGTTAATAACTTATATCTTATTATATGTATAATTTCCAAATGTCATTATACAATGTCTCTTATCAGTCAAAGTTGTCATGTAATTAAAACCTTTGTTGGCAGTTCGGTCTTCCTCATTATTATGGTTTACAAGGTGTGACTTATTTGGTATGGGGCCTTCCATAAAGTACGTACGCACTGAGAGGGGGTGGGAGGGTCAAAAATTTTGGAAATTTTGCGTATGCTCCCTCTTTTTTCTATTGCGTACAAGATTGGGAGAGGGGGTGGGTGTGTCCAATATTTCAGAGATTCTGTATACATACTTTATGGATGGCCCCTATGTGTTGTGATGTTAATACCACACACCCACACATGGGTGTATGTGTGTGTGGCTATGTTAAGTCCTGTCGATGTATAGAGCACCCACCCTTACAGTGGTGTATATGTGTGCAGTCCTATATGTGAATACCTCTCACCCACACAGTGGTCTGTGTGAGTGGCCGGAGGTAAATGTCCCAAGTGTTGCAATGGGGATGAGCTAGCCTCAGCCTGTTGTATCTGGAATATTCCTGGATGTATCACAGTAAGATATCTACTGGATTGTGAATGGTTACCTGTGCATATACCTGTACATGTAAATAATGGATGCTCCCTTTCTGACAATGTTAAGCAATATAGATGCTATAAGTCAACTGAAAATAGATACATATAAAAAAGAACGGCTTCATACCCATGAAATTGTAAAAGTAGCCTGTGGGTTAGCGTACAAGGTCGCACACTACATTTTATGGACTAAAAACAGCCTGCCATTGGTTATTCATAGCCTCTGGTCAGGGGTGGTCTTTGTCCCCCTCTGGTGTCTGAACTCCGCACCACACCCTTCACCCGCGTTTCCAATTTCCACCTCTCCTCCTCATTCTTCATTCAGCTTCCACACCACTTACACCCTCCCTTTTCTTACCCATCCACCCATACCTCGTCAACCTCACCTACATTCATGAGCCTTTTCTATCATATTTTATTATATCATATATTCATAATTGACTTTTTTCTCTATTAGTCAATTATTATTACACATACTTTTAATTATTCATATCAATAACTTCTAATTAATAATCAATAAGGACAACTAAAATTCTTATCATCTAATTTGCCTGTTCTCTCTTTATCCAGGGATAAGGGATAATCAGCATGAGGACGAGATTGTTAGGGTGACCAAGTTATTAGAGCAGTAAATCAGCTGGAGAACTCCCGACCGACCACCTGCACCAGCCGCATATATGGTGACGGTACACTCTCCCAACAGATACTTTGTGCCACTTGGGCTTTGAACTTGTCTCTTCAACAACTCGGTCACGTGACATACCGGATAGAGGATAGAACTACAACCACTCATTCACACACGTAAATTCATTCACTTCTCACACACTTTAAATCGTATGGGGTTCTCACAGCGCGACAAGTGTGTCAGAATTCTCACCTTTACTGACAAGAGTATGTAACGTCAGACCTTGGGGCCGTTGAATAAACTACGAACGATAAACAAAATATCTTAGAATTGTCGTCTGCGGCATAGTGTTGTATAGAATAATGTGGCGCAAGCATTAGATATTTTGATGATAGGAGTAACCTAAAGGTTTTACAAGGTATTGTATATGAATACGTTTATTTTATAAAATATCTTCTGTTTAATCATACAACACTGGATGGAAAACATATTCCAGAATATCATTAACCTTTGGAGTTACCATATTGTCCAGCACCAGCATCATAAACGAACAAACTTTATTCGACAGTTCCAAGCAAACTAACCCCCGCGCCCCCGGTCACTCGTCCCCCGATATGAATGCGATCGTGAGTGGATGAATGCGACCAGGATATGGTTACATAAATCGTGTACGATCATCGCACGATCTTTTAAAATGTCGTAGGTGGTCCTAGGGGATTGTCGTTACATGAAACCTTTAGTCGTACCACTACGACCTTCGTAAGATAAGATAAAATGGCAGGCCCCATTCTCGTCACATAAATGGTGACCTACATCGTCCAAACGGTCTTAGATTGTCCAAATGTACGACACCTCAAGGGGGTGTATATACCCAAAATTTAAAAAAAAATCATTAATTTAATTTTTAACAACTGATATGTTAATAAACGTGTATGGCAAGGTGGTCCGTATTTTAGTGTACGGACCGGCGGTCCGTACAGTATTTTTACGTTATATGCCGAAATGGTGCGTATTTACAGTATATACGGCATGGGTATATAGTAAACATGTATATTGTTTAGTTTGGATCAGTAGAGACTGAGAAATTGAATCATAATCGCATACAGCATACTGGCTCTGGATGCGAGGTGTGTATACGGGCAGAGCTGCGGCCTCCCAAAGACTGATACAGTGAGAGCTCTGTACCACAGGTCGGTGTGCATACATAAATACGGTCAGAATTGACTCTAGGATATAGATATGTAGACTCAATCAAATGAAATAATATTTACTCGAAAGAATTCTCGACATCTCCACACTCGAATGATTTCTGAAATTCTCTAAATTACGGATCATCAGTTCAACCAGAAATCAGAATTTACCTTAATCGCCCGCAGACCACCAGTCACTCGACAAGACAGTGATGCCAAAAGACGTTGTGTACATTGTGATACATGCCGGATATGTTACTATGGTGATTGCCTTGCTCACTCTCCGAACACATCCTCTGTTATACACACTTTTCGGCAAGCTTGTACGAAGCTATTATCTGTTTGGAGAGCCTTGATAGACTGGTAACATGGCAAAATAACGTTGGTTATGCTTTCGGCAGACGTTGACTGTCAACTGCTGGAGATCCCATCCAGGGAATTTGTTGTCATCGATTGCTTTATCATATATGAGATATTTAGAATGTATCACGTGAACACCCCTCATTAGATACCTTGATATCTATGCATTACACAATCTTACTTGTTCCGGCCTGTCTATAATACATTGTGAAACTCGCGAGTCGAGGACGTCCACCATTTTTGAATTTTCCGCCCAGCCGAGTGCTTCTGTCTCTCGACCAATCAGATTGCGCTATTTTTCTAAGCACTCGGTATATCGGTCAAAGCACTCTGTATGTCGTCCAAAGCACTCCGTATGTCAATTCCAAAGGCGATGCATACTATGCTAAATGGAGTGCCTTGGTTATACGACATTATCACTATTACCCTAGGAGCAGTCAGTTTTGATAGCGAGTTTGTGCATAGGTATATAATAATAAGATTACGTGGTTGACCATGAGATCAAAATTGGAGGTGTGATTGATGCTATTGTAGTGGTCTCCGGCTGTGACCGTGTTGAGGAGTCTATCCTCGGGAAAATCGTACTCCCTTCCCGCCAATATCGGAACATTGATGCACATTTGTCGGCAACAAAGGAACGGTTATTTGTCGCAGGAGAGACATCCTAACGGAGTAGGCCCTAGTAGATGTAGCACAGCTAGGTAAGGGTCAGCTAACAATGAGGGAACCACCTCCTTGAGATGCTCTTGAGATGCTCTTAGAGCCAGAAAAACCCAGCTTGATTGACTGTGAAGCTCATTCAATCCTACTGGAGAGAGCCTCATTGATCATCTTTACACAAAGTGTCTCCGTGTACATAAAGCGGGTTCTGGTACACATATGGTTAGTGACCACCTGTCTATTTATGCAGAGAGAAAAAAAGATAGGGAACTGCATACTCTGGTAAAGTTTATCGGTAGGAGTTACAAACGCTACTCTAAAGATAGTATGATGGACTTTCTGACAACTGCTGATTAGACTACTTTCTAGAACAGTTTAGACCCGAATTTACTATAGAATTTCATTATCAATTTGTTAACCTTATATTTAGATGTTTGTTGTCCTGAAAAGGAAATGAAGTTAAAAAAAGACAGGGAACCTTGGGTCAATGATCAAATACTCTCACTAATTTCAGACCACGAATCACTGGTAAAACAATTGAAACGCTCCGACACAAATCAAATTCAAAATCTAAGACGGGTAAGGAAATTGGTTGTCCAAATTGGTTGCCCATGGCCTTTGTTCAGGGGTGGTCATTGCTTCCCCTGGTGAAGAACCTCTACACTAGCGCACCTCTGCACCACCTCTCGCCTGTCAGCCGCACCACTCATCAACGTGCGCTGGCTCAACACTGTCCACTGTCTCACACTTCGCTCAGGTCTCATACCGTACGCAGGTACAATTTTTCTACTCCCACTTCTTGGCCTCTTCCCTCGTCGTACTTCCGGTCTCCATATTTCCCCTGAATATCGGTGACTGCGTATTGGGATAACAAGATTTATCGTGGTGTGGATATTTATCGTGTTTAAAAAGGAAAAATGAAGACCCGAAGTGCGACCGCTCCTCCTCCTCCTCACTACGGACTCAGATTCGGAGGAAACCATGGCATATCTGGAGTATGTAGCCCAGCACGCCCCGTCGCCAACAACGGTCACCAACCAGATCTCACACATCTGGACATACCTCTGGCTCTCTGGAGGCAACATGGGACCGACCAAGGATGTTCAGGTCTGGAGGGCTCTCGAGGCGATGCGGTGCAACAAGTCCTACACACCCAACAGAACTTTTTACATAGTAGCTGACATCCTGTTCTCTGATTGGTCAATATTGTTATTACTCTAGTGGCATAAAAAATACTTTATGTCATGGCCTGCCACATAAAATTTCTCTATGTTAAGTCTATGGCGGTTTTTTATTAGGGGTAGGATAAAGACCCTATCCCTCCACACCACTCCAGACTCGAGGTTCTTCCCGGCGGTTCATGGACGCCTTGAGCCCGGGACGATTTGAGCCCTGGACGCCTTGAGCCTTTCTGTGGACGCCTTGAGCCTACCCTGTGGACGCCTTGAGCCTACCCCATTTTGGTTTCCTTGAGCATCTACATGTAAAAAACTTTGAAAAGTGTACTTTTACCGGTTTATAGTCATATATACTCAACCCTAACCCTTACGCAACCCTTTTCTAACCCTAACCAGCTAATCGGAACTAAAATGAGGTAGGCTCAAGGCGTCCACGGGGTAGGCTCAAGGCGTCCACGTTTTCGCGCTGACAGGAGGCTCAAACGGTAAAAGGCTCAAGGCGTCCAATTCCCCTTCCGGTTCCACACCGTCACCTCAATGCTACGGGCCATCCAGACTAAGTCAGCTCCAGACCAGTTCCTCGTCCTCGAGGACAGCACTCCCGGGATGTCTCACATGCTCTCCAGAGAATGGGATCTCCTAATGCAGGCTGTGGGCAAAAACCCTTGCTTGGATTTACACGCTTCACAGCCTGAGAAAAGCGGCCGCCATTCCAGGCAGGCATGCCTGAACTCTCTATTCAGAGATATAGGGGTGGCGCTCTAACGCCCACCAGTTATATATTTCAGACTCTCACTCTCTTTTGGTCAACGGCTCTCTGATCAACTCCCTCTCTAATCCATAACACCTTCTCTCTCTCCCACCCTCCTCTCCCTCTACTGGCTCTTTGGCTAGTATTATATCTTATGATTAGAATAATTGACTACTCCTTTAGTCAATTATATCGCTTTATTATACTATATCATTAATAATTTATAATCAATAAACACATTGTGTCAAACCGGTGAAGTCTATCTTCCTGTCGGCTTAGTCTAGAGTAGCATCTTTATGAGCTGCTCAGTAATATAACTGTCCATAGGAGCCATGACTAGCACTGCACGAAAACCACTATTTTACATATATATATATACGCCATCGCGATAACGCACGTATCGGCTGTATCGTGGCTTGTTTATACTTGTATACACCTATTATACGCCTCTGCGTTTCGGGCGTCTACGAGGTAGTTTCCATATGTAGACGCGTGCGACTTAGCTGTCTTTCACGCCTGGCGTATCCAAGATAAAACATGCTCTGTGCGATATATATATATACGCCAGGCGTATATATGATACCAAAAAAAGAAAAATTGCGACCCATGGCCCGCCCCGTCCTGTGGGTGTTGGTAGAGGATACACCAACACTGACCTGCCACCCACGACCTCCCAACCCCACCCTCTACCGCCCCCCCGACACCCCACCACCCCACCACCCGACACTCACTCTACCCACAGGGAAGCCCTAGTACACAACCCCCGCCTCCCTGCAGTGTGTGTGGACGGATTAGCGGCCGCTCGGCGCGTGTGAGATGCCCCCCACCACCCCCCGTCACCCCCCCGACTCTCCCCCCCCCCCCCCACCCCACGCCACCCCCAGCCAGCCTCAGTGAGAAGCCCCCTGCTGCCCGCCGCCCACCGCTCACCGCCCGCCGCCAGCCGCGTTTGTACAGGTTGACTCAGTGGGAAACCCTCCCCCACCCCCCGCAGCCCGCCGGTGCCCGCCGGTGCCCGCCGCCCGTTCTTAGGGACTCCATCTCTATAGTGTTAACTTGTTAAAGGCTTATATATGGGATTACCCAGAATACAACAGAAGAATGGTGTTTTCAAGGAAAAATCTATTGGAAAAACGGTAAAAATCCCAAAGAATGCAGGGCTTATTATATGTAATTAATCAATTTATATTCAATAAGGTTTTATAAAGGTTTTATAAAGATAAATTGGTAATTTAAGATTGCAATTTTCATATAATACAGACTTGGATGCTACCAGTAGTGTCCCCAAGTTGCAAAGATCGGAACCTTTGGATGGTGGTGTATATACAACGGAATCAGGCGTATATATGACGTATATAAGACCGCACCATGGACATGTATATACGCCACTAGATAAAGCGTCTACGAGACGTCTAATAGGTCGAACTTCTAGACGCAAAATCCTACTGTTAGACGCGTTTCGGATTCATATGTAAAGCGGTACTTTTCGTGCCGTGTAGGGTGTCAAATAATCTCCCTCTTTATCTGGTCAGGACTACAATCAGATAGATACAATAGCATCGTGCATGTATTCAATAGTAATCACAAAATTAATCCCAATCGATTTCCATCTCAATTTATTTGCTGTCGTACGAAGATACGTCAATGCATGTATTTACATTGCTTAATAAGGTAAACGATTACCGCGTTCTCTCATCCAATTATAAGTTAATCATGATATAGTATTTCGCACTTGTGGGTAAAAATACATTTGTAATCCAAGAATGAGAATACACTGTGCGTAAATGTTAGGAGCAACCCCTACATGCCAATGCACCTTTTCACAATTGATCAATACTAAACTAAATTGTAAACATTATAATCTCTTGTATTGCAGATGGCAAAGGCTCTATAACACCACCAGTTAGAAGTATGCTGACGTGCTAAGATGTGGTAAAACTAACATTTAGGTTGTACAATTGAATCTCGCCATTCTGATTTCACCACCATGCCTAACCATAACATAGATGTTCCACCCCACTCAGAAGATGTCATCTACTATACCTCTAGTGTAGAGATAATCTGAGCATTGTAACTAGCATGTAATTGAGCTTTACGATATCGAATAAAAAGATTGGTCGTTGTAAATCATTAGACATCAATCATGAATGATGACGGCCGTAAATTCACTTACGACCAGACTTCACTTATATTTTAAACTAAATCTTACTTTTCCTGAGTACATTCAATAATTCCAATCGTCTTTTTGGAGAAGAAGGATGTAGAGTACGATCCGACGAGAAAGTTAATTGTGTTGATATATTATCACACATCATTAGTAAGCGCGGAGATATACAACGAGCACCCAAGTAGACACCAGCATAATGATAATCCACTCAGTAACGAATATTCACCGCCATACATTTTGTGCTGCTACCCCGATAGTTTGATTAACTGCAAAGGAAGCAATGCAGCCTTTGGTTTGATATAACAAGTGCACATAAAATCTAATATTTTATCAAAGGACTATACATGGATGCAAAGGGAAAGACTACATAAATTTTGCATCTGTGCTTCGCTGAACCCTCGACTGTCATGGCCGCCAGCTTGAATACCACCATTTCTAGTTGTCGCTGAGGTCGGATAGACGTCTGTACAAGGTTCTGGAGCACGATAGCTTGACCAGCAGAAAATTGCGGCTTCACATGAGCTTCTATCTCGCTTCCTTCGTCCTCCGATGGCTCTTGCAGGAAAATTTTGTTGTGAAAGTACATCCTTTCTTTCTCCACCTTTTGGTGCAAATCCGCGGAGTCGGGTCGATCCCTTCTCTGCGGCAAATGTTCATAGCTGCCGCCACATACCTGCAGTATTGGCTCACCCTAGTAGAATGATTGTATCTACAGGCTGATCACTTAATCAAATTCTTCCCCATATTGAAATTAATGAACAAAATCCAAAGATAGAAAAATCGAGGAAAATCGCTGAGGAAAGTTTCAGATATCCATGTTTTACCATGTCGAGTTGACGCTAGGCTAACGTGCATTGGCCGTTATATATATGTGTGTGTGTGAATATGAGAGAAATTAACCCCAGAGGTTTATTTGAAGTATAAAACGAAAGAGACTGGTTCTAGCCATGGACGCCGGATGGATCACAGAGGGTCCGAGTTCGGAGGATACTCGTTGGGGGCGCTCTCGGCAGCCACGTCACACCCTCGTCGACTTGGGGAAACAGGCGTACCTTGGATCACTGTCTCCCTCTCTGGACTCCAACGACTGCAGACGCCTCTACAGAATGTTCTTTAAATTGGAATATCAATTCCCACGAATAAATGATCTTAGCTAAATCAGTCACTGTGTTTCTCCTCTATTATATATTCCCTTGTTGACTCCCTACGTATCATTCCAAAAACCAAATATGTTGGATCCTGTGTTTCCTGTTCCTGAGGTTGTGTCAATCAGTATATTTTCAAATCTTTAGATATTTTTACACCTTTTTGAAAAAAACACCTTTGAACACCTCGTTCCCTTTCACTGCGTCAGTTAATATGAACGATCACTGAAGACGACAGGATTTGCAATAGTCCGTATCCACCTTGTGTAGTGTGAGATATCAGCATAGATGGCGTAGGTGCTGAGCCAGGTGTTGCAGGGATAGCCCGCAGACACCGTGCCGTACAGGTCATACACGTCCGAGTTGGCGCGGCGACACATCAGAGGTCCTCCCGAGTCTCCCTGTGTGAATAAAATCATGTTACATCAGGCTCATGTTGTGCGCGAACCATGTTATAAACATGTTTTGAAAGTCTTGATATGGTGTGTAGAGCATTATTTTTTAAATTTTTATCTTATATTCAGGTAACAAAATTTACGACACATATTGATGTCACAAGAAAACTTTAAAGGACAGGACAACGACAAATTGAAGCTATTTGTTCATTACAATATTCTAATTTGCTGGAATAAAGTCTTTGGCACCGAAGCTCCTATAGTCATCACCTTTGTTGAGTTAACATGGAGTTAGTAGTTTATATAATGTGCATAGTAAACATGTGCATGTACATCAGCAAGTGTTTCTCTAAGCATACCTGAACTCTCTTCTATATATATACTATATAGACCTTTTGATTTTTTCCTCAAAACTTGTTTGCTTAGTATTCATATTTGTATCATAATGTTATATCTAATTCACACTGTTAGATGATATTAAAATCTAGGGGAACATTTTTACATCGGAGGTCAACTTGCATTTCTTTTTTCCATTGGCAGTTTGTTTTTGCCAGACAAATATTTATGCTGTTGCTCCTTTTACCCTCCCTTTCTGTTTTATTTGAGACACACAGGACAGCATACTAATCACACTTTTTCATAGTTCATCACGAAACACGTATTGAACATACTTGGTCAGCAAATGTAGCAAAGATGACGTAATTAAGGTACATGTAAAGACAGACAGTCCATAGGGACTGCTGCCACCTTGTGTTTCCTGTGGGAACTAACCAACAGTACTTCTGCTGCCATCTAGTGTCAGACACTAGGGAGTGATTGTTATTTTGATTATACCTTTAGAGTTTAGACATGCTTTCTTCAAGAATAATGTCATGCTATAGTTATATATGTATCTAACTAAGATGATATCAATCCTGTCTTTTGATTTAGTACCTTTGCAAATGTTTGATAAAGGAAAGGGAATAGGATTACATCTTTGTTTATACAGGAAGTGCCTTCCAAATACTGTAGCTCCCTCTGAGCACATGGAGCCAAAACCAAACAAAGGAGAGAGTAGCTCCTGTTCCTCTCCAGCAAAAGATGAAATAATCAAGTAATAAGGGACCAAGGAGGTATGTTAACTAGATATATATGTCAATATAGATCCAAGGAACATGTTTGATGTAACTTTTACATAAGTTGATGCATGTTTATATGTAGATTATGAAGCCAAGTACTATAGTGGTTGAATCATGTAGAAAGTTGTATTGGAACTCTCTTTGTCTTTGCTGTAACTGTGGCCATAGCCCCTCTTCAAGTCAGTTCAGAGTATTATTGAGATATTACAGTGATTTCAGGTATCATAGTTTGTCACTACAAGTTTACTGTAATTTTGACTGAGTACTGTAGTCTGCCACTATGGGTTAACTGTTCCTCTATATGAGTAATGCACTTTGTCACTATCACTAGGAGTCTAATTTAGAAGTATTATAGTTTACTGTCACCTTTGCTATAAATGTAAATGACAGCTACTGTTAACCCTTCCTAAGATATGTAATATGGTTTGATTTAGAGTTTTCACGGAGAGTACTGGAGAATAATGGAAATAAAGAAGACGACAAACTTTTCCAACAAACTTTCTTCAGCCTCTTCTGTCGAGACCCTTGTCCCCCCTTTTGAGAGTAAGGAAACCCAAGGCAGATCTGCGCACAGGACACTTCATTGAAGATCCGGTGGCTGCCGTTACAGTGAAAACTCCTCGTTAATGAAAACATTCCTCGTGAGAAGAATCGTGTTACAAGCAAATTCCATCAAGCAGATGCAGGTTCCATGCAACACCAAACTACAGCAAGTCTGACTGACACGTCAAAGAATGAACTGTAATCACACAACCAGTAAACTGTTCCATGAGGCATAGCTGACGGTTCCATGAAGAGCAAGTGCGCCTCAGGATCCAGATCCCGTGGGGCTCGACATGGACAAGACAGCAAGTGGCACAGTGACTAGATGTGTAAAGAGAACTGTTGTCAAAGAAACTGCAATAAGTGTTATTTATACACACAGGGTTTAACTGATGTAACCTAACTACACCCTTAAATGTCACAGATTACATTAACAGGATATTTTTGAAGTTTGGGGTAAAATATGACAAAGTATGTCATCCTGCAGTGTAAATGTAAACAGTAGTTTTACAAAGAGTATTTACATGGTATTCTATATTTGAGTTATAACTTTGACTAACACTTCACTGTTATATAAGTTATTTGGGATATATTCTGACTGACAAGCCTTTGAACTGATGGTGTGCTAAAGGAGTATATTTCCTGTTTCTTGGATGAATAGGGTAAAGTTTTCTGTTGTGAATCAAAATTAGCAATGCTAGAAAGTTTATGTCAATCCATAAAACCATTGTGATACTTTATATATCAAAATGGATTCAGAAGGGTCACCTCAGGTTCCCCCAGGGGCAGCAGAGCATGATCAGGGTAAGATCAAATCAAATGGTGACTCAGGTAAGGTTGAACAATTAACAGGCAAAAGTGAAAAATCTCAAATTTCAGAGAAGTCTGATGGTTCACATGCAGATCCAGGTGCGGATGACTCCGAGGATGTCAACAAGGTACGTATCAGTTTTAGAGAGAGAAAACTTACAGAAAAGGGTCTAGAACAACAAGTTTCCCAAATTCAGCGGCGTTTCAGGTTAGCAGTAATCACATGGCGTAAACGTGCGAGCCATTTGGAATCTCTAACTACCGATACACGTGATATTTCTCTCCTCAAGAGTGAGCGCAGACTCTTAGGAGAAGACATAAAGAAGGTGACATCAGAATATGAAGGACTTTCTGACCTTCTGTCTGAGCATGAACTTGAGGAACAGTACAAGAGACTCGAGTCCATACAGTCAGATCACCACAAGATGATGGGCCAAGTCTCACAGCGTATACTTGAAATTGAAGCTTAGTGAGACCTCGTCGAGAAGAAGTAAATCTTCTCGGGGCTCTAGATCTTCAAGAGCTTCTTATGCCTCAAAAAAGGCAGAGGTAGCATCGGAGGCAGCTTCACTAAGGGTGAAGCTAAAGTATCTAGACGTGGAAACTAAAAAGAAGGCAGAATTAGAAAAGTTGCAAACCTTAAAAGAGCTTGACATGGCTGAGGCCAAGCTCAATGCGATCAATACTGTGGAGCAGGAAGAATCCATTAGTAGTGAAACTGAATGCAAATTGCCCACAGATGGCATGAATGACTATGTCCAAGATTATCTGAACAAGTGTTCAGATCCTGTTGTCACTTTTCCTGTGGTTTCCATGAATATTATGCCTGCTCCTCCAAAAGCTGAAGAGGATAGGTCTAATCCTGTCCCCGCTAAGAAGACTGGTTTAGTATCAGCCAGTTCCTCAAAATGTCTAAATCCTGCTGCAAGCACGTTTGTCCCTAATTCTGGCCGACAACTTGCTTCCCAGGTTTGTGACAGTGATGAAGTTCAGATCTGTAGTGAAGCACCACCAGACCTGCCATCACAAAGACAGCTATTTGACCTAGCAAAGTCACTTGCAGACCAGGTAAACTTAGGCCGTTTACCTCCTCCAGAGCGAGGTACATTTTCAGGTGATCCACTACAGTACCCGAGTTGGAAGAGCTCCTTTGAGGCTCTAATTGAGCAAAAGGGTATTCCACTCTCTGAGAGGATCCATTACCTGAAGAAGTACCTCGGAGGTGCAGCAAAAGAAGCTATTGAGGGCTTCTTTCTTCTATCAACAGGAGAGGCTTTTCAGGAAGCCAAGGATCTCCGGGAAAAGAGATATGGCGATTCCTTTATAGTGGCCAATGCGTTCAGAGATAAGCTGGATGCATGGCCAAGGATAGCTCCCAGAGACGGTTTTGCCTTAAGAAAACTAGCAGACTTTCTAAGGCAGTGTAATACAGCTATGAAGACAATCGGAAGTCTAAACGTACTAAACGATGAGCGAGAGAACAAGAAACTGCTTGCCAAGCTGCCTGACTGGCTAGTTACTCGCTGGGCAAGAGTGGTTGCAGATGCGAGGGAACAGAAAGCAATGTTCCCACCTTTCAAGGACTTCATGAGCTTTGTTGCAAGAGAAGCAAATATAGCGTGTGATCCAGTGACCTCACTTCAGGCCTTGAAAGGAGATAAGCAACTAGAACAGGATCGTTCATCTGTTGGTGGTAAGGGCCGGAAACATACTCCTGGCGCTAAGTCTTTCTCTACTGAAACAACAGAGACAAAACAGAACGCTGAACGGTCATGTCCTCTTCATGAAGGTAGGTCAGGACATGATTTAGATAATTGCAGGGTATTCCTGGGAAAGCCTATGCAGGAAAGGAAAATCCTAATCAGAGACCATGGTCTGTGTTATGGTTGTCTGGAAAAGGGGCACAGATCAAGTACTTGCAAACAGAAGAAAATCTGTAAAACTTGCAAGAAGAAACATCCCACATCTCTACATGGTGATGTGAGGCACTTTGATAAGGGTGAGAAGAAAGATAGCCAAGTGAAAGATAGAGTAGATAAGCCTGAAAGTCAGAAAGATGCTGGAAATGTCAGAGAGTCTCGAGTCAGTCATCTCAACGACACAGGACAACACAGTAAGTGTTCGATGATCATGCCTGTTTTGGTCTCTCATCGTGACAGTCCAGAAAGAGAGAAGCTAGTGTACGCACTACTTGACACACAGTCGGACACTTCCTTTATCTTAGAAGCGACATGTGTGGATCTAGACCTAAATGGACCTAAGACAAAACTCTCGTTATCTACAATGCTGTCAAAAGACCAGTTAATTGATAGTCGAAAAATAACTGGGCTTATGGTGAGAGGATATAACAGTGATCTAAAAATTCCTCTCCCTGTGACCTTCACAAGAGGGATAATGCCTGCCAACCGGTCGCACATCCCAACACCAGAAGTGGCCAAGAAATGGCCGCACCTTGAAGGGATTGCCGACAAGCTTATGCCACTGGCAGATTGTGAAGTTGGCTTACTGATAGGATACAACTGTCCCCGTGCATTAGCACCTAGGGATATCATCCCTCCTACAAACAATGAACCTTATGGTCAGCGAACGGACCTAGGTTGGGGAATTGTAGGGATTGTCGATCCGACTCAGGTAGACTGCTATGACTCCATTGGGGTTAGCCATAGAGTCATGACCTGTGAGGTTCCAGTATCACTCTCATTAAAGGCAGATTGTAACCATCCTAATCAGGTTTTGGTATCTTTCCAGACAAAGGTCAAGGAGGTTATCAATCCCTCACAGGTGACAAAAATGATGGAACTTGATTTCAGTGAGAAAACTCATAGAGAGACAGCCCTCTCTAATGACGACAGAAGGTTCCTCCAGAAAATTGGAGGAAGGAGTCAGAAAAAAAATGGGCATTATGAAATGCCCCTGCCATTAAAGGAATCCAGGGTGATTCTCCCGAACAACAAACCTCTCGCACTTCATCGTCTGAAACAGCTGGTGGGCCGATTCAAAAGGGACAAAGGGTACCAGAAAGACTACACTGGTTTCATGCAGAGTATCATAGACAATGGTCATGCTGAAAGGGTGCCAGTGTCTGACCTAGAGAAACAGGATGGCTCCATCTGGTATATACCTCACCATGGAGTGTACCATCCCAAAAAGCCAGAGAAAATACGAGTTGTATTTGACTGCAGTGCAAGGTACAAAGGTGAATCCCTAAATGACCACCTTCTACAAGGGCCCGACTTGACAAATGCCTTGGTTGGGGTATTGATACGTATGCGCCAACAACCAGTTGCCTTCATGTGCGATATTGAGCAGATGTTCCACCAATTCATGGTGAATGAGGAACATCGCAATTACCTACGATTTCTGTGGTGGGACGAAGGCAACTCAGAACAACAGCCAGTTGAATACAGGATGAAAGTGCACCTATTTGGAGCTACATCGTCACCTGGCTGTGCGAACTTTGGTCTTAAACAGACCGCAAATGATAATGAGCTTGAATTCGGACCAGAAGCAGCGACCTTTGTTCGCTCTAACTTCTATGTCGATGATGGACTGAAGTCTGTGGCAACAGAAGCAGAGGCCATCACACTGATAAAAGAAAGTCAAGAACTTTGTTTGCGAGGTGGACTCCGGCTCCATAAGTTTGTTTCAAACTCAAAGGCTGTGTTAGAGAGCATTCCACCAGAAGACCGTGCAAAGGGAGTGAAGGAGCTTGATCTCCTTCAAGATCCACTTCCCGTTGAAAGAGCCTTAGGGGTTCAATGGTGTGTTGAGTCAGACACATTCCAATTCAGAATAACATTGATGGACAAACCATTGACAAGACGTGGGGTTCTGTCCACTCTATGTTCCGTTTACGATCCATTAGGTTTCATTGCACCAGTGATACTAACTGGAAAGCAAATACTGCAGCAGATGTGCAGAGATCAAACTGACTGGGATACTCCTGTCCCAGAGGCACTGAGATCACAGTGGGCTAAATGGAGAAGTGACCTACCAAATCTAGAGAAGGTCAGACTCCAAAGGTGTTTTAAAGCAGATGGCTTCGGAAAACAACGCTCAGTTGAATTGCACAAATTTCTCTGATGCCAGTACAAATGGTTATGGGCAGTGTTCTTACCTGTGTCTCATCGATGACCAGTCAAAGGTACATTGCTCACTGTTAATGGGAAAGGCAAGAGTTACCCCTCTAAAACCGGTGACCATTCCCCGTTTAGAGTTAACTGCAGCACTCGTGTCTGTGAAGGTTAGTGAACTCCTTCAAAAAGAACTCAAACTACATGTCGATGCTGAAGTGTTCTGGACAGACAGCAAGGTAGTTCTTGGCTACATTGCTAATGATACACGAAGGTTTCATGTATTTGTTGCAAATCATGTGCAACAAATCAGAGACCACAGCACCCCATCACAATGGCGACATGTCAAAACACATGAAAACCCGGCAGATGCTGCCTCTAGAGGTCTCACTGTCGAGGAACTGATTCACCAGTCCAAATGGTTAACTGGACCGGATTTCCTCTGGAAGGAAGAAATCCCTGTCAGAGACAAAGATGCAGCTGATCTCAGAATCAGCACTGATGACCCAGAAGTAAAGAAGGTACAGACCTTCTCTGTGCATGTCAAGGGTTCCTTGGGTAAAATAGAACTCCTTAAAAGACTAGAATACTTTTCAGATTGGCACAGAGCAAAAAGAGCTGTTGCTGTCTGTTTAAAGTTCAAAGACAACCTAAAACCCAATGGAACAAAGAAGCCACAGACTGTGAAGCATGCACAAATGCCAAAACGAAAAATTCCTTCTTATCAGCCAGTCACTGTAGAGGAAATTCTGAAGGCAGAGCTTGAAATAATCAGGCAAGTTCAAGGAGAATACTTCAAAGACGAAGTTAAGACTCTTCAGGCACTTAAAGTTAGAGAGAGTGTCACTGACAGGAAGCTTGCCAATGAACGCAACATAGCCATAAAGAACACAAGCACAATCTACCGCTTAGATCCCTTCCTAGACAGAGATGGCATAATGCGTGTGGGAGGTCGGATAAGAAATGCAGAGATATCCCAGGATTTAAAGCATCCTGCGATTCTTCCTAAACAGCATCACATCACAGATCTGGTGATATGGCATTGTCATCAACAAACTCAGCACCAAGGCCGTGGTCTGACCATCAATCAGATCCGAGCGAATGGCTTCTGGATAGTGGGTTGCAGCTCTGTTGTCTCAAGCCTCATATCAAAGTGCACCAAATGCAGGAAGTTCCGATGCAAGGTGCAGGAACAAAAGATGGCAGATTTGCCTGCAGATAGAGTGAATCCAGCACCACCATTCACATATTGTGGTGTTGACTACTTTGGCCCTTGGTACATCAAGGAGGGTCGCAAGGTACTGAAAAGATATGGAGTGCTTTTCACCTGTTTAGCATCTCGCGCAATTCACATTGAGACATCAAATTCTCTTGAGACAGATTCATTTATCAATGCACTGCGCAGATTCATATCAATCCGTGGTCCAGTGTCACTCATGCGATCAGATCAAGGCACAAACTTCATTGGTGCCAAGAAAGAACTCAAGGAGGCCTTGAAGGAGATAAACAACGATCATGTGCGAGAAGTCCTTTCAAGAGAAAGCTGCCACTTTAAGATGAATGCTGCTTCAGCCAGCCACACAGGCGGGGTTTGGGAGCGCCAGATACGAACAGTACGTAGCATACTAGAATCACTGATGCACCAAGCTGGTTTTCAGCTGGATGATGAGTCTTTAAGAACTCTCATGTGTGAAGCTGCTTCTATAGTCAACTGCCGTCCACTGACAGTGGACAATCTCAATGATCCAACCTCGCCAAATCACCTCTTGACGGCAAAGTCTCGAATAGTCTTGCCAACCCCAGGTGAGTTTCAGCGAGCTGATATATACCTCAGGAAAAGATGGGGTAGAGTCCAGCACTTAACTAATGAGTTCTGGTCTCGCTGGAGGAAGGAGTTCCTTCAAAATTTGCAGCCACGGCAGAAATGGATATGCCCACAACGCGATCTACAGGTTGGTGATGTTGTCATCATCAAGGATGACAACTAACCACGGAACCAATGGCAACTGGGACGAGTAGAGAAAACTTTCCCAAGTGATGACAACCATGTGCGTAGAGTAAAGGTTGCCATTGGCAATAGTGGAAAACAGCAGGCGTATTTGGATCGTCCAATCCAGAAGTTGGTCCTGCTTGTTGAAGGATCAGGGAAAAAGGGCATCCCCGTCAAGGAGCCTTAAGATAAAAATTGCTTCATGTTTTTGGGAATGTAAGATATTATTCCCTTAGGGTTACTTCGTCGTGGATCTGGAGTGAACCATCAGACGTGTAGTTTCATAGTTATGAACAACTTGAGATATTATTAGCGTTAAGATTGACTGACTATACTTGCCACTTACTGATATTTAGAAAAATTATTCTAATTTTGAGGAGCCATGTAAAGACAGACAGTCCATAGGGACTGCTGCCACCTTGTGTTTCCTGTGGGAACTAACCAACAGTACTTCTGCTGCCATCTAGTGTCAGACACTAGGGAGTGATTGTTATTTTGATTATACCTTTAGAGTTTAGACATGCTTTCTTCAAGAATAATGTCATGCTATAGTTATATATGTATCTAACTAAGATGATATCAATCCTGTCTTTTGATTTAGTACCTTTGCAAATGTTTGATAAAGGAAAGGGAATAGGATTACATCTTTGTTTATACAGGAAGTGCCTTCCAAATACTGTAGCTCCCTCTGAGCACATGGAGCCAAAACCAAACAAAGGAGAGAGTAGCTCCTGTTCCTCTCCAGCAAAAGATGAAATAATCAAGTAATAAGGGACCAAGGAGGTATGTTAACTAGATATATATGTCAATATAGATCCAAGGAACATGTTTGATGTAACTTTTACATAAGTTGATGCATGTTTATATGTAGATTATGAAGCCAAGTACTATAGTGGTTGAATCATGTAGAAAGTTGTATTGGAACTCTCTTTGTCTTTGCTGTAACTGTGGCCATAGCCCCTCTTCAAGTCAGTTCAGAGTATTATTGAGATATTACAGTGATTTCAGGTATCATAGTTTGTCACTACAAGTTTACTGTAATTTTGACTGAGTACTGTAGTCTGCCACTATGGGTTAACTGTTCCTCTATATGAGTAATGCACTTTGTCACTATCACTAGGAGTCTAATTTAGAAGTATTATAGTTTACTGTCACCTTTGCTATAAATGTAAATGACAGCTACTGTTAACCCTTCCTAAGATATGTAATATGGTTTGATTTATAGTTTTCACGGAGAGTACTGGAGAATAATGGAAATAAAGAAGACGACAAACTTTTCCAACAAACTTTCTTCAGCCTCTTCTGTCGAGACCCTTGTCCCCCCTTTTGAGAGTAAGGAAACCCAAGGCAGATCTGCGCACAGGACACTTCATTGAAGATCCGGTGGCTGCCGTTACAGTACAAATTCAATGTATTATGGTACACTTCTTAGAGTCTATACAATTAATAACTACACGGTGCAACTTACATTGCCCTTAATATACATGCCCCTGCAACTACAATATTCTTCCCCAGCCATAGTTATTTTAGGGCTTGGTCATTCGGAGCAATGGAATAATATCAAGAGACGTCACTAACAAAATGAGTGGCATAAATAAGCTCAAACTCAAACGAGTGGCGTCTCGATTTTATCCTACCCCGTTTCCATATTTTTCAGTACCAGAAAGTAGTGGCATAAACAACACTTTATGTCACTACCCGTGACATAAACAAATCCCATGTTAAGCATATGGCGTTTTTTATTAGGGGTAGAATAAACGATGTTATAAAGGATACTTACTGTGCATGCATCACGTATTCCACCCTCCAGCCCTGCACAGAGCATGATGTCCCTGTTATATCCGGGTAGCTGGGCGCAGTGGGGGTCAGTAACTATAGGAATGTTGGCGGCTATCAGGAGCTGGGATGTTGTATCACCTGCGCAATAAAACACACCGTTAGAAGATATTTGTATCATTGCTGTTACTTTCATTATCATAAAATAGTTCCCGTATGTCCAGTAGAACAGTCTACAGAACCTCATACCTATTACATTGAAACCCATAGGCGATACATTGAAATCCATGTACAGGAACACCACTTTGAAAACCATATAAATTACTCTGAATTTGTATACGGTTACTTATTTCGATATCTGATTTAGCCAAAAATGAATTTGCAAAATCTTCAGATACAAGATGATAGGAAAGGGAATAGTGTGTCCCTCACTAGAATGTCCAAAAATACAGATTGATGTATACCTCCGTTTCCACTGTGTAATGGATTCCATACTACTTGTACTTGTAGACCCCCTAGTCTATCTAGGCACTTATGCCAGTTAAACTTTTATCAAATTACAGTAACCTTCTACGGTTAAACAGACAACAGATGATAGTCCTCCATGATTCGGTTCTGGATAGACGATCTTGTGAATGTTTAAAGGTATTAAAATCGAAGGTTTATACCATGCAAAGACAATTTTCTTAAACAAAGCCAAGAGGTTAAAGCTGACTTTGCATAGCGTCAAACAGATTAGCACGGGCAGTGAGAGACACTGGGTGTATCGGGTGTGTTGGCACCACGCCCATATAATCCGTCAGTGAAGCAAAAAAAAAAAATAATAGCAAATCACATATATCAACATTAGATGGTTACAAAGCTTTCTTATAAAACAAACCATATGCTCTGTATACTTCCGAATGATCGCATACATGGGCACCCAAGCTGTAAAGAGCAGAGACCTGTACTTCTAAAGCACATGATTTCATGTGGGGACTGGGAGTTGCTAATGCTAGAATAAGTGAGCCGGAATAAATCCGTCGACATTATGACGTCCTAAAACGAAAGGAAAGAGAGTTGAGGAAAGAGCAAAACAAAACAAAAATGCATGTCTAGATATAATAAGGTAGTATTCCTTTGATATAAAGCCTATTAGACACCGAAATTTGTTCCCGATTCATCCCGACGATCGGTTCGGTGAGAGTCGGGAATAAAATTTATACCTATAAGACATCGACATCTACACTATTCCCGTTCACACCTCTTCCTTTTAAAACCTCGTAAATTACCCGGGATAAGATCAAAGAGAGCCGCCGGGAGCCGAGCCGGGGTGGGCCACGGGGCGCTGGTGTGGAATCATAGAAATTAATCCAAAGTTTAATAACTTGGGATCCAATTAAGATATCGGGAAACGGTTTTCAGATTTATCATTGCCTCTCTTTACCCTACAAATCAATATAGGCACTTGTAAATTGGACTGAGTAATAGGCAGTATTGCTATTTAAACATCCTGCTCAGAATCGAGAACAGTCGGAGAATGTGCGTACATCGAAATCTTAAGGTCGGGGAGAGTCGGTCATATCTGACAGGGTAGTAATGCCTGACCCATCGGGAAAAGCAATGTGATGTGCGTACACCGACCCGATTGATGCAGATTGTCACAGACCCGACGGATTCGTCGGGCAAAGGTAGAATCGGGCACAGCGGTCGGGTCGGCGTCTTATAGGCTTAACAAACATTTCCCAGTTTCAAATTATCCCTGGTTTGCAATAGCTATGACTTCATTTTTTCCTATTCTGGGAGCACGAGGGACTGGGAGATAGGGACTCTCAACATAGAACCTCGTCGATGATACTAACAATGACTAAATCTAAGAGAGGTAATACATACCTGGCCCTGTTGCTCCCCAGCCGGCTATGTAGCAAGGACCTGTAGGAATCACATTGCTTACAGGGCGGAGACAGATTGGTTGTATTGTTGGACTGTATGCAAGCGGCTGTATCAGTCTTAGAAGAGCCACATCATTATCATATAAACCATGTTCATAGTTCGAATGCACAATGACCTGAGACACTCCTACGCGATATCCGCCATTTGTCAGATTATGTGTACCGACCTGCACTGATATAGAGGACGGTGAGTTGACGAAGTCCCACCTACAAGCATATGCAAACATAACATATTAATCTTATACACATTCTTTGTCTCGTCAACAGCAAACCCCACGGACAATTGCGTATCAGTACAATGTTCCCCCTGACATCCTTTTATGGGCAGTTTAATACTGTCATTTGTAAGGGTGGTAGGCCACCTCCTAAACTATCAATTATGTACATTTGCGTCGAACTGGGATGATTGCATACTATTGCCCAGGAGCAGCTGTAGTAAAGAAAGTATAATGTACATAATTATAATTTACATTATCTTGGTTACAATCATAAAAAGAAACAATATACATGGGAAAATATACTGCTCTCTCACAAGGAGATGAATAAGGGGCAGTTGATTAGAGATCAGAAAGTATGAATTATCAAACTCGTGACGGTGCCAACCAAGGACACTTAGTATATGCAATTATTGGTTTTGATTGCTCAATAAGAAGTTCCGTACTACACTTACACGCAGTGGGCCGCAGTGAGCAGCCAGCGGGTATCAATTACAACAGCACCACAGAAGTGTCCGCGAGTGTTGGCGTCTTGCAAGCTTACTGTCCAGGGCCAGCTGCCTCTCGAAGCAGCAACACCACCGAAGACTTTACTGGTGAGACGGGTGCCGCAAGACCAAGGTGCTGCAGATATATATTACACCAAGATGAAGTCAGCAGTTTGCGACAGAACTGAACAGATTTTCAGCAGATGCCTCTAGTGTTCAAACATGTCTTGAAAATTGGTTACTAAAGGCCCGTTTCCATTGGCCGACGAAAACAGTGTAGACTTCCTTAGTTCTTCTAAAAGTGCATTTTCATTGGCCGTCACCGATCTACGGTCAGGAGCCACCAACGGACCTTCAGTACTGCTGACGCAAAATGGAAATGGGCTTTTAGGAGAACGAAAAAACCAACATCGTTTTAGTTCGCCAATCTAAACGGGCCTTATTGCAGACAGTTGGAGACTCTTGTAGTCCGTTTACAGACCACGCCGCCTAAGGCTTACAGTCTGTAAGGGTCTAACAGAGCACAGCTCCCATTTGCTAGTTCCCTCTGGATGATGGGAGAAAGGAATTTCGTGATTGGCTGTTCTAATTTTGGCACCAACTCAAGCCTAAGAATACACCGATTCTAGCAAATCATTATAACTCCCAGCTGTTTATTTGAAACATGGAGATATATAGTGTATATAAAGGTTTAAATGAAAGACGGGAGAGGGCGCAGCGGTCGCTCCTCTGCGGTCAACCCCCTGACTCAAAATAGCACCCCCTAACAGTCTTAGTTTAGCCTGCGCGCCCTGGCCCTGGCGATAACAGACTGTATTAGAGTCTAAGCCTCCTGAGCCTATGCATGAGAAGACAGGTAACTGGCAGGGAATAACTGGAAAGTATCTGAGGGC
The DNA here is from genome assembly GCA_950022655.1 of Alentia gelatinosa. Classification (NCBI taxonomy): domain Eukaryota; kingdom Metazoa; phylum Annelida; class Polychaeta; order Phyllodocida; family Polynoidae; genus Alentia; species Alentia gelatinosa. The sequence continues at coordinate 30,171,870 of OX465586.1, forward strand.
TGGTGCGTTGTCATAAAACAACTATAGTCACCTCGGCAGGGAATATACCTGAGGAGGAACAACCCAAGAACTTATGATAATATGCCCATTGCTGGCTAATATGTTAAATACCATATACTGAAACTCTACTGCCATTATGTAAACATCATGGATATGCCATTTGCGTCCCCTGAGGGATTGATCTTCGATATGCTCCTAGATAGATTATGATACTAATTATCTTATTAATCGTTTGGAAGGACTATTTTAGCGGAGGATAGAAGAAGTATCGTCCAAATGCTTTAATAAATACTCGAGTGGTTGACACAGATCGTCCATACCCTCATTGACACATAGAAAGTGTCTTTATATACGACAAGCCCCGGTGAATCAAATCAACAAGAACAGCGTTATTCATCAACTAAAATGGCAGAAATGTGACTATTTATGATTCGACTACACAATGGAAGTATTACAGGGAGAATATATGCATTATTTACCCAGATGACTCCAGAGTTGTGAATAAGAAATATAGTTCACAAAAATACCACCATATGACGCCACCTGCAGTAATGGGAAATCCTCATTCAAAGTGTCCCCAGCCTGTCGTACAGAAGCCATTCCTTTATAACTGTGTATTTAGAGGTAGTTTTCCAGTGGAGCTTGGCTGCTTCTCACATCCAGCCTTTTTGCTCAGTCTTTCTCGCTCTTTCCCTAACTGCAGAGTGTCTCGCCGATTGTTATAGGAAAGGTGTTTACCCCTAGATGGAGATGAGGGTTGAATGATTTGCGTAGTCTTACAGGTGTGTTTTGTCCTAACCAAGGACTTGAGTGAAATTATGGTCGAGGATTTGTCTACCTTCCGTCTACACTTTGGGTCAGTTTAATATTGATCGAACGATCTGAGTGATTTACAACGCTCGATAGGCAGGTATCGTTTAAAAAAGAAACTCGGTCTCATCCAGCCAGGACCCTTGGACGATGGGAGAGTTAATAGAGGCTCGGTCTAGGTTAATAACAGCTAAGACGCTAGGGCTTGTAACTTGTTAAAAAGTGCCTTAAGTGTCAATCCTGTTTTAATCCCTTGAGTTATGAAGATTACAGTTTGTAAAATACCAGAACGATTTTCAGGTCTTATTTTACCCAGAATCGGTTCCTTGAATAGGTACAGCATGAAGGCAATTTTATAATGAAGGAACGATAAAGGATTATCATATAGTGGCGCCACCTATGAATTATTTTTGTACTTTTCCCTCCTACCAGACCCACAGGAAAGTACAAGCATCTGGGCCCTGTTTTTCAGTCACGACAATCGTTATGGGCGACGTGTTTTTGCTGTCAGTGTTCGATAGACACGACACTATAGTGAACAGGCGATATGTCGTGAGTGTAAGAGTCGCAGGGCATACAGACATGTTTTTCAGTCACAACAATCGTGGGGTCACGTGACTGAAAATGTCGCCCAAAGTGTCGTCCGTTCATGACACCTATGGATATGTCGTACAGAATGCGCAACTCCACTTCCCGTCCGAATTAAAGCGATGAAATTTTAACATGAGTAAGGTATACAAATAACCTATAATCGTACCAAATATCAAGAAAATCGGATGCTCTGTCCCGAAGATATCGGCGTTTGAATTTTGTCATAGCAATCGTCTGCTCTGGTGGCCAGTGTATTTTCCTGACGCCTCCGCTAATTTATGCAGTATTGACTGCGTATGGGAGGTGGGACGGTGACTGGCCACCAGAGCAGACGATTGCTATGACGAAATTCAAACGCCGATAACTTCGGTTTTCTTCACATTTTTTACGATTATAGGTCATATCTATCCCTTACTCGTGTTAAAATTTCATGGCTTAATTATGTCGGGAAGTGGAGAAATCTTCTATAAACGCTCAGTGATGTGTTATAGAACCTAAGACAGTTCTATACTTCTCGTAGCGGCCAACATTTTTCGCGGCGATCGTGAGTGGCGTACAACGATCGTGTCTATAGAACAGCGGCCATTTTGTGTCTTCCAGAATGTCGGGGAATCGCTGGACGATCGTAGGGTATCGTTGCCCGACGATGTCGTTACTGAAAAACAGGGCCCAGGACTCTAGGCTACAGAGACCTATACTGAGGGTAGGACTACCCCACAGGCTACTATCATCCCAGCACATGAGGAAACAAGGAACAGAGATTGATGACTGCTACCACCATATCCTATCACTTTGCATCATCTCTATCCAAGTCAAGAAGATATCGGAAATAACTGAAAAGAGTATCAGGAACAGTGATAAACTGTGAGTGCAGCTGCAACCAAGAGGATTTATATCATATGAACTCCACAGAAGTGAATGTGATTGTAGGTTGTTGAGAATTATTATGTAACTGTATACAGTGTTATAATATATGTTATAAATACATATCTGTGTATGGTTATCTGACTTCTTCATTGAAAATAGAAGATATTCAAAATTCTCTCTTTTGGTCTTTGTGTTAGCTAGTCTACAAGATTAGGCCTTAGTTACTGTACGTGACTTAGTAAACGCAAATGTGCTTTACTCGCCCACAGCATCATCCCTCGCTTGAACCTTCTCTGTTAGTGTCTACTACTAGGAGCACGGGTTATCAAAGAAGGTCCAGGCGCCTGATTAATAATCTAGGTTCGTACATGAAGACCTTTATCTCTACGCCAAGGAGATCCAGCGATGATGTGTGTCAACTTAATTCAACACTTATGAACGACTTTATGGACAGCAAAACTGTCTTAGCAACGAACCTAAAAATTATCAAACGATAACCCTTGTACGAGTTACAGAAAAGGGTCTTCATTAGCGATCCTAGATTATTCATCGGTCAACAGTATCCATCTAACTTTTGTAATAACTTTAGTACACTAACTCCTGCAACATTTTAAATTCACTGATTTATGTGACTTGGAACGAAGCTTTACTTTCTCCACTATTATTTCTACTAAAGTTAATTCACTGTTTAATATTGTGAAACGGATTTCATGTGAAACTGCTTTCATTCAGATTGTGTTATTTATTTAAAAAGGAGAGTTGCCAATGAATCAAAATAAATCAATGATTGGATGCCCATGATCAGTATTGATCAGGGGCAGTCATTGCCTAGACACCACTACCCTCTACACACTGCCACATACCCCATCCTCCGTCAAATACACATATCACGCCACATTTTCTCCCTACACCGACCGCCAGAGCTACACTACATTAGCTCTGGTCAGGTTAAAGCCGTGGCCACACAAAATGAAATAAGAGCATGAAATAATGGCTTCAAGGATATGAACTGGCACACTCTCCAATAAATACTGAAGATATGCAGGGAGAGTGGATTATCTAAATAAATCAGGATAACATGCACTCACCTAGCAGGTTCAAAAATGCAGAGGTTATGTGTAGGAGGCGGGGGGAGGGGGGTTAAGCACTGAGGGGTACGATAGGCAGGTAGGGAGAGGTGGGTAGGACACAGGGACTGAGGCCTATCTACCTTCCAGCTTGTGAGGTTTTTCTCGGACCCTCCTATACTCCACACCTACTCCCCATACTCTATCTTACCACCCACTCACTCTACAATTTTCATCATCAATATCCACACCTCAATCTTCTTTTATCATTATATGAATTTCACTATTTTAGTTTTATTAACTATATCATCTTTTCTTTGTATGATTTTATTTTCCCATAGCTGCCGTGTCTTCCTTATTCCGGGTAATGATATTCTTAGCATTCGAACTTACGCGGAGAAACTCCACAGATGACTCCAGCACTTAAGGGGTAAGAGCAGCTCATGTGGCCAAGGCCACGATACCGGCAGGAGTAGATGGAGGATTCATTCCCATTGCAGTCCAGGTGGGACATCCACACCGGCTCATTATTGTGATGGAAGGTCTGGACACGGACGGACGACACACTTTAACAAAACAAAAATAAAATAATAGTCCCGCCATGTGCATAGTCTGATAACAATCTCATTGGATATTGACAGTATGACATAATGGATATACAGTAAAACCCCGAGTAAGCGAGGACCCTCCGTTCCGGGCCAAAGTGCCCGCTTAAGGCGGGTGTTCGATTACGCCGTGTTTTCAAGATTCCTCCGGGCCAATATGCAAGAGTTGCATTCCGATATGTAGGGGAGACAGAAGGGACGGTAAATCTGAAATCCATTTTCAAATATCTTGATTGGATCCGAAGTTATTAAACTTTTAATTACAAAATATATTTTCTATAAATATACTCACACACATTACCATGTAATAAGGGTAAAACATCACCAGAGACTAGGATGCAGCATTCTGCTATGCCCCAACCTTTGCTGACAGGGTTCTATTGCCTTCCATAAGTGATCCCCAGCTATATCAGGGACATTTGTATTATGCCTAAATGCCGATACAACATCTACTTGTCACATCCCCTAGCATATCTTTTTGATATCCTTAACCTGATGGATAAGATATATAATAGGAGAACGATGAATAAGATAAATAATAGGAGAACGAACAGAAATCTTACGGTAAGTCAAACATCCTACAGACCACTTTAGCATCATTGTCGTCAAAGCCGTCTATACATATAGATCCTTTTTGGCCATTGTAATGAATCCCGATTCTGCCAGATGTGTAAAGCACTGTTGCATGCGGCAGGGTCGGTGGTCCAGTTGTCCTGTAGCGAGTTGTAGCTCGAATGGTTGTTGCTGTAATCAAAATTTGTCCATTAAATTGTGATTAGAGAAACAGAAAAATAGAGGACTATCTTTCTAACATGAATTTTATCAGCTTGGTGTGTAACATATCTTCACAAATAAAAGGATATCAAACTGGCTTGTTACCAATCTTAAGAACTCATTATCCTAGTGGATTCATCCACTGACCAGAATGACAAAGCCAAGAACCATATTAGAAATGAATTCCTATGCAGCTCCCTATCATTGTAGTTGATAAGCCAATTCCTGGCATTATTATTCTGGACATCATTACATGATTAGAGCGTGCTTGCACGGATATATATACATCGCCTAGGGGTAAAAATGGTCACATTGAACTTCCAGCTTGCTTACAGATAACCATCCCTTCCCATCTGCATGCTATTCACTTTGATAGTGAGAAGAGAGCAGGGAGCCAGTGTCTCAGGGTCTTAAAAGCATGCCCAGCTGACCATGACCAATGACTCAAGACCAAAAGACTTCAAGACCCACTGATGCTTGATATGTTTGGATCCCAGAGAGGCAGTTGCAGAAATGGCATGTTTACCTGGTGCTAGTGGGTTACAGAAAACTATCAATTGGCTGAATGTAACCCAAAACTTGTTAGTGTTATTCATTTATAATTACAAGCTCATTCATCTATGATGGACATGTTATTTGCTCCTAGTTGAAGAAGGAGACAAGGCGTATGTAGACTTAAGGTGCGACAGCAGTATAGTGAGGATATCATTCCATGCAAAGTGGCCTCAGAAAATGTAAAATGAATATACCTCTGATAACGCCACAGTTGATACCGACGTCATTAGAGTGAGTGCATCTCTGTGTCCCCCAAGCAGGGAAGTGACACTCCCCAATGGAATTTTCATTTCCAAGGCACCAAACATCCGCAAGCCAGGTAATACCGCTCCCTGGGCCATACTCCCGAGTTACAGATACATCAGAATCACTGAAATACATAAACAAATATATATATTTGGTTTCTAAATATCCAAGCGAGTACAATCCTTCGCCTGACATCAAAACCCTAATGCTCTCAGAGAGAGGTTGCATGTGACCAGTGACAAGTGATCTATCTCATATACATCGAGGGTACTCTATCCTGATTCAGTGTGATTGCGATAAATTAGTGAAAACATGTTTACGTGCCTGAGACTACTTAGCATAGCAACACCTGCACAAAACTACTGCCACATTGCCAACGCTCAGTTATTACTGACTCGCCACTCACCAAGACCTACTCAGACATACTCTAAGAATTAAACTCAATCTATGCGCCGCTGAATCTTCTACGCAAATGAAGCTTAGTCTCTGATTATTGGTAGGCCGCTATTTATGTTTTAGTTGATGAATTTATAACCATCAAGCATCTCTTAAAAGTAAGACTTTCAACCTTGTATCTACAGTCTTTCACCTGCCCCGGAATATGAATCATAATTGATGAACCAATAGAACACATTTTGGAATTTACTCATTAGTCGGCCTTCGGGGACTAATGAGTAAAGGACTGTGTCATTTCAAAAGCACCCATGAAGCTTGAATAGTTTGTGAACTGATAAAATACAATAAGACAGAAGCGAATGCTAATTTACCTGTATCCTAACATTCTACAAACTACCGCTGCTTCAGTTGAACCGAAGTGGGATCCACAGACAGTTCCATTGGCTCCATTCACCTCAATCATGAGTCGTCCATGGAGCCGGTTCCGACCTCCCACCAGGAAGACTCGCACTTGATAGCTTGGGGCGACTTCACAGAATCAAATATCAATTATTATTGGTGTTGTTGTTATTATTGTTATTATTCATTCGCGAACAAGTCCGGGGATGTGCACGAACATTAGAGACAGAGCCCTGCTTTATCTCACAATGGCTCGTTAATTTTTTTAAAGTGTTTAATCTATCATTTATCCCATAAATCAATAAAGTGTAATCATTGCTGAAAATGCTAACAAAAGAGTCAATAAAGATGTGAAACCAGCAACTGTTAATGAGATTATTCTATTCAGTACGCCCGGGCCTGTTCTCAGCGAGATAGGAATACTCAACAGTAAGGAGGGTGATTTTAGCCCCCAAGATTCAGGTCATCTATTGACTGTAGAACCATCCCAATGTGCTATTAACCCTATGTAAGGATTTGCATTTATTGGCTGTTTGGCCAATCCATGCCTTCTACATTCATTGTAAGGCAATGAAGGCATAGGGACAACTCTATGGTCGCTGTCTTTGCTGGAAGAATACTGCATCTTAAGCAGGGATCCAACGGACACACTCCCAAAGTGCTATGATTTTGTTATGATCAGAAATCTTCAAATCGTAGGCTTACCGGAAGGGTTCCGTCGGAGTATGTCACAGTGTGCCAGAACAGGTTTTGCGGTAATAAAATGGTGACCACGGTACCGACACACACCATGACGTAAGAGGCAAGCCAAGGCAAATCCCAGGGAAATATTATTACTTTTCTGAGGAAGATTCTCATTTCCTGAGTAAAATCTAATTTATTGGATCCAATATATTGCCCAAAATACCTGTCTACTTGACTGGACAATATAATCTAAAATTGAAGTTATAATTAAGATTGGAAACACATTTATAGCTGATATCAATAAAATACATGCTTTATTATTTATTTTTTTTTAAATCATAGACTTTGTGTTGGTGTGGTGTAGGGTGTGTGTGAATAGGTTACCTATAGCAGGGAATGCTTCCGACACACTCCGATAAGGTTTGGTCTCTATGATTAATCAATCATGATCGGTTTTATCAGAAGGCCTGCGATACGGCCATTGTGTCGGAACCCTGTCGGAGTGTCTTGGAAACGGCGTCAGAACGCAGGGTCCATTGTTAGGAGAAACCCGTTCATTCAGACAGAAAATTTGATTTTGTGTCGGAACGCTTTTCGGAAGCATATATATCGTAATAATGGGGACCCGGCTAAACGTAAGGAAAATCCCCAGAAAAAATGAAGGGGGCACGAATGGACGGTTGGACGATGTGTCATAGACCATTGTGTCTTGTTAATATAGAAAGACATGGTTAGTGTGGCCGAATGGAATCTGTTCAGAGATATTTTGGTCAGAAATACTCACCTGAGTCTACGACTTCGGTGAGTATTTCTGACCAAAATATCGAGGAACAGATGGAATTCAGCCACACTCACTATGTCTTTTTATTACTATATACAGATATTCGATTTAAATGCCATTTTGGTACTCACATTATTAACGTATTTCAACCTCCGAAATAAGATCACGTGGTACGGTGTGGCGTAAAAATATTTTACGCCATGGTGCGGCCGAACGGAATCTTTTCTCTTATCACGTAAAAGTGAGCCATTCGTGCACCGGTATATAGTAATTAGAGAATACTGGCTTAGGCTTCGTGGACGTTGTTTTGTCCGTGGTCCTTGGCCTGATTTTACGGCCTGAGCTCGAAGAGCGAAGGCCGTAAAATCAGGCCAAGGACCAAGGACAAAACAACGTCAATCGAAGCCTTGACTGTATTCTTTTTATTATATACCCTCAAATCGTTAGAATTAGTTATATATTTACCTAAATGCCATTGTCAAAGTTGCTGGGCAGAGAATCGTGTACTCGAATCATGGTTTTCGCGACGTCGCTCTTGTGCTGATCGCAAGGCTGGAGTTTCTGACATCATCAACTTGTCGATCTCCATACACATTCTTTGCCTTACTTCATAGAGGGCAGGGACAAAGCATATGCTGGGCGTCGCTCTCGTGATAGCCTGTCTAAAAGTTACTGTGTGACGTCATAGTTACCGCTCACTCTCCCAACGCTCACTCTCAGCGGTTTGTTTTCATTTTGCGAGCTATGGTGTGCCCATAGACCTCTAGAGGTCTATGATGTGCCAATCGTGTCTGGCGCTATGGTGTGCCGATTACATTTATATTTTTAACCTTGTATCTTGGTGTTTTATATCTATTAATGTATTTATGTACCACTTTCATGGGTTTTAATGGTGTATATTTATGGTCGATCCTTACATATTTTTTCGCTGGTTCATATGTGTAATATACGGTCGGGAACAAGCTAACTGCTTCCTGTTTCGTGCACCCGGTGCCCGTACACTGAATTTCGTGCACATACATGTGATATCAGAACATTACTCCCATACAGTGTAGGCATCAGTTTCCTGCACGGGTATATAATAATAATATATATGTATGATAAGATTCAGAAAAAAACACTGAGTTTAAAAGAAACACAACATACTTTTAGGCCCGCAGATGACACTGACGTCCTGGCTGTGACCACAGTTGTGCCGTCCCCATCCGTCATGTTGGCACTCTGTAATACGCCTTTCTGCTCCTGTACAAGCTAATTCATCAAGCCAGATTCTTTCACTCAAGCCGCCTTCACCATACAGATTTTCTGCATAAATAGCATCTGAGCCACTATAAAAGAAAATGATCACATGATTAAAAGTATACTGATGATAAAATTAAGTAGATATAGATACAGAAAATATCATTAAATGAAATACATAATCTGACCAGTAATTTTGGATATCTTCCACAACATATAATGGGAATATGATGGACTTACCCGTACCCCAGCATACGGCAAATAACACGTGCTTCATTGTTATCAAAGTTGTCACTGCAGACGGTACCAGATTGTCTGTTGTGATAGATAACAACTCGCCCGTGTAGGTGATCAGGTCCATTGGCGAGAAACAACTGGACGGGGGACACTGTAAAGGACCATTGTACGGAATCGGTGAATCATACCTAAAACTCTGTATAGAAAATAATGTATTCCTGTTCTATAAATGTTATTCTAATTCCTTGCCGATGGACAAAGAATGATATGTTCTGTCGCATGCATTGCAAGGGGCCGCTGATGCATACAGCAGTCATGTCTGCGCCTGTTAGAGTACAGCTGAAGCTGCGCCACACCTAGGTATTTGAAATAAGGAGCTGTTTCCTTGAGTAGGAACTTCCAAAATAATATTTCGGGGAAGAGGATATTGTTTACAATGACTATTACATGTTTATTCAACGGATGACGTCCAATACATATACATCATAACTGAATTATATAATTTGAAAGATTACACTGAAGTTATTTACCAATGCTTATTGTAAACCCTCTTGTTGGGTAACTGAGCAAGAAGGAATCAATACCACGCTGAAATGGATCGTAGATAGGCACTAGTTGCCTAACCCATACTCCAGGTAGAATAAAAACCTTAAAAAAAGTACGTGGTCCTAAGAGCGTTTTGCCTGTAGGAGAGGTCTTAAAAAGTTTTCGTTTATCTATAAAGACAGTCTTCGCGGGGGACTGTCTTAGGGGACGATCAAGCCAAAAATATCCATGGAACCGTTGAATAATCTGGGGTTCTACATGTAGACCCTTTTCTGTGTCATAGACTGGTAGGAACTATCAGTGTGGGTCAACTTTATTCAACACTTATGGACAACCACAAGGACGGCTGATACTATCTTAGCAAACAAACTTAAATATCATCAAACGATAACCCTTGTACAAGGTACAGAAGAGGGTCTTTATGTAAAATCTAGGATTATTCAATGGGCCCGAAGTCAGTCTTAAACAAAAGTGACCCATTTCCTACATACTCTCTTTCACTGACAGAAAAGGGTCCTGGGGTTACACCTCAGAGGTCTCCTAGATGATCTAAATTCACAAAGAACAGCCTCATTTATCAATTTAACTAGAGGAAATGTGGATATTATGATGTCTTAAACAAAACGGGAATGTTAGAGGAGAAATATCTTAGTTAGATTTGTTAATTATTAAAAATAATGAAATCAGTTACCAAGACCCTCAATATATGGCACTACTTGCAGTTCTTAGGAACTATCTCCACAGGGACCGGCAAAGCTGTCTGGCAGCCTATTTGACTTCGCCAAAGACAGAATTCAGTCCTAGGATATCCCTCCCTAAAGGGGGACACCATTTGTTGAACAGTAAAGGTACTCCCTCCCAAGATATGTCTTGGATGGCTGGCGTGACCCTGGGAGGATTCTTCAGCTGGGAACAAAACTTCTTAAATGGGGCCCAGGGGGCTGATTCACTAGGAGCTATAAGTCTCGCTGTTTGTAACAGTGGCAGCAAAGCGGCAGTTTGCGTTTCATTAGAAGGTGCAGTCAAGCGTGAACAGCACTTAGGACACAAGCGGAACCAACAGTGGCAGAACCCGTTTCATCAGCGCAGTGGCTCTCGCTGTTAGTGCCACTGTGGAGCTGCTGTAAGCGAGAGGGTCGACCCTCTCGTTAGTTACGTGTACAGAAGGTTTTCACCAACTTCCCATTAGAATTAAGAAATGAAATTTTAACAAGCGTAAGGCATATATATAGCCTATAATCGTCCAAAATATGAAGAAAATCGGCCACGCCGTTCCGAAGTAACCGGCGTTTGAACTTTTTACTCCCTCTGTGCGATTGCGTTAGTCGCTGTTCTTTTTCACTCCCTCCGTAGTGTGGCGGAGTTTCGGCTATTCTTTTTGTCTCCCCCCGGAGACCGGCGGGAAGTGCTCGTATTTGCTATGACAAAATTCAAACGCCGATATCTTCATAACGGCGAGGCCGATTATCTTCATATTTGGTACGATTATAGGTTATATATATACCTTACTCGTGTAAGGTCTCACTGTACCTATCACTGTTGAGGCACTATTAGTGACAGGGTAGACCATATCACTGTTGAGTTTAGAGCTTTGTTTATGTCACAGTAGGGCATACTTTCACCCACTGCCCGTAGGAGTTAGGCAGTGATTATAGGTTATATGTATACCTAACTCGTGTGAAATTCTACGTGATCCCGGCCCGCCGACGAATAAATTCGAACGTCAAGTGCGTGTGCATAGCGAGACCTGTGCCAACAGTGAGAGTTGGTCTCACCTCAACAGCAAGACTACTGATGAAACGCGAATTTTGGGTTGACACTGTTGGTGCCACTGTTGGGGCCACTGTTGCGGTTTCACCTCTCGCTTTACTCCACTACTAGTGAAACAGCTCCAGTGTTTCTCTTTGGTTTGATTAAAGATAAGCAAGAAATAAACAAGAAACATGTCCCTGGTGTTGTATGTTTCCAGATATTCCCTTGTGCAAAGAAATATTGATGTTTTCAGTCATCATTAAAAATTACTTGCATGGAAAACGAATCTTAAATGGAAAATGCCACCGTGTTGTTCTATGTAATTTCTCGTGAATAAAAAAAGCAATCACGTTTCTAATTATCATAACATAACTGCGCCACCATGGGTAAAGGTTGTCTGTAGTAAGGGAATAACTGACTGCTTTTAGATGCAATGTCAGTCTGAGCCTTCTTAAACATTATTAGGAAAAGGTTAGCATACCTAATGGGCCACATAACACACTGATATCTTGCTCATGTCCACAGTCTGTTACACCCAAAGCACCATGTCTACACTTGGATATATCTGTCTCTGTCCCAACACAGCCAAGATTATCAAGCCAGATTCTGAGGCCTGATGTTTCAGTGCCATAAATGTTCCCTGCATAATAGGCATCGGAACCTCTGAAAGGGAAAAGAACCTAATGAGTAATGATAGGAACATTACAATTCATATATTCAATCTTGGTTTCCAAACGGTGTCAAGATAGCACGTAGACCGATAATAAAATGCATTGAAAAGGTATCAGAGTTAAAGCAAGGTCAAATCACACGAACCTGCAATTGTCAATATGTATCGACCATTATGGCACAGTAGAAATAAACAAAAAACGTTTGTGTTAATAAGGATGAACCTCCATCCCAGTTAAACAACTCTTACCAAGGTATCCTATACCAGAACATGTTACACATATATATATGTATACATATTTTATTGAGGAAATATGTACGAATAAACAGGACACCTCTAATAGAGGCCATGTGCATGATGCGGAACACATGAATATTGATGAAGAATACAGGACTTAATATATTCATAAGTTATATTATTAATTGGAATAACCTATACTTACTCGTAACCAGCCATGCGACAAATAACTCTTGCATCATTAATATCAAAGCCAGCATTGCAGATGGTACCATTTATTCCATTGATCTCAATAACTACAAACCCGTGGAAGTTATCGGGACCATCGAGAAGATAAATCCTTGAAGATGTAAACACTGCAAAGATAAAACCTATAAGTAGCACTCGGAAATACCAAGTTCTGGTCAAAGTAGTCTCCTCCACGAGTTTGATGCGGAGTGATATGAACGAGGTGACAGCCGAGCTTATATCAGATAGCGTTCAAACGAGTTTGGGAACAAAGATGAGTTGCCTTCTGTATTTATCTCGGCCCTATACACACTAAATGAATCGACAACATACAGGATATAAACCATGGAGAACGGACTGCAATAGTGGCAAAATAACAGGGGTGAGATAAATCATTTCTACAAATCTCTCTAGAGAATGTCCTAGGTATCACCAGAGTAACATGATTTATTCCATTAGAGGTGAATCAGATCCACTATTGATCAAACGAGTCTATTCGATATCGACCTCATCTAATGATATTTCTAGAGAAGCATTTTAAACAAACCTATGGGGCCACAGGAGACGCTTACATCCTGACTATGGTGGCAGTCATGTACTGCCCAGCCATCATGGCTGCAGTCATTGATATTCTGTTCTGTTCCGAAACATCGCAAATCATCTAGCCATATTCTCGTCGTAGAAGCAGCACTGCCATACCTATTACCCTCCGCTACTGTATCTGCGCCACTAAAATGTATAAGAATTTTGAATTTTTACACTAGGAAAATATGTAGATGTTGTATGTTGATTACTTCATTTGAAAAAAATATGTCAGAGCTACAGAAATTATCTGTATGTTGAAAATCTCATTGTTTTCTTTACCTTTCCCGAACAGAGATCGAGGTCAGTATTTGTGTCACGATATCTGTCATTACCATTACATTTTATTATGATTTAGCTATTTGCTTTCGACCTCTGCAGTGATAGATCTTTACAATATTTCCCAATTACAAACAATGAGAACAATGCATTCCCAGACTTTGAATATTTGTTGATGATACATTGAATTTACTTGTATTGTGAATTAGAGCTTGTCACAGTCTTTATATGACCTGTGAATTACAGAGTCAACGAGTAATGGATGTTAAGGTTAAGATTATTAGATTCTTAAGGTTATCAGATTCTGTAGATAGATCTATTAATCCTTACCTATATCCAATCATCCGACATATAACCCTCGCATCGTTGTTATCAAAACCATTACCGCAAACGGTTCCATTAATACCATTACGTTGTATGACAACTCTCCCATGGCGGACATCAGGCCCATTGACAAGGAATACTGATACAGGCACTGAATGTACAGGATAGAAAGCGTAGCATGTTGAGTGCCTGAACAAGCCCTATGGCAAACAAATATCATACAGCACCAAACACTAGATTCAATCCTATTTGGTTGCTGCATAATGTCTGCCTTTGATTAAATTTTAAAAACATTTATAGTGCATTTACGTCGTAGAAGGTCGTACAGTGTGCTTAAAGTTCACTAAAAGACAGCCATTACGCAAAAACTTAAATATGGTTAAATGTAATGTTTCGTGCTGTGTTAAAGCATACTCAAACCCGATTATCATATACCTAAGCATCCCAATAACATCAAATAGCTCTTTTCAATACTTATGATATAAAGAAACTCTAGCTTGTCCGTGTGTGGAGTAAAATTGCTGCGAAAAAACGTTCTAAAATTTCTGGACCCAACAGTTTGGTGAGGTAAAGATTTATGTTGTTGCCACAATCTGTATACATGCTACATACCAATTTGGTAGTTACCTTTGTTTGATGTCGGAAAGATAAACCTGGTATAAAAGATATCGTGGTTAATAAATTACCCAGTAACTTACATTTGTTTCCCATGATCTATAGGGAGAGCTCATTACTCTATACCCTGCGGTCGCCCCCCGTCACTAAGCATAAATATGCAGCATATTCATTATATGCATGATGGACTGGGCGTTTCATTAATTTATCTACACTGTGTTATCCACTTATCTGGTTAATAAAAGGAACACACATCATAACAAATAAGTAAAGATGCTGGCAACTAATATTTACCTGGTCCACAGCCAATGCTCACACCTTCTGAATGATCACAATTGCTCTGGCCCCATGGACTATGGAAGCAGTCAGCAATGGATGACTCACTTCCAGTACAAATCACATCATCAACCCATACACGTCCGGGTCCTGGACCGTAATTGAAATTTACTGTTACATCACTGCCTCTGAAATAATAGATCATAGTGGAGACTAGCTTAGAAGTGTATATAATTGTCCATTGTGACTCTCATCACGCCATACTAAATTTTGAAGAAGTCACTCGAACACCAACCAGCGGGAAAGCCGTCTATATCTACAGGAATAATACCCTTAGTTTTCGCTATCCCTGCTTTCTTAAGTTATCCTACGATCTCATACGTTCTCTGAAGCCAGACCCTTTATAGATAACAATGCAGATAGATATGGATAGAATATTCATATTAACCCAGTAGAATTCTTTCCCCATAATGAAGCAAATTGTAGTACCGAATGGCTCAGCTTCTAACTATTTTCGGTATGGGGTGTTCATTTTGTACCACAAATACTTTGAGATAGGACGTGAAATGTACAGAGTGTTCATCATTAATTTATAGAAACTTTCGCATTTCCAGTGCTGTGCACAACACTGGTGACATTTCCATGGCCATAGACATCACTTACCTGAAATAATATTGGCTAAGTGGAAACTCCGCCAATTTTAGTTGTGTTCTTGCTGTTTAAATGCAATTGATATTGACAAATTTATGTAATCAGTTTTAGAGATGCTAGATAAGTATCTTATATTAGCAATCGTTGGCTACTAAATTGACTGGTGTCATTTACAATTATGGGAACTTTAAGGTGTTCATGGTCCTGTTTGTATCATCGCTAGTGTACCATTTTTAAGGCAACGTGGTATCATATAATCACCCTTTCCAACAGGTTTGAGCTATCCACTATCTATCCTTTTTAGTTGAACTCATTATCAATATTCACAGTAAGGGGTTTTACCTGTATCCCATCATGCGACAAACTACACTGGCATCAGTGGTGCTAAAGGAACCATCACAAACAGTGTAATTCTGGTTATTGTATTGAACAACAAGTTGTCCATGAAGCCGATCCGGTCCCTTAACAAGAAACACACGGACAGGAGGTCCTGGAGACACTGCAGTGAGGGAGAGAAAAGGAGGCTTTCAATCCCAAGCGAAACTCAATCACATAGATTATCATCCTGTTATTATATTTGATACTTTATTTATGGGAATTCTGTGTTAGACGCTATCAGGAACCAGAAAAATGTATGACGCCCAGTCGTTGTGGGACTTTCAGGGCAATTCCGTAGGTTAAAATTATATTATTGCGAAAGTTTACATCACATATTTATAGGAAATTCCATTACAGTCGATATATTCATAGTTTTCGTAAATGTTTTCTTTATTAAAACCCTTATGAATATTTTCACACCCGATAAACCTATTACTGCAAACGTTTTCTATCTTTATTATTTCATCAGAACAATACAGAGACAGTACAACTCCTCGGCTTGTGCTAGTTCTTTATATGTTTGCATTCTTACAGTAATTCTTTTTGTTATCAAAAGATTGACATGAGTGACTAGTTAATATTCATGACAGGTACCTATTCCTATCAATTATCAGAGGTAAGAGTATGTACGAGCCTACCCACCTCTTGGGCCACAGAGGACACCTACATCATTAACATGTCGGCAATTACGTGATTCCCAACCGCTATGGCTGCAGGCAGATACATCATTTTCTGTCCCAGTACATCTAAGATCATCCAGAAAGATCGGCATGTTCGAAGGGCCTGGTCCATATATGTTATTTGCCGTAAAATAATCTGGTCCACTGAATAGCATAGAATATATGTTGCATGAGCAGTTGAATCTAGATGCCCATATTTAGTTCCGATTTATTGCGTTAATATGAACGCCTAATCCTGCCATGGCACAATATGACAATCCCTTGTAATAGTGAATCTCGACCCCTTTAGAGCGGATGGGGTCCTTTACCCTTCTTCGAGCAAGCATCACACCACCTAGTTGTTTACTGTCCATTCTACGATAAACCTTGATCTACCATCACTTGAAGACAATATGCTTTCTCAACATATACCAAACTATCCCGCCAACCTTCCCAAATCAAATACAATTTGTGTTTTCCTCTATACCATTTTGTAATACGTCTTACTCCGAACATTTCATTAATCCTATCACAAAGACTTTTACACCCTCTACTTATAATTCTATTCAATTTGACACTGCTTAATTTCATCAGACCAAAAGTTAACTAATTTACTTTAGACGGGTTAAATAGATTTTCCTAGGATTCATCGAGACCTACTTGTAGCCAATCATGCGACATATCACTCTGGCATCATTATTATCAAAGGAGCGATCACAGATAGTGCCTTCAACATCGTTGTAGCGAATGACCACACGCCCATGGCGGTAGTCGGGTCCTCCTACTAGTCGTACTCTCAGAGGGCTTAAAGTTGGAGCTGTCACAGACAAACATACAGAGTCTCATCTTTATCAGTTCTATATTTATCATGACATTCGACCTGCCAATACTAAAGTTTCTAAGATACAGGAAATTGGAGAAACAGCAAACAATTAACACTTAATGGAGGCTCCATATGTAAAGGGTGCAGCATCTAATTGTGCTATTTAAAGTGCAGTCTTCTCCATGTGTATGTATTTACTACACAATATGCCCATCTGGTAAGTTGATATTTCAGTATTAGATGATGCCTCCCTATATACATAACCTCCAAAACATGGCTCAATAATGGTAGAATGTTCAGACCATAAAAACAAGCTTGAAACCACGACAACGCTTTTAAATGTCCTGCCATATAGGTAAGCTATACAAACAATAGAACTATGGTCATTTACCAATACTATCCCAAAGAAAATGTCTGCCGCTTACCTGCTGCTCCACAACCAATACTGATATCCTGTGTGTTAGCACATGACTGTGCACCTTGTCTAATCTCACAGTCATTAATACCGACTGTTGTAATGCCACATGAGATATGAACCTGGAGATTGGAGCTGCTCCCTTGACCGTATAGGTGGTTCAGGCTCCTTGCTCCTTGTGATCTATAACATAACAAAGTTCTGATATAATGTATCTTGTCAAGGTTGTATGACAAACAAGATTATTGTCTTAAACTTTCACCTCAAGTTTGAATATCTTCCATTAGTATAGAATATACACATAATCAGAAGCAAAAACAAAAGGGTTCGTTTCTGATTAGATTCCGTGGTCGCATTGCGGTGGGACAGGACGCACAAATCATCTGCTAAGCCACGTCCAAACCTCTTCGTTTCTGATTAGGCCGGCGTTCACTGACCTTCTAGACCTTATGATGTGCGCTTCGGGGTACATCCCTAGGTGCATCGGAAACAGATTAAAGCTGACATTCCAAGGCGATATTGATTTTATGTATGGAGATGCTTCATAAGGCTTATCGGAGGGTATCTGGAGCTCAGTGCACGCTGGGCCTTAACTTCCCCAAGAAAAACCTTTGCCTCAACGCAGTTTGTGTCATGCGCTTTTGATAGAAACAGGCGATTGGTAAACACATGCACAGATAAAGCACAAAGTAAAATATAGACTTAAAATCCTAGACTTCAATAATGCAATATGTGATATACTTTTACCGAGACCAACTGATTTATTTCAATCTTTTCTCGAGAGAATGTGATTTAAAGTGCACTTTTAGACATATACTTGATAATGCTTTTTTTTTCTTTTCTGTAAATACAATCCTAGGAGACCAAGAAACACAAACATCCACAGGAGGGATAAGAAATTGCTAGTTCCTCAAGTTGATAGAAGCATTGCTCTAAAATGAGTATTTCAAAGTATTCATGTTAAAATTATCCGATATGATAAATCTGATGCAAATGACTTTAGTTACGTACGTTCCACTTATCATAGTGCAAATGGGAAATAGCTCATCCAGGCCAAAGCTGTTACTGCACACTCTGAACGACTTGTTGATAGAATCAACTATCATTAATCTTCCCTGACTACTATCAGGTCCTCCTTCTACGACAACGCGAATCGGTGGACGAGGAAGAGCTGAAGGTTTTAGAAAAAAGAACCATCTTGAGCATAAGGGTTTTGAATAACGAACTACAATCTTCACATGGAATCTTACCTGGGATATAATATTCATTATACAAACTAAAAAAAAAAAAAAAATTTAGATCTTAGATTTTCCATGAGATGGGTAACCAGTCTTGTGGCACTTACAAGTGTCAGTGTTAGAGCCGCAGGAGACACCTACGTCCAAAGCATGAGTGCAGCCAGGTGGTAGGTTCAGGGTCCCGGAACACTGCGTCAGGAAATTCTCACTACCGATACAGCGGAGACTTGCTAGTAGAACAGGCCCTTCTCCAGGACCAAACGACTCAAGCCGGGCGTTCTCAGCGCTGCGTGTAATTTGATACAAAATATATGTATATCATCACCTCTTAAAGGCATACCACATAATTGGCAGTGACACCACCTGGTGACTTTTAGTAATTGGAGTTTCTCCATTCTATATGGCTCCTTGTGATGTATTCCAATTTCGAATGATTAAGATACAATGTTTGTCAAGTTTTACCTCACCCAATAGGTAAACTAGGGTCTATATAAGAAACATACTGAATTATGTGGTCAATTCTCTTTACAAGAAAACATGGCATGGGTTTTAGTCTTTGAATACCGGGTACTAACTTTTTATAAAATTTCTATATATTCTTTTATAATGCTATTACATCATCAACCTCAAGAACCAGCATGGTTACTCCAGATTTCCTATTAGATATGTGTTTTAAAATATTGATTAAAGATCATCATATTCGAATTCCATGAAAATGACATGGGATTTAATTTTTCAAGACAAATTGTCCAATATGCCCTTAACCTCTCTTGATCCTTCTTCATGTCACATCAATCATCATCCCCTTCAAATTGCATCTTTGGCTAAAATTGTTTGTATAACGACTAGTATCCTACGATCCATTGTGAATAGGGTTTTAGGACTCTACACATACTGAGGCCAAACGGCCAATCTGTTTAGGATGTGAAGTAGGTATCATAGGAGAAGATATCTTAACAATTGTTTAAAGGCTGCAGAATAATGTCACAGAATCCGTGTAGCTTTCTAGTCACGACTATAATTGACTCTCTTAGACAATTATACATTTGCAATCATTCTGGGGATCGATTGTAATATCTTTCTAGAAGATTATGTTATTTACGTACCTCAGGTGTAACATACGACAGATGACCTTTGCTACATTGTTGTCCAGTCCCAGGCCGCATATTGTCCCCTTCTGACCATACCAAAAAGCAGCCACGCGTCCACTGTTACCATCGTACCCATCCTCCAGTCTGACAGTAAGTACTGGCACTGGTGTTGCACTTTGTGTTGTAGTTGATGTTGTGGATGTTGCTGGTGCTTGTGTTGCTGGCATAGTTGGTCTCGGTGTCCATGTTGGTCGTGTGGTGGATCTCAATACTGGCAATGTTGTTATTCTATCCCATTTTGTAGTTGACGTCGGAGTATGACTTGTAGTTGGTCCTTAACCAATAGAAATATTAAGAATCACAAAGAGGGACTTTTCATTCTATTATATAATGTTTACTTTTACCGGTATATCTTAGTAACTTTAGAGTAGTGAGGAATTGCGATTGCTCCGGGGGGTTAACTGTTGAGCCATTTATGTACCTGTTTTACTGAATACAAGATCCTTAACACTTGACGATCGCTATATATACCAGCTTTTGATTAAAATCGATATGTGTGTACAGGTGTATATGGAACAACCTTACACTGTTACATGTTACATCATCTGTTTCGGTCAGCCAATGAAATAATAGATAATGGATATTGTAAACAACGCCTTTGGAATAAGTAGCTACGTCTTTACATAGGACTTTTTGAATATCGCCCTACTTCATTTATATCAAGTATTACCAGAGGGTATTAGAGGGCTCATACGCCTACAATTATACAACGGCGACCCGGGAACTATTACTACTTGCCGCTGGTTACAGGTTAGTCTACAATCAACTTTGGTAAGACGCACAAGTGGTGAATTTCAAATTTCAAATTCTAACCAAGTTGCCCAGCCTTGTGACACAGTAACTTCAGTTTATTACCGTTATAAAGCCTAAGGGCTGGTTTTCATCTTTCTCCCCCAAAACCAATATACTTATATGTTGTTGTTCTTCTAAATTACACATTTTATCTTACTAGGAGGTAGAACTTATACGATATATTTAGATTTATGTAAATGATCCACAGAAACGCAAATTGTTTTCTATGTTTAGTTTTGGTCGAATGATGAAGTAGTGTCTAAATACCACGTCCAGTGACATCACAGTCCACTGCTGCAGCAAAGCCTGAAGGACATGAATCTGGCTCCCAGTCTCCGAAGATGCAATTTTCCACTGATGGCTCCGTCCCATCACATCGTAAACTTTCTAGCCAGATGCGATGTCCAGATATAACTCCTTTTCTTTTTGAGGCCCCATAACTCCTGTTTGACACATGAAATAACGGAATTAGGTTGAGATAAAGGGAAATTACTTCTAATTGGTTAATGTCATGAATTATGTTGTAATCTACAATGCCAGAACCATCCCTATAGTTATGAAGGAAACTGTAAATGTTTGTGTCCATCCTACTTTGCAATTATTTGACACTATATTGTTTATTCTGTACAGCAATTTAAGATACAGTGATCTAGATATAAAGATTACAAATTCTTCAAATTCATTACTGCACTCATGTATTCCATCCATAATTCTTAACATCCCAATGATTCGCTGAATTGCATAACTATATACCTCTGTATAGTGTATAGTGTGGTATCTATGGTTCAGCCAATCATAGTTTGACGCATAGATCCCTTTGCATATTAATAGTCATATCATTAGTCAAATCTCTGTATATCTTCCGCCTAATATACAATTATTTCTTTTGGAATATGTGTCTTTATTGTATTGCTCTTCAAATTGGATGGCAAATATATTTATTGGCTGGTGCATACACTAGGAATTAAGGTATCAATGAACTTTCTATGGGATGAGTGGCATGCCAAATATATAACGACATATAAACTGAATCATGATTATCATGATCTACGTAATTATTACCATTATTATCATAATTATTATTGTATACAGTAGAAATCCGCTTGATTGGGTCACCCTCCGTTCCGAGCAAATTGTCAGTTGATGCGTGGTGACCCCTTTGGCACCCCTCTCATAAGATCTCACACTCTCTAAGTCGTAATCTGTACAAGGTTCTCACTGCGCTCTATGGGAGAAGAATTCTTAACGAATAAGCTTAGAGCCTTGAGAATCCACTGGCACACAGTATTCCCGCTAGGTGGCATCATTGAGATTATTGGAATCCTTGGTTGCATTGATGTACTTCTTTAGCACGGGAGTCAGGCCAGTGGATTCTCAAGGCTCTAAGCCTAGTTCGTTAAGGATTCTTCTCTATATAGCGCAGTGAGAGTACAGAATAGGACTTAGAGAGGGTGAGATGTTATGAGAGGGGTGCCTTTGACGGGGTGAAATCAATTATCTAATAGAGGAAACGATTCTGAGCAAGCTACCTCCATACATGGGCTAAACCCTTACACGGAGTATCCCTTAAGTAGGTATTTTTTTTAAATTTTAATCTCTGGCGCGAAGCCCTTTTATGCAAAGCAATTATTCTTACCTACTACCAAAAGTCATCCTACACATTACTAATGCATCCTCATTTTCAAAATAATCATAACATACAAAACCGGGAATGTTGTAAAGACTGATGATCACTCGGCCATATTCATCGAGACTTGCACCAAAGTCTGAAGGAAAGACAAATCAGCAATGATATCATAACATGTTCAGAGATGACTTCTTGATTCAACCTACATGAAAAGGGTATTTAAAGGAGGCTGCCATTCCGTAACATCAAATCAGGTTGATCGAAAAACTAACTTAGATAGAAGTTTAAATTCCGCCCTTCGATGTCTAGCACTTGACGCATATGGGCATTCAGACTTCTAGTTTCAATCATTCAAGCATCTAGTTTCAATCTGGGTACAATATTATGCGACCGCAGCTTCGGAGATCTCGTTAACGGATGGTACATGACATCAGAGGGCCCTCAGAACAGAATCTAGGATTAAACGCTCACACCAACAGGACGAGATCTGGATTAGAAATCCACACCATTCTAATATAGTGAACGTATGTTCTATAACATTATTAATGTTAATATGAACATGACCATGCAACCACTGAATCGAGCTATCAATTTTTCAAATGAATGTATACTTAATTTCGCTCAATACAACCAGCATGATCGTGGCAATGATTTTTAAATGTATGCATAATTTCTTTTGTTATTTCGATGTTGCCCGTCTGAAAAATGCTTATGTAGTGATGTGTGATCAGTGAATAAACTTTAAAAAGACCCAATCAAACAACGTTCACTGTAACCTATAAGCTGTAATAGTCCATTCTTTACTGTCATATTCTAGTCAGATTTCTGAGTTTGAACCTATTCCTTTCATTCCTATTCAAACTCCAATTAGGTTGGGTCCCTTGTTGCTCTCTATATTATTACAGAAATATATGCAACCAGAGACTGAAATAGCGAAAAAAAATAAAAATCCAAAAGAAAATAACCGCAGTTGGTTCTCTGACACACTGGCCGAGGTATCTTGCTGGTGCTGATACACTTGGTCAGTCATCCATGAGGACATACACCTACGCGTGGTTCCCCATGTAACGATGTATCACGACCTTGGCTAAGGAGAGCTACGAATTCAAGTCTTATTTATCAGGGCGTACTGTAACTAATGTTAATGCGGAAAATGTATAGTATACAAGGTCTACATCTCTACATTTCCCATCCAACTGGACAGTGACAATATATCACCCTGTAATACAGAGTATTGAAGTGACGTTCAGTTTGATCACAGTGTAAACCTGTATTTGGCAAAACGTGTTGATATTTTGTATACATGTAGTAAGTTCGGACAAGCATTCATCTATACTTAAGCAGGTCAAGATATAATCCCTACTTTTGAATCTTTCGTTTAGTAATTCCTAACTGGCTCGAGTAACCATATTCAGATGGAATTCCTGGGAAAAGAAGCAACTGTCCCTGTAGAGCAGCCATTCATTTGATTTTTTCCTGATAATGATCATTTCCATAAGACAGCATGCCGAGGAGAATAACACCCCAAAACACAGCTCATCCCCCCCCCCCACCTTCACGCTACCTTCTTGGAATGAGGCCAACAGAAATCTGTGCACATTTTTATTGCTAGAGATGTACACTTTCAAAAGGGTAAAAAAAGAAATATCTCCCCGAACCAAATAGTGGACGATCCCCCTAAATTCTATCACCTTAATTAGTAATCATCACCTGTTGAGGAATATTCCGTGTTTTGGACGATGCCTCATTTTGTCGGAGATGATATTATTGGTTATATGATGGGTGTTATCGTAAAGAAACAGCCAGGATCACCTCGCAGTGTGATCGCATAGATCTATGCGATAAGAATAACATGCAGTCACGCAAACACTGCAGAACAGCCTAACATAAGGCATCAGAAATATTCTCCTATGAGTTCCTACGTGTGTCAAGCAATACCTAAATGGGTAGAAGGTGAGAGCAGGCAACTGAGACGTGGTGAATTGTTCAGCTGCCAGTCATCGGTCTGCTCCAGGAACACTCCCTGGTCCCCGGACTCGGCTCTAGGCACGTGACTTACAGGTAGTGCACGGAATAGTGTCCCTTCATGCTCCACTTATCCCTCTCTATGTCGATACACCGACAACCAAAACATCTAAAATACCACGACATCTGACAACGACAGTAAACAGGTACATGATATTCCCCCAACATATATCTTTATTTGACCCAACAATTTGGAGTAGCATATATGGTACTATTCAAATTGTTAGCAGTCCTTTACAAAATATCCCCTTAAGGCCTGCTAAACTATATGAATGGTAAGTCCCCTATAGTTTCCCCATAACCCTTATTAAAATACTTCTTTGCTATACTGACGTAAATGACTTATGATAACCAGTTATTTATCGGCATTTTATCTTCAATTTCTGCCAAAATAACTCCTATTTACACTTACACCTGATGCTATGTCATTTTATTTTGAATAATCAGTCATCATTTAACTGTCCTTTTCTGTGAAACGTATCTAATGCAATACTATATAATTAGCCTTCAGCCAAATAGGAAAATTGAGTTTAATTGTTAAATTAGAATTAATCTTCGTGTTGCCACCCATTGTATCTTAGCGGCACCCCCTCCCACAATGCAACACGTGGGCGCCCCAAAATCGACTTGAAGAGAATTGACTTCTACCACTCTTTTGACAAAGACTCTCATAACCTTGAAAAACTTGAAAATGTTCGTATTTTGAAATTGTCATGGTGATAATCGTATTTACAATGCTGCCTACTTTTTGCAATGCAATTCCATTTCAATATCGAAATTACATTCTAGGGTGTTTTTCCCATCCTCGATATATAGGTTCCCTTTCAGGAAGGTTCAGCTTTTCCTATTTGCATAGAAAAACTTGTTTATTAGGTCGCAATTTCCATTGGTATCAATCCTTGCTTTTAAATACACCCAGGTAAGTAAGGGAGTAAGCAAGCACACAAACATTTAATAAACATGACTTAACTTCAGATTGTGAGGTTGTTTCAATGTTAGAATATTTAGAGCCGCAAGGATCTGTATAAGGTTACTTGTTATCTATCATCCACATGTATACGTGACTTCAGCAACCATATATACATAATGGTTAAGTATCAATAACAAAGGGGAAGGGAGAAATTTGCGTTAAAAAAAATGAAAACTTGATTAAAATAAATCATAAAACTGTGTTAACTGTATGAAACTAACTGTTATGTTTAAAAGTTTCAATTGGGGTAATGTACATATCTCTACCTCATAAAAGCATTACCTTCAGTGTGCAACAAAGTAAAGTGCCTCGAGAATTAAGACTGAAAGTGTTTAAATCTAGTAAGATAAGGTACTTTATACTACTAGTGTCACATATGGTTGTATTCAAATATTTGCACATTCAATGATTTATATTCTACACTATATAGTGGAGTTTCCATTAGACGGTGGGTATGTGGGTATTAGGTTGTATGTTTTCAATCACTGATTGACTATTGATAAGGTATATCGACCAATCATCAGAGATTTCAAACTTTTTATATTTTGTCGGTCGGTACATAAATCGATCTTATTCATATTGACTGAAATTTCACAGTGAATAGCACACAGATAGTGAAGGGATAGTTTATATGCAGTACCCTGAAAGTTTGTATGGACCCCTCTAAACTCTAGATGATGTATTTAGCGCGTGCAAGCACGCTCTAATAAACCTGATAAGAGAAATATATAATTTAACAATAATATAGAGCAATACATATATGAAACTCCACAGCATAAAATGCCCCATTCACATATCCCCTCCTAGTTTTTTCCACATCAATTGCTCCATATTCTGAATTCCTTCTACCACAGCTTCCCCACCCCCTCCCACCCTAGCTATAAATGAATGCTGTTTTTGCTGCCCCCTGAATATTTGCACGCACTTTTAAAGGGATACTTACCTTGCTTATAACTAACATCAAGGCTTTGTTCTAGCTAAGCCTGTTCACCTGTGCGTGTGTTAATGTAGGTGTATGGCACAAAGAACGAAAGAGGGGGAAAAGTGGTACTAACCTTGGCCTTGAACACACAGGGACTTGTAGTATACGAATGTGGTGTATATAAGAAGTAGGTTGTACCAAGCAGTGCCCATGTCCTAAACGCGTGGTCTTGATTTCGGAATTCGACACTGTCCCTATATGGTTCAATTGCCCATTTGCCTTGGTATTTTTTTGTATGAATTCAACGTTCCTTCTGCTCCAGTCCTGACGCTTAAATCGTAACCTGTTTATGTCATGCAGAAATATCTGCTAAAAGTTGGTTGGTATTGCCATGTGGACCCACATGTGACACCTGGCGGTGAGCTTGTTAATTACACGCGGGCGATGCCTGATATTGTGCCATCTCTACAAACTGGTGCAGGTCTGGAAGTCATGTCCACATGCTAGTGTCTCTGCTTCTCCTATTCACCGAGGGACGTCTAGACGAGAGAAGGTTATGTCTTTTCACTGCTGCCGCCTGGTGTCATGTTTGTCGGACACACACCATGATAACGTCTGGTGCTCGAGACCTGTGCGACCTAATCCCCTGAAGCGTGCAGCGCAGAATATTCCACAGGTCATGCAACTGAGTCTTGTACATAGCTACTTCATACGTAGAACATGACGTAATTGAACGTATTATTATCATCCTTTTTGCATTTTGTTTACAACAGGCCATCTTTTTCTGCCACCGTATCTCTGCGTCCCCTACGAAAGATCTCCGGGATGATGTAAGCTAGTATGAAGAATTATTTATCATCACTATGGGAACACTAGATATGATTGTCCTACTCTGGGTACTATCCAATCTTTTTTTCCACTTGGAAGAATCACAGTAAGCCTATCGTAAGAGCATATGAGGAACGGTTTCTCAGATTTTAAACGGACTTCATACTTGTTTCAATATATCGTGAAACAGGTCTGGGGTCCGGTTATGATGTTTAACTCAGGAAAATAAATCAATACTTCAAGATCCTTTTGCCATAATAGGTCCTATATGCTGTGACAAAATCATGAGTGATATAGAGTAATTCCCTCTAGATTCCTGACCATTTGAATATGTAGGAGAAGTATGTCGGTAAGTGCATTTAAGAATTCTTCAATCTTCGCACTGATTCAAGTCGACCTAATCAATTTTCCAGCAATGTTTTTGTGTGATCGGTCTGGGGGAACTAGAGCCAATAGATTTTATCCAATATATCCAAGACTTTGCGGTGGTATCCTGTATCCATCATATTCTTTCACGACCTCTCCCGGATTTTGCTTCTGAGAAATCAGGGTGATGTCGACCAAATCGTACCACTTTGATGGTTATTAGTCCAGAGACATCGGTTAGAACTTGCGGGATGGAGCAGCTTTTGAAATATATGTCCACTAATGTTCCATTGTCAACATAAATGTGTTGGTAACTGGCATACCAACAAAGCACCATTGTTATCAATATTCGAAGGTTTATAATAATAGGGTAACAAGCACCTGAGAGAAACAATGGAAATTACTCAGTGAGGATCTAAATGTGTTTTTTTTCCAAGATCTTTACCTAGTTATTTTGGTATTCTTTCACCTGGCACCTGTTTTCCAAACTTCCTGTATATGATACAATAAATTTGATAAACACTTTCAAAGATAATTTTAATTCGGTTATTGAAAGAGCAAACATTTTACAGTGAAGCAATGGATATTGGTAGTATTAGGAATACGGTAGTACGAGAATGCGAATGAATGATTTCGTTCAGTGATTTCTGGAGAGAAAGAGAGACAGGCAGAAACACCGGGGTGTAAACAGATATACAAGACTGCAGCCAGCTCTGCAGACCAGATATACGTATAGCCGGTACATAAACAGCTGATCTTCCCGCCCTAAATGCAGGGTCTACAGTAACTGGAATACCCCTTTGTATACATATCTTAGCCATCGGTATACTCGGAGGTGTACAAGAAGGAGATCCAACTACATGTGGCCTGTAAACCCCATGGTTGTGGTGCAGCAACGCTCCTTTGACGGCTGGGACCCCTATCCTGGGTCCTGGGAACCATTGCAGGTGCGTCGTCTCACTGCATAATATGAGACCTTTCTCAAGAGAGAGAAGTGTCTTTAATTTGGCTTGGATCATATGCACAACATAATATTGTTGAATTGTGATTTGTAAATTTCTACGGATTACTATAGACGGATGAAAACTTTATTTTAACCATGACATTTTCTTTTATATTAGAACTCTACCAATCTTTCATTCCTATTTAGGTTATCCTAAACTAGCTTTCTGTTTTTGTTTTTCACCTATTCCCTATTTGAACTACCTTCTAATCATATATTCTTATTTTGATATATGCTTTAAAGAGATATCAGTCCAGCCCTTTGCCATCTTTCGAACTTTTTAAATATTTTTCAATGTGGTGACCAAGGGTCTCTAGAATCCTCCAGCTTTAAGAGAAGACCCAGAAATGGGAGTAGTAAATTTCCTTTAAACTGTCAGAGACGTATCACACCCATGTCTGTGAATATCCCACCTGCTATTTACTGAAATAGATTTTAAATCATTGTAAAATGCACATGGCTTTTGAAAGTGTTCATGGGCGGGATAACTTCAAAGAAACCCGGAAGTTATCCACCTAAAGGCTAGCACCACGCATGCGCTCGACCGGCATCATAATTGGCATCAGAGCCGCCTTCACTTCTCCACTGATCTTCAACCAAGGAAGTCAAGAATGTTGCTTTTAATTACACCTTGGTCGGTTTTTGTAATTGTATTTGTTGTATTTGTACAATATATTTTACTAGTCTGATTTTCCTCTATTCGTGCCCAGCTGTCTTTTAATATATGGATTAATAACTAATCACCTACTCACAATTATTCGTTGCGGATCTCCTTTTCGTTGGTATCACGCCCACTCTTATAAGTATCCTGGTTACTGATGCAGTAACCGGTGGTTACCTGGTAACACCCACCTGTATAAACGGTTATTCTGCCCCTGTTTGTTCCCGTGATCGCAAGTTTTTAATCTTACTTCGGTGTTTTCAAGCTTTAGCTTTGATGTACTTCTTGATGTAGAGGGCAGGTCCCGCAGTGTCTTCAATACACCCTGATATTTTCCGGCACTCACTACTTCGTCTCAATTATTATCAACATTGTTATCATTAATCATATTTAAATTAAGTTAAATTAAATTGCATATAGTATAGCTTGGACCTGATGCTCTTCGCTGACATACTGCAACCCCAAATAGACAGGCTATAGGTTTTCAAGTCGGTAATTCATTTTTTAAGAGAAGCAGTCTAGCATTGGCCTTTGAGTGTAAACAGAGGCATAGACATTCCAGCAATCCTGCCTGACCACGAACTGAGTTAGGCCAGGCGTCCACTAAGGCCCGGCCTCCACCTACTATGATATGGCTCCGATATGCTCTACGATGCACCTCCCGATACAAAATCAAAATCGCGTCGGAAGGTCACCTAATATTGGGGCAGTTGAACACGTTTCTGCGATTAAACACCGATAAAGACCCCATACAATGCGTGGTGGGTTGGCATGTCTAGACATATGTCTACGATTTTGCACCTCCCTGATATGTCTCCGATATTTGCTTTTTGTATTGGTGCCATATCGGTAGGTCTAAATTCTATCGTAGTAGGTGGACGCCGGGCCTAATTCGATAGAAATTTAGACCTAGCGATCGGGCACCGATACAAAAAGTCAAAACCATATTGGAAAGTTCCATATGGTATACAAATGTCTAGATATACCATTTCACCATGCATCGTAATTGGTTCTCATGTACATGTGTATGTATGTATTTATGTATTAATGTATGTAAGCATACATTGATATATGCATGTATATACATATCTGTGTAACCATGCAAGTTTGTTTGGAAGTTATTATGTATATTTGCAGGTCTAGATTAATTGTTCATGTATATGGATCATTGATGTAAT
The DNA here is from genome assembly GCA_950022655.1 of Alentia gelatinosa. Taxonomy (NCBI): domain Eukaryota; kingdom Metazoa; phylum Annelida; class Polychaeta; order Phyllodocida; family Polynoidae; genus Alentia; species Alentia gelatinosa. The sequence goes on from OX465586.1 coordinate 30,202,317, forward strand.
TATGGATATACAGACATCTCTCTGTACATGTGTACGTAAGTGTACTATGCATGTATACCTGTATATATGTATTTGTGTGTGTATACATATATATCGAAATGTTGACGTAGGTATCTATTCAGTGAGTGTACTCTTTGATCATTGTCAATTCATTGATATCCCATCATCTATGTTTAATTCATTGCTTAATTCATCACAATACCGGGTACTAGTAGTAGGAGCCCCAGCAACCAGTGCTTGCTCTCCGGAGGACGGTTAAATAACTCAGTTGTGATAACGAGAAGGAAGCGGCCTGGTCAACCTGCCCTATACTGACAGATGACAGGTGATGGTATTTTTTGCAGCATAGAGCTATGCCACCCAAAGCATATACCACTGAAACATCTAGCTACCAGACTACTTGTAGCCAGTGTCTGAACATTAGCACACAGGACTTGGTGTCTGGTTTTCAAATGCCTTGAGGGTATATGACTACTTCAGAATGTCATAAGCTCCGATGGTTCTGATGATTGTAGATGGGAGAGCAGTGTTTCTTGTTGCCTGTGCCCGTGGATAACATAAGCAAGCAGGAAAACAGATATACGATAAATCTAAAACACCGATCGTGTATTTGTTATTATAAAAGGAGGTTACATTAAGATAGAAACGTTAGTCTATTCCACCCGGGGGTGATTTAAATCAACGTGCATTCCTTTCTAGCCCCAAAGATCTCAGTTCAAAGCGATATATAACCAAGTTTATGACCAGCCTGAATACTTTGTCACATATTTCCGGTCATCCAGTCATGATTTATTTGATGGTGCAGAATTTAGGGCATCCCGCCTATGAATAACTGTTTCAAGCACATTTTCAGGTACGAGTACATGTACCAAGAAAATACCTAACTTGTTGTACAATTTAAGAGCCCTGCGCTTTAGAGTAGTTTTGATTATCTAGACAGTGACAAGCACTATGAAATTCATATCGTTGTCAGGAGGGGGCATGAATGGCCCACAGGATGAAAGAGAATCTACATATAGAAAGAATAAGCAGTAATGGTTATTTCTTCATCATTCAAACTTCAGTAATTATTGCAATAATGAACGTTCTATCAAATTGTCTGTATGTGTCTTAGTATGAATTCAGCCTTATATCTACTATTTACACTAGGTTATGCATCATTTATGATCAATCCCAGCTGATATGCGGGGTTCAGTAGAGAAGAGCTGTTTCATATATGTCTCATAATTTCTTTAAAAGTTGACATCATCATTTATATGTGTGGCAATCCAATCTTCATCAGGGGTGCCAGTTGAGCCAAGTATTCCTTTTCATATTCTACATACATGTGTTCCTCTATCTTTATAAATACGGAAGTACCTACTAGTTTCTAGATCTAGACATTTACTCGCATCAATAACTTGAACGAACCTCTTCAAGGCTTCGTAATAAATAAGAACAGAGATCGAAATATCAACGAAAATATTCTTTCCAATAGCAGCAAGAGAAATCAGGAATCTTTGTTCTTTGGTGGGAATGATCGACATGTCTGACAGTAAGTAGCCGGTGAGGATAAACTGAGACACACTAGACGGAGAAGAATTAAAAGTATTCATGAAGGTGTCTGAGTGCCCAGATGGAAAATATACAATCACCGTTTGGCAAATCACAATTTCCAATTTAATATCTAGAACGGTCTTGTCCAGTGACTAGCTTTACGATGATATTGTATAAGGAAAAATTATTCTAACCACATTTTGTAAAATCTGTAAATTTTATTATATCTTCCAGCGTAAAAAATGAATAATGGAAATCAAAGTCGTAACTAGAATATAAAAAAGTAAATATCTATGAATAGCATGAAAATACAAGCAAAGAGAACATGGAGTGGTTTTTGTAGCGGTAGCAATTTATTCCGTCGACCATGTCATCGAATGAAGCCGTTGCACGCGCCGGCCCCAGTGAATGGCGCGTGACAAAGGTCCATTCTTTCTAACCATTCCAATGTGCTATTGGCCACATGTTTGAGAAAAAAGGCAAATTATATTTCCGTGGATGTCAGCTAACAACAAGTCTACGAATTGCACAAATGAAAATGAAGGCCAGTGTCCATTAAAGTTCTTGGCGGTGTTTAACGTCCTTTTCGATTTTTCATATTTCTCAGTGTCTCATCGTGTTTCTCTACTAGAGATGGAGCACACGTTCCGCCTGCCGCTGGGCAAAGGCCCCTCTTTCTGTACAATAACAGTCGGCTCGGTAACTAGGCCATCACCATGCAAAAACTGAAATTACTGTACAAAGCGTCATCATTGATTGACCAACAACATTCTATTCCCACGCCACAGGTGTGATCAGTGAGTCGCAGCGTTCTGAGTCTGAAACTGACCCCGCTTCACGTTATTAATAATATTAATAATAATCCTCAATAAATACAACACAAAACATATATCAAAGAATAACAGAAGAAAGACATGTGAGAGAAAAGTGTTGTGCCAATAGCACCATACGTTCAGGCTCATAACTAACGAATCCAATCCCACCCCCCTAGTCATTAACTCGTATCTCTTTTTTCTTTTTCCTTTTTTCTCGTAATAGGGCATTTGCACAAAGACCTACTGACGACAGGAGTGGGCGCGTTTATTCACGGGGTCACGTGATCAGTAAACATTATGTAACCAAGGATACGTTTAAGGGGAACATGAATCAACCAGTACAACAGTACACCTTGACATCTTCTACCTCAATATGCGGTATGATCCTCATGAACATAGCATCCATTCACCCATTTCCAGCCTACGTCGAATACTGTGTTTAATAAGTATACATAGTCACCGATGGAAAAAATTAACTCATCCGCCAGTTTTCCCCTTTAGAACTTTAATTGTTTAACATTAACAGCTAAAAGGACCGCAAATGTGGTCTTGCCTCTTTCTTTTTAACGATTTTCGTTTCACATTCATTCACCATTTTTTAAAGATTTTTCTTTTTTTTACAAATTGGATAACTTTCGCTGTTTTAATCCGGAAGGGGGCGCGTCGGAGTCGGCGACGTTGGCGCTCGCTGTGTGACGGGGGAGGCCGGGAGAACGCCGCTCGCTCCCGGCGGCCTGGACAAGATAACCGGCGGAGTGCTTGAGAGCCGGCCCCTCCAGGCTCCGGGGCCACGGAAGGATAGTCCACCTTTACCCTCCGTCGACTCTCCACTAGAGCACCTCCACCTCAATAGGCGGCGCCACGCCTGCCTCTCCGCGGCCCATCATCTTCCGAGGGGTTCGCCACGCCACGCCAAGCCATATATAGCACTCCATGAAACGGAATACTTGGCGGGTAAGTCGGCATGCAGGGTGGGGGCAGCACCATCGGCCACTGCCCCATGACGTCATCATACCGTGGTACCCAAAAATAGACTGCGGGATGCTGAGTAGTACTTAGATGGCGCCCCAGTCGTCAGTTGGGGTGTGTTTCTAATACATAGTCCATGCTCTCTCCAGTCCCACAGGAAGTCCCTCGCACGTGGTCGCGTGATCCAAAAATAGCTTCCTTTCTTGGAGTATGTTTGTGTGAGTGACAAATTTACCTCTCTCTATATCCACCACATTGGCTCCCTTGAGCCTTTGCCGACATGTTAATTACAATAATGAATATAACGAGTTAAACTTGGCAGCGATTATCCGTAAGTGATGCCGACGCTGGGATTCAAATCGTCAATGCAAGGACTCCTCTGATTGGCTGGTGCCGATCCTGACGTCACCAATGAGAGGTTCCTATCCCCGTTGTGCTTCTAGAGTCGTTTGGTACATCCGAGAGGTCGCTGAGACAAGAGTTTTGATTGGTCAGTTTTTGTTTCTTTTTTCAAGGATAGGGACCCTGACGGGTGAGCCAGATGTCAAATTGAGCTATAAAAGCTAGAAGAAGTATAATATATAGACAAAACATACATATCACAGGTTTTGATAGTAGTAGTAGTGTATCTGAACTGATGGTTCGTCAACAGCTGTCCTTTTGACTCCTAGTCCTCAGCACCACTTACAGATCATCAACTTACAGTGTTTCTCGAAAGCGATAAATAGATGTTGAAAACAAAACAATGCTATAAAATTGTTCCGTTCTTCATAGCTTGGGGATTCGTTTCATGGAAATTAAGACGAGATTGTGGCAACGAGATGGTTCTGCAACAGAAAAAAAGACACAGGGTAAGAGAGAGTGTTTTGGTACATATCAGAAGAATTCCATTGTATTTTATATTTCGAAATTTATTGTAGTTTTTTAAAAAGTAATTTTATGGTCAGGAATGATATAATCTAAGGAACGATATTTGGTTCAATTCTCTAATGAAAAACCGCAAAATTTGATTCTCAATATTCCTTGTATCACTATTGATTGATAGGAATATCTTTTGAATATCTGATCCTGTAGAGTTTATGACACCTCTTATAAAACTTTCACCATAATTATCAGCATGATTGTGACCAAGGCATCAGGACAATAGCATGGGTTACTTACTTTTTTACATTTTGACGACCCTGGTGATTTCACGGGTGACAGACATAGAGCGACCACGGCCCCGGACCGTCATTTGGCTCCTCTCGGCCAGGTCGGCTCTGTGCTCAGCCTCATCCAGCATCTGCTGGCCCTTGCGGTACTTGTTCATCGTGATGGTGATAACCTCCTCCTGTTAGATGAGGAAAAGGGTGGGCGTTTGTGAATGGTGTTTGACCTGTTAGCCGTTCACTTTCAGCTTTCATGAAATTGGGGCTCTTAATAAACAGAAAACCTTGGTTTGTGATCTAGACCTGCATATACATCACACCTAAGGTTACCACATTAGTTTACTCAGAGAGGGCAGAATCTAAACTTCACCCTCCCTTTATCTTAAGGGGAGTAGGCCTATTAGGCCTGCGACCCAATAGGAAAGTAAAAAAACCATTGAATTCATTGTATTGTATACATTAAAGATGGCTTTTGAATTAATCACAATATTCAAACTTCAGCCATGAAAAGCTTGTCAAGGTTTGGTATATCACCGATTTTGCCAACTTATCATACAGAGCCCCCTCAGTTCCGAACAAAATCAATGTCTTGCCGGAAGTATATATTCTTTTGAGAAAATAAAAAGAAATTACACAAATATTGCTGAGGTTCGGCTATCAACACTGAACATTGTAAAGGTGTAATGGAAGTATCTATACTCACGGCTTCCTCCAGTTGGCGCCTGAGCGTCTTGCACTTGATGCCTAGGGTGTTGTTGATGTCGCGCAGCTCAATCACCAAGCGGTGGTCATCCTCGGCCTGTACGCGCAGCTCAGCGAACTGACGCTCAATCTTCCTGTTGGCGGCAGCCAATTCCCGGGACCGGCGCTGCTCAGCCTCCAGCTCAGCCTCCAGGTCGCGCAGCTAAAAGATAACAAACCGCGAAGAAATGTAGAACTAAGCATTTAAATGCATCATACTATGTAGATCCTCATATTTACTAATACATTGATGTGATCATGTCGTTTTCATGCACTGAGATTGTATGTAAGTTTGACAAAACCCTCTGCAATATGACTGTACAGTTTGGGCCGAAAACCTGCCATGCAGATGCCGTGAGTCAGACGCATTATATTTTTTTTGCGTCAATAAAAACACGTCCAATGTCAGGCAGCACGGGCTTCATCTCATGAGATATTTTCATTTGAACTACTATCCGTCTGCTGACCTTTATAATGCTAAAAATGAGCGATAAAGATTGCATCGAACTTGTCATATTTTTGTAATACATGTTGAGCTGGCCAGAAGCCTGACATTATCACCAGCCGTTGATATAAGTAAGCTGCTCTCGCTCTTTTTGTAATAAATGCACTGAGTCTTGTGTGAACAGTTCGTGCACTACTCCAATACAACCACGACCGTCACCTCTCAAGCCTAATGCTTAATCCTGTCAACCCTTTCACTACGCCTTCTCTGGACAGATGGATAATTTGTTACCTGTTTTTGTATACCATTGTATTAAAAAATCTATTAGGACTCTATTCCTATGGCATATTTCTCCGATTATCCCTTTTATCCTTAAAAGACTATTGTAATCATGCATGGAAAATAATCAGAAGTGAATTGGAATTGGTAGTTGATATGCATGGCAGACGCTAAATCATCAGGATTTATAATCATACGCTAAAACATGCATTCGGCAAGGTGCTTTTACGTTTTACATGGAAAATAACTGGTAGCACGTTTACTCCATATTCAATATGCATTAACCACTATAACCATCGACCTCCCCTGAATCTAACGAATATGCTGACCTCTCTCTGTGTACCTAGGGAACTGTTCCTGATCGTGGAATGATCCGAGATAATCCCCTAATCCCTTCCAACAACAGATCCTGCCAGAACCCTCCAGATGGTCAACATGGTATGTGTCTTCATTTTCCTACCAGCTGGCACATAAACACTCCTAACCACTTTCCCATACCTTCCTCAACAAAAATACGTTGCAACGTTCACATTGGTCTGCTAGCTGACATGTTCCTTTCTAGATGTGCCAAAACATATACCGCTGTTTTTAAAAGCCCACTTTGCCTTGTAGATTTTCAGTCGTTGATTTCCATTTGTATAGATCTAACTGCAATAACTTAAATATGGAGTTTTGGATAGTTTGCTTGCCCTGGAGTTAGATAACGGTTAAAATTCAAGTATCGATATTGGTGCCATAAATCATTGTTTCAAATAGTCCCCGGCTTTGCAACTTGATACAGCTAATATCCAAATCTAGGTCTTGCTTTGAAACCACTACGCCTACCTTGTGCCAGTTAATTGGAAAATGTAAAATCCCAGCCCTGTTTATAAATCCCAATTCTGAGAGATCTAAACACTCACCCTGGCTTGTAGCTTGGCAACCATCCTCTTGCCCTCCCTCTGGGCGAAGGCCTCAGCCTCCTCCAGGCGGACGGTGATCTCGCGGATCTCCACCTCCAGCTGCTTGCGGAGGGACTCGGCGTTCTTGTAGTTGTCTTGCTCCTGGCGCAGCTCCTCGGTGACGCGGGACAGCTCGTTAGCCAGACGGTCCCCGCGCTCCTCGGCGGCGCGCCGCGCGTTTACGTGGTCGTCCAGGTCGGCCTGCATGGCGCTGATGTCAGCCTCCATGCGCCGCTTGTCCGAGGTGAGCGTGGTGATGGAGATGGTGAGCTCGTTGATGCGGGAGCCGGCGTCGTGGAGCTCGTTCTCAGCGTTCTTACGGGCACGCTCCGACTGAATGGAAGAAGAGGAAGACATTGGTAAACGCGGGGGATATGTTATACGTTTTAGAGGCGGAGCCAAGAGACAATCAAAGGCCATAAACTGGAATTCCCCATTGTCTCTGATATGTGATATGTATTATATACGAAAGTGTAGACGCGTGCATGTAATATTTAAGCGTGTACATTTAAAAAAAAAAAGTTTATTTCACGATTCTGTCTATTTACAACAGTTCTTCCATGGGAATCCAGGTATACAAAGCACGTTAGTGAGAGTAATGCAAATGTTATATATAAGCTTCTTTATCGCCCCTCTATGCGTTACATCTAATACCGCAAATGTATAAGGATGTTTTTAGAATTGAGGGCAGGGACCCAAATTTCTAAAATTGGTGTTGGATGATAAATTCTGTCCTTCTCCTATCACTTTCAAAATTGCTGGGCAAGCATGACCTGCTGGTCCACTCCAACGTTTCGGGGGGCGCTGGAAAGACTATGCTATTACCCGAGAGTCCGACATTAGACCCGGCGTCCACCTACTACGATAGAAATTTAGAACTACCGATTTGGCTCCGATACAAAAAGTCAATATCGGAGACGTATCGGGAAGGTGCAAAATCGTAGACATATGTCTAGACATGCCAATCCACCACGCATTGGGTTTTTAAAGGTGTCTAATCGCAGAAACGTGGTCAACTGCCCCGATATTAGGTGACATTCCGACGCGTCTTAATTCTTTATCGGGAGGTGTATCGTAGACCATATCGGAACCATATCGTAGTAAGTGGACGCCGGGCCTTATTCATCCGATTAGGAAGCTGATGGGGAAGGAGTTACTTACCGTCTCCAGGAGTGAGCGGACATCTTCCAGCTCGGTCTGCAGAGCGATGCGTTTCCTCTCAAGCACGGTGACGGCCTGGCGGGCCTCGTCTCCTGAGCGGCGTTCGTCGTCAAGGGCCACCTCCAGCTCCTGCAATCATAGCATATGGTATTAAGCTAAGCGTGTGTATATATCTCAATGTAAACGGAGTTACATGTATATAAATTAACGACCAATTATATTCACCTTCGTATTAACTCCACGACTGTCTTTGCTTATATCACATCAATTGGTCAAGGTAGTTATCTGGTTATTACTCGGCGCTACAATTCTGGTTACCTGGTTACTATATTGACGCTTTAACGGTCATTCTGCCGCTTACATGTATTTCTTGATGTTTCTGGAACAAATACAACCCCGATGTATTTTCCTATAAATACGATACTCGGGAGTTTCATGTACTAGAATAATGACCAGTGGCGCCGCCACGGGCAGGTATGGAACTACGACCTACACTCAGGCCCATTCACCTATAAAGGTTTCTAGGTGTTTGATCCATCGTAGTATATTTCTATGACATATCACACATTACTCTGGCTCCCTACGCAGACTGTCCAGGTGTGACAGTTGAACTCACCTTGACCTTGATTGACAGAGACTTGTTGTTCTTGCTAAGCTCGGCGTTGGCGCGGCTCAGGGTCTCAATCTGAATCTCATACTCGCGGATCTCGATCTCGTACTTCTTCTTGATGCGTGAAATCTCGGCCTTGTATTTGGTCTCGATCTCAATGATGGTTCTCTGGAGCTCATCCAGGGCACGCTGGCTGCTCTTCCTGCAACGACAATAGAAAGAAAGGCGTCACTAATGTTACAGACTTACATTTAATTCACTGATTTTCGATTGCTCTTGTCGCACTAAAGGTCAATGCCCATCTACCGATTTCAGAACATTTATGTACGTTTGTCGGCGACAAACGGAGGGTAATTTGTCTCGGCCAAGCCATCCTAACGGAGTCGGTAGATGTAGGACAGCTAGGCAAGGCTACCCACCGATTAGTTGATAGGTGTAGACTGATTTCTTTAGGACTAATACCCACCAGCCCCTCTCCTTGAGGGCCGCAGGTCGAGCAGGGGTTACGTAATTTGCCTGCGACAAGGTGACCGACTCCTATACGATTTGGGAACTAATCGTTCAACCCTAAATCGGTAGATGGGCATCCGGCTTTACAAGATGTAAATAATGCTTCTTCCGATCACTATTGTTCTACTTCCGATTCAATACTGCAGTGGGAATTGAATGCATCTTGGCACTGTTCTCCTGTATGATATGGTATCACACACTATTATATATTGTACATTTTAAAATATAATTATATCTTCACTTCATCTTATATGAAACTACTATTAAAAATCAGGTAGTCATTCGCAGAAGTATAACCGATGACGAACCCGAAAGAAGGTAGATGAGAAAAAGACCCTCGATACACTAGAATATTTAAAACACAGTAGAGCGTCCACACAATCACATACCGATCCCTAACACTAATGAGGCAAACACAAGACGTATATTCTTGGAAGAACGACCATGTATCGTCGAAGATGAATAAAAAAAACCATTAAAAGAGGGCGAATAAATACCCTTAAGGCCGTGCTCCATTGCGCCGATCCATTGGAGATTGGTGGTCGCCGAGCAATCTTAACCCAATCTCCTCCCATTCTCCGATAGTTCTGGCCCCTTGGTTCTTTTGAATTTACCTCGATCGGCGCCGCTGCTCCACTTTGGCGACCGGGTTTATCCCAGGCCCCAATGGAGCGGCTCTCAATCTCCGGTATGGAGCACCGCGGAGCTAGGAGTTTGAGCACCGACCGTCGGCGGGGAATCGGGACTCTAGCTCCACTAGAGCTCCACTATCAGCGACTGGGAGCCGATCGGTCGGCGACCAAATCAATCTTCAGTGGATCAAGGCCAATGGAGAACGGCCTTTATTATCAACTTAACAAAGGCAATTCCTTTGTACCAGCTGCACCAATAAAGCCAACCACCAAACCAAATTTGGGAAGTTGTTGAGTTGTACTTGCTCACCTTACTCTGAATTCTTTATAAAAAAAACCCAAATAAACAACGTACCGGATGTTCTCGATCTCCTCGTCCTTCTCGCGGAGGCGGTGCTCCATCTCGGAACGCAGGGAGGAGAGCGCGGCGTTGGCGGCGTCGAGACGCGCCTGTGCATCCTTCAGGGCATCCCGGGTGTCAGCCAGCTCGGCGGCGAGCGAGTCGCGCTCTCCCTCGAGCTGGATGCGGATGGCGCTGAGCTCCGTGACCTGGCGGGACAGGTCCTTGTTAGCGCTCTGGGCCTCACGCAGAGCGTCTGCAACAGAGGGCAGCACCGGCCGGCGGCGCGGTGATGTGACGTCACGACGGGCAGGACATGACAACGACGTGCGAGCGTGCGTGTGTGTGTTAGTGCGTGCATGCAGGGACGCACGGAGATTATTGTGATGATTATTATTGGAGGTGGCCACAGCGATGGCGGGATGATGGTAGATGTGATGGGAATTTGTTGGTAGTTTGGTGATGATGGAGGTGTTGGTAGTAAGACAATGAGGTCGCAGATATGGAGGACATAGCAGATAAAAGTATTGCATGGGAATTCAATGAAATTAACCTCAAGCTGATGTCTCAAAAGTGTTTTATAGGTGGGGTAGCATTGGCGAGGAGAGTTGGAAAATACTGTATTGCTCCCAAAGAGAGAGGGTCAGATAAGTACGATTTCAGAGAGAAAGGGAAGATGAAAGTGTAAGATATAACTTTTGAAGTTATGATATCAAACATGTAGGGTGAATGGTGAATAGAATGTGGCGTGGCACGAACAGAGAGGAACGGACATAATACATTTATGAACAAAATGAGATCATAATCGAAATGAGTAAGCAAAGCAAAGCAGAGCAGAGTAACAAGAGTAGAGTACAGTAGACGGGATGATATATTTTGCTTGAAATAATAACATCCCCAGGTAATAGGTAAATGAGATTAGCTTGTATAGCGTGGCGTAAGATTAAAGATAATGCCTTTAAGTGGTAAAATAAGAATATCATACTTTTAAGGATTAATTAAGATCCGGGCATTCCCTTTGCCCATTTCTATCTAAAGGTATTTCAAAGTGATATTCGTCACTGGAAGCAATAACACTCTTTTGTAGGGCCAACGCTGAAGGTGGCCACAATTTGCACACCCAGTCTTAATCTCCAATCACCCATCCCTAAATCTGATAATCTAAGCTTTCAATACTAGGTCTATATTCCTTATGTTCAACCCAGGGAGACTATATATATATACAGTAGAACCCCGCGTAAGCGGACACCCTCCGTTCCGGGCCAAAGTGTCCGCTTACGCGGGGTGTCCGCTTACGCGGGGTTAATTAAACATCTAATATAGGGAACCGTTCCGACCAAAGGTGTCCGTTAACGCGGGGTGTCCGCTTACGCGGGGTGTCCGTTAGGCGGGGTTCTACTGTATATATATCCTATAGACGATATAAAACACGTCCAATGCACAACAGGACCCGTCACTTTGGGATGCTCACCCGAAAGTTGCTTGTTTTCGCGGCCGAGGGCGTCGCAGCGGTCCTGCAGGTCGCTGGCGTGCTGGCGAAGACGCGCCAGTTCGGCGTTGAGACGGGCGTTGTCAGCGTTGGCGTTGCTCAGGTCGCTTGTCAACTCGTCCACACGCCTCTGCAGTTCAGCATTAGCGCTCTCAGCCGACTTCAGCCGCTTCGACAGATCGACCACGGTGGCTTGGGACTGTAGTAATAGAAGAAGAGGACGGAGAAACGTTAAGTATTGAGAGTGGGTCATGATATGTTGCAGCAAATGGTTATTGGAGGCAATAGCTAGAATTGTGAGGTGGTGATCCCTGAGAAATATATCTGCGATTTAGATTACGATATCAATTAGAAATATGGTGTCGAATCTTTAAGAATAACACCAAGATGATGAGCCCCTTACAACCCAATAATTGTGCTCATGAATATTTCTGTAAAAATTCCTCAAAAGCAATGTGAATTGATATCAATTAGATGATACGTACAGTTTCAAGCTCAGTGCTGATTTCTCTGATCTCAATGATAAGCTTGTTCTTCTCCTTCTCCAGTTTGGAGGCCCGCATTCTGGCCTGTTCAGCCAGCTCTTCCAGTTCAACAATACGGGCATTGAGCTTGCGTCTGGAATAAAAGGTAAGGGGGATTCAGTCATATGGTTGTATAACTCAGAGATACTTAACTAGAACGAACCAGTATTCACATTGATGGATAATAACACTTTACAAACCTCCTACATGTTGGAGGCTTAAAATCCTGGGGCAACTATGTATTTAAAGTAAGACATAATCTGCTCTAACACTCGGCCAAAGTAGTCTCAGTAATAGAATTAGCACTCCAATGGTGGCGTCTCCTCAATCATAAAGTTTAGACTAACAAAATAAGGCACTTTAGAAAAAAAATACATGCTTCCAGTAGAGATATATGTAGAGTGGGATACATCGGTTCAGAAGACTGCCAAAGGAGAATTTTAGAGTGTATCTCGGAAAATACGACCAACAAGTTCCAACTCATGGTAATATTGTGTATAACTTCTTTCTCACCTGGTGTCCTCGAGTTCCTCAGTGCGTGCGATCATGTCCTTGTCGTACTTGGAGCGCAGGGCCTGCAGCTCAGCCTGGAGGCGACCTACCTGGCCGCGGAGGTTGCCGGCGGCTTCCGCCTCCTCCTCATAGCGGGCGTTCAGGTTGTCGTAGTCCACTGTCAGGTTGTTCACCGTGATCTGAAGCTGGCTGCGAAGCTGAAAGAGATATTGAGAGGTGAGATAATATGGTAGAGTGTATTCCCGTATATATATATATATATATATATATATATATATATATATATATATATATATATATATATACATATATATGATATATATGGTAGGATACTGTGTGCATCTTCATGGCAGTACTGGTAGTGCAGGAGAGGTGGAGGAGGTAGTCTATACCACAAAGATCTAGTAACTGGTATTATTTACACCACTACGTCTGATAAGACGTGAAAAGAAGTTCTAACTTCAGATATGAATTGTAAGACACCTTATTTTGCATTTCATCCATGCTTTCTTTCTGCGGACCGGAATTACACATTTCATGCGATATCCAACATATTTCCTGGAATGTATTCTAAATTAGATTGGGAGTTAAACACAAAACAACCACCTAGTCCACCGAATGGTTTTGGTTATAGGCTTTCATGGTCATGAGTTCATACAGTGCAAGTAGAATCTACGTTTCGACACTATGGTGTCTTCCTCAGGGTTAGATATAAATCGTCTCACTCTGTAATCAATCAAGTTACAATAAGGGGAATAACGGGTCTTACCCTGGACTCCTCATCAAGCTTGCTCTTGGCATCGTCGAGCGCGGCCTGCAGGGCGGACTTGGCTTTGGCCAGGCCACCGTTGGAGGCGTCCAGCTCCTGCACCTGCCGCTGCAGCTCGAAGTTCTCCTGCGTCAGACGTGCACGCACACCGTTCAGGTCGTTGTTCTGCTTGTTAAGGTCATCGTTCTGGGCCTTCAGGCGGCGAAGCATATCGTCCATGGATTCCATCTTGCTCTCAGCGTGGGCCTGTCCATTAAGAGATAAGAAGAGGGAACATTGAAAAAGAGATGGCGTTTTATAAAAGCTGGACATTCTGCAGGCCTGTACACAAGCATTTACTGCTAGTTTCGTATTTGCTATACACAGAGAAAGAAGGCAAACGTTTCGTAATACACTCCTCTGACACTGTAGTACATTTATTATAACTAAACCTAGGGCATTAGTCACGGGATACTAATTTCATGAGAATGTTAAATCATTTAGAATTCTATAAGCAATTTAAGCTACATGAAGTTGTTATTACTTTATGCTGTAGAACTATCAGAATATCAGTATCCTAAAGGATCAGAATGGTACCGTAGGGTGGTCTACTTACACGGGCCTTGCTGGCCGAGTCCAGTGCGCTGCTGCAGGTATCGATCTCGATGATGAGCGTCTGCTTCTCCTTCTCTACCCTGAAGCGAGGAATTACCATGTAAAGACACAAGTTCACTGCTTAGGGGTTATTCTTATGTATTAGCCGAAGCGAAGACAATGCCTCACTGTTTCTGTTTCCACAGAATTTTAAGAAATTCAGAGAGGCATGATTCCGCTTCTTGGTATACTGCCGCGGATATATATACCCATCAATAGATTCATAGTTCCTCCTCCTTTTATGACAATAGCAAACTGCTGAATATCAAATCTATGTTATCCGTAAGCTACAATTACGAACAGATCCTATTATTTGATTTTTGTCTGGATGATATCCCCGCACCTCTTCATTATATCAAAGATTGATAAGTACGTTATGTTTTTGCAACATCATTTTATCAATGCATCTTGGCCGGACCGAGAGTTGCAAATCTGTGAAATACCACTGCTAATTCCCCCTTGCTACAATTACTACAGTACAAAGTCAATGATATTGGTGGAAGCAGATGAGCTACTCACTTAGCCTTGCCCTTGCCGAGGAAGTCGACCTGCTCAGAAAGGTCAGCGATGGCGTCCGCGTGGCGCTTACGAAGACTGGCCTCCGAGGAGTCATGCTGGACGATGAGCAGCTCCATGTCCTTCCTCATCTTGTTCACCTCTGTCTCGCGCTTGCGGGTGATTTCCGCCTGGAATAGAAAAATGGTCAGAATATAAGTCAGTGTGAATAATACCATGTTAATACCAGCATTATCATATTTCACCTGAGGAGATCTGTAGGTTTACTGTTATATTTGGACTACTGAAGTGGACATCACCACATGGCATTTGATTCTAATCTTGATTCTAATAATGGATAGTCGTAGTATCTATAGAATCTCCTAAAAAACATTGAGGAATAAATAAATGCAGCCTTCCGGAAATGAGTTATGTTGACAATTTATTTGGTAAAAATACCAATCCTGACTAGTATAAATGCATAACAAAAATACAAACTCTAGATAAAGAGAGGGAATGACTCTTGGAAAAGCTTACCATCTCTGATTGCGTAGTGTGAAATACAGAATAATGTTAGTATGGGCATATTTGTATCGACTAAAGAGGCCCTGATAACATTTTGATAGCTGTACTTCATTAGTGCCTGCCTCATTTTGTATACATACAAATAACGCCAATCAGAGAAGTTACATTGGACATTATACTGAATTTGTCTTTATCATAGATATTGATTATCATTTTCCATATTGGACACAGACCTCTTTCTGTCCTGTGCAAATGTTGTACACGTTGTAACCGAAAGAAGTCTTTGTTCACAAAAATATAGAGGCAGGAATAAGCAACAATACTGTTGATACCTATGTTGTCGTGAGCAAAACTATAGAAACACAGAGGGATTTCTGAAGTGCAATAGAAAAGAAATTTGGCATAAATAGCCGTTACACCGATTGACATGCATTATGCTGAACAAATATGGCTTGCTACAATTAACTCTATGATTGTTTCAGTGATTTTTTTCCAAGGTTAAACGATTCAATTGCCAACTTACTTGCGCTCCGGAGAGGCCCTCTGCCTCATCGAGCCTCTCCGACAGAGATTCGAGCTGGAAGGAGATTTCGGAACACTCCTTCTCTGCCTAGAATGTAAAAAACACAAGGGAATGTTAAGACATCTCTTTTTATAAAAGGTATGGGATATACGTCGTTCAGAATATTTAGACGTAAATGACGGTAAACATACTATCTGTAATGAATAAGAATAATATTTTTTTTTGTATTTCTTTGCTTCTGGAGAAAAATCTACTTGTTCATGCTCATTTTGTATACACATTCAATATCTCTTTTGATATATATCATATTTATATAGAGTGAACTTTCAGATCACAACATGCTAGTGACCTGCATGTTATAATTATTCTTGGCGTTGGTTACTCTTTATCATATAAAACGAATGGAGACCTATAGATCATCAAATAAATATAGATGTTAACAGAAACCCATCTTTTTCAATTATGTAAATACCTTCTCTTTTTTTAGAAGTCAATTGATCGTGGATGGCTTAATCTTCTGTTTAACTTTCGGGGAGGGCGTCTGCTCCTAACGACCAAATCGGTAAACCTCTCGTTCACGATTCTAAACATGGACTTGGCCTCGTGGCAAAATGTCTATCCAACATGCCTGCTCTCTTTCTCTCTTTAGTCTCTGTCTGGGATAGCTTGGCTATCGACAGAACGGTCTACCCAGTAGAATATAGGGCAAAACGTCTACGAGCTCTAGGGCAGGCCTGCTTTCGATCCAGCTTGGTCTTCCAGACCATCGCACCGGATTCCAAGATCGGCATTTCCACTCGGCCGCCCTCCCCACGCCCCCACCTCTCTACAGCAACCCCACCCCCTCCCCACTTCCTAGCCTCCGTCCTAGCACTACCTGCCCACCGAACCCCATGGCTGCTATGCCTCACTCCTCCAGAAGAGGTGATATTCATGGAGCAAATCATTGAAAACTGTTTGTTCATTAAACACATCTTTCGCTATTCTGAGTTTATATTTAGCCGTTTAGGCTTCCACATAAAGCCTTTGCATGGGTTTCATATAACTTTTTTGAGGCTAAAACCTATTTTATTATGTCTGGCAGAGCTCCGTAGTCATTCAATCAGACGACGTGGCATTAGGGCGGGAAAAGAAGGCTTTCAAGTGGAACACACTACCTAAGACCATCAGAGCAATACCCCACGGTCATATAAATGTCTGAGTCACGTTGAGGAATTGAAGAGGGTACATGTAGAGATTATAAATGCGGAATATGGACAGTAACATGAAAGAGGTACAGGCTTCAGGGAAGACTGAACGATTGAAATTAAAAGAAGGAATGAGAGGGAGCCGAAGGGATGAGGCAGGATGACCTATTAAGAAGGAGAAGGACAGAAATAGGAACAGGCGAGGACAGGAACAAAAGTAGGAATAGAGAGGAAAAACAGAGAGAATATGAAGAAAGGGGATCCAGTGGTGAACGCGGGAGGGGGGAGGGGTAGGAAAGAGCGGACCGGAAATATGAAGTGTAAAGTTAGGTGGGCGATGGGGAGGAGGTGGGAGAGCAAGGTAGAGAGCGGCTGCAGAATGCCAGCCTCACAGGAAGCACTTTAGAGTACCCTAATGGGGCCAGAAGAAACCCCCTCCAGGTATGTTCCGTACCTGGAGGCGGCCGGAGAGTGGCTTGAGGCAAACTGGCGGGCCTGGAAGCCATTCTCTGGAGTAAACAGAAACCCAAACATTCCCCTTACTTGCAAGGAGGCTGCCTAGAGCATCGGGTCCTCCCACCCCCCCCCCCCCCTGCCCCAACAAGACTACCAGCCATCAAAGGTGTCTGCCGGCAAAATAGAATGAGCACTAGCGGGGTCAGTGAGGTGACAGTTCCTGTGTTATCACCTGTGATCTATTGGGCAACGATTCTTGGTGCGTGCTGCTAAAGTGCTATATGCTTTGGTACTGTTTACTCTGTTCGTCCCTGGCTATGCACTAACGCACTGCTTCTACACTGGTGTATAAAGCAAATGGGTAAACATTTCGTGCTATTCAAGCCAGGTATGTTCCGATATTCCCAGGCAAGGTCAACCAGCTATACTGAGCACATTATCAGTCAACGTCAGTATTTCCATTTCAATTTCGTAATTAGATCCAAGTGGGTATATTACCATAGGTCGCTGAATTTGAGATCATTAAATATTCTGCCTATCTGATAGGCTTCATTCAACTGTACCACAAGGTTCTGACGGGTGATAGAGTTTAACGCTGTTGCAACTATCAGGGTCATGGGGGAATTTAATCTATGAGGCGACAGTTGAAAACACAGCGACAACGCTGAACCTCAAATCCCAGATTCTGGGATCCAAATTTAGTTTAATGGCGTTGCGGAATGAACAAGCGGCTATACAGAAAAGTGAAGTGAAGGTAACCATGTACCTTAGTTTAATATTTCCATCGATTCTCTTCCCCTCATACGAATATCGAAATGCATCTTTATTGATATGATATCGTCTGACCATGAATCCTCTTTTGGTTCATCGCATATTGTACTTAACTGTGGGGATTAAACTGAAAAACCAGTGGATAATATTCCATCTGATATCATAAAAATCAATTCCAGGTGAAAGCACGGAGTAACTGAGGAACGGCCTCACAGTACACGCGGGGATATTGTACGCTCAGGTCTGAGCTCCAGCTACACCGCGGTCTACTCCTTCCTCAGTCCCCACCTACGTCTATGTTTATCGTCTCCTACCAGCCCACAGGATGCATCAGCCAAATGGTGGCCGCTGGGAGAAGATAGCAATGGCAAGCAGGCATAAATAAGATCCACAGTGTTATGTATATGCTGGGCCCACTCGTCCCAACGCTGAGGCCAGCTTTTCTAAGCAGGTACTAACCTTTTCACGCCAACATGCCAAAACAACGGAACTCGACCTACATTGGTGCTGTCGGTATTTGTACCTTATATTTAGCAACATAGGGTAGACATAACTTAGATAAGGTTACGCCACCCCTTGGATCTTGTTCTAATAATACCACTAGGGGAGAGAACATATTTTCAAGTGGAGTATACAAAATATCCATTGAGCCAAACTGAGGTTATTCGCATGGACATTATAGCATCCAGAGCAGGTGTAGATGTGCCTGAATAGGCTTGGATTGTTACCAGAAATATGCCTCTCATATAAACCTTTAAAGTATCCTCCCTTGATACCAGCTGTTGACTAAAGGTGTACTCCTCTCTTAGGCTAGGCTCTATGCTAAAATCCATACTAGAGACTTCTGGGAATCGACAAAAATGGCCGCCCATATGGTGGTGGGGAGAAGGATGGGTAGGGGTAGCACCAGGTAGGATAGATTACCTGGCGTCGGCAGCCCACCTGTGCAGACAGGTAAAGCATGAGAAAACCAGCTTACAGGATCGGAGAGGCTTGAGAGAGCAGACAGAGAAGGAGGAGGTGAGGTTTTGCTGAGCAGTCAAGAATCTGTGAGGTACATTCCTCCTGTTCAGTTAGCTCACCACCCTACGCAAGGTTCCAACTCCACATAGCCACATTCTCCCAAGACTGAATTCCTAAGTCTGCGAGCCATTCCTTAACTAGTAGGATGCCATACCTAGAAGTAAGGGTTTCAGATCATTCTCTGGAAAGGTTTATTCCCGTCATAGGTATCTGATCCTCCAACTGTCCCTGTTGTCAAAAAGGACCTTTGCCTATGATATATGAACTTTTGCCATAATGTTAGTTACTCTATAGAATACGAAAGCTATTGCTCTTGCGAATAGGTACCACGTCAGTTGGTTCACTCTAAAATGTCCCCGTTATAAATGGCAGCAATTTAGATTATCCATTTTTATCGGATATGGCCATATCGTAGAGTGACAGGTTCATTTATACTCTCCTTTGTATCTCAAACACAACTAAGTAAGAATACATCTTTACGAGGTAAGCTTTCTAGAACGGTGATATACTACTGTAGGTGACCTTGGCTTGGTGTCTAATAAAGGTTCCCTAGTCTAAACACTACTGAAGATGTGAGGGAATGGTGGGGAGGAGTTGCTCTCTCTGGACCCTGAGTCACTGGGCAGCTCTGAACCGCTAGATGAGTAATAGCTGACCCATCTCGGAGTCAAGCCCAGTGAGCTCATCTCAAAACCGCAACTGTGCAGAAAGTAGGCAGGTCCGGGCGAGCAGCTATGAGCAGATTGACGAGGACCTCCCGGTGCCCTGCTCCTCATCTACTCACCCTGCATGCCCGGCAGGTTTAAGAGTACCTCATACTTGCTCAAGGCATCACTGAGAGGCCATTAGCAACTGTCATACTACCTTCATGTGGATAATGCCTAGTTGTACCAGACTTCGTAATGCCAATTCCATAGTTCTATATTTGTAGTACAGTTTTATGACACAAATGGGAATTGATAGTAAAAGCAAGGGATCCATTTACTATGAAGTCCCAACTAGGCCTAAAATAGTTTTGAAATACCACCGATCATCGCCTAATTTCTAATTGGAACAATCCTGATGTCCTCTCTGCTTTTAGAATTAAACTATTTTGATAAATCTTTCCTTTTTTACACTAAAACATTTCCATTTCCTCAAATGAATGTGCATCGTTCATTTCCTTCAAGAATGGACGCTGCGACCCGCCCAAGAAATATCTTCAATATGTCTGCATTCCTCCTTTAATGAACAAATAATCATTCTACACACTTCTGGTCATGTTACATCAGAACCTATATATATACCTTCAAATATCCAAAAGGAAACCAAAGCTTACCCGCATGCGGCCTTCCCTCTCAGCCTCCAGAGCATCCTCGAGCTCACGGATACGAATCTGGAAGAAGATAACAAACCAGTCTGAGTCATGTTTGCGAAGTTACAGTACGGGCATATACAAACAGAGCAACTACGAACCTAGGGGATTGCACGAATGTAGCTTCATTTACAAGTTCATCAAAAGAATCACATATCCAAATTGAAAAGGAGCAATGATAATGAGCATTTATGATAAAAATGTATACTTGCTACTGCTACACACGTAAGTATAACTACACATTGTGTTTGAGAACGTACATATGATATTAGGCAATATTAATGTGTGTTTGAGTTTAATACTGTGATAAGGGGAAGTTAAAAAAACACATGAAACGAAAATGGTTAACTTTGAGATTGTAATGATGTTTTGAGGGTCGGTATACAAGGTATGAGCTATCATCTCCTTGTGCTTTTGTTTTACTTTGACCTAGTGTTTTTGTTTTGGGCGTATTGGCGTGCACTTCCGGTGCCGGGCACAATTACTGACCACTCCGTTGCTTTGCCAAAACTGCCGCAGGGGGGCACCACTGTGCCTCTCATGTTGACTACCACAATTCCCGAGCGTTATTTCCGGTGAGTCTTATTCACGTACTTGCCTAGCACACACAAATATAGCAACAAACACTCCTCAGTGTTGGCACAATCCATGACACGTACTCAGTTATAATCCTCGCGTGACGTTTGTACAATAAACACAGTATATAATCCGATGGGAGGTGTAGCCATATAAAACACCTTATAAAACACTTCCACACGATATCAGCACGTAGCGATCCAAGGAATCCGAGGTAGGGTAGTTGATCCAATCAACTGATCGTCAAGTATTTTTACAAAAACCGGAACCATACCGGTTGCCATGACGGCAAGCGATCACGTAAACCGTGACGTCATCACATATGGTAAAACCACCTAGGATCCTAGCGTTGTGAGTAAGTGCGAAGAAGGTATACACAATAGATGGTGAATATTCATGACGATTGTCACACAGGGAATAACCTTCATAGTGACGGGTCACTGACTCCAGGGCTTGAGGTGGGCGGGGGTCAGTCAGGTAGGTCCTCCACGGCGGTCCACCATCTCCTCCACGGTTGGCTGGTCACAGTGCGGCATCTGGGTGTGATCAATTACAGGTGCTTGGTAACCATGGCAACGGTCGGAGGTTTCACACGCGCTGCTCAGGAGGTCTCAGCACACCAAGTCACGTCAGATCACGTCAAACCACGCCAAATCTCAACCTATGTTTTTAATACATTTATTGACCAGGAGGGAGGATCGTAGGGCTATGGTGGAACCCAGACGGGTCATTCTCTGAGGTCACGATTGCTCCAGGTCATACCGTGGAGTAGAGACTTTGATTTGAGGGAAGTTGGATCCACACCAAACAGGTAGATAGAATATAGCACACAGTTGAGAGTGTTTGCACCTCCAGGGAGTTTTCACACCTGTATAGAGTGGAGTCTGGTGATTGAGAAAGGTCGGCACTGCACACGGGACACACTGTTTTGGAGACACAGTTGACACACCGACAATGTTTCATGTTCTTCTCCTGTCCAGATATTTCATGTCTATATAGACTTGATCTTGTATCACTAGACACAGCATCAACTTAGTATCTCTTAATAAATCTATTATTGAAAACCAATGTCATCCTTTTTATATTCCTTACTCGTAATATTATCTTAGAGGCTTCCGCAATGCATGATCGTCCAAAAGTGTAAAGTTAATATGAGGGGCGATGATACTTAAGGCTGCTTTCATAACGCAGCATATTGAGTAAAAGCTAATCCCTTAAACAGTTCGCCAGTTACTAAAATCATTCTTACTTTTTCTGTGTGTAAAAATCTAGACTATCCATTGATACCATTTCGTGATTCTAAGCCATAGCAAATTTTTATTGGAGGACTAGTCAGCTTAATATAATTAAATCTTGAAGCTTGTAGCTTGATTTTCATTATTATATGATATATATTGTGTGATGTATGTATATCCTAATAAGTCATTCATATCTTATGTTCCGGCGCTACTTTGCACACCTCATGGGGTTCTCTATCCTCGTGTACTTGCGGATAACGTCGCGATGGTAATAATCACACGAAAGTCAGACTAATTTCCTCCAGGGCGGCATGGCTTTGCCCCCTGTCCGCGATCTGGAGACTGGTGTACCAGTCCCTGGCTGTAGGCGATGATCTAGGCTGGCAGCCTGGGCCTAAATCGGTGGAGTCAGCTGTACAAATAGACGCTCTATTTGAGTGAGCCTATACGTGTGGAAGTGCGTATGAGAGCGAGTGCCTACACTGAGGACTCCTGAAGTAGAAAGGGTATTCGGAGGGAGAAAACAGGGTCAAACTTCCCTCTCCCTAGTCACGAAGGAAGAATCGTTAATTGCGATTTCCAGTACGTGTCTGTACTGGTGAACAAGATGTTATACAACTCATTTCCTCCGTCAATGTTGGCATTTGTGAGATCTAATTATGTTAACACATTGCAACATCTCCCGCGATGAAAAACTCTCTTTGGCAATTCTTATATCTAAAATTTGAACGTTGACTACAGTTGCTTCTTCCCTTGTACAATATGTGGGGCTTGGGCTAGCCTATATCAAGTTTTATTTTCACATGGGTGGAGATTCATGTCCTTGTAAGAGATCAGAATAAAAATAGACCATCTGATTCTCGGAAAACTCCCACCCGCCATGCCTAGAAATTCCGGAAGCCCCCTGCTAGTGACAAGCTTGATGAAGAGTGAATTCGGCTGGGAGGTAGGTATGTTGCCGTCAGGCTAAAACTTTCCAGTTTATGTAGGCCACAGGGGTTGGTTCTTTTACCCCCTGCTCTCTCTATAACCACCCACCCGACTTACCTACCTATACCACTCCCACCCTCCCTCTATATCCCCCTCCCATCCGTGCCTCTCAAACCACCCCGCCCCCACCCCTACCATCCATACTACCCTGTCTCGTCCTTCACTCTGCCAGAATCTCTACTCGCACTCCACACTTCCCGGCTCCTGGAAGTGGCGGGAGGCGGCATGGTAGTCAGCGGCCGGGGCCGGGGCAGGAGCTCGGCGAAGGCTGCCTGGTTGGCAAGGGTCGGCGCCGCGCCCGCCTAAATATGGCAGAGATGTAACTCTATCCGGGGCTGGTGAGCGGGCCGGGGCAGGGCGGGCCCAGCCGCTAGGTGCCGCCCGCGTCAGCTGCTCGCGAGCTGCTCGATCCTCACTGAGTTGCTCACTGACTACAGCCGCCGCCATGTCCAAATCGGGACCTGTGTAGGAGCAGCTCCTTGATTTTTGCGGCTTGTGTGCGAGCTGCACGCCCACCTCTTTGCCGTGGCGTCCTCAATGAAGGAATCGCCAGGCTAGGCTTCATACGAACAGCTGTGGTATAGTAAATGAGTGAAGTGGTTTCCCCACTCAGGTTAAACTATGAAAGAAGAGTTAAGCCTTCTGATATAAGAATGAGAAAAGAATGCTAGTACTTTCTTATTTTATCTATTCTTGAAAAGATTTTGCACTCAAAAGAGTAATAGAAACTTTCTCCAAATATCTCTGAGTGCTTAGTTTAATCATTCACCACCAAGAACTCCTGACCGGGTCTTCTGGGGGGAGTCTATTTGGGATTCCCCTTAGTCAACATTGTACCTGTGTGCTGTATATAGAACCCATAAAAAGATATATGGGTCATGTCGACTCTGTGTAGGTGAGGTGGATAACAAGGGATAATCCCCTCCACACAAGAACCAAAACGTGGTTATTATGGCAGAATGTATACACACAAACATATCTCATGTGAATTGTGGTAATATTAATCTTCGCTTTACGGTATAACAGTAATTATTTCAATATAAGAAAATAACTGTCTCAAGCCGTCTTTCAGTGTTTAACTTTGCCTCCTCAACCCTCAGTGACCTTTGCATGAGTAGTACCGTGGTTCTGGCTGTATCCCTCAGGATCGTCTGTAGAAACAGACGTGATGTAATATTGTTTGGTCTTATCCTACGTAATGCCTAGTAAGTGTCTGAGCGGAAGTGCTCTGAACTTTCCCTGGTCGCTCTAGCTGGAGCCGGGCTAATCCTCTGGTCCTTTAGACTCACCTATAGGAAGGAGGTCAGGCTGTGAGGGTTGTTAACGCTCAAGTGCCTGTTCTTTTCGCCCAGTTTCATGTTGTCATATATGACAGAAGTTTTGAGACTGTGCTAGAACGACCACAGATGAGGAGGAGCCGGAAGGCCGCCAAAGATTTAAGGAATTCCTGGAACTTCCCGGAGTTCCTAACTCTGCTCCAGATTCTGTTTCGCAACGCTATCGCCAGTATTGTGGGTCAGGAGGTCTACATGGGTATTCTTCCTAGCAGGCCTCTCAGGTTATCAAGGCATTTAATATGTGATACTGATGATAACAGGACTTGTCTGTTGAACGTAAAAGGAGCAATGTCCTGCCCCAATGGTCTGTTTCCTCATGAAGAATAAGCATCAAGTTTATAAAGGGTCTTTCGACAAGAAGGACTCCTTGGGCAGGGGTCGATTGTTCTTAGGGTGGAGCCAGTAAGAGTAACGGGTTGCTGAGTATCTAAAATTGGAATAATGTACAAATGACTGAAGAAAAAGTATTTCAATGCTGAGCATCAATTTTGTTTCAAAAGTAGTATCCATACCATTGGACGAATTAATTGAGATGCCATTTAAAGCGTTTGACATGCAAACGACCTTGATAAGCTATTTTCTAGAACTGATTGCCTACATCCTTCATGAATGGGATAAAAAGTGTAAAGTATCTCACTTATATCAATACTTTTCCGAATAGATTATGAGGGTATTGGCCTTTGATAGAGTTTGGATATTTTCGAAAATCTAGCATTAATTTAGATGACGGTTGATGTTTGTGTGGGAGAACCCTATTGCAAATTTGGTATGAATGCTAAGGTCTGGAGTTGAGGGCCTTAAATGCATAAACTGGCAAATGAGGTATCAGCCTGAAGGCTTTATGCATATTTTAGGATTCCAGGACTAACAATGGCTGTGTCGTACTTTTCTTAAGAAGGTTTTGGAGATCTTCTGCTGGGGACTATATCATTGCCATGGGAAGCCTAATTATTTATTGAACAAAACTACCTATGAAAAGAGAGTCCCACAGACCTCCATGAGGACCTGGGGAACGCCCTCCCCTATGAGGGAAATTTTCCAATAATTACCTCCTTCGTGAAATATTGAAGACATGTATGTCCCTTGGTCTACGTATGACGGAATTACCTTTATATTAAAATAACTAAGGCTTGCGAGTGTGGTATGGTTATCTAGGCTTTGTGACAATATCAGGAAATAGATTGTAGCCTCCTTGTGTAACTTCAGGCTTACTATAAGAGTAGATAATTGTCTTGAGGGGACAGGGAAATGCATTTTGATATAGCTTTACAGCTTGGTGCAACATGTATACTTTTCAGGTTTGATAAAGACGAAATCTGTGTTTAAAGGCTTTAGGCCATGTTGAAACTAAAGTCTGTAGTTTAGGGTTTTAGGTTTGCCCTGAGGGTTCGGTTCTGTGAGATGGGTGTTTTGGGAGCACCCCGAATACGGTCGGCGTATTGGCTGGCGTCACGTGTCTGTCTGACATTCACAGAACGCCCTGCCCTCTGGTGTTCACATGAAGAAGACCTAGATGAGACGTTTTAAAAGGTCAAGAGCTAAAGGCCCAAAAGGCAGCAAGCAGAGAAACGTCTCCCTGGGTCAGTGGGTGGAAAGGACCCGCGGGGCCCTCAAAATGTCTCCTTGCCACCGACTCATGGATCGGGACATGCCAACTCTGTGTGCGCTCAGTTTCATCTTCACATTGTCCATCCCCGTTTCTAAATTGTGCCATTATGTCAGTCTCGATATTGTCAGCTGGTGGATATTTTCCGATGTTAGATCTGCCATGAACTGTTTGATGCAGGACGAAGCTAATCGAATCCATATACGTTTGACGGGTGATCGCTCGTATGTGTCTCTTCTCCACCGTTGTTGTTTATTAACGGTCCACAATAAATTCCATTCATGAATCAGGTTGGTCGATTCACTGAGTTTTTACTGCCAGAGGATGAAACTCCTGTGTTGATATCAGACCATTGCCAACGTTCATATCTGTCTAATCTCTGTAATCAGTCTCTAATCACAACTTCATTGAGTCTGGTCCTCTGCCAATCAGTGAATGTCCATCAGGGAAATATGTAAAGACGTCGGAGCATTGTTTAAGCTTATGAGAATCAGGATAGTTGATTTCCTGTTATATGTGTATGCTATGTGTGCTATATATCTAGACAGTCACTCTCTGGAGTATTCATATCGGCAGTGGGTTGGAATAGGCTTCCACCCTTCATATGTACACACCACCCTATATTGTACCATAAGGATATGGTAGACAGTCCATTGGGTGAACTCTCTTCATTTGCAGTCCAATACCGACAGGTTGCCTTTAGTGGATCATTGACCGGAAGTTACGTCACAGGTCAGAGGGCAGGTGTCGGATCACGTAAGTGCCTCCAGGTGAGAGAGAGAGATAATTGTGTAGGGTGCGATCAACCCGCCAGCCTGTCCGGTCCTGGAATGCCTGTAGGATTACCTTCCAGATCGAGGGTCTTTTCTGGATCCTTTGATCCTTGGTACACCTGATCTAAGATCACTTATATAGCATATTTTGCAAAACGGTCTTGTGGTGTAAACAAAACGGGCAACAACGGTGTAAAGAAATGTTATGCCGGCCAAGCTTGGTTTAGTCTTGGAATTCCTTTGCATACATATGTATTTCCTTACGTTAGACTTGTTGAATTATCTTGGCTGATCATTGTAGATAGATACCCTTATATGAATAAGAAAGTGATGTATTTGTTACTATATGATAAAATGTATTTATTTGTTAGGTTTTTTCCTATTATTTAGTTTGACTGATATAATATGTTATTCATTATTGCAACATCATAACGTTTGGAAAGAAAAAAACTGAACAGAACCCTTGAATGATGCCTGCAGATAATAACAATGCGGTTAAAATGTTAGCGATATGAGAATGTAGTTATCATCTAAAAGAACTTTGTGCTTTTCAACTTTGAAATTACTATCTCCTATTTAACAGAACTGAACAGGACGAAGTTGAACATGGTGTTAACAGCGAACAACAAGAGGGAGTAACGTTAGACTATTGTGTTGCCGGTCTCGGAATTATTCATTCCTGAAGGACTGGGTCATACACAACACAGGTGACACTACTACAAGAGATAGGGCGGCAACTTCAAAGGGAACATTAATCAGGTGCATCCACTAGCATAGACCTAGGAATTGCGTTTTGAGAGTCTTGTAAAGGAGGGATAGAGACAGTAACAGGGAGAATAGACAAATATAGACACAAACATAGGCAGACAGAGGAGAGAGAGAGAGAGAGAGAGAGAGAGAGAGAGAGAGAGAGAGAGAGAGAGAGAGAGAGAGTATGTGCAAGAGGAGAGACCGGCAGATGGAGAGATTGAAGTAGCTACCACTATATGTGAATAGGGGAAGGGACATATATTATATGTGAATAGAAGAAGGGAAGAGATACATTCAGGGGCAAAGAAAGAAACAGGTGAGTGTAGGAGACAGAGGTATAGAGAGAAGTGAGGCGGACAGCCAGAGGGGGACAATTGGAAATAGGGGAAATTACCTTTAATTCAGTCTAGAATAGTAGTCCTCTTACCATATTTAGGAAATACTTGTAAAGGGGAATAAGAAGTGGAACTGAGAGGGTAGCATAGTATGAATGAAATACTAGATTAGTTTAATCAAAAATGGATTAATCATGAACGACTACCAGAAATGTGGTATCTTCGGATGCAGTAACACGGGATTAACGGAGGAGTTTGGATCAATGTATTGTATGCATCGCTCTGGCGTGGTTACAACCAACTGGAGGAAGACTACACTTACCTCCAGCCTGTTCGACGTGGTGGGGGACATTCCCCTGTACACTTGGTAGCGGTGCATGGTCTTAACTGTGCGGGAATCGCTGTCGAGATCCATGTCGGCGTCGGAGGAAATAGTAGTCCTATTGGTAAAAGAAGGAAAGGATGCCGGAGTTAGCCACTCGGTTTCACAACACAATCAACAGCCAGGTACGTCAACCAATGGAGTAAAAGGTAAAATACACCCGGTAATAAGCCACAGAATCACACTCCACAGCGGTGTATGTGTAACTCCTTGACCTTTCGTGCAGAAAATGACTACTGGTATCCTTTGTAAATGGCCACGTACGAATAAAGGGGTTACGTTGCTGGTGGAATGGGCAGTAGTTGTTCGGGCTGATACCCTGGAGGACTTGCAAGGGGTTGAGGCAGATGGTTCTGGGAGCTCTTGCTGCTGGAGTTAGGGGCCCAGGATGCGAATGCCTCCAGCTCAGGCCTTGTGTTTATATACGCTCCGTTTGTCCTGCAGAGGGCAGCACCAATACTACCAGAAGCAGGCGGTGGAGGCAGTGAGGGGTAGTAGGTTGAGGGGGTGGGGTTGGTCGTGTGGCAGTCTGGAGGAAGACGGAATCAACGAGCCGCCGCCGCCACTAGGTGGAGCCACATGAGACGTAGGATCCAAGCTACCCGTCCCGAGAAAGGAATTTCCTGTCAGACTGTGGTGGAGGGTCCGCTAGAGGCATGAGTCCGGCAGGAGGGTGGGGGGTCTGGTAGGCGTACGGGTGCGGCCAGAACGGCCGACGTTGAGAGGGTGGGAGGTGGCCGGTTTACACTGGAGCAATAGGGCTCAACCCCCTTCACCATCTAGGTTGGGGGTGGGGGGCATGATTCATTAACAGCCAGGCGGGGTCGAGGATCCAGCGCAGCCAAATGCCCTACTGGGCACCTGGGTCTGAAGGGGAAAAAGTACGTTCGCCATGGTTACCTTATCCGAGAAAGAGTTGAAGGCTGCATGTAAAGGTCACACAACACGCCACATAAACACAGAACACACAAACATATTTATCACTAATACACATGAGCGGTATACATTTCAGTTATATATTTGTGGTATAATCTCGCCTCAGTGCTATGGTATGGGGGGGGGGGGGGGGCGTGATCCTTACAATATGGGGAGTCACACGTTGTATGAATTAACGTGCACAGGGTGTAATAGTGGACACGGTTTATCTCAGTTCGGTACACGAATCTGTCAGTGAGAGAAGTGGTCGTGGGGGATGCTGATGGGGGTTGGGCAGGGTAGGGCTCACTTTCGTTATCAGTCTCCTGAAATAACACGGTCAGACTCAAACCATACGTCTAAATCACCTCGGGAGAGGAATTCCTAGCTGTAGACCTTGAAGTACCTCTATACGTATTTTATAGAGGTACGTATGATGTTTAGCTTTCCTTACATCTTGATTCCAGAATGTCAATAATCTCTTACCAATCATACATGTTTTCTATAAAAAATGATAATCAAAATGTAAGGTTACCGAATTCCAGTATTAATTCTCATAAGATCTGGTATACATATGCTAATTTCTAATGTAATATCATTAATAGATTGAGGTGTTTTTATCGTACTCGTTATAGCCAGAATGAGGTTTAAGTCTCCTCAGGCAAGATTCGCTTTCCATACACTGACTTTTCCATATCTGTATTTGTCAGATCCAGACAATGGACAGGCAGGGTACACCTTTGGATCACACTATTATGGAGGAGGGAGTTGTGTTGTAAGGGGGGGGGGGGGGGAAGTGGATTTAGGGGCTTCACAATGAATTGGCCATTGCCCTTAATCCACTGTACCTGCCAGACTTCACCGTGACACTTTTCACTGAAGTTGTCCCCCTGATAATAAAAAGAATGATCAAAGATGATTGTTACATTTCTATAAACATGTATTGAGTACAGAAATACAATGTTGATAACTGGTTGAAAATTCGGCAGTAATATAGGGCGGATGATCATAACCTTTCAAATCAGTTTTAATATGTAGTACTTCGGAATCGTGGTACCAAAGAGAGGAAACTCTCCACCATTTTCTCTAACTGGTAGAAGGCACAAGATGTTCCCTTCAATGCTTGCTGAAAAAAAGAAGAACACACAAAACACTTTGGATGGTTTGGTTGCTTTGGGAGTCATGCGATTTTCAGTAAGAAACCAGGATACCCCTTCCTCTGAACCCAGCAATTGAAAATAAAAGAATCAGGAATAGCATGCTGTGTGTGGATATGGATGCCGGGCAGTAGAATGTGTGTAGTGTCCTTGTGAGTATTGGCTACCCACCCTCAGCTCCCCGATTCAGGTATAAACATACCCCACGCGTCTGCTGCCTCCAGGGTCTCCAGGTGGGCTTTCCAAGACAAATACAGCTCGGGACCCCCAAGCCTGCTCTCCTGGGCACTGTTTACACTCTTTCCACCCATCCCCAGCTTGTCTCCCCATCTCAATAACGGGGCCACTGGGAGGTCTTTTCTAAAGTTGTACTGTGTGAGGGGTTATGGAGACTGGGAGGTGGAACAGAAGTTATACAACCAAGCTTTCTGACCACTAGATTGATCTGCTACAATTAGGATATATACCAAGCCTAGACTAATTTCATCATTGGTAATTAAATTCGTTCTCGTGGTCTTTTATTAACGCGTAGTGCTTGGACAGCGTCATCAAACAAATGGGACCCGACGAGAAACCTATACTATTTCATGTAATACCGAAAATAGAAGATAGTTACTAAATCGTTATATAAAATGAATGAAGGATCATTTCTAATTGGCCTTGCGAGAATCATACCGCGGCTCTTGAAACGTGTGTATCATTTAAAAAGGGATACTAATTGTCATATTGGTGCTTGCAGATTATGTAACAACTCAATATGCTAAGAAGGTCAGATGTACTATCAACTATGAAAAGAAATATTGAATTGGGTTTTAACTGATTTTTTTTTCATATTGTCACTTATACGTTATATAATCGTCAATTATCTTTTAAGGACTTCAGGGTAAGTGACCAATACTGAACGAAATCACAAGGGAATTTCTGCAAGCCTCATTTTGAGACCAGGGATGTAAGGATAGGGTGCGGGATGGACCTGAGTGGTGGCACGGGGTGGAGTGGGTGGCTGTTTGCGGGGTGATTGACCGGAGTGCTCAATTTATCACCCACCACCACCCGCGGTGTTTAAAAGGGAGGGGGCACAGTGGGGGAGGGGGAGCAGGGGGGCCTCCCAGGTACACCTGGATACAACATAACTGTACAACCTTCAGGTGGGACGTTTTCAGGTGAGCCCTCATTCTCCTAAAGAAGAGGCAGGACATTACTCTCCACCAGGGTTACTCACTGAGCTACCTTCCCTGTTCAAACTCCCATGTCAGATTCCTTCCTCCATGGATGTGTGAACTTCATGGTGGAATTCTACCCTCCTCTTAAAATAAAGATCTTCCAACTAATTATTGTAAACATTATGAAAGCCAATAACAAGTGAGGTTTTGTTTTTAATAATAGAACCTTAAAAACGGTCTTTCAATTAGGCAAGGAAACATTGACAATCTGGTGTATGCTCATTCGTTTTTGCTAATCAAATACACACTTACTAAAGGCCCAGACTGTGCCCCACTTAGGATCACACACCTGGAATCAGACTACGACTTAAGGTTACACACATATTTATCCAAACTAAAGTCGTGTAATCACATTCAGACTCATTCATAGATGTTTGAGGCTGCAACTTACAAAAAACACCTCTGAGGTTTTGGAAAGGTGCCACGGATTGCACACTGACTGGAAGGGTAGAGGTAGGCCACAGGCGGATTGTGTGGAGGGCTGGTGCTGGGGTAGGTGTGTGTATGTGTGTATGTGTGTGAGGGTAGGGTGGGAGGGGGGGGGGGGGGTAACAGCACAGGCAGTGGTGCATATGGCGGCGGCTGTGGCGCCGGGATAGAGCGACTCTGAGCTGCTCCTGGAAAGAGCTGAGCTCAGCGATTCTGTGGCGGTACTGAGCCCCGTGTTACAGGCGGCGGGGGAGGCTCAGAGGCACCCGACGATCGAGTTACCTCGTGCCCTATAAGGGGGTGGCATGGGAGCCACTCTCCAGCAGAGTTGCACGGGGATCTGCTCACCACCCTCAGCAGACTCGTTGAGCTGCTCGTGAGAAGGGGTTCGAGCATTGGCGGGGCGCTAACAGTGGCAGGAGGGGTGCACTCATGGACGACATGTGTATTTGAGCCTGGAGAACGTCTAGACGTCTACTTACAAAGCCATTACACGTCCAAGCTAACATGCTACAGTACAGACCTCTTATCCACTCTGTATCTGTTTCTTATATTCTTAGGCATTCAATTCTAACTTATGCCCTCGGCACACCGCCTCCCTAATTATATTCTAGAATTTGTTTTTCACCATTGAGCCGTTTTTCTGTCTTAACATAGATTATGGAAACATATTATTTTTGTCTTTGTATGTCTAAGAAGTTTTCAACAGGGGAGATGGTTTGTCATAAATCAACTATACTAAAAATATACCTTTTCCCATTTTCTTATTAGTATTATCTTGCGAAAAGCATAGCTCAGGAGAAAGCTGATATACACTGTCCATACTGAGGCCTGTTTGAGAAAAACAACCTGAATGACTGCCAGTTCATGGGGACTAATATGACATAATAGGTCATCCCAGATATCTCTGCCTCATTTTATCCGTACAATGCCTGAAATATTCCAGGTATATAAGCATACCTGTTTGCCATGTTTAAACCTTCAGCATGATAATCAGATATAATTTTATGACTACATTTAACTACAGAATTGAACTTCGGCGGACCGACCAGCAGATTGATATATCCAATTAGTATGTACTCAATGTTAAGGTTTATAGCTGATCCTGTTTCATACTAAAACCTTCCTGTAACATATATCCCATGATGATTTTGTTTTTCGGCAAGGCAGACTGGGGTCCTGGTTTATTGGTATTCCGGTCATGTTCGAGTCTACTCACCATTTAGCTCTCATGGGGACCTAGGCTGGCTTTAAGTTTGGAAATATTCCATGATCAGTATTCTGAGGGATTCCTACACTCCTTTTCGGTAAACCCGTGACATACTATTAGACCCGAAGGGTTTGAAATGACCCAAAAGCTATGTTGCGCGAGACCTTTTGCCCTTTCTCTCGGTCCTGTAAACAATGAACGTCCATGTACGCCCCAACGTTGACAGCGTGATTAGCATGACACGCCAGGTCGAACGTCCTTGCCAGGAATACTGAATCTAGGAATTCGGACATTCCGAGAAATCTGCCAAGAAGTAGTTCCCGTCCGCCCCCGCTCAGCCCCGGCGGTTCACTGCAATGCGCTGAACGGCGAGTCGCGGTGCGGAGGTAGAGGGGGACGTGGGCGGGCAGGGGATGCAGGGGGTACAGGGTGACGGATCACCGATGAGGGTCCCGAGGGCATGGGAAGCATTCTCAGCGTTCTGCTGTCTCAGCCTGAAATGCTCTGATCCCATATTGGCTTAAAAACGTCCTCTATCCACCCCCTCGAACATTGGTTGTGTAAATCAGGGTTACAAACGCTGGTATGTAGTTAGGTGGGGGTTGGGATGCCTAGCTTATCTATATCCGGCAGGCAATATGTCGTAAAGGCCTGCCAGAAACGATGAAGTGTGGGGGAGGTGGAGATTGGCAGGGGTTGGATAAGGTTCTACCCCTGGAGGGCTCAACTATTTATCAAGTTGGCTCGATTCTCTACAGTCCCGTCTACGGCATACGCCACGTTTTCAGGCTGATTTACAACTTGCCACACCTTCCATGTTGCACCTTCCAACGCTCTCAAAGTCACCTAGAATATTCTAGGGTAACTATTTGACTCAGCTAGCCTCGAACGTACATATCCCTTCCTACATGCCTAGTATCCGTCTCTCAAAACATTGCCTATTTGATTGTACAGGACACTTCACATAAAGCATATATAACATGATGCTAACCAATTCTGCATGTGTCTTAAGATAATATAGAGCAATACACTTTGTGCTATTTTATCAAACCGTTTCCCTTTCCGGGAATACTGGTTCTGCTAAACCCAGCCTCCATGTAAACTGTGTGACTATCGACAATGCTATCGCTATCGCTCTAAAGTAATTGCTCACTTTGGAAGTCTTGCTCGCAACTGGTAACTAGAGGCATTTGGCAGTAACTTTATATACCTTTGGGTCCACCATACACTACACGAGCTTGTGGTAGAATATACACTACAATTTACACAGCAGCACATATATAGGTGGCTGTGGGTTTGTAAAGGGAAGGAATCGGAAAACATACCTGGTCGGGAGGGCGTCTCCACAGTAATGGCCAGGTGGGCTTTGCTGTGTGCCTAGCAGTAACAACCAACAAGCATACCAATGGCTGGCCAATTGGCTGTAGCAGATGGTTCAAACTTCAGGCCTGTCAGCCAAAAGGTCTTCTACTGCTGCCATTTCCCTGGGCCCACCCCACTCCGCCCCTCCCACCCGTATTCCGTCCGTATGCTATTCCCCATCACATTCCTTTTTCGAACCACCACTCGCAGTCTGTCTACCATTTTATCCCTTCGGTCATCTACCCCCATCCCCATTCTCTTTCATTTGTAGTTCTGTTATTCTATACAGTGTGTTCATTTCTCAGTTTTCATATTTTTGACATTAAGTATAATCTTTATCCACCTACCCGAAATATTCCCCCTTTTCCAGCCTGAGCCCATCCTTCCTATCTCTTTCCACAGTACATACTACTGCTACATTGAGTTCAGATTTCCATGCAAGAATAGCACTAGTCCAGATTAATAATGTGGATATTGAGCATGTTATGCATAATACATAGTGGAAATAATCTAGAAAATAAGGCTTGTGAATTGTATCATCCTTCGTGATAATATCCTGTGCGTGTGGCCATCCTGACTTGCGACTACAGTCGCCCAGTATTAAACCACTTGTAGGCCGCAGCTCCCTAATGATTTCAGAAGCGTCAGGAAAGGGTTATTTTTCTAATGTATGTGGTTGATCAATTAATAGATACGGTTAAAAAGGTAGACACAGATAAAAACTAAGATCATTCTTCTTGTACACAGTTTCGCTTGAAACTTGTGGGGGTGAGGAAATAGTGTTTTGAATATTTTGCACACTATTGCTTTCTCTTCCAGTAAAGGTGTGAACCGAATGTTTTTTCTGGAGGAGCGTCTCTTACTGAGGGACGCGCGCTGAGAGGCGCCATCTGTTGGCCTGGAGGGCGAGCGACCTCCGCTGAGAGGTCGAGGAGACGGCGGTAGAGGGCGGGCAGGGAGTGTTTGGTAAAAGTGGCGGGAAGAGGGTGAAGTGCTTCTGCCTACGCCAACAGGTGGGGATGAGAGTCGAGGTTAAGATACGATAACCAAAACCCAACATTGAGAGATCAGGAATAATTAATCAACTTGCATGGAATTATGACATCATACTTAGGCCCAAGGGGGGTCGTCACATAGCAAGATATCATAATCGTTGTCATGAAATATGAACATCACTCACTGGCCTGAATTGAAATGTAAGATGCGTCCAATTTACCAGGATTTATTATTGAATCATTGCAAACATTGAATAATATACGAATCTAAAAGATGTAGATTAAGATCGTAGTAAAAGAAAGAAAACTATCCAGAATAATCAATGACGAATTTGAAATGAAAGGTAACATTGTTGCAGTAAAAATTCTCAAATGGAGAAAAAAACCCATGCTAATCTGTATATTTGGGGCGGGGGGGGGGCACTCCTTAGCCATAAGTAATTACTTAGAACGGGCTGACTGGGGGAGGCATGTGGTTGGAGAGTGTAGACCTAGCGGGCGGTGGGAAAGAGGAGCCGGGGCACCATGTCTATTTCTGGCCACCCGGGGGGCAGCTCCGGGATCCCTGCCACCATGGAGGAGGACGGGTGAGTTGGGAGGTATGTAGTTATAGGTACCGCGGGTTTCGTATGTATGAGGGTATAGCAATGGGTGGGGGTATGAGGGTGTGGGGGAGGGGGGTTAGGGATCCCTCCTGGGTACAATAAGGACGCTTCCTGCTCCTCCTGTTCCCTACCCATCTCCCCTTCCTTTCCCCTTTTCCTAATTAGATAACTATTCACTTCTTCTCTCTCCGACCCCCTTTAGCAATTCTCAACACCTGCTAATATTGAATGAGAGAACCTCTCTAACACCCAAACTAACTCCTAATCGGGAGTCGGTGATTGGAACTGACAGCCTCCCGACAGCGATTAAAAACGGTCCGTAGGAAGAGGGGGTAGATAAAAACTCCTAGAAGCCTGCTGGGTTGGTAGTGCTGAGTGAGGGGTAGAAGGAATGTGACTGGCGGTGAATGGTGGACCGGGCGATTAGAGATAGCAGGCAACGCAAAGTGGTTGTACTGGTGAGGGGACTGGAATCGAACGTACTGCCCAACTAGTAGAGCCCATACAGCTCACATTCTAGGTTTCTGGGGAAAATTCTCTGTTTCCCTGAAAATTCCCAAATGATGTACCCACTGATAGAGTGGAGTCCCTATTAGATATGGTTGGTAGCAGCAAATCCAATGTGGATCCTTACATAATACGGGATGCTCTTTGGAAGGCCTGGATTCACACCAGGAAGAAGGGCGCACTATTACAAGGCGCTGACTGGAGAATGCTGTGCAAAGGCAGCTCTGTAAAAGCAAATGGAACAGCGGGGTGGCTGGTGAAGTGGAGAAGGGGTGAGGGAAGCGGGCGTTGACTTATAGTAAAACGAAGCGGGCAGGGTTGAACTGAAAACACAAGTGTAAAACATCCTTGAGCTGTCACTGCCCCGGCCTTTGGTTGTTGATGGAGTCGGCTCCAGTAGCCACCTGTGAGTCTATCCCGATCTCGCTCACAGCTGCAGCCAATCTGGTTTACAGAGTCCACAGGTTTGGGAAACTCACAAGGACTTTTTTGCTAGGGATGAGGTTTGATATCAGACACAATCTTTCAGGTGGTTCCCATGGTAGTGGAAGGAGAAGAGTGGTGTAGGTAAGGCAGGTGAGGAACTAGATGGGTATGAGAGAAAAGGTGGTTGGCATTTCTGACATCCTCACGAAATGTATGTAAAAAGGAATCTAGATGTACCTTCGGACGCTTTTCGATACGACTTGCGATGAAGAAGACATGGTGAATGCGGTAGTTGTACTTCGTTAAAAGTTGTGACTTGGGTTGGGGATGAACAGGCTCCCTTCTCCTTCCAGCGGCAGGCAAGAACAGAAAGTAAAATCCACAAAAGTGTGCGTCGTGCACCTGCACTGCACTGACGACTCGAGGCAGACTGGGTGGTGAGGACCTATGGTGGCGTTTGCTGTGAGGACGCGCCTAAAATATCGTCTGCTCAGAGTCCCAGGCTGCGCACGCAGTCCTCCGTCTGGTTTTGGCCAGTGGGGGCGACGCGGCGATGGTGCTGGTGGTGACGCCTAGCGGGCAGATGGGAAGTGATCAGGGTCTGCCAACGAGCACCACCACCTCCCGCTTCCAGTCCAGTCACTACCCTGGAAATATCAAAAGGTGACGGAGACATGTACATGAATTGACTCCTCAGTCCCCTTACTACTAACATTACTACTGATTCTTCTCTTCTTACATTGCCTACAGAGAACAGATGTTTACATTGTGCAGTCATTTATTGCTAGTCTAAGGAAATCACTGTCTTGAAGTACATCAAAAGTAAGCAATCCTATGCAGTAGTCCTACGATATTACATATACCCCGGCCTTCTAGGCGTAGCTGCTTATTGCCTAGTGAGTGATTGCATCACTTGGTAGATATTCTCATTGAAGTAGAAACCACAGGTAATACTAACAGCTTGAGTTTTCTATGTCTATTTTCGTTTGAAACCTGATACGACTAGCACAATTCGCCCGGACTGTCTCTAGGTAAGATAATGTCTACTGTCCCAGTTCCAGTTCTAGGGAGGTTGCCCGAGCCCCTCTCACTGCACTCCCTTGCCCCAACCCCTTCCCTTCCCTCCCCTCACCCCACCCCTCTCCCAATCATAAATAATGCCGTGATTAGGAACGGACGATACGAGCTTGTGATCTAAATAACAACTGATTTTTCTGAAGTTCCCGTAAAAATGGTGAACAATGGTGAAAAGTTAAGAAAGCATACTCACCGTACATGGGGTGGTGGGAGGGGGAGGATCATGTTCAAGGGACGAAGCAGCGGGGCATGGCATCTCACTATCTTAGTACCACTATGATAGAAGTACAGTTACTATCCCGGAAGAAGAGGGCACTTCTCGGAGATATCTGTCGTCTATGAGGCGTGCTTGAATTCCTTTTCTGGGGCAGCCATGGGTCAGTTGTTGTGTGAAAAGTGACGTCATAAAGACTTAAAATGTAGGTCAGGCCAACGTAATTGTACTAAGGCTTGGACTCCAGTGGTCTACACTGTGAGCCAGGGGACCATTCATTATCAATACGGCTGGGGAGAGATTTCATGGAAGGCCAGATTTTCCTTTTGTATATTCATGTTGTTTCTTTTATCTCTGAAGGAGGGGGCCAAATTCATTTTTTTATTTCTGTATGGAGGGCCCAATTATTTTTTTCATTTTTCATTTTTCAGTAGGGAAGCATTTGATGTTTCATATTTTGCTTGGGTCTAACTTTTATTGAGATAATTAGAGGGCATGCACTGATTTTTGTGTAATAACAATAATAAGACTCAGTATTTGGTTCTAGAATATGAAACCTGGTAACACAGTTTACATTTGCAGTGATTGCCTCCAGACATTCCTCCTAAATATCAAAAACATTAAGATAGCCAGTTTCCTGTAGAAAGACAACTAGTTTTGTAATTCTTTCTGAGGTAAATGCCAACCTTTTCAGCTTTTCCTCATCGTGGAGTTTCTCCAGTGTATACGGCATTGCTGATCAGGGGCCCATCTTCCTAAATCCAAAACTGTTACAGGGGCTACTGTGGTTTGCCAGTGAAGCTCAGATAATAGCATCCATAATAAAGGGAACCCAAAGCATCAGCATCAGCACTGTGGGTTAGAATCTATTACATAATATATAAGGTGAGAACTCAGTTGTCGTGACCACCTCTCTGGTGAATTTGGTATGACCAGGTACCCCAAAGGACAATCCCTTTGGTAAATGTGCCACAGATGAAGATCTTCTGAAGGAGGAAGATTTATACAGCTGTGCCCCAAGTGTGTATTATACAGCAACTGAGGAGGGTGCTGCAGTCGCGGAGATACACCTAACTAGAATTAAATAGTGTTACTCTAGACTAGAAAGGTAAGAATACAAACTGATCTTTGAGCCAGCTTCCAAAGGATAGCATGCCAACTTAGGAGGATGTTCTAAGATGGGGGAGGGGGTTGAAACTTCTGATCGGTGTTCCCAAGTTTAGTGGGGGGGGGGGGGGGGAGAGGGGGACTTTTCTAAGATATTTCCATGAGAGAGGGGCCAAATAGCTTAGTTATTTCTGTGGGGTGGCCAACCTCTTCTCTCTTTACCGAATCTTCCGTAAAAAGTGTTCCCCCTGCGACATAAACAATGACCACTTCATAACAGAATAGCGGGCAATATATGCCGGACGTTCTGTACATAAGGATAACACTGGCAAATCTGAATGAGCTGCAATATTAAGAATGATGAGGTACTACAGATGGCTATCATGGCTCTAACATATACTCTCAACATCAATATTTGAAGTGTTCTGCATATATTTTTACATTAAGATATTTAACACATTTCGATGACATTGATAAATCAATGCCTAATCGAGTCCTTATATTGACGTTAAAACATAGATCTTTCATTACTTCCATATTTCATTCACAACTGCAGATTCTTCCGAACCTCGCTATACAGATACGTAGTAAAATACAGAGACGGCCTAGTCTCCTTGCCGATTCTCCGGACAATCTTTCATTGAGGTAATTAGGCGTCAGACATTGGGCATGTCGAGAGACTGCGCTAACACGTTGACAACCCAGCGCCCTTCTCTGCAGAACTCTATCCTTGGAGGTGAGCTGCTCGTCCTTGGAGCTGCTCGTATAACTTGACGTCGGCTGCCAGGGTCGGGCGGCGCATTTCTCAGACACTACTGTGCACCAAAAAGCTAGAAAGGCTCTATTTGTAGCAGCTGGGTTTATGTCTACCACACCGGGTCGCTTGGCTCTCACAGGCTCTCGGGAACCTGGGGTAGTTTATTTTTATTGTGTTTATTAGTTTTCCATTATTATTTCTTTTTTGGCATTAGCCAACTCTGTTTTGCTCTCCAAGAATTGGCTATACGGATCGAATGAACCGAACCAACCAGGTAGTATAAGCACGGGATGGAGATGCCTGAAGGTAGAACGAGTCGTGTAAGTGGATTGAGATGGGATGGTAGGAGGAGGCAAGGAGAGCAATGGAGTGAGATGTAGTGTAGTGAGGTGAAGTAGGGTTATCATGTGCACAGATGTCTTCATCGGACGTGAGATAACTGGCATCATATATATAAAATGTGATCAGTCTGGATGAGTAAGGCAGGGTTTCCAGGTAAGGGAAAGGATTGATAACGGTTGGATTAGGAGAAGATGAAGTTGTTTCTCTAAGAAGGTGGTGTTAGGCAGGAAATGATAACATGGGAAGGCCTG
Organism: Alentia gelatinosa; assembly: GCA_950022655.1. Classification (NCBI taxonomy): domain Eukaryota; kingdom Metazoa; phylum Annelida; class Polychaeta; order Phyllodocida; family Polynoidae; genus Alentia; species Alentia gelatinosa. Next base: position 30,243,270 of record OX465586.1, read on the forward strand.
GATTAATGACTTGGAGCGTTGTCGAAGTGATTTGGCCAAGCAGGGGATTAATTGGCGAGGTATCAAAAGGATTTTGTTATTTTGGGCAACGGTTTAGGTGAGCTGAGGTTCAGATGGGTTGAGGGAGATTGGAGGTGGTGCAGGAAAGAGATAGGGTTGGAGTAACGTAAGAATGGGGAAGTCTAATATAAGACGATTGAAATAAGGTCACATAAATTGAGAAACAATTCTGCTGAAGAAAAATTCAAATTATATTTGCCTTAAATATTCTATGTTCTATTCGAGCAGAATAGGTTGTTTGCAATCCGTCATCATGTAGACCCCCAATTCCTGCTAAGCGGGATTTTCTGATTTATCTAGCCTAGTACAAACTCCTGACAGATTACTCACACCGACCTACTAATGGACACCAAGGCCGCTGGCCATCAAGCGTCATGGGCACTAACATTAATTGCTAAGTAACAGGCCATTTGAAAGTGATAACTGACCCTATAGATGGCATGAGCCCTTCAACTCCCTGATAAGGCAATGGGAGTCTATACTTCCTCACCCATAGTGAATCGCTACTAGGAGCATGAGGATCTATGAAGTAATTTTTCTTTGAAATGGAATACATTTCCATTTCTTGGAAAATAACTTGTCCTATGTTTTAAACTTACAATTTTGCTCCTCGGAAGCTGAAGGGCGAATCATGATTATTATCTTCCAAAAATAAGAAAATAGATATTCAATGTCGGTTTTGTCGGCCTAAATACACCTAAAGAAGTATGTCTAGGAATTCTAATAGATAACAACCTCAACTTTAATGATCAATATGAGAAAATTGCTAGGGAATTTAACTTGGAACTTTTTAGACTGCGCAAGATTAGATATCTTATAATATCTCGAAACGACACTACAAATAGTCAAACATATGCTTATGCCAATTATAAAATACGCCGATGTGATACACTACTGTATGACTAAGACAAATAAATCTAAATTACAGGTGTTAGTAAATAAAGCGTTATGGTTGGTGATAGGCATAAAGAAGGTTAGAGACATCAATAGAGTAAAGCTCCATGAACTATGTAAAATTAGACCCAATAATACTCGAAAGGCCTTACACCTGCTTGTTATGATAAAATGCTGGGCTGAAAATCCAATGCACATATACATGTATGGTGATAAAAACATAATTTATGTTATTATCAGAGAAATGACTTTCCGGTAACCATGTAGTTCAGCTTATGTTATTAGTCCTCGGTGAAGTTGAAACGTATACATATTGATATACTCCATTCTGTAATATTTACATTTATCCTACCCCTAATATAAAATCCCATAGGCTTAACGTTGGGTTTCCGTATGCCACGCTGACTGGCATACAGAGTTTTATATGCCACTAGTGGCATACAGCATTGTTATCACGTAATATTCCAAAATCGAGGAGATAGGGTAGGATAAAATCAAAACCTGATTCGTTTTAATCTTGGCTACCGCATTCCACTCCTGAAGTTTTGGCTCCGGACTTCACTCGGCTTCGCCTCATGGAGTCACTTTGCCAAACTCCAGTCGTGGAATACGGTGGCCAAGATTAAACCTCATCCAGTTTTACGATAGTATCCCTACGATAGAGACGTGAAGGACCTTGACTAAACTGCTTAGGAGGATACTCCCCACAAAATAAATTGATAAAACCCTGACTGAAAAGATACACTCCTGAATCCTGGAAACAGGTATCTGCGTTTCCCTGCACACTATAGCAGTTTATATAACAACGTTCTCTACCAAAATGTTTGTATTTGCAATGTAAGCACGATCACATCGTCCTCTGGCATCAGATAGCTGACGATAGTTCATGTGGATGTTTCATGGTAGAATCCCTTGTCCCTGTATCTATGTTGCTGAATAAGGTTTCGTTAAAATATTAAACGACAGAAAGTGTTTCATCAGGACAAGGATTGTATTGATTTATAGGTATAAGAAAAGTAGATCAGAAAACTATAATACTAAACTTTGATTTCGGCATGGCTCGAAATGAATCGGAAGAGAAGAAGTTTGTCTGAGTATAGTCCTATACAAAAGAAGAACAGGTTCACTACACGAGAATCTCGCTCTCGTGGCTCTTCAGTCTCCATGCCTAGGTCTGGTTCACTTTGTCTATATGTACGGGAGACACTCCAAGCGGATTCTACCAGAATCATAGTTTTTTTTAGATATAGTAGGCAATCAATGAAATATGGCGCTCTTTATGTATGGTGAGAATAGGCCATTTGGACTCTAAGGCCAGGCGTCCACCTACTATGATAGAAATTTAGACCTACCGATATGGCTCCGAAAAAGTAAATATTGGAGACATATCAGGAAGGTGCAATATCGTAGACAGATGTCTAGACAACACACTATGCCATGCATCATAAGGGGTTGACTGGTAAAAAAAGGTGTCCATGGTCCTTATATACTCCACAATACAACCAGGTATTATTTCAATTTTTAAATATATGATACACTATAATCCATGAAATATTGCACTATTTACTAGTACACATAGAAAAACAGTGTATTTTTTCAGACACTAAAAGCACTGAATCAAGTTAAAGTAAGAAAGTATTGATTTGAGACACTTTACCCTAATCGAAAATCACCAAATTCGCAGTGCATATGTATCTTCTATATAATTCCAAAGTTCATAATTTTCTGATGAGTATCTCACATGTGAGTCCAATTTTCTCGGAAGAATACTCTGCAATACTCCCAATTAGCCGCCGCCATTACAACATACTGAAATGTTGTAGAGAACCTGCAATACAGGTTTTCCATCGGAAAGAAATCGCCGACGCCCATTTTGCATCGGTGCCTAATCGCAGAGACGTGGTCAAGTGCCCCGATTATAGCTGATCTTTTTCGTTTTTTATCGGGAGGTGCATCGTAGGGCATATCGGACATATAGGACATTTTGAAAGGTCAGTTCTACCTAGGGTGTTTCAAGCTTACTTGTCACTTGTTGCTATCTGGTATGTTTAAAAGCTGAGGATCAGTCTGCTCCGCGCTTAGTTGATTGGCGTCGGAAGGTCACCTAATATCGAAGCAGTTTCTGCGATTATGAACCGAGAAAAACCCTTGCAATGCGTGGTGGATTGGCATGTCTAGACATATGTCTACGATTTTGTACCTTCCCGATATGTCTCCGATATTTACTATTTGTTTCGGTGTCTAAATTTCTATCGTTGTAGGTGGACGCCAAGCCTTAAAAATCAAGATCACAGCCAATGATTTCCATTAACTGTATCTACTCCTCAACAAACCCTGGATCCACCCATGTTTGTTGGACCTTAGAACTGGTGGATATGACGGGGATGCTATAACAGCAATATATCTATAGGAGTGGTTGAATACCCTATTCTCAGAGTGATAACCAGACTGGCTTAGAATTCCGCCATCGTGTACAATCAGCAACACTGGCTTCACTTCATGGCTTCTTAATTGACCGCCATATTTACTCAGGCATGGGACCAGGTAATTCCTGGGATGCAGGGTAACTCCATGGATGGGCGTGGAGAGATCTGGAGGCTAGAGCAGCCTCCCGGCAACCTCACACATAACCTTTTAGCTGAGTCGGCCCTCCGTGTCACAGAACCTGGATCAGGCGGGGGTGGAAGGGACCAGTCCACAGGCTGAGCTGGCATTGTAGCGACCCACGGCGACATTCCAAGGAACTTTGTACATGCCCGGGCGATATAAGGTGCAATGGACATTGTTTAGCGGTGAGTTCCGTCGCTGAGTTTGTTGACCGCCAACGTCTCGTCAGCAATGTAATGATAGCTGAGAGTTTGGGTCCTGGCAGTGATAATGTTTCTGGAGGATCGTAAAGCGAAGCATGTTTAGCGGGACGGCTCGTGAGACGAGGGACTTTGGTATTTAACAGCATCGTATACAGGACTTTGGGGGCACGCGAGGTTATCGGCTGCGTTTATATGGCCTTGGCTTGACCTTTGGCAGCATTCTCTGGGCTTTTACCTTCATAAATAATGATTATATAACGCAAAGGCATCCTACTCCCTGAGTCAATGCCAGATATTGCCGCCTTAAACCGTGAGGCTCTGAACTAAATTCATGAAACTTTCTTGAAATAGATTTATATCGGGTTGTTTGCAGATTACACGGGGCTATTTCAAAATAACGATAGGTTTGTTGGATTTTTATCTGCTTACCAAACTGGGACATACCAGCAATACATTATATAGAAGAATAATCCGAATAATAAGGGACATGGTGGAAGACACAATCTATGATACATGAATAAATTCAGATATTAACATGCACAGTGATGATATAAACGCGAAAACTGTGATAGAAAGAAAAGTTCCAGATTGAGGGGGGGGGGGGGGGGGCAGTAATCGGCACACATGTAAATAAGAATACATATGTGCAACTATAGACTGGCACTATACAAAGCAGAAAAAGAGATCTCGGAGATTTGCTTATATAGAATGGGGTTATTAGGTCAATATTATGTCATGATCTTTATTCACAATGCCCCGTTAGGTGATGTTTTCAACGTCTGCCTATATTGTCTTTGATTATCTCTGCCGCTTTAACTTTTACCTTAGTGTTACAACAAAATCTACTTATTGAGATGAGATCGAACTTTACTGCCTTCTTCCCCTTTCCATTAGTACCTATGGTTACATTACCACAGCATCAATAGAGGACAATTGATAAGATATGCATACCTTCTAATGGAATGATATGATTGGAATGAAAAAGGAAGCAGCATAATGATTCCGGGTGTGAGGAAGCAACCATTCGCGAAAACATGAGGCAAGGAAAATAACGGAATATACCGGACAGAACGTAATGAAAATATATCTATCGCACTAGAGATTATGACACATGACCTTGTGGTTGCTCTGTAGCGACACTAGTAAGTAGGGGAAGGCCATCCCCACCTGATATTGACACCTGTAACAGATTTAGCATAATAGCAACCCTCAGCAGGAATCTGTATTTCTGATAATTGTATACATACAAAATTGAAGTCTTTCTGTATGCAGGCAATGGTATTCCCGGGAAATTATACTTCTATGACGAAGCAATTTCTTTCCGCATTATAATAAAACTATTTTTATAAAATCATCTAAATATTGGTACTAGATTTTGGACAAGTTGGAATAAGGACTATCAGGTACGATAGACCAAAGTGTGTTAATGTAGGTATTTTGTGGCATAGGTTACTCATCGTAAGTATTGGCTGCGGCTCGTACATCCTGCTTGTCAACTTAGTGTGAAGGCCCTCTATCTCATGCACCTTACTCATCCCTACCCCGCCCCTCTCACCGTCAGTATAGCATCTGTCTTTACCAGTCAAGTAATGAGCAATGCTGACCAGAGGGGGGCGAGGCACTTACCCCCAGATGCTGCTTTGTGCTACGACGGCAGACAGCTGATGTTTTCTTGTTTACTCGAGAAACGGAAGCTGCTGTTGGAAGAATATTTGATTACATGTAATTGGAGTTTTTTCTTCCTCACAGATGGCACTCATAAACACAGCGCAGAGCGATGCCACACTTTCAGATTTAACCGAAGTCCAATAGATATAAAGCTGGTTGGACCTACATTGATGAAAAAACGTACTAAAATGGACACAGATGAAGGCAATGGACAATACAAAAAATACAATATCGAGTTATATCACAATCTAGCGGTTAGGGCAAGTTGATGTACATCTGAGGCTCAAGTCACTTTTTTGGATCCGGAAGGTAAAGATATATAAAGGTACACTGAAAGAAATGCATTTAAAAAGAAGCAATAAAAACATTTTCCGTTGACGCATTCACTATAGTGGTTGATAGCAATCCTTTCAGGCAATTTGATAGGATCACCTCCAAGCAGTGCGCCTTTAATTGTTGCCATTAAGTGATGTATACCACCGTTCGCTTGCCCTAGCTACAGACGCCGTTTCGCCCTCAGAGAGATTGCGACTACTCAGCGTTCCATTTCCATAATCTCTATTTACTCATTTCCTGTCTCGTCTTGCTTTTACCGGACAGGTAAATAGATAGTTAACTTACTGAACGTACCACCTAGCAGTTAGCTGGCAGCATTTTAGTGAAATATGTTTATCTTATTGGGACTACAGTCTTTGCTCAAACCAAATACTGCAAGAGCTCGCAGAGGAAATGCAATATTCTTATCGAAAGAAACAAGATCAACAACTGCATTTAAAAAAAAACCCACATTCAAACGCTTTCAAAATTTATTTCTTTGCGTCATTTATAATCATAATGTTATTTTGAAAATTGTTTGTTATGGACTTTTAGACTATTTGATATCTATTTATTTCCTATTTGCGTATTTCCATGTTAAGGACAACCAATCGTATTAAAAATATGGTTGTTGGTCGCCATACCAGCACAGTATGGTGGTAAGTGTCAATTACCACTTTTAATAGCAGAGGTTGGTATTTACAGTGTTCTCTGGCATAGGTATATAATACTTACAAGAGCCAGCGAGTATATTGTCTATGCATACCCTTTGCAACTACCTGACAATTTAAGTCTAATTGAACAAATTGGACGTTAAACTACGCAAACATACAAAAACAAACCTGACAGTTACTATGCTGCTCTCCATTAGCAATGCCTCCTAATTTCTTATTCTTGAAGGGCCTTTAGGCCCGGCGTCCACCTACTACGATAGAATCGTAGACCTCCCGATATGGCACCGATACAAAATGTCAAAATAGGTGCCATATCGGGAAGGTGAAAAATCGTAGACATATGTCTAGACAAGCCAATCCACCATGCGTTGTATGGGGTTTTTATCGGTGTCTAATCGCAGAAACGTGGTCAACTGTCCCGATATTAGGTGACCTTCCGACGCGATTTAGATTTTTTATCGGGAGGTGCATCGTAGACCATATCGGTGCCATATCGTAGTAGGTGGACGCCGGGCCTAAGTCAGTAACTACGAATTAATATCCGAGATACCCCAGAAATAGATATTTCTGATATCTACGTTATCTCATTGCTCGAATACCGATCCCGTTGGAAGGACATCAGAGGAGTAGTCGTCATAACTGTTAACACACAAATACTGTTCTTCGCCTAGTATATCACCAGGAGAATATATCGATAGAGCTAATACCATCTGCCTGTTTTAGAGAGCAGATGTTTTTCATTGCCCTGTCTTATCTCAACGCTTATCATTTACCTGGTAACCATGGTAACAGTACACCTATATGTTGCAGTCCTATCACTGTGGTACTGTTCAGGTGATGTGTGGATCTAGATGCGAGTACCCCTGTAGGTATTTTTTCTCTGATAGGTTCTCGCTTTGATATGCGTACTGGCGCATTGTCGATCTATGCAAAACATCGCAAAGGCGATGTTAGTTTGAAGGTGATTGCTAAAACCCTGAAAGAAGGTTTCATAGACTTGAAAGGCAGGATCCAACTATTTCTGCGTACAAAGATATTTTGTATAAACGGTTTTCAAACTAGGCTCCAGTAGATAACATCGTAAAAACGAGAAGCATTCACATAATGTATATTTCTTAATCATATCTACTACTGATAGATTGATATTCAATCATGTCTGTTCGTGGACATACATATTTGTTTCTCCCCAATAAGAATATGATATTTGTACGATAACTATAAGGATGTATTATAACAAAGTATAAGTTGAAAGCATCATAAATATAGTGGATAATATTTCATAACCGTATCTGATACACATCATTTTATTCACCTCAAATAGGCAAGTTGTCTTTCAACTCGTGTTTACCCTTGATTAAACTGAATCTGATGATTTCAAACGTGATCATGTCTCACTCGAGAAAGTCTACACTTGTAGAGGGTTCTACTTGTACGCCCCTACCTGCATCCTAACATGGCCGCACTGTCAGCGCCAACCAAGCCACAGACCACGAAGTCGGCTGCAAATAGCAACAGAGCCAGCGGCCCTGATCGTAAAATTGTCGGGGAAGGCAGGGTTGATTACCTCTGCTGGCAACGCCTTTTTTATGATGGACACTGGTTGTTGGATCCTTGGCTTTTGGGGTGGGTGTGCGTCAGGACATGGTGATGGTGGTGGCGGCGGTGATGTGGCAGATGGTAACCGGAGGAAGCTTGCCTATGAGAGGGACTCTGAGTGGAACAGAAACAGATCGACATGTAGATACGAGGTTAATAGGGAGGTACTGGCTCACAGAGAAATGGAGGGAAAAGTTGACTGATAAGAGGTACGGGAAATATGAGAGGAGAACATGGTAAAATATAGAAAATGAAGAAATGGAAGTCTCAGGTGGGGAGTTTGGTAGGAAAAATCCAGGAAGGTCAAGTGGTAGCCGACATAGATTAAGGAGATATGGAAGCAAGGAACTCACACCCTACAGAATAGAAGCTTAATTTGTAGAGGTAGAGGGCCACAAAAAGTTACAAAGGGAGAGATAGGAAATATAAGAAAAGTGAGCAGGTGGACTATAGAACAAAGAGAAAAATACAGATACCTGAGTGAGACCAGAGTTCTGCCACAGGTAATTACATACAACATGACAACATCAGCTCTGTATGCTTGGCTTTGATTGAAAAAGAAGGGATTTTGTTTACGACATTCCCCGAATAAGAAAAGAACGCCTTACAAAGATCAGCTGGAATAGTTTCAATTGGAAAGATCAGCAGATATAATTCTGTAATAAATGTATTTCAGGCAGAAAACTGCCATGTGTAATTATGATAAAATTAGATTGTGTAATACTAGATGATATTCTAAAGTGGACAATGCATATAAGTGAAGATCATGAAATTTAAAAAAAAAGATCATTTGTGAATATCTTACAGTGAAACGTTCTTTTTGGACATTACAGGAGGCCTAAATTCAAGACAGGTTTACAACAGGTATTTGTAGCTTTCAATACCGTCAGTATCTACGAGGTAGAGGCTCCGAATGTAAAAAGTGTGAGGCGGCTGGTGTATTTCACCGATGATAGCTTGAGACGCACAGGAGGTGGTGTAACCTGACTACTCAGGATTTTTTGACAGATCTTTTCTTGTTTACCATTAGCTCTATATCGTAGCCTACACCTGGTCGATATTAGTCCTTCATTCCTAGTTTTTAACTGTTTTATGATTGCATATTCTAGAGGGAAATATTTGTCCCTCGAAAAGTCTGTCCCAGTCAATTTGTATCATGGTTAGAATAAACAGGACAATCTGTAATGATATCGTTGACAGCCTGAGATGATCCAGGCGCATGTTAGCCACTGGAAACACTCTCTGATTTACATGGAAGTTCAACACAAGCTTCTCTCCCCAAGGGCCACACCCGACCGCACCTGACCACAGACCTTTAGCCTGCGATAGTCCGTCACACTCGATGTCATGTAATATCATCAAGATGCTGTATACCGAATAATAAGTATATCTAGTGCACATTTCCCTAATGGGCGGGAGTCTATGAGGTATTATTCAACGAGAAGCCGTTTTACATGAGGTGGAAGTTGGTAGTGAGCACATACGAAATATGGTACAAACTGTCCATATAGTCAGAATCATGTATGAAAATTAAAGAAGCTTTCTACTGGAGATAATGTTTTAAAACCGAAAAATAAAATAGCAAGGCGGGCCTAGAGCGAAAAAAAAGAGAAAGAATAATGGCATCCACCTGTATCTTATACTGGCACCGGAGACTGCCTTCGTATTATCAAAGGGTTACAATATTTCTTCTATAGGGGTCCTTAGTCCATATGTATAGTATATAATCTATTATCTTTTTCCTTGGCCCTGTCTCTGGACAACAGACTGCACTTAGTATTGGGATTATCTGCAAAGATATGAGCGCGTCTGGTACCAATGCAGAGGTACCCACTGCCAGACATTCCCCAGGTGGGGCATCATTTACCGCTTCACCAATACATGACGTCCCTGAGGTGCTGATATATAGGACATTGGAAGAGTGACGCACGATCATTGACAGTATGGATTATTTTTACATAATGCCTCATATTGAAATGTAGACTAATTTCATCATTTGTGAAAAATGTCTTCAGAACTTTTTGATCCACAGAATCCAAATTACATCAGGGATTATCCTCCAGCGGGGTCTGTCTATATCGCTGCTCTCAAATACCCCAGGGCAGTCAATAGCTCTCTATATCTAAGACGCTGAATGGGGTATTTCGGGTTAAAACTTGTATCGCAGTATTGATATTTGAGCATTTTATTCAGAAGGGCATCATCTTAGTACAGGAGACTCCGTAATGTAGAAAGAGGGTTAGCAGGAGGAGAGGCACGAAGGAAGGGTCGGAGGAGATCGGAGTAGGGCGTGGGGTAAATTCCCCAGGCAGATATGCTGGCTATATGTAGCTCGCACCAGTTGACACCTACTCCGAGCTCCTCAGCCAGCAGGCTACTTCCTCATTCTTTATGGAACTTATGAAAATAAGAAGAAATAATATTTACCTTGGCCACTTTTATCGTTATCATAGTCCTGGAGAATGACGCATCATATTTTTACATCTCTCAATTTTATTTTATGCTTATTTTCTTGTCCATCTGTGGAGATTTCTTAGAATATGTTAGCTCCGGTTTATTTCATCAATATTGACACTAGAACGCTATCTGATGGCGAGGTGTGCTTAGAAGCTTCGTTTTACATATACTAGAACATAGCACTGCAGTATGTACATATTATCCTGTCATATCATGGAAGAATACAAGTAGACTATTCATTATAATATTGAATATTTAGTATAGTGATAAAGCCGAAAGCATGATCAATCTCAGATAACAGTATTGGAGAAATCTGCAATAAACTCTACTCGTTTTTTAATGTAATATACCTATAATCAGTATTATCCATCCATTGGCACCATATACAAATACACGTATGCTGCCAGACTTAATTAGGATAGGTAAAAGCCCATAAGCATCCTCAACAGTCCTGTACTTAACTTTGTATATTTGTATACCTGTGATATTGTATTTTTGTACTTTTGGTTTGCAGTGATCTGGCTTATATATATTCCTCTTAGATGTTACACAGAAGAAAGCCTTCTGACTGACTAATGCTCATATCTTTTCTACAAGACCACAGTTACTTACCACTCCATCGCAGACAGTCTGCAGGCATTGCTGAGTGACCCTCATACGCCGGTATTTTTACCTATTAATCCTATAGTCCATTGAGTATGTCAGAACCAATGCTATCTATCAGCGTTCAGTGTGTCTGTAAGCATTCCATATTAATGATGCATTTTGTATACGACATTGTCGACCTTGTGTATACATTATCATATATGTTTAGTGTGTGTGAATTTTCTCCGCCCGGGATGGGTTTCCTCCCTTCAACTCTCTGCGAGTTTAGTTGAGGTGGTGTCATTCCCTTTTGGAAAAAATTCTCCCAAAAGGCTAGTCGCGTAGCAGCCCTGTCAAACATATACATATATGTTTAGTGGTATATAGGCATGTGTATTGTGTATGTACCTGTACGAACTACATTATTCAGCTGAACCCAGTAATATAAAATAACCCATCTCTCGGTCATAGAAGAATAACACCTAAATCGTCACTCGGCCTATGGTTAGTACATAATAGTCATTAATCCAATGCATGCACAAAATATTCAGTACATTCAAATAACACGATACAAAATACCAATTACTCAAAAGTAAAGAACCTTCATTGTTCCATAGAGACCAATGAGGTTCAAGTCTAGCGTCTAGGTCTGCGGCGATTTGATTTGCAAGTCCGAGTCTGGAGTTACAGTTTGATGTATAAATGTCCGACTGTAACCGGTAAAATTGTGCTAGTCTGTAAAGATCATAATGAAGTGCCTACTTGTGAAATGAAAGATATGAAGATTGTTTGGTTGAGATATGTATTGGCTGTAATAAAGATAGGATATTGGTAGTGTGTTTTACCCCAGTTGGCCACGTGTGGGTTTCATAAGGCCTGCACCGAACATCAGCCTTTCCAAGAATAACTATTGAAGTTTGAGGCGAATTACATGTATGCTCATTTACAAGAAGAGATAATATTTTCTCGTGTCTTTTCCTCAGAGATACAAGTGTTGAGCGTAGACTGAAGAATAGCAAATTCCATATCCACCAATAGCTATTCACTTCACGCTGACAGTGTCGCCGTCTGTCAGACGCCATCCTAATCTGCTAGCGTGGTACCGCCGGCACAGGAGAGCTATTTCCGGCTCCAGTCTCGGTCGCGGCGAGATTCTGCGAGAGTATTTGATACCAGACACCAGGCAGAGGAAACACGGAGCGGGCAACCTTAGCGCCGAACGGCTGTGAGTCGTTTAAGAATGCCAGTTCTCAACCGTGGTTGTTATACACCAAACAAATCACCAGAGGGCAATCGTTACAATTAGCAGTGGTAGGGCAAGAGGCACACTCATCATTTACCGCAGATAGTTTAGTGTATTTGCTCAATTGGTCTGAAGTCTTCGCAAAGATGAATCTGTAATGATAAATCATACTTCATTAAGTTCATGATGATTTAATCTCTACTTGAAACTGCATTATTGTTTTTAGTTTCATGATAATTACAGAATGGGAGTCAAATGTTCCCCATGAATATATGAACGGGTAGAAGTACAACTTAAAATCGATAATTCAGACTAATTGTATAATAAGTTGTAATGTTGGGACGGAAAAATCACCACTTTACGGATATGCTATCCGCTAAGCAGCGGTGCCGCCTACTATTTCAAACCAAGGACAATTCCCATTAGGCCCTGCATGGATGTCTCGACTAGGCATTACGCTGGTTCCTGCGCCTCTGCCATCCCATACAAATAGCGCAGGTACAGTGCTCTGGGAGTGAGGGACTTTCAGGGACGTTGAAATGGTCAGAGTGCGTATGGGTGCGTGTGTGCAGTGGTGGCAGTTACCTGGGGTCCATTTAGTAATCTAGGATCGTACATGTAGACCCCTTTCTGCATGCCATAGAGACCAAGGGACGATGTGGGTCAACTTTATTCAACACTTATAGACGACCTTATGGACGGCTAATAATGTCTTTGCAAATACTTAGATATTATTAAACAATGACCCCAGTACGAGGTACAGAAAAGGGTCTTCATGTGTGATCCTAGAACATCAAATGTGCCCCTGAATCCTTCGTAAGGACAGTTCATGATACAAGCCTTCCTGTGATCGGTTCTCTAGGTGTCTGTGCCAGGCGCTGCACTGGTGGTGCTGAGTAATCCGAGGGTTCTGGGTTCAGAAGGGTCCTGGGTTCAAAACCCGGTCAATCTAGAAAAATCATATATTTACTATTCAATTGAGAATAAATTTATAATTTGCATATAATTGTTAGAAACTATGAAGGATATTATTCAAACTTGTACATTGATAATATATCGGTTAGGTTACCAGCATCAGAAAAGACACCTGAGATGTCTTTCCAAAAGGATAGTTTGGGTCATGTAGTGCACGTTGTTCTGAGGTCAGAACAATGACATATTTATCAAACAGTCTGGAAGTAAATTTCAAGTCTCCGTTCTTTTCCCAGTCTTTTGAAATGACATTCCTTGTTTATTAAACGTGGGCAGTCCTATGACTGTCCTAGGACTATGATATGACAGTCCTAGGAGAATCCTTCCAGATATTAAAGGGCCCCCGCCTTCCTCCTACAAGATTACACACCTCTAGCTGTCAGCCCCATCGCTATCCACATGCCCAAGGCACTGTCAGCAAGAAACCATCTCCCTGGTTGAATATTCTCACCACACTCACTCTGTGATAGCGGCGCTTAAATAGTGGCTGGCGCCGCTGCCGCCGTTGCCTTGTGTATCAGACTCTTTCTTACATGCCTTGCAAGCTCAGTCAACTCTGTTTGGTGATCGGAATCGCTGTTTAAAATATTCGGGGTGTCGCCCACTTTTGACATTTGGAGTTTATTTGTTGTCTCCAGTCCGGCACGGTTGGATATGTCTGGTTCGACATAGATCTCATGATGAATCGGTGAAATGATTGATACTTATATTGCTATGGACATTTAAGGTAATTGTACATTTAATGTTCACAAGAGCATTATGGACACTGCTCAAGATACGAGTAATCAGTATAATGAACACTTTCTTCATCTGATCCCCTTTGCAATATTAGATGTAAAGATGGAAGATACATTAACTAACTTATACTTTTATGAATCATATTTTTGTACATTTTCTATGATCGTTGTCGCCCTATCCTTATGCCACCACTGTCTTTTCTGTCTATGTGCGCATCCCATATTTTCTTTTTCAACATTGCTTGCTCCGTATCTGCAAACCTATTTTTACCCTGCGTTCGCGGCTTGGAAATCGTGAAACATGCACTGCGTGACCCAAGCGCCATCCTAAGGATTTCGGGGTCAAAACAGGGCCACCGCACGCGCAAAGCCTCCCGGATATGGAAAAGATATTGCTTACTGAGAAATATTATATAAATGAACTAATATCCATAAAACAATTGTCTTACAATCCAAATGCCACTTGCCAGAAAAGGTGGAAAATAAAAACTATATAGACTGGTTCCAGATAAGAACGGTTGTATGCTCCTCGGAGTTGACTTTGCGCAATATCCTCGCATGGGCTCGGATGTTACGACGCGTCACCTCCGAGGAGCATAAGGCCAATTGTATCTGAACCTAGTTAACGTTGCTAGTCTTATATATATATAAGATGATTGGGTTCGTGGCAATAACATAAGCGTCATTATAAATTGTAACTATTACACAAGCAATTTTTTTGTGTTTTTACAAAGAACCGGGAATATAAATAACCAAAGGTCGTCCTGCACGGTAGTATCTGTAATGACGGCCATGTTGGGAACTATACCTTCCCCGAACCTATAAATAACATTTACAGACGTCAAGATAAATAAACTGAAATTCTCTCGGGCACCAGATGGTAATCCTTAATTTATTCACATGACCAAGAAGCCAAGGTTTGTTTATCACATGAACTAATGGCAAGAATATCTGCATTTAACGTGCACCAGTATCCGATGTACATTCCAAAAATGAAGCAGAAAATTCCCCAATGATTGTGGCAGTAATTTAGAAACCATCAAACCATCCATCATGTTTGGCTCATAAAAAGACTTTTATTGGGAGCCAAACCAGTTGGACACCTTCCCTCCAACTTATCCTCTTTTTTTCTCATACACGAAACTGCCGACCTAGAGATGCATTGGTAGGAGTTTTAAAAACAGGCCATCAATCCATCTCCTCGTTTCACCTCTCAGTGCCCTCCTGGCCGACGTGCCAGGGGTTAGTGACTCTGCTGGATCACACTGACGCCTGGCGGCTGAGGTCCTGGGTCTGCTCACTGAGCAGTACGCGAGTCTAGTGCCACCCTTACTTGATCAGATATGCGGATGTGCAGGAGGCAGGGTGTTTATTTTTAGCAGGGGGACCAAGGGGGTTTGTCTACGATACATGAACCTAGAGGTTGTGTGTGGGTTAGAGATTGAGGGGCCTATAGTATCTAACCATGAATGAAGCTTCGTTCGTTCTGCCTAGATCAACCTATATCCCCAGGATATAGCAATGAATAGTTTGTGTGTCTAGGTCTACAGTAGTCAACCTGCATATCGCGGGCAGTCTCTATTCTGTAAGAAGGCAAGTTGGAGAAGCTTGGAAATTGGAGACCAATAAGTCTGTTGCCGGTAACTTTAAAAATCTTAAGAAGGGTTATACAGGAATTCCTTCTCACCGAAATTGATGATGAGATCAGCCAATTTGGATATTAAAAGGGCTATGGTACCAGTGACGCAATCTTCAAATTGTTTCAGGAAATATGTGAAGCTAAGGACAAGGAAAGGTGACTGCATGTTGTATTTTTGATGCGAGAAAAAATATTTGACTGCCTTCCTTGGTATAGGGGGATCCTGTTAGTTTAACGAAAGCTTCTGTATGGTCTATCGGACACATTGTATTCTTGGTTTCGCGACTACTTAACCGATAGAAGGTAACTTATTTGTCTCAATGGTACAGAATCTAACACAGTAGATCCCCCCTTTGGCATCCCACAGGGGTCTGTCTCGGGACCTGTTTTGTGTAACTACTACGTTGATGACTTAACAAACAATGTAAAGACCTGTAGTACAATACATTATTATCCACCTAATACAAAGTGTCCATAGAAAACACATAGGGCGTTTGTATGGACATACCCGGCGCACACGGGTATGTTGTATGCTCCGGGTGGCGCATACGGAAAAATAGTGCTTATGGAAAAATAGTACATAGCTAAAACGAACTGATATTGACATTGTCTTGTCCAGAAAAGGTGGATAATAAATACAATATAGACTGGTTTCAGATACAAGCGGTTGTATGCTCCTCGGAGTTGACTCTCCGCATTATCCTCGCATACGCTCGGCTATTACTACGCGTCAACTTCTCGGAGCATACGGCCGCTTGTATCTGAAACCAGTCAATATTGTGTATGTACACCGATGATTTAGATGTGTATGCGATGGGTATCAAACTAAACGGTGTGTTAATGTAGCTCACGGAGGGGGTGAATGAAGTATTGATGTAGTGTGAGAACAACTCTTTGACAGTAAATGTTAAGAAGACGAAAACGATTTGTCCCCCAGCTCCACCCCGATTGACGTGTTTGAACCCGATTAGAATAAAGTACAGGGACACAATTTTACCCTATGTACCAGCTACAAGTCTTTAGGTATAACCCTCAATGATAGTCTAAACATAAGTAACATTTGAAGGATGTAGTAATAAATGTCAGTCTATGTATCTATATACTCAGCAAAATATGACACTATTGGAAATATTACAAAGAATGTAGCACGCAAGATCCACCTTTCAACATTTAGACCTAAAATGGAGTATTGTGCTTATCCTTTTGAATTTTTCAAAGGGACACCATCACCTGCAGCACCTGCAAAATCACACACAAGTTTAGGGTCATCCAAAGATCATAGAATGAGCAACCGTTGACAGTAGCACTTCATGACAGAAGACAGTAGACAGAAAGGGAAGAACAACCTTTGGTCCTCATCTTTAAGTTGTCAAAGAACCCTGACTAACTCTACGATAGGTAATTGAGGATCAGATCAGACACATAACTCCGATTTAATTAGAGACGTTACAGGAGCAGCTCGCATGAGAAGAGTCCAATGCATCGGGGATTTGTATTCTGGAACCAATTGCTGCCACATGTGCAGAAGGCGGACAACTAGGACACCTCTAAAAGGGAACTGTAATTGTATAAATATCCTTGATTGATTTACCCATGTAGCACGGTTAGTTGCTACACTGAGGACTTGATCACCTGTGTTATGTGCATCTATGACTGATGATAAGTGTTCTTTTTATTAGTGGTGTATATCCAAATGATACTCCAGTATGAATAAAATCTTTAAAGAAAATCTCGTCACTCGTGCTAATATTTCAAGTGATACAGAAAGATGCTATTACTTCCTAAAGAAGGAGGCACAATTCTTGCATCACACTCGACTAGATACAATCACGCCTTATTAATTCCAACTTGCATTGTTCCTCCTTTTTAAATTCATTAACAGTGTTAAGGTTTCGTTCATGTGGTTGAAGGTTATTCCAGAGATTTACTGACATAGATTCTACTGACATTTTGTTCTACATTTATGCACTATAGACATAGCATACAGTACATCAGGTAGAAATGTACACTTCACATTGCACCTCCTGAGACTACTATTACGCGCTTCTCTACCTCTGAAGGTTAGTAACCGCCAGAAAGTCGAACTCGTCAATCAGCATTTTCTTTCCTGTAAGGAGGCAGGTTGCAGCGCCATAAACCTACAGCCTCCTAGATGTCGACGGAGAGCAAAGTATGGATGATGTGGAAATTCTAACGTGGCAGAAAGTATGTCTTTGAATTGTGAGTAACTTAGAATGTTTTTGTGACTGAAAATCAACATCGGAACCACACTCTTTTTAGAATGGAGAGGGACATAATGGAGTAATATGTACGTGCCGTTTGTTATTATGTTTTTAAAGAAATTTCCGAAACGCTGTTTGTGTAGGCTGCAGCAAAGGTCAGGAACGTTCAAATGAAGTCCCCCACCTAAATCTAAAAAAAGAAGATTACACAGGACCAACAACTTAGGGGAAATAAAAACAGGTTTCTCACTCAGTGAGCCAAACAGAGCGATAGTGTGGGCAGTGAGTAACTCCTTTCGTATCCTCCAGAGGGAGGCACGGATTGGGCCCACATGGAGGACATCAACCGGGGCCCGTCCCCCGACTCCTCCTGCACCACGAGCCCCACTCCATTAGTCTCCAGGTGATGGGCACACTACACCAGCACTAAACCCCTCACCTGAGTGTTGCCCCGACAACGCACCACTAATGTAAACAAGTATTCCAACGCCTTGTCCAAGGTCTGGACCTGACCTAGACTGTTCCTCAGCGCAGTTCTGTGTTAACATGGAGGGGCTCCCCTCATACTTATCCATGTCCTAAAATCTATTATCAATAGGGTCTAATACTAATTACCAACAGCCGATATTCATTCCGTACGATTTTGAGGTTACGAAATCAAAAGGGCATAACAAATATAGAAACAGAACTACTAGCCCACATTGACATGGCTAGGACTGCCACGGATGTTGGATTTTTATATACTAAATTGTTGTTATAAATAGATGCGAGGTGATATCGTGTCTCTAGTTCTATGAGTGAATACCGACTGCTGTGCCTCAAGGTATTTTTTCAGTAAACGATCTAAAATCTCCTGGGTTGTGCAGGCCTAAAGAAAGCGAGCAGCTCACGTGAGCAACTCACTCTCAGCTCGGCAATGTTTGCACAATGTGAAAGGGTTAGTGGCACAAGTGATAACAGCACCAATAACTCATATTGCAAATCCATATATCTCTTGACAAGGGGAGGAAGGTTGGCATGTTGTTGTTCTACATTCCATAAGGCTTATCTAACTACCTGTGTTGTATACCTTAGCACTAGCAGTCTGCAGATTGTGTAGACTAATTTCTTGGTTTCTATATTCGTGACACATTGAGATGTACCTCGGTAGTGTACTACATCATTACGCGTCAGATATGATTAAGTCCTCGCTATTGAAAATTTGATAATTTAACTACTCTTACTGCTCTGCTAATACAGGTTGCAATTCTAAACAAATCCTTTTAGATTCCAACTGCCCTCGGAATGTTGGTGGCATTAAAATACGGCCCCCTCACAATTTTCTTATCATGAGGTGTTTGAAATAAGAAACACATACCTACATAATGCGCCTCCTATTCCAACATGGAAAAGGTTGCTGAGAGGTTTGATATACTTAATAAAGAATAGTGCAAGCTCAACACATATTGGAATAAATCTTTCTACACCTCAATATAGAAAAAAGGATTATACAGAAATGTATTAAGAATGTTCTCTTCTGTCTACTTCATTGTATGTTTATCACACTGTTGGATATTTATGTGGTCAACTCTGAGCTACTCATGAGTCTCCATACGAATGTGGTTAACTTGGAGCAGCTCGAGATTGGCACATACCACCACGACCTGCCTCTATACATGCCTCAAATTATATCCACATCCTCTGATGCAAGATATAGGTGTTTTAAGCAATGCTTAATAGCAGACTCCCTGTTGTTTATGGGGCTGTAAAGTCTGTTGTACCGGTATATGTTGTTCATCTTAGAAGGTAAAAAACGTAGTAATGGGATACACTAGAAACTAGTTTTAGAAGGTGCAGCTAAGTTCATGCTGAGTTAGTATCCGTAATATATAACAACTATTAGGCCAGAGCTGACATTTCTCGCTGTGTAGGAATGAGGGTTAACAATTACGACTAGTGAATGGTTGCAGTCGGTAGGCTAGGATGGCATTTTCCTTGCCTTGCAGGAAATCGGAATTTAATACTGTGTGCTACACATATCCTACCTCGCATCACTCTTAGCTTATAAATCATGTAAATGTAGGTCATGTATGATAAATCATAGATTCTCCTAAACGAAAAAAAAACCCGATATTCTAGGAAACAGTAAAATACTAAAAGTCAAATTTTTATTCCAAGAAAAATCAAATGATAAGTTTGATATTCCTTAAACCAGCTCATATCATTAACCCTCTATATGTAAAGGCAAGGCCTTGATGCCGTTCCCCGAAATACTCAATAATTACCAGGGGGAGAGGGAAATCGTTTGATTAGATATTCTAGGAAAATAGCTAAAAAATATCATCTTTATTTTTCGTCGGATCTTTCTTTACAAGAAACGCTTGTCTTTTTTCTTTTCATGGGAAAGGTTCCTTGTGCATGGCGCTATGCTACATATCGCCCTTTCATTAGATTCTGTGCTTATCTTTCCAGCGCTAGTAAGGTCTGTCTCGGGGATGTACCTGGGGTGCCGGGTATCTGCCTTACGATGCACACTATTCCCACCCCTCTACCCCTTCCGAGTAGCTGGGCTCGGGGTAGGTAGGACGAGGTGTCGGCAAGCCGCTGGTTATCTCTAGACGTAACATATATCTCTACGTAAAAAACAACTGAGAGAGCCGCACGCGAGGAACCAGCTAACCTGACTCCACACTACCAAACTCCTCCAGGTCTAGTGTTGATTGGTTGTTTTTGTTATATACACACACCTTTTCCTATGACTCAAAAATATGAACAGTACCTCGATGTTGTAATGTTCAATATGATATGTATTTTAACATAGAACATGACAAGCAGTTCTATATCATTCGCTATAGGCTGCCTACATATAATCTCTATATGACGATACTGTAAATCATCCTTACCGATTATAGAGAGAGAGAGAGATTAAAACCAAAATTCTATGCATCTACATGTTATTTGAAATCAGTTAACAAATTTTAACGCCCCCCCCCCCCCACAAAAAGGGCAACAACAACAGCAACCCAGAAACAGATAACAAACAACAACAAAAAAACAACAAACTAAAAACAAGAAAATACTAAGAGACAAGAGAATATCTCACCCTAAACAACCGCTCCATTCTACTGATCTCCTTATGCTCTTTGGTTTCCTGCCTGACGTTTCCGGAGCCTTTATGTGCTAAATCAGATAAACAAGTATTATGATCGTGATTCTCTGTAAATTTGCGCCAATGCCATGATCTCAGCAGCGGGCATATTAAGACAACATCAGTATTGTAATAGTATACGAAAAGCAGCTACACATCTTCAACCAGGCAATCACCTCCCCAAACACCTGCAATAACAACATTACACCGATGAAAAAGGTAGGCCTCTAGCTGCCTCAATAACAAACTTCGGTCCGGTAAATTCCGGTGCATGCTAGGAAAAACATAGAATGAAAAAGATGCATGGAAAATAATGTGACGATAGAGAGAAGGTAGACAGATGACTCTTTCCTGGCACCACGTGGATCCAGTGGAGTAAAGCGACCACAGCGGGCGCTTTCTTGTCCCTTTCATTATGTACATGAAGGAACTCATCACTAAAAAAAAAATAAAAAATCATCTGAATTTTAAAAGTGCTGACATTTTGAACAGATGCTGAAGAATAGCAAACCACAAGGATACGTGATATCCTATTTAGTATATATATATATATATATATATATATATATATATATATATATATATATATATATATATATATATATATATATATATATAAGATATAGATATAGAAAAAGAAAGGGTCTTCGTTTTCAAAAGGTAGCTAGTGTCCTACAATAAATAACTGGAAATATGAATCACCCTACAAGGGATATCTACGACTTGGCGAATATATAGGGTATACTTTCTGAATTGGGTTCCTGATTGGCAGTACTGCAGGTCTAGGGGGGATCCCAACTACAGGCAGGCAGCCACACGGATATAGCCACAGCTGCCGCTCCTCTCCAGTCCTGCTGATTAATCTACACCGTAGAGAAAACGCCAGGCAGCAAATACCTGACGTCGCAAGCCCTGAGCTCTCCCCACAATGTCGTCTGCTGCTAAAGGTTTCTCATTGCACTTAGACATGATTGCTTCTACACGACGGCACGTATTACAGAGTAGAACTCGACGAAAACTTTCAGCGTAATTCTGTCGACTATCGCTCTGATTAAGGGACATTTTCATATTCAATGTGCAGGCACTAGCTGCCGATTTATATTATTGGCTGTAGAGATAGATGGACGGGTGTGGGGTAGAATTCGAAAGAGCAGGAAAGGAATATGAAATGGTGAATCCGATAGGGGATAGACAGATCCTGTGATTGAAGGCTATTGAATACGAGTCACGTGATATCCTGATATCAAATATGATATAAAGTTTAGAAATCCGACTAATGTAACATGAGGAAGAAGCGCCACGTAGATAAAGATTGAGTTGATGGTTTAAAGGGGATAATGAGGAGTAGGGGAGAGGGCAATTGAAAGTGTATATAAGGAACTATGGAGGATGTAGAAACACGGGTAAGGGGAAAAGGGAGAATATTTCGCAAAGTTTCAGTGAGAAGGAGAATCAATGATTTTATCTGAGTAGAAAGAAGGGGAAAGGCAGAAAATGGAAAGGTATTTTGAAGGTTTAAGAACTGGAAACAGGAGAGGCATGCGAAGTGGGGTGTTTGTATGGCATAAAACTCCAGTACACGGCAGGCGGTAAGTGAAATAAGTACTGATAAGACATAGTATACACAGCATGCCCTTAGACAGTACCCAGCGGACCCATGAGTGCCGTCATAAACACTGTAGATATACAACCTAGTAAGCCCTATTTCATAATACTCATCTCGCATAACTTGAGTTCCCTACCCATTCCCCATCTCGCTCTGCAAGAACACCTCTTGCTGTGACGTCACTCTGACGTCAGTACCGCTTGTGCAGGTGGGCACCCCTATAAGGCTTGACAGTTCTCAGGTGGGGGCTCCAGTGGGACTATAGGAAAACTGAGGTAGGGTTAGTGGTTGTTGGTCAAAGTGGTATTTGCAAGGATGTGTTAGTAAAATGATTGATATGTGGTAGTAGCACTGTTTGTATGGGGACGATTCGGGGACTGTAGGTTATGCTGCAGATGGGGAGGTGTGTGATGATGGCGATAATTTAGGTGAAAGAGAAGTTGAAAAGTAGCTGTTGCACGGGGTTGAAGATACAGAGAGGGTCTGACTTTGACTTTGATGAAGCTGGTACAAATTCTAGGGATACATAAGGCGTCTGGGGTGTGTACATATTGTTGGAGAGAAGCAGCTGGATAGGTGGGTGGAGAGTGGGGGGAACGTGGGTGGTGTAGGGGCGGTAGCTGAGGCTGCTTGTATAGAATGGTGGGTAGGGGTATATGTAGGGGTGGGTATTCCAGTGGGAGCAGGGAAATAGTGTTATGTCTTAGGGTGAGTAAAGGACGGCAGGGGATGGGGGTGGAGTCCTGTAGGAGAAGGGGGGCGAAGCCAGCAGTGGGTGCTCTCCCAGGAGCAGGGGGTGGAGGTGTATACGACAGACTGGGCAAAGAATGTCTGTGGCCCTAGGCTCAGGGCCCGGCCTGATGGAAGAGGATGGGGCGGGGGTGCAGAGGGGTAGTTCAGGTAAACCGCCCCCTTCCTCTCAGCCTGGGTAGGTATGCAGACACCCTCAGTCATGGAAGCACCTAAGAACGATCTAAATAAAAAAGATAAAAGGAGAGGGTGCGTTTCCTTCAGCGCTACTCTGTAAACAGCTCGAGTGAGTCTCTCGTCAAAGGTCTATGATTGGACCTGAGGCCCACGAGCGTGGCGTATGACTGGGATACATGTCACAGACTAGTTGTAATCCTAGCCTAATACTAGCCTAGCAGTTGAATAAGTGAAACGAGAATAATTTGACATTATAGAAGGGTTTTACATATCATTAACGCTTTTATTAAGATTTTTTCTTGAGAAATTGTATTAATGTTCATGAAAGTTACATCAAAGTCTGGGATCGGCATCGCCGTTTTTCCACCAGGTCTCTCCATCCTCCATCATCAAATGGATGGCATAGTATCGAATTAATGTATGATATTTTTCAGTATGTCTTTCTACTTGGCTGGAACGATTAAGTATTATGCCTGACTTTCTGTGTATGTGTTGCTGATGTTGTACTAGTGAGTATGTCCTATCAATGTGTAGAATGCATCAACTATCCCACAGAAGGGTTTAGCAGTTGTGCAGTGTCCTATCAATGTGTAGAATGCACCACGGACCCGCAGGAGGGTTTAGCAGTTGTGCAGTATCCTATATGTTTCTTTGGGGGGAGGTGCTAGCTTAAGTATTAGCTGGAATAATCCATGGATGTATCACCTTTAAATAACCACTGGATGCAGGTTGGTTACCAGCAGCAAGGGAATAACGCGCCATCGAAGAATACAGAATGTAGGAGTTCTTTCTTTTACTACATAAAAGCATCAAGGAATCATAAAACTGATAGATTGGGTATACTGGCAACTGGTAAATATTAAATTAGTTTTAATTTGGTTAAAAGCAATGAATATTGCCATTTAGTAATAAGCTGGTTATTTTGTAAAATTCTGTAGCAATCTTTTGTGTCAATTTCTTTTGTTCATTCTAACAAATTGATTCCTTTTCTATGAATGTAGCATCTAGGAAATATATCTTGCTAACTGCCAATTACAGGGTCTGGATTACCAAGAAGAAAGTCACAAAAACTGAGCTTACTCATTTCATATTATTGCCTTAAAAGTAGGTGGTTACATACATAGGTTTCACGTTGAAGAGTTTCAAATCAGTTTTGCATTCTTTGAATGTTTGGTTGAGGTTTATGTTGCCTTTGCTTGATGAGTAAAATTTGAATAGCACCAGCAATAAAGGTGATAATAATTTGCTTTATCGAAGATTAATGTTTTTGATCATGTAGATTTTTATCGAGACAAACACTACTGGATATAGATGTGCATATTATGATGCAAACAAACTAACTACAGTGCAGACATTCTGTAAAATAAAAGAACTAACACTTGTTTACATCCATACGTTGTGATATAATGCCCCACTGTTACTATACACCGAAGATGAAATTTATTATTTGAATTGAGCATGGTGGGTTGCTGGATTATCATCATTATAAATTACCCCAGACCAAACTTATTGCATACCTAATTTGGCGAATATATACTATGTTTGCAATACATTAGATTCTGAAATAAATCACTCCACAATGTAGTTCTACAGTCAGATCAATAATATGTCTATGTGTCCATAATTGATTGCCTGGACCTGCATCACCCAAACGTATCCTACATTAGTCTGTCCGCGTCCGGCACTCAATAGGAGGTCGCCAGGACCCTATCACCACCTGGATGGTTCTCACGGTTTCCACTAGGGGGCAGCGCCTCTTTGCTAGATTCCTCAGGGCGATATCATTGGTCCCCCATGCGCAACTCCAAGAGATAAAATCAAAGACTACATTTACAATGCACGCTACAGCATTTCATGTATGCAGTGTTGGGATTAAGCTTGGACAGGTCAGCAGAGGAATGGTGGGAAAGTGAGTAACAGCAGAGTGGTGAATTGAACAAGGAGGTTAAATTAAACCTGGTTGGAATGGATACGGATAGGAATAGGACACTTGATGGATGTGGTCATGAGCGCCTATAGTGAAGTTTGTTGAGGTGGGATGGTTATATTTTTTGTCGGTCGTGATAGCTATGGGCTGGTGTTTGCAATGGACAGAGGGATGGATTTGAGATAGAAATGCTACAGTGAAATCGCATTACATCTGCACCCCTAATATTAGTATTGCTCTGTTTCTTTGGTTTCCAACTGAAGCTACCCTTTCGAATTCAATTCGAATTGTGGCTTCCGCGATTACCTAATATTTTCTACCTACTTCTATCTGGCAGCTGAACAACCCACATAAGTCTTAACACACATTAATACACACATATCGGCTTGTTGGACCCCCTCAGATTACCACATTGATATAGGATAGATCGGTCGTCCCCAGTATACCAATATCCCTATCTTGACATATGAAACCCCAAACATCTCTACAATAGGTACTTCTATAACTGTGGATTTGGTAATACATATTGGCTTACCTATAACAACACTTCAAAATCCGATCTCCCTCATAATGTTTCATTCCTTTTCTGCCTTTAGAGAAATATTCTTTTCTCCCAAGATTTTTTATTTGTAAGTAAGAAGCTAATAGTCTACAAAGAAACAGTTAAACAGTCTGAGTAGTACCAGGAAGAATTAAAGATATGCGATTAAACTATAAAAGAGACACATACAATCCTAGGTTTTAATAGAGGGTGGCAAGACTTTCTTTCCCTTATAGTTTTCTCCAGCACTCACGCACCGTAGGCGCCCCACAAACACAGGGGAATGGAGTGTGTGTAAAATCAGGGTAATACTGGTATTGTCTCTTAAACCCGCTTTTTCATATCGGTAATTAAATCAGCTTGGCAGTCCGGCGTAATAGCCTTCGACTGGCTTCTGGCAGAGAACTATTAGATTTTATTAGAGATAGAGAGAATCAGCGCGTTTCATCTCTTTGTGCTGTCCATGTAGTTCCTCCATTCACCACAATCAATACCCAATCACTCAGCGCGTGGCATTTACCGTTCAGAGAATGGCTCATCCCCACTGGAGCGACGGTCTGTTAATTCCGATCCGATTCTTCACTTTGAATGGATTAATAAGTGCAAAACGCAGGCACGATAATGGAAAATGGCTCCATTAGTGTCTACTAAATGAGAGGTTTGTTATTAATGAAGGTATGGTTTTGTTAATCAATCGCTTCTCGTTTAATACATTTGAGCAGAAATACACTGAATTCATACTCAAAGCTAGATAATCAAAGGCGTGTCTGTCTCATTGCAATAGCAGACATTTGAATTGTATTAATATCCAAGAATAGTCACTGCTATTGGAATTTTCCTATTCATTAAATTCTACTTAAAGCAGCTATTATACATAGAAGTTGATTTTCATTGATATATATACTTGATATAAACATTATATATGGTCACACTCCCGATAAATGAAACAGTCAGTGTCCAAGAGTTCTTAACCCTTTCCTCATAGCCGAGACTAGCTGAGGAGTGGTGCAAATATGTTTCAAGGCACTCCCGTCAGTACCACAAATTATGCTCCAAGGCATCCTTTTCCTTTATTTATTAAACTCTCATTTATCTCAGCTGATTCAATATGAATTTTAATAGTTTATCCAGTGGTAATGTAAAGCAACATTGAAATGATAATCTATGAAGATTCGTTATTTACAACTATGGAAGTATTGACAAATTCAAAATAATGCATTTCCTGAACAGTTATAACCTTGGCCTACACTACAGAGGTGACCAGGCATTGGGGTTACAGTGGAATGATGTTGCAGGTCCTTAGTCGCGAAGTTCAGAAGGGATATAATCCATGTTACTTTTCCGTTTAGTCCCTTACTGAGTAGGAGTTTGAACTTCTCCGACAGGTCAATACACCTTAGAGCTGGAAGGAGATTATTCCACAAGTATGGACAGCAATCTAGTGGGTATTGATCAGCAGTGTAATTCGGTAAATTCTGGACAAATAGAGGTGAGTCCGGTGTCCTTGTAGCTTTAGGGTTTTCACGGTGCAGATTCAGGTAGTTCCTTCGATTGTGAATAAACATAAAATATATGTCAATAATATTTATAGGGTTCTTAAACGTCGGATTCATATCTAAAATCATTCCCAATTATATATATACGATGGCACGTGATGTACACAGGTAGTGTGAGCAGCGGGGTTTACCTGCCTGGAAGACCCATCGATAACTAGTTTACATTTTTAGGAAAATAACTTTATAATTCAGCAATTACTACGAGACCAGCCAGATATTTAACAAATCGTTTGTCATTTTACAGTGAATCATCGAGGGCCCCGGTCTAACACCATTTTGCTTACTCGAAATAATATTGTAGTCATAATTAAACATCAATCTAGGTAAAAATTCTGTCCTAATCTTGGGTGTCTATAGTTTGTGGGTGTTTATAGTTTCTGACTGATCCGTGAACAAAAAGTTTCTTTTGTAGAGACTTTCCTTTCTAAAAAAATATATTTATTTACATGTAGGCCTATCTATATAATCTTTTTATAAGCAGCAAACTATCTAACCCTTTATTATCCATCGTATGTAAAGCCCCCCATTGACTATGTATGGGGTCTCAGTAAACCACGACCCATAATATAAACCTGTTAGATACCCTAACTGTGGTATACGGATTCAGACCTGTGGTATACGGCCTCAAAACCATGGTATACGGGAAAAATAACCCCTTTTGCTATAGAGCAAAGAAATAGCCCCTATTGTTATACCCTTTAATATGGCAATTACTGGGTTTAATTTATTCGAAAAGATGGATAATAAATGCAACAAACGATGATTTTGTGGACAGGCGGCTCTGTAAACCACTCGAGGTTGACGTCGTAATACACGTCAATCTAGTGCTCGTGTATTACTACGCGTCAACCTCTCGTGGTTTACGGCCGCCTGTTGTCTATATAATCTCTGAGTATTGATACATGTCGCACCACTATTGATCTACCACAGCTCACTAGACCTAATTACCATTCTTCTATCACGCTCTTCTCAGCTAGAATTAATCCTCTTCCTGAAGCGGGAATTCATCTACAGCCTCTCACAGCTGTCCAATGCCCTATTCGCCCATTCTGAGGACCTACACTTTGGCAGGCCCCCATGCTTGCCGATCTTTCATCTGCATTCACTTCCTCTAATAAAATGCATCTATAACCTTACACTTACATACAACAGTGCATTTATGTATCACCTCCGCTTGACAACTCAGATGGATGCCAGTCGGGCATCATACATGCCTGTTGGAAATTGGGGTCAGTGAAGAGTTCATCGAATCGGGTTTCTGCACAATCTCTCTTATCTGTATTAGTAGAGGTAAGACAGGCCGATGGACATGGCACATGGTACCATATGGATTGTATAAACAGAGGATTAGGTGAAAATAATGATAAAGATTATAAAACTACAGTTTTCGGAAATGCTGTCCTGTATATCCGAGGATCAAAAATGTATGGTCCGCCACCAACAAATGCCACTGGTGATGGCTTGCTATACCAGATGACTGCTGCCACCTGGGGATACCCGATGGTAACTGAGTGCCCATTTGCACACTGGCAAACGGTTGGTACACTACGTTAGTCGGGACAGAGTGGAGACAGAGGTGGCAGCCAATCGAGCTTATATGCAGAATGCATGTATAGATTTATCTCTGGTTTTTCCTTAGAGGATGCTGATGGATTGCGATCAAACAGATCATACCTGGTAAATTATTAATCGATAGTAGATAGAGGCAACACAAGGCGGAAGCGGATCGTATTACAAATGTTGTAGCGATCTGATGCCAGTGTCCACAATATGTTGTAACCCAAAACTTACAGTGTTAATCAGGATCATGTATAAAACATTGCAATATGTGTTAGTGTTACATTATTTGAGTGTAATTCAAATATCATACTGAAATAGCGAACAGCACTAGAGACTTAGCAGGGACACAATTATAATGGGATAATTCTAAAACAAGAAGTAGATTGTACAACAATAATATTCCCCAATTAAATAGAAAATGAAGCAATTGCAAGAATGTCCCTATAAGAGAGCTTCTCATACATAACACAAATAACAACAGAAAATATGATTACGAGTACGATATAAACAAACAGAAGCTTTTTGGTGAGATAGTATTTGCAATTATAAATCGTACGACTTGGCCTTCAACGCCACATGTATCTATGGGAATTCCCCGAATCTGAGTACCAGCTGTATAGAAGTATCTAGCGAACAGAGAAGGATTATCAGTCTCTCTCATTGTATCCAAATGCGAGAGACTATTCAGTCCATTAAGACATCAAAGGGATCTGTCCAACAGGCAATATGTCATGCATGAATTGTCAAAGGGATACAGAGTTCAAAGCCTAGTTGACTTAATTTCATCTGTCTGCTTGTTGGTTCCCATCAGAAGAGGAGCACAGTGGCTTATGTATTCTGCGAGAGGTAATAACGACGTATGTTATGTAACATTGGGCCAAAAAAGGAAAAAAAAGAGCGTTTCTGGTTTCGTAAAGCGAAGGACCTAGGTGGGCAGCAATATATGATTCTTGTTATCTATTCTTTTAATCACCATCGACCAAAAACACAATATAAATAATGTAAAACAGTTTCATTATCTCAACTCTGCCCACGGTTGTCAGAATATAGTAAATTGTAATCCTTCACTTTTAAGAAGAAAGAAAGTTTTTCAAAATATAGGACTGGATGCTTCTATCGTAAGCACTGCCATCAACCCCAAAGTACACACGTTTTTTGGAGGTATATAGTATATAGAGGTTTAAATGAAAGACAGGAGAGGGCGCAGCGGACGACCCTCCGCGGTCAACCCCGCACCTCGCATTAACATTCAATGAAAAGGGATTGAGGTTATTCGTCGCTTTTCAGAGGCGCTCTTCTTCGAACCCATTCAGAAAATAAGACAAAGTCAAAAGACATGTGCCGCATATATAGTTATAAGTCACGCGTAATACAAAGGAACTCGCCACTAGCCAATTAGCAAATGTACAGGGCAGCAGATAAAGATTTGTGCTATAGGCTGGCATTCAACTTCCATGATAAAAGTCCCATGATAGTTAAACGGTAAGGGGCCATCTATGAAGTATACATGCAATTCCAAAACTTTGCATACACTGCACGAAACTTACCACTTTATGCATATATGCGCCATCGCGGCATCGCACGTATCGGCCGTAGATTTACTTGTTTTCATTTCTATACGCCTGTAATCCGCAACTGCGTATGAGGCATCTAAGAGACAGTTTCCTTATGTATACATGCACGACTTGGCTGTATTTCACACCTGGCGTATCCAAGATAAAACATGCTCTGTGCGATATATATACGCCGGGCATAGACATGATACAAAAAAAAATTGCGACCCACGGCCTGCCCCGTCCTGTGCGTGTTGGTAGAGGATGCACCAACACTGACCCGTCACCCGCGACCTCCCAACCCCACCCCCTACTGCCCCCCCCACACCACCATTCAACACCCTACACTGAAGCCCTTGTACACAACCCCGGCCTCCCTGCAGTGTGTGTAGACGGATTAGCGGCCGCTTGGCTTGTGTAAGATGTTTTCAGTCCTGAGTCGGAGGCGTACAAGGCGGGCGGCTGAGCGGGCGGCTGTGAGGGTGGCGGCCGCATTCACACTGGAGTCGGACTTCAGGTGCACAGAGACACTGGGGGGAGGCGATTAAATAGTAACCCTGACTGTCCACACATTGAAATGGTGTTTGAAAGTAAGATCTATTAGAAAAACAATTAAAAAAACAACATAATGCAAGGTTTACTATGTGTAATTAATCAATTTATACTCAATTAGGTTTTTATAAAATAAATTGGTAATATAAGATTGCAATTTTCATATAATACAGACTTGGATGGTCAATGGCAAATGGAATATGCTACCACTGATGTCCCCAAGTGGCAGAGGCCGGAATTATTGGATAGTGGCGTAAATAAACAGAATCAGGCGTATATATGACGTATATAAGACCGCACCATGGACACATATATACGCCACTAGATAAGGCATCTACGAGACGGATGATAGGTCGAACTTGTAGATGCAAAATCGTACTGATAGACACGTTTCGCATACATATGTAAAGTGGTAAGTTTCGTGCAGTGATACATCCACATCTTTAATCTAGTGCACAAAGGATGTCCCCCAAACATGATCTTTCTTGATAGGGCAGTTTTATTTCAACTAAACCAAACAAATGAGAAAGCATGGTTAAATGTTCTGTATCTATTGAACTGTCATAATCTGTGACTCAGAATCATAGGCATTGTTAGGTCTTCTATTCATCATGAAAATAGTTCCTTGAGCAGGTAGCTCATCCTCCTCATCAATACACATCATGCACCTAGGGCACACCATTATCTCTCCAAGGACGATTTGTTCCTTTCTCATTCGAACCACTAGAGTAGTAGAAAGCTTCAAATAAACAAAGGGGGAGAGCCATGAAATGAGGTTTCCCTGAAGCCTTAACAGGGCATCCCTCTCCAACCTACAGCTGCATTGTGAAAAATATCATCTGGCCACGGTCAGTTAAAGGACTGCCATATGAGTAGTTATACTCTGATCCCAGATTAAAAGAGGTCATTGGGAGTATACAACCCTCTGTTTATGACATCCAAGACACATAACTAGAAGAAAAACCTTCTGAATAGTCAGATGAACAGTTACCCTGTTCTCAATCTCAACTTGCCCACTCTTCCTGACTGTTTTCTTTTATCTTCTTCTGCAGTTTCAGGGATGGATGGACCTCATCAGAACCAAGGATCTTGCTAAAATGTTCCTAATGTTCCCTGGGGTGATAGTCATCGTGCAGGAAGAACTCAGTATATGGGTATTACAGCAGCCAGCATGTCTGGTCATCAAATATTCGTGTTCAGAGCATACATATATACTGATGTTTGATTTTGTGCTTGTCTGACCATCTGTTAAAATCTTTCTGGCCTCTTCAAAAGTTCTCGATATCAACTGAGAAGAATGTTGTCAAGTCAGTTCCTTTCCTTTCATTTTTACTCCCATTGGATATTGACTCAAACACCTTGAACCTTTTCTTCAGATGTAAATACTCAAATATGCTTTTCAGTTTCTCCCTTGTCAAACATTGAATATTTTCATTCCTCTTTGAGCTGAGGTGCACTCTCAATGATCTTTGAGATATCTTCTCTTAAGTTACACCTTTTCAGTGCAGATAATTCCCCAGAGCTTACTAGGGTCTCAGGCTACAATTTGAAGGCAGGGGATTCAATTTGACATAACACTTTCTGCTGGTTTACACCAGGTCTTTACTGGGACGCATCTTGCTCCTACACAGATCAAGGTCGGGCTTCTTAATAATGCAGAGAATGCCTCCATCAGAATGCCTTGAATCCTTAAACCTGCAGGATGCAGAGAGATTGATTGTTGCAACATCAAATCATAAACAGTTACTTTTCATATGAATTTACACAACTCCGAAAAGAAACAACAGATGCTTGTAATGATTTCTACTCCATGTTCTGATCTCAGGGTAAGAGCAAGATTGATGGTACTGGCGTGTTCTTACCCCTCACCCTTTCGGGTGGGTTTCTTGTTGCAGAGATATATCATACAATCTTCAGAATTTAACATAGCATACCTACTTATGTACTTTGGTATATGACTGAAACAGCAAGACAAATTATCTGTGTAAAAATTAGAGGTGTGAGAACTTTGTAATCCTTAATGTCGATATATTCTACCCAAATTTATCCGTCCTTTCCTCAGTCTCTACTGAAATTGCATGTTGCAAACTCTGTTGAGGAATATCATGGTATATAGTTGTTAGGATTAAAAAAAATGTATCGGCATGCCGTGGGTGTTATTTGAAATGCATATTCATACACACACAATATGTATACATAATATACTATGATCAATATATTTATTATATGTACATAGTATTTACACATTCACATGGCAATTCATTCCTGCTTTTATAGGAGTTTCTTTTAACCAACGGAGAGGTTTCTTACATGTCGTTTCATTTTAAGTTTATCAGACTGCTGCATCGACAAGAGAGGGAAACAGCCATATAGGCGCATATATCAAGCAAGGTATTTGCATTAGGTCCTGCATGTAGCGCAGGTATGTACAAAGTCGATGTAGTTACACAGAGACTCAGCAATCCTTTGAGAATGCCATTTTAAGTATTTTCCATCTTCTTCCATCCTATTCTTCAGACAATATCCTCGTTGTGTATGCAGTGTAGCGGTTTTCCTGTCTGATAAATGCATCTCCGTTCAGTGAATATAGCCATCCTGTATACAGTCGTGAGACTTTGTAATATCAAATTTACTACATATTTAATGTAGCAGAGTGTACACGGAAAACCCCATAAAACCGGGAATCGCTAAACCATTTTTCCCCGCGTCTGCAATCCGTACTTTACAGCCTCCCCCGAGGGCACTAAATCGCTTGGTCCCAGCATGAGTGCCCATTGTTTTGATAACAACTCGGGGACCCGCGTATGGTAGCCACCACTTACGGGTCAGCCAATGTCACGGTCACAATGTCCCGTGACAGGTTATTGCTAAATCATCAGCTGATCGCCGTCATGTGACCGGATGTTTTGGGGATCCCACGCCATATCGTGATGCTGGACCGAGATATTCTTGGTATCAACGTGCGCATGGAAGTATCTATAATGAATGTTGATACGCGAGTTCGCATGGCATCTTTATCGTAATTACCACAAAAGCGCCAGCAAACATGCTTAACTCGACCATTACATAGCTGATGTAAGACTTTTCTGGGGTGATGGGCATTTTTCGATATTATAGAGATTGGAATACATAATGCTGCTACTATCCTTTCTTATCACACCTCATGTAAACCTTAAATGAACTGCTGCCACACTTTACATGGTGAACTGCATGGTTGTTGGACATAACACTAAAGATATGCCTGCTGTTCGGCATTGATATAATTCTTCTGATTAATACACCTAAATAAGCTTCTATTTTCTGTAATTAGCACAGATTCCCCCAGAGGTCATATCCTCTTGGAGAAAACAGTGGTAAATTCCTCAACGGTTATTGCTTCCGTTGTCGGGTATACTGTTGATGCAGCACATATATAGTGTAGGAAAAAGGAAGCAAGGAAAGGGTTAAAGTATAAATGAGGTGCCTGCTTTTTCACTGGTGCTGCAGATAATCAGGAGGTATTGAACCAAAGCTAGCAGTGGCTGAAGGGTTTCCGCTTGCACGAGAGAAGAGTAGGCTGGGATCGCGAGCTGGGATTAGTGAGAGATGTGGTGATATGAAGGCAGAATGCGTAGGGGATTGGCGAATGTAATAGGATTACCTGTCAGGCTAGATGTGCTTACTGTGTGCTGGAGCTTCGGTGAAAGAAGGGAGCGGTAAAGGTAGAACCGGCTGAGTTGGGATCAGAACTCTTCTGTGAGGGCATGGGAGAGAAAAGGCAAATGAGATATCGACATAAGGCAAAAAGAGAAGGGAGGGGTGATTCGGTGAGGTTTAGAATGATATATACGATACTGAGGCTGTGTAGGGGTTTACAATTGCAATCAGTTGTGAAAAAATCAATTCCGGGTGCAAAAGGAAAGCATACTTTTTCCAACCTTTACATTTGTAACCACATATTCTAGGTCATAGTTTGTGTAGTTATTTCATTCAGGCTGATGTTGTGCCACTAAGGTCATTGGGATACATGTTTACAATAATACGTGTAAGCTCATCCAACACGGGAGAAATAGAATAATCTGTTTAGTTTTTATGTGGGACGATCTCACGGTAGTAATACCGTCCCGAAAAACTCTACCCTTCATGTCTGCTCCCGGCCACAAATTCTCACAACACACGCACCACCAAAGTCCCCTCTCATTGTATTTGCACACATAATTCAACCGCTCATTTCTGTCTAAATTGACCAAATGATAGAAACAAAATGTACAAAAGCTAAACATTGACAAGGAATGGAACTCGAAGAAGAATGTTACAGAAAACCTATTTAATGTGAATCAGGATTTAGAAAAGAAAAGATTTAATCTGAAACAAGATATTAAGATGGGTTATCGATATATTACCGGGAAAACACTGGATGCCGTGTTTTTACAATGGCGACAGTGGATGTCATGGCAGACCGGCTGGTGATACACTGATAGGATTTCCACCAATCACCAATGAGTAGTATGGACACAAGGCCCGGACACAAAACACAGTAATAGGACGCAACTAGCGAAGTAATCACCACCCTGTCAGCAGCAGAAACCACAACAGTCAGTGCAGTCACAGACTATTTTGCTTTCTGTCTCAGTGACAACAAATCTGAAGCGACAGCGACTACATAAAGAACATCTCCCGTGTCAACTCTGCCGTCCTCACTGGGGTTGGATTTCTTTTATGTGCGCTCTCATTTATGGATATCATATTGTATCGTTATCGGAATAGGTCCAGACATTTCTCTCCATCCATGGAACACAGAATTGAGAGAAGCAAGGCTCGCGTTTCCATAACATATAAGTAAATGGTAGACATGTGATGTTGGTGAAAGTCAATTATGATCTAATTGTAATTATGGTCTCATTGCTGATTAACTGTATTACATACACCAATGGATGGAGAGAAAGGTATACATCTTGAGGTTCCCTTCTACATATGTCATTAATCAATAGGACATCAAATCATGGTAAGTATACAGTGTCAATGGTTCTACGTTAGTGTCTAACATTGAGAACATTGACCTAATCTACCTGTTCTTGTCTATCTTAAAAAGAGTGATTTTGGCAAATAGTATAAGCAATGTGGTGGGATATAAACAGGAAGCGAGGGCAAATGGCAGTATGACTGAATCGACTGAGTTAACTCGACAGAAGATTTCAGCTTTTATTATCCAGATCTGTGCTTGAGAAGCGGCACTTTTTATTGTACGTAAGGAATCGATATAATAAAAAATGTATGTTTCAACCAGTATTCCTAAGATGAAGTCCAACATATCTACTCAGACAAATAAATAAGTTCGCCTCTGTGTATCTAAAAGCGGCACTTTTTATTGTACGTAAGGAATCGATATAATAAAAAATGTATTTCTCTTAGAATTCTCTATAGCGAATAAAAAATGTATGTTTCAATCAGTATTCCTAAGATGAAGTCCAACATATCTACTCAGAAGCAACACTAACGAACAGCTCTGGTAATGTCACTGCCCTTTCAAAGGATATACACATGAATACTGTAAATGTAATACTTCCAGACCTCACGATGGGACATCTGTTGCCTTGATGAGCTTTGGCACTGTATATATTCCTGATGTCATCTCCATCCGTACAGTCAAATTGACAACCACAGTCATCCGGGCTTTATCCACTTGTCAGCTTTGTTAGCTGCTATGGCTTCTTTACATTTTATCGGAGAAGGTAGCTGGCTTCCATATATTCCATAGGTATAATTCATACTAGTATCATATGATAGTTTTATCAAGGAGTTTGGGATTGTGTGTGGCTTACCCGAAATGCCCTCATCATGGTTCTTGTAGTTTTATGCTAATAGTGGGTGACACCCTTTTTTAAAGTTTGATTTATATTTGACTTATATGCTGGGATGAAGTATATGTACACATGGTAGCACATTTATACCTACCCGAGTCCTGTCCAATTTCCTTGTACACTGATGAATCCGGATGCCAAGCCATCTGCAGTTCTCGGTGTGTCAATAAATTAATTCCATCTAATAGTCTGATAACTCGTTTCGATATGATTAGTAAGAACACACTAGGAGGGACCCAGGTAAAGAAGGTAAGGCATTTGCGTCACATGATTCAGATGGATCAAAGAAACATTTTCTTTTTATACAAATATATTTAACGACAGTAAAAACGTTCTTCTGTTTCCAGACGATCTTCCACGCTGGCGTCTACATGGAGACACGATCTATATATACAGGACAATGCAAGACAGTACAGGCATCCATTTGCCCATTTATCCTTCATTATCATATGTCAAGAAAATAAACATAGAAATATAGTGGTCTTCTAACCGTTCTTTCAACATATATGATGGTCTTCTCTCCTGAACTTTAGGTACTCAAAACATAGAATTGAATACTAATTCCTTTTTTACATCTGAAGGAGCCAATAATTCTCCATGAGACACTGAGGCACAATGAATAGAAGAGTACTACTAAAAATACTGCTGAATGGGAATCTAAATTTTTTGTTAGATAATCATATTCCATTAATAATATCAAATGAATAGAACAACATGCTATTTATATTTCAAAGGTCATGTCCCAGCTTGCATATATTGAGGGTATCTGATGTAAACAGCTTCTTGAGTTACAGATTTTGTGTGCTACAATAGGACTTTATCTTCAGTTTCTTCCTGTTTTGCATGAAAATTTTATGTTTAAAAACCAACTTCTCATTTGCAATCGTAACATCTGTATAGAGATACTTATTTAAAAACTGATCGATCTTTCGTCTTTAGTGTCAGCATACAATTAGTTTCATCTTTACTAATTAATTGTTATAGTTGTTGTGTGAACATGCACCCTGATTATAGTAAAGCGCTAATGTCATGATGCAATTAGCACAATTTCTTCGTGAAAAGGTCTGGAAAAGAGGAAATATGGACGTATTCACATCAAACAGTCTCTGTGAGAAAAAGGCTTTTAATACTTATTTTCATTTGCTGCCTTTCTTATTGGGGTCCCTCGTCACGAACCTCTGCTATCTGATGGGCTGTGTGCTGGCAGATGGGGAATTAGCGATTATTAAGCCGTCTAGGACGTTGAGTCAAGAATGCTTGTCGCTGAGGAAACTGCTGAAGCGTTACCGATGTCTTCTTGGGCAATTCAGCGTTAATGGAAAACGATGGGCCGAGATGTCAACACAGGGAGAGCCATAGAGGGAGACAGAGACTAGGATGAAGGGCCAGTGACACACTGAGATTGCCCATTATGTACAATACATTTGGACGGGGTTGTGTGTATATGAAATGGACGGATTTATCATTTTCTTTGATATTATCCTTCATGAAGACAGATTGAAATGTTTCTGGTCGGTTATCGTGCAATGCTTCAAAGTTATTCTGATTTTCCCACAATCTAATATCCTTTGAAGTTGTATTTAGCAGCCTTCAAACGCTTCATACCTTTTCGCTTCATTAAAATTAAATATTCTCTCATATTTCTTTATAGCTCACGGGACGTAGAGGCACCTCGGACAATTTGAACACTGGAAAGCGCCTGTGAGAGATGCATCTTGTTGTCTTAGTAGCAGAGACAGCTCACAGGCAGGATGGATTGCTTCAGTTTAGCATCTCTTCTCATTGATCGATGGGTCTATCACAAACAGAAATATACGTATGACCCACTACAATTCCTTTTTCATTATTTTCTGGATAGAGTCTTTCACTACGTAAAAATAATTGAACATCACTAGTTTGGATAGAAAACGTACTTTTTATATAGAAAGAGCCTATAAAATTCAGGGTATTCAACTAAAAACGACCATTTCCACTGATATGTAGAATCATCTTCCAAAATATCTGAGACTAATTACAACGAAAGACTGATATACATTGATTTGAAACGTCATGAGGGCTCAGGGCCCCGTCTGATCAAGTAGGATCGTACATGAAAACCCTTTTCTGTAACTGGTACAAGGGTTATCTTTTAATGATATTTAAGTCTGTTTGCGAAGACAGTATTCAGGACTATATATATATATACCCATTTCCGAACACTCTATAGTTACATACCGCTGCTGGGGGTGCAGTAATTATGAGTTATATAGTGAGGGTGATGTTTTCGTCCCGGGCTCATGTTTTCGTCCCGGGCTGACCACGTGATATCGTAACTTCGAACTTTTGCTCACCGGAACACAGTTTCCCTCTATTCGCTGTCGCTGAATAAAGTTGACCCGCATCGTCCCTGGATCCCTATGGCATACATAAATGGGTCTACATGTACGATCCTATATCATTAAACGGGTCCCTGGATCCCGATGTCCATTTGACATCATTCTGAAAGTCCCGCCTCCAGATGCAGGCGACTTTTTCGAAGAGCAGATTGTCGTCTGCTCTATGCAAGTGCAGAAATAATTCAAAAATAGATGAAATTATAAAAATATTTTAAGGAGATGTGAATACAAAAAAAAAAAAAAAAAAAGCACATCCACCAAACCCAGCCAATTTGACTAATCTCTTGGACACACACCCCACCCGGGCAGACGGCCGGTGTTTCTGGGCGGGGATGCCAACAAATACGTTAATCTGTGGCAGGAAATTGGCGCGAGGTTTGTGCTTTGAAACAAGTAACCCGTCCTCTCTGCTGAAACGGATAAAACTGATGGATGCCTTTCGATGTGGCGATAATTGGACCTCTCCGCAAATAGGCAGTAGGAAGTTGAGGGAAGGGTTCAAAAGCCGCTCACTACACCCACCACTCATTACTGCATCATAACCTTTTCAGAACGTTCACGAATTCGGTTTTCTAGAATGTCAGATTATGAAACTGTTGCATCGTCGGGATGTATCGGGATGTTGAAACATTTTGCGTCGTAGTGTTTTGGAACGCGTTTTGTAGTACATGTATATCGGAAGCTCAGTGGCTTCCTTGCCTTATAACACCAGACAGGTCATCTTCCCAGGATCGACGTCCACTGGTCAGTATTCAACAGAATACCCAGTTTTTAGTAAGAGATGGTTATAGTAACAACAAATCATGGAAGCTTAATTTAGTACCAAATGATAGTTGATTAGGGTGGCTTCACCTGTTTCGTCACTGCTATTTACAAAAATGGTTGATAATGATTATGCCATGTTGCAGCCTCTCACACTTACTTTCGGTTGATATATTGATCTAGCCCTTTTATAAAAGGCGACACTTACTATATCCGAAACCCCTATGAGGTTGTTTAACACCTTATTCTGTTTCAAATATAAAGTTTGGATTTGGCGATTAATTTTTGGATTGGAAAGAATTATCAAATGCGGGTCAAGAAGTTTGTGTGATGAATAATTGTACCACCACTCAATGGTTTCATCCGGAGAAAGGGGCTAGGCAGGGATGCTGCGTTTCCCTGTATTTATTCATACTAACTACCGAAAGAGAAAGTCGAAGTATTCATGGTATTAGTGATATTAAATTCTTTGGTCGCCGCGTTCCCCGCGTGGAGTTGGCGGTATCAGATAAAATTTTCATGGTATTAGTACCAAGTAGGGGGACATCAAACTATTGCTCTTTGCAGATGATATTACCCTGTTTATCAAAGACCAATTACCCCTTAATAGTTTACTGCTTTTTATTGAGCTGTTGGCACTTTCTCTGACTCAATTTCAGTGAGAAAAAAATCAAAGATCCTTAACTTCAACTCTGGTGAATCGGGTAGAATCAGGTGTAAGTTAAAAAATAGTACATAAGATTACAATTCTTGGTCTATACTTCTCTAGGAATAAAACGATTCAAGAGTGTGTCTCATGGAATTTCACACAGAGATTTGATAAATATAGAGCAGTAATTGACAGCTTGTCGCATAGAACTCTTTCTCTGAAATGAAAGGTTTGCCTTATTAATGCTCTAATACTACTGATTATGTTATATTCTTTCTCGAATATACATGTACCACAAGGACTCTACAGTACTTTTAAAAACATTCTTTCTTGTGGAATGGCCGT
This sequence comes from Alentia gelatinosa, assembly GCA_950022655.1. Lineage (NCBI taxonomy): Eukaryota > Metazoa > Annelida > Polychaeta > Phyllodocida > Polynoidae > Alentia > Alentia gelatinosa. The sequence goes on from OX465586.1 coordinate 30,284,462, forward strand.
ACTGAAAAAGTAGTATATAATACACTAATGCTAGAGATAAAATAAGGTGGTCTGAATATTTTGGACTTAGAATTGAAGACTCAGATCTCTAGGATACAGTGGGTCAAGACACTTGTTTCTCATTACGGTCAGAATTGGACTTAAGTATTGAGAGAGGAGAATAAAATTGACGTATCCCTTTTTCACTTATTTCTAGCTAAAAATAGGAAAAAAAAGTTGGCGACCAAAAGTCAATTTTATGCGGATGGCTTTGACATATGGGATAAAGTGTATAATAGCTCTCCGAGGATGATCTGGGAAGTTTAAACGAATCCCTATGGAATAATATCTTCCTTGATAGTGGCATTTGGCATTCTATCAAAGGTTATATGAGAAGACGAGGGATACATCAAATAAAACACGTATTGACGAGGGAGGGAGTTATGTCACATGGGGAAATCAATGAGATGTACGGGACACAGCTTACATTTCGAGATGTCTTTTCGATAGTACGGCTATTCCGTGGCTCAGATGAATTAAGGAAGGAGAGACTTACATGCAAGTATCTCAATCAGAGAAATAGATTAAAGTTCCTGGGAATGTTGTATAAGGAAATGTTATGTTATGATATCAACCGTCGACTCATGGCATTGTCATTTCTTCGTTTGTTTTAAATATTGTTTTCTAGTGTATTTAGTGCGATCTTGTAATCATGTTCTTGTCATGTCATCTGTAAATGTCCTTTTTTAGAATTACTCTGTATTATCTTTCAGTTTACATTAATATTATCACCCTTCGAAAGACTTTGAAAAACGGAAAATTATACCATAAAGAGACAAAGACATTCCATCCTGTTCAGGACGTTAATAGAGGGTTATTGACCTGAGAATTGTACAAATAAAATGTAAAATGGAAAGTACTTAGTAGGGCAGTTAGATAGCTATCAAGAAAATGAACGGAATCTAACATTCCTTTTCCTGTATAATATATAAAAAATATTTTAAAAAGGGAGCAACAGTTAAAAGACCACAGTGTGTACTATCTGTGTATACTTTTTGAACTATGTGTATACGAAGAACTTTGGCAATGAAAATCAGCCTGATTGTATTGTAACAATAAATATTGCTACAAAAAAGACAAGAAATATATAATACAATTCGGGAATAGTTTTTAATACGGAATAGTGTAGGAGGTCTGCGTGGTAGCTCCATCGGGAAACGACAGGATGACAAGAGTTATTTTTATTTTTATTTTTTATTTTTTTATTTCAGTAGATTCAGATACAGGGCAGTCTGCATACTTGCAGGTTTTGTGTGCCGCTGTAGGGCAGTATTTCACATCAGTCAACAACGACGTTCATCATTTATACATTGTAGACCGACAATTGTCGGGTGATATTCTAAATGAGATTAATGGAATGAGATGGATTTAATGGTCTTGCATTACATTGAGTCATCACACGAGGTACCACAGTGAATTGATTTAGTATGCGCACAGTACAGGTAAAAATCATGTTTCGATACCTTCACAACCAGAGCTATTTCTACTTCGTTCTAACATGTTTTTCTTGTATAGATATAAGGACTCTGTATTCTGCACTTCAACTGGGAGGTTGTTCCATACCGTCATACCCATATATAGCGGGTTTCGCTTATAAAAAGTTGTATGTGGTCTTTTTAGTTTTACTAATCTCTTTCCTTGCATTCTAGTCTTAGGGTTTTGATTGATTTTTATGTTCATGGCATATCTCCTCATAAAAAGGTATAAAAGGTAATTTCTTCTACAACTTAGTAGTTCCACACTACATCTCAAATGAAGATCTCTAATACTGATTTCCAGTACAGTTGTACGCGTACAGATACGTAGTCCTCTGCTTTGGGCTCTTTGAACTTGTTCCAAGAGCGATTTATTTGCTCCACATAAAAAGTATCCCAGATGGTCAAAAATAGGGGCTATTAAGGTCTTATATATTTTGACACTGGTAGTTTCTGATATATTCTTTCTAATTTTTGCTAACTGAAAAAGTTTATGATTCACCTTCTTAAGATTCTCAGTAACAGCTTGATTCCAGGACAGGGTATCATCTAATACAATACCCAGATATTTATAACTTCTACATTTAGGTATCTCAGCATTGTTTATACAGACCTTGTTTACAGTTATATTTTCTTCTTCCAGATTTAAAAGCTTTAAGGATCCAAAGATACAGAGTTTAGTCTTGCGTACATTGATTTTCATATAATTCACAACACACCATTGTTCGTGTAGATCCATATCATGCTGCAATCTTTTAAGACTATTGAAAATATTTGTGTCACAAGTATATATAACTAAATCATCCGCGTAAAATACATGCTTACATAGAAGAGGTAAAGATTTAAAGTCATCAATGAAACAATTAAATAGCAGAGGGCCTAAAATACTTCCTTGTGGTACACCCATATAATTACTTTGACTGGAGGACAGAGTACTGCCAACTCTAGTACGTTGTAGTCTATTTTCCAGGTAGGCTGCTATGCACCCGGTCATTGCTTTTCCTATGGCAAAATTTTGATTTAGTTTTTTTGTTATTAATTCCCTATTTACTCGGTCGAAAGCTTTGCTGAAATCTACGAAAATACATGG